>JAMWYP010000028.1:659375-1318750 GCA_025563575.1 Acacia pycnantha
TTCCTTCCCCCTTTCAATTTATTTTTAATGAGTGTTGAAATAAAAAATTAATCTCTGGGCTAATGCCTGGCATGGCTAGCTAGATATCCTTATTATATCTTTCTTGCTAAAATCTTCATTCAGTTTTCTTTTGGCCACTAAAATTTTCGTCCATTGACCCATGCAAATTCAACTTACTCAGTCGTAAGAGCTGATAGCCTCTGCCCTCTTGTAATATCAATCTTGATAATTGAGAATAAGGGTAGAAGAGTAGAGGATTAGAGGGTTGAAGAAGAAGAAATAGAAGAGAGTAAGAGAGAGAGATAGAGAGTATAGTAATCTGAATTATTCGCTAGAACTTAAATAGCTATGCAAATCTGATTTTACAATGAGCAATTTGCCATATATGTAGAGGCTGTAGGGAGGCAGTAGAGAATTCATTAAAACAGGGACACCTATCACCCTTAGGCTAATTAGTTATTAGACACGGCTAAGGCCATGTTTGGCTAGGGCCGCTTCTAAATGGCTAGTGCCACTAGTAGCCAATTGATAGAGTACCAGATTAGCGGGAGATAATGGAAGTTGCGGAAAGTTTAGAGATTTTAGGAATTAATATTTAATTAATTGAGTATGTTTTTATTATTATTGAGTTTGTTTCTATTATTATCTTTAGGAATTAGGAAATAAGAGGAATATCTTATTAAATATTATCTTTTATTATTATCTTTAGGAATTAGGAAATAAGAGGAATATTTTATTAGATAAGATTTAGTTGTTAGGATTTATGATTATTAGTTATCTAAATCTAAGATTTAGATATATTTTTAGATTTCGTATTTATATTTTGGATAGAGTCTACTCTCTGTAAATCTTTATAAATAGGCATAGTGCCTCATCAATAAAGTGTCGAATATTCAGAGAGTAATTCAGTAGTGGAGATTCTTCTTGGACTTTAATAGTCTGATGAGTTACAGATTTTGGCTCATCTACTATTAAGGATGTGGGCTGTTCTTATAGAATTAGTAAGATACTCGCTTATTCTATAAAATAGAGGTTGTTCTTAGAGAGTTAGTGAGATCTTTGCTTCTCTTTAAAAACAGAGTAAATCTATTTCCCTTTTTATTCCCAATTTAATCACATAACCAGTATCCCATCACCAACGCTGCTTGTCTAATCAACTAAACTAACTAACTTTCAAAATCAATTAATTACAATGTCATATCAATACCCCCAACATCCTTGCCCTCTAAAACAGCTGGCTTGCATTTACCCTTATTCTGGTACAATTCCTCCTGCAAAAAGAGGGTTACAGCTGTGTTGCATTTTTGTAAGTGGCTGCTACAACTTCAGTTCGAAAAGTCAAATGTACACTAGTCTCTCTGTAGCTGCGTTTTCAAGACAAAGAATACGGATCTATCTGCAAATTCACAGCCGGATGGCACTCTCTTTCAGCAGCTAACGGTTTTTAATGGTACAGTCGGTTTGGTACTAATAGATGACTATATGGGCTTTATTTTTCAAGAAAAAGACCCAAATTCGTTGCTGCAATGGGTTACATTTATGAAGCCTACAAATTTGTCTCTCAACTGGGTTTCAACTATTCAAGTTCCTCCGAGAAGAGTTAAGGTTCAGATCTGGTTTAAGGGCAAGTTGATTAAAATGCTTTATGGGAGATTATGTTCTCTAAGTAGAAAAAACAAGACAACGGTGAAGTGAGCAGCTAGATCAAGTCATAAGGATTTCAAGAGTGTTCAGCTAAGATTTGCCTTAATTTAGCAACTTAGGCTTATTTTGTTGTTGTTTCAGTTTTGTCTGTTTTTTTTGGAGCGTCATATTTTTGTTTTGTTGTCAATCATCCTTGAGGGCAAGGATGTTTTGGGAGGGGGTTATTGATGTATAAATGTAATAAAGACTTAAAAGTTATCGTCAATGTCAGTTAGTTAGAGCTGGCAGTAGACTTAGTTAGAAGTTAGTTAATTGGTTAGTTTTAGCCTTGTCTTGATCATTAAGTCAGGTTTGCCTATAAATAGGAGTTCATTCCTTATTGTAATCAGATTTTATGATGATGGAATGATAATGTGTTCTCTGTTCTCTATCTCTCTACTTCTTCAACCCTCTAATCTTCTATGTATCCCTTATCTCCTAAATTCATATTATAAAGATCTATCAAGAGCCCACCTATTTTCTTTTGTATTTTATGTCAGATCTATCATTTTTTGGACTGATTGATTTAGAGTAATACTATTTAGTATTTACACATCATACTACATTAGTTTGTGAATATGCTAATGAAAAACTTAGGTGAATAATTTGTGCACTTTGACCGTCTTTGATGTTCATAGGTCCGCTACTGTAAAATTGTGTTGCTTTCTATTTAATTTTTCCTAAAATGTTCTAGTTTTACTGATGCCAAATCCTCTTGTTTGCTTGTTGCCTTAATTGAATTTTCTAAAGATATTGCATTGCTGATATGTCTCATTACAAGAGTGGCAAGGTGATTTACTTTATGCCTATGGAACTTTCCTACTGCATTCGAAATGCTGCCATCTTTTTGTTGTTTTTTCTATTATATCATTTTGTTGTTTGGTAAGTCACTGACCCAAGGGATTTAGTGTTTGCATTTGCAATCTGATCCCCTACTTTTGTTCTCAAAGGGTGCCTTTAGACATATAGAGGTTTCTACTTTGGGCTATTCTTGAACTCATTGTGTAGTACAGGTTTGGTGTAATTGACACATGTTGATAATATTATTTTTGTTTTTAGTTTTATGAACGATATATCTTTCTGGATGGAGAAGTCATTTTTTTATATCTTTAATACATTCTTAAAATCATGAGGCGGGAGATTTTGGTGTAATTGCAGTTTCATGGGATTTTGATGTAGAGGCTCCCCCATTTTTGTGTCATTAAAACTTTTGCAGTGACTAAGTCCATTTTTAAATGGCATATATTAATAATGGCATATTCTTGTAGATTGGCCTCAGATGGAGGACAGAGAAGGAAGTGATATCTGGCAAGGGTAATGACATTTTGCTGGCTACTGAGGAATAATTTTTTACCCCCTGGACTTATGATATTGTTAACCCAACACTTAATTTGTTGAGATGCAATTTAAGTGAATGAAGTTTTAAATCATCTAAGTGTGCAAATGCATTGTTACTGGTTCTTTTAGAAGAAAATTAATTATTATAATAATTGATATTATTATTTTTATCCTCAAACAAAATATATTGGGTTTGATAAAATTACGTTTTATCTACTATATCACTCATTGTTTTTGTCAATTCGAGAAGTTGTCTAGTTTCCAAACTTGCCTCACAAAACCTCTGGCAGTATATGTATGCTTATTCTGGAGATCATGCTTGTACAATTAGTTTATCTTCAGATTTTCTCGTCTATTTCATTCATGCTGTTATGGAAATAATTGTCTCAAGTTTTATATGGTTTTACAAATCTCTAGAATCATGTTAAATTTTAGAATTAATTGGCTAGACAACTTTGCAGGCCAGTTCATATGTGGCAACAAACATTGTGATGAGAAAGATGGCTTAGCAAGCTATGAGGCAAGTTTTTCTTATAATTCATTAATCTATTCCACTAGCCTGCTATGTGCCATGTCTGTGCTTGGGGTTTAGATGTATCAGTTTGGTTCTACATAGGCATATACTATAAAATTCCTCTTAATGAGAGATTGAGACTGAAGGAGTGTTGATTTAATGGTGGGAAAAAAGCGTGATAGATGAAAGAAGCAACCAAAAAAAAAAAAAAACTGTAGTGGAGGAAGGAGTTCAATTTCTTGTTTTATAAATGGATTATACTATTTCCTGCTGAAAACTGAGTCATTTTAGTTTGCCTCGTCGTTGCTGATGTTCCCATTTCTTTGCATTCTTCACAGGTGAACTTTTGTTACTTTGAAGCTGGGGAAAACAAACAAGCCCTAGTCAAGTTGGTAGTTTGTGAGAGGTGAGCCATTATATGCTGTTGCTAGCTTTGTTACATATATTATCATTATATCCATGAAAATTTTGTCGTTAAATCAATGGATCACGGACAGGAGGTTTCTAGCTTTTGCGTTGAAAGTTTGCATAGTCCCCTTCTCCCCTAAACGAATTTCCAGCGGGATGAAAAAGATACTTTTTCCTTAAATATTTGTAGGAAATACAATTCACAATAAAATGTGTCCATTACAAACAACCACAAATACGCGTCCTAAAAGTTCATGTTGGAGTTGCTGTGGAATTTCATTGTCTGAAGAGAATCACTTTTTTTTAAAATCTGATACTGGATGAATTTATTTTACATTTTGAAATGTTAAATCTAAGTGTTGAGACTGAAACTTTCAGTATGGCCATTGTTATGAAAATTATTTTGTGTCAAATAAAATTGATGCTTGAAAGGTTTAAAATGTGGAGAAAGAAGTGAAAATTCTTGAATGTACTGTAGTAGTCATTGAATTCTGGCCTACATGAGATTTTTATTTGCAGGAGAAGATTATGAGATAAGTCATTCAATGCTCATATAATCAAAGAATAATATTCTGCTAATATCATGATTGTAACTATCAGATATGGAATAAACACAAAATTATACAAACTCGCTATCTAGTTGGCATACTTGCATTAAAATCGGATGATTTTTTATGGTTTCCTATTTTTGCTATAAGATTTTGATACTTTGCTGTAAAAAAAGGGGAATTTTTTTTTTGGTACTTCTTGAAATATAAGTTATGGTATTCATGTAATTGATCTTCAAAATCAACTTCATGATTGTGCTGGATTAGAAGATTTTGCACTCCCTTTTTACAAAACAATAATAGTCAGGAAGTTAGTCCAGAGACCTTGAACAGAATATTGGAAATGCACTACTATGTTCTTGGGCAAAACGACCTCTTTTCTTAATTCTCATTTTATTGTTGCTAAAGATGTGCTGAGAAGCTTCATTACAAGAGGAGGAAAGAGAAAGAAAAATTAGAAAAAAGAGAACAGGAAGAGAGCCGGAAGAGGTAAGAATTTCGTTCCTGACTCTATTGCCTGGTAGTTGACAAAAAGATACGAGTCTGAGTCCTTTGGTTTGTAGGAATCGATCAAAGAGTGATGATGATTCAGATGAGCTCAACGAAAGCAAAGAGAAGAGGCGAAAAGGTTTGATGTTGCCTTATTTCAATATTTTCTTTCTATTGCCCTGGTTTGCAGAATTACTCAGCAATTTATTTTTCATGAAAGCAAAAACTTGCTGCATATAAAATATGCATAAAAGTGTTTGTTACTCGTGCATTCCGTATAGATGCATTTCATGTTTTTTTGGTTGGAAGGTCTGACTGGGATTAATGAATTCAGGGTATTTTCATAAAAAAATGAAAATGATTATCTTGGTTGACTGAAGTCTGTGAAAGGATCATTCTGAAAAATGATGTTCTGGTCAGTGACACTGTATGCTTTTGTTATATGGAGCTGAGGCCCATTTGGTGGGAGGTTATTCTAAACATCCATATGTCAATGTGTGTGTGAGTGGCTTCATGTTGAATATGTGGCTGTCTCTTCTGATAAGAGATTTGAGTCCTTGATATCTTTAGTTTTGTTGATTGCTTTAGATTTACATCTGCTGAGCTGTTTCTTAGCATGGAAGTAATAAGTAGAAGCACCTAGTTTCTCAGGAACCGGAGCTTGTTTGGGATACCGGTGGGAAAAATGACTTACACTCAATCTGACTTATGGAAAAGTCAGATTGTGAAATGTGATTTGTGTTTGAATTGGTGGTAGCGTACGTAACTTCTATGATTTTAACTTATAGTACTTAAAAAAAAATACTTCATTATCTTGAAATACTTAAGAATACTGAACAGTACTAAAAATATTTTTAGTACCAGTTAGTATCCTGAAATATTTTATAAGGTATTGACTAGTACTAAAAAAATACTTCATGATCTTGAAAAAATATTTTAGGATGTTTAAAAAAATATTTTTAGTACCAGTCAGTACCCTGAAATATTTTTGAGTGTACGGACTGGTACTAAAAATATAGTCTACATGACTTATATTCCTACATATATCAAATTCTCTCTATCTCTCTAGCTAAGAAGGAGCTAAAAGCTCCAAAAAGTAACTTCTCAAATAAGTAACTTTTGGTCCATAAGTTCTGTTGAGACAACTTCTCAACCAAACACCACCACCAGCATAAGTTCGATTCAAACAGTGCATA
Organism: Acacia pycnantha; assembly: GCA_025563575.1. Lineage (NCBI taxonomy): Eukaryota > Viridiplantae > Streptophyta > Magnoliopsida > Fabales > Fabaceae > Acacia > Acacia pycnantha. Next base: position 665,552 of record JAMWYP010000028.1, read on the forward strand.
AGTCTGATTGGGCTCTCCAAACAGTGTACCAAACATGCACATTATGTGCATAGATATCTTAATTTGCCAGGCTTTTGTTTGTTAGTACAGATGCATTTTCCTCGATGTGGTTTGAATTGGGGATATTCTTGTGCTGGTTTTAAACATGATTGTAACTTCAGACTTGGGTTGCCTAAGTCTTGACTTGATTCTTAACTGAATGTTTGGGAATCCTTTCTCTTTGCACCTAATCCCTTGTTATATAAGCTGAGGATTTCTTACATATTAACAGGGAAAAGGGCTTCAACTTCTGCAAGTGATCATAATACTGATGACGATGATAACTTTGACGAATTTCTCGAGGGAATGTTTCCATGATCTTACCAGATTTATCAAGAAACAGAATTTTGGCTTCTGTTAGGGGGACAGGAGATTGGACCTGTAGTCAGATGTCTCAAAGTACAGAATTGAGATGAGAAGATCACTAATGCTTTTTGAGGAAAATATTAGAGTACCTCTTAACTCTAGTCACACAGAACATTGTGATTGTGATATAATTTTTGTACAGCTTGAATTATGAGATTTTTTTTTTTTTTCCAGATCAATGTATATTTACACCTTACCAGCTAGCTTCCTTGCCTTTTACTGTTCCCAAGCCTTTCCCTACAATGGAGATCTTCTGGGGATAGAAAAACGGATCTTCTAAAGCTAATGGCAAGTAAAATGTTATTGATGCCTGAGAGACAAAGATAAAGGGAGTGGGTAATGGTAAAGAAAATGAATTTTATGCACTTTTATGCTTTACTTAACTTTCTTATATATCAATTCCATTTCCCTTGTAGTTTTACACCTGCTTAATCCTAATAATCTTTTCACTAAAATGGCACATTATTCGCCAATCTCCAGTTGCCATTGTTTTAGATAGTTCATATTTCATCTCTTGAATAAACATGATGTTCACTTTTGCGATGAGCAAGAAATCTGAGTACCTTCCTTAGGTGCCACTTCAAATTTCACCAAACCTTATTAGATACATTTTTAGATGCCGAAGAGCTCAAAACTTACCTTTGTTTTAGACTCATTGAAGCAGAAAAAGGCCAGGATTCTTTTTTATCATCATCGTCAACTCAAGCTTTAATGAACTTTGAAAGTCAAAATTATAAGAATCTATTGTGAGACATGTAAGCTTTTCTATAAGTGGGAGGTTAGGGATTTGTTCACACCTGTAACTTTAGGCTGTTAGAAACAAAATTGTTGCAACAGCCAATAATCTTGTGGCTCAGTGACATAAGTTTTTCTGTAAGTGAGAGGTTGTGAGTTTAATCCTACTTATAACCTCAAACTGTTAGTGTCTGTCTCTCTAATTTAAAAAGAGATATTCCCTCACATTTTAAATATAAGACAAAGTTTTTTTTTTTTTTTGAAATATTAAGAAAACTAATTAAATTACTTTAAAGTATTTATATTTATCGTTTTTTCTCCAAACTGTATTGCTTAACTTATAAACTGATTTATAATCTAATAATAAACAACATATGAAATGATTAAGTAACTTATTTAGCTTCATTAATATTTAAAAAAAGGTCAACTATATCTTATATTTAGGACCAGAGAGAGTGTGTGTTAAGACATGATTGAGTTACAAGAGGCAAAGTATTCTCAATGTGGGACACATTGACCAAAACTTGAACAGCCATGTATAAATGCCCTGAACTTCAAAAGTCATCTTTGAAAAGTGAAACTTATCAGTGCTTTATTCTTTGGATGTAAGACTTGGGGTAAAGTACAACAATGGCAAAGGTCCTTTTTAAAAAAAAAAAAATTGTTTTCATGTGGAAAAGCTACTCATAAACTTGTAAGGGTCACTGTCCCTTTGCCCAAATTCTTGTTCAGAAGGAAATGTAGGAATAGGGATAGGGTCCTCTAAAAAATTATTTTGCTCTTGTAAGAATCATCACTTTCTTTGAATCGAGCCTTCAAAGCCAAGCAACTCTCACTGCAAGTATACATTCCTTTTTTTGGGTATTAATTAAAAGAAGTTAACTCATGCTTCTACGACTTAATTGTATACTCCAGTACCTCAATCATGTTCCATCATGTCCTGTATTTACTAATTATTATATACTACCTCCGATTCTTATTTTATGAATACTTTTGTAGTGCAAATTATAGTATTAAATTTTTTTGCTATGTAGCACAATGTACTCCTAACGAGTATTATATTCATTGGTTGAACACGACTTCTCAACTTCTCTTATAATCATGAACTATACATTAAAGAAAATGAATAAAATATAAAATAAAATACAAAGAAATGAAATGAAAGAAGGAGTTAAATTCTATTTGTAATGTATCTGAGATTAATTTTTGTTAGTTCTACCCCTAAATTTCCTTAGCCTACTTTGTTCTTACTGTTAGATCAATTCTTGAATAGTTGATATTTAATGTTATAAAAAATGAAAAAATATATAAAATATTTTAATAAAATTTATAGATATGAACTACTTAGATCACATTTTAATAATTTTAATTTCTTTACACACATTTTTATTACTTGATATTATAATAATATTCTTATTAGATACTAAACGTCAACCATTTAAAGTTGATCTAATAGTAATGATAAAGAAGTGGATGAAAGTGGACGGCAAGAAGAGAAGTAGAGAGATTCCCTTTGAGATGTAGCATTATATTTTAGGAAAAATTGCATAAAAATCTCCTATTACAAAATTTATTGTTCAAAGGTGTTTTAAGAACTCGGATCTTTGAACATATGCAATTCATCTTTAGTGGGTACAACTCTTTTTTCAATTGTATGCAACATGTTTTCAGTTATATGCAAATGTCTTTTGTTTTGCAAATACTACCTGTGGTCCTTAATATAAGACTCAATTAATTTTTTTAGGAGACATTAAAGAAGCTTAATAAATTACTTTAAAGTATTTATATTTTTTTTTATATCAAACTAATTTATCTAACTTATAAATTGATATATAATCAAATAATACCTAACATATGCTATGATTAACTAACTTATTTAATTTTTGTAAACTTTTTTTAAAAATTAATTAATTAAATCCTATATTAAGAATGTAATAGGATATTGTCACTACTAATGTCACTACCACTTTTTCACCGTTAGATCATAATTTCAATAGGAGAGAGAAATGATAAAGGTAGATGAGATTATGATCTAACAGTGAAAAATGGTAGTGACATTGGTAGTGAGTAGTGACAATATCCTATCCCATTAAGAATTGAGGAGTAATTGAATACATTTTGAGCAAACCTAAAAGAGAGTTGGAGTAGTAAATTACTTTCAGGTCCTTAAATAAGGACTCGGCTTCGGTCCACTACTGCTTGTGGTCCTCTGCCGTCCACTTCTTTAAACAGCGTCGTTTTGGCGCAAAATAACCCTGATCCTCCTTTTTTCTTTTGTTAAATACATATTTCAGGGTATTGTAGGTACTAAAAAGATACTTTAGGGTACTGAAAAAATACTTCATGATCTTAAAAAATTATTTATGGATGTTGAAAAAATATTTCAGGGTACTCTTGGTGATACTAAAAGATACTTGAGGATCTTGAGGATACTAGTGGTACTGAAAAATAGGATACTAGCTGGTACTGAAAAAATACTTAATGATTTTGAAAAATTATTTTATGATCTAAAATAATTATTTTTTAAAATAAAATAATTTTTCAAGATCATTAAGTATTTTTTCAGTACCCGTGAGTATCTTCAATCAATATCCTGAAGTATGTTTTTAGTACCAGTCAGTACCCTGAATTATGTTTTCAACATCCATAAATAATTTTGTAAGATCATAAAGTATCAATCAGTACCCTGAAGTATCTTTTTAGTACCTACAATTTAAAAAAAAAAAAAAGGATCAGGGTTATCTGCAATTGAATGTGGAAACTCTTTGCCATAAGTGATGTTGATGTGAGAAATTAGAATTCCTGAAACAATATTTTCTCATTTGAGTATTTTAACATACCAATATAATTGCCTGATTTTGCAAGTTAACAAGGTTTGAAAGCCTTTTGACCTTTTCTTTTAGTGGCTTTCATGGGAAAAGTCATCATCTTGTGGACAAAGATTTGCCCCCTAAAATGCTTTAGAACAGACCAAGAACATTGGGTAGTCTTGCAATTTATCAAGGTCTTGAGAGCCTTTTCCTTATGTGCTGTGATGAACTGTTTTTTGAAAATAGTTGTTGCAAGTGCAAGTTAAAAATGAATTAATTTAGCATATACTACGTTTGTAGCTACACACAAACACAGTTCTGAGACCAGTGGTCAAGAATTGTTGTTCATTGGATGGATTAGCTGATTAGCTCAATTAACGTTAATTTCAGATTCAGCACTTTCCACTGAAACAGCACACGAGAGAAAAATCATAGAATAGAAAGCGATACAATATACTTACATTTGGGCTTTTTGACCAATTTACCCCTTATTACATAACTATTTATCAAAATGCCCCTGTCTGGAAACTATTCACCCATATGCCCTTGTTTAGTCGACTACACCCCTCATGTAGTCGACTAAAACGTGGGGCAAATTTTTTTTTTGAATATCCCCGTGATTTAGTCGACTAAGCTACAAGGCTTAGTCGACTAAATCGCGACAAGAATAAAAACCCCAATCGCGGCATTTGGAACCCTAATCGACTAAGCACCCCTTTCCCTTTCCCCTTCCCCTTCCAATACTCTCTCTTTTCTCAGTTTTAGTGCGGCCCATCAAGGTTTAATATCATCCCACCTTGTTGAAGGTATAATTGTTGTGTAATCTTTGTAGTTTCACTTTGTTAAGCTTTTGTTTTTGTTTGTAACCTGAAACCCTTCCTTTTGCAGCTCCCAAATTCTGGTGTGAAGGATGAGTTCAAGTCCAAACACGCACATTACTGTAATCTACCATAGTGGGAGGCATTTTGTAGGTCCCGATGGTGTTCAATTTAAAGGAAAAACGAGAATGATGAAAATCAAACGGGGCACTACGTACAACGAGCTCAGAGAAAGAATTTATAAAAAAATTGGGGCTACATGGAAGCCAATGCATTCATCGGTTAATTGCTAAAGTGGAGACTATAGTGGGTAAGGATAGTGTATACTACATTAGTAACGATGTATGTGATGATGAAGACGTAGAGTGTGTCATAGATGCATTTGCTAATCGGAAATCACAAAATTTTATTGAGATATATGTTGAGCTTGAATCTGGTGAGTCATCATCTGTACCCATGCATACAAGATCTCCACAGTCTTTTGATCAAGAAGAAAGACCTGTCGGTTTATCTGCACCTTCACAAGTCTTAAGTCAGATAACATTGACGGAGGATGAGGAGGATGAAGAAGATGAGAATATGCACAGCGATGAGGAGAGCAAATCTGAGAGGTTTGTTCCACTAGGTGACACCTCAGATACTGATGTGGAGGGTGATTTTGATGCTCGCACGAACCCAACAAACTCGAGGACCGCAACAATGCGACCGCTTCAAGTTGACCCAGTTAGCAGTGGTAAGTTAGTAAACTTGTATTTGTATTTGTGATTTTTATTTTGTGGTTCTGAAAAAAAAAAGTTTTGACAGGTGTAGGGCCTGAGACTGAGCCATTTTGGAATGAAAGTCCGCACTATTCCTTCATTAATTGGGCGCATTGTGATGATGACATCGAGACGTTATATGGTGATGATGACGAGCAAGGTGGTTGGCATTTAGGTGATCCATTATATCTGTATCAGCAGTTTCTTTCTAAGTCTGAAATGCAACATGCCGTGAAATTATATTGCATGAAGTCTCATCGTACAGCCAAAGTTGAAAAAAGTGATGAGCATAGGTTTGTGATGAGGTGTCGAAACCATGCTAACGGTTGTTCCTGGTATATGAGGGCAATTCTCCCCAAGAATGGAAATAGTTGGGTGGTGCGTAAGTGGGGTAAAGATCACACCTGCTTGAACCAGAGTCTCGCCCGAGATCATAGACAGCTAGATTCAGATGTTATATGTGCATCCATTATCAGTAGGTTTTCCATTTTGACATTAGTTACATTCGGTTTGTTTATTGACAGTACATTTAGAATTTGCTTTGTTTTCACTAGGTATGTTAAGAGAAGATCCAGCTTTAAAACCAGTGCTGATACAAGAGAGGATACAACGTCTGTATGGATATAATGTAACATACAAGAAGGCTTGGAAGGCGAAAATGAAGGCCATTGTGAAGTTATTTGGTGATTGGGTGGAGTCTCAACCCTCGGGCAGTCAGCAAAGATGTAGGAGTTGTAATCAAGTCGGTCATAATATGCATACATGTCCAACGAGGATTAGACAAGCTTAAATTCTATGTAACGTGTTTTGTATTGAGTTTATGATGATTTGTTTTGGTAATGGCTTCAAACTTTGAACTTTGTTTTGTTGTAACATTAGCGGTTCAATCCTATGTAAGACCATTAATTGATGCTCAAAATACCTTCCCACGTCACATTGATATGTAAAAGAGATATACAAATGTTGTTATGTATGCTGGAAATCAAATTGAACAGGTGAGGGGTGCCTTTGAACTGGTTTAGTCGACTAGACCATAATGGTTTAGTTGACTAAACAAATCAACAAAAAACAAATCAAAATGAAATGCTCAAATCAACAACAAACTTTCATTTTCATCCATAACTACGAATGAAATACTCAAATCAATCAAATATACACAAAACACAATCAACAACAAAAAAATGGATGAAAACCGAAGTGAAATTCGTCCAAAAATAAAAAAATTCTCAACCAACGTAAATCTTTCCACTTTCACATGTACATTTGTCATTTCCATCCATAAATACGAATGAAATACTCAAATCAATCAAAGATACACAATAAAATCATCCAATGAAAGCACAAAACGCAAATGAGGGTTCGCATAAACGCAAGAACAACGGTGGAAATTCGAAATAGAGATGAGAACATACCAAAATTGACGCAAATGACATTAGAATGAAGTTTCCTTCGCTACCCACCAACGGATCCAGCAAGGATTTGGTGAAAAAAATAGAGGGGGAGAGGTTTGGGGAGGTTTTTTAGTCGATTAGGGTTCCAAATACCGCGATTGGGGTTTTTAAAAAACCCTTCTGTCGCGATTTAGTCAACTAAGCCTTGTAGCTTAGTCGACTAAATCACGGGGATATTCAAAAAAAAATTTGCCCGCGTTTTAGTCGACTACATGAGGGGTGTAGTCGACTAAACATGGGCATATGGGTGAATAGTTTCCAGACAGGGGCATTTTGGTAAATAGTTATTTAATAAGGGGCAAATTGGTCAAAAAACCCTTACATTTGTGTTTAGATGTCATATAGCTGAAGCTTTATGGATCTGAATTCTTAAGGCTGAAAATTGACATGAGAATTAAAAAGACATTTTCTCACTAAACAACAATTAACCATAATATTTTCATAAAGCCGGATTAACAGGGAAATATGGAAAACTCTTTTTCTTTTTAAGACAACACACCTCGGGGTCCAGGGTACAAATTCTTCCCACAAACCCACCATAAAAAATCCATGACTTTGGGCACAATTATCGAACAGGAAAATACATAACCCACGAGTCTTATAACACTAACCCCACAACAAAGGGTCTATACAAAAACAATTTTTGCACAAGATATGATTGTGGATTCACCATAATATGATTGTGTATAAAATAAGGCCTTTAGAAAATAAACAGTCATTCAAAAATAGTTAATGTAGTATTTCAAAAATATGAAGGCCCTAGTATGGCAATATAGAAATCAATACAATGCTAATACTAAAAAGAGGCCTACAAATTCCACGACTTCTATGCCTCTGGCTACTTCCCTTGTCCTCTAGTAAAATTAGAGGGCTCGCCTGAAAAAATTTAAGAATGACGGGGTGAGACATAAAGTCCTCGTAACCAAAATTAATTTATCAAATATGCAGGAAAGGATTGCAAGTCAGAGAAGCAGGTTTATTAACATAAGGTGTCCGCTCAAAACACTCAACTCAAATTTTGGGTCAGGAATGAGAGAGCCGATAGACACAATTTCACCTTCAATCTCTTCCATACAACCCAACATAACCCACAACAGAAGAAATAATATAACACTAAAAATTTTAGTAACATTTTAATAAATTATTATTCTATATACATCATTTCTCAACAAACATTATAACCATCACAACAACATCAACTCCAATAATAATATTCACTTAAATACACAGATTGAAAAAATACACTATTTCACCGAAATAATTTCATATTCAACATACATATAATTTTTTCAAAACACATTCAAGTAGTATATATGAAAGTAAGACTTAAAAAAATACCCCACAGCCCAAAACAAACATATAAAATAAATCAACCCCCGGTTACCTCAATTTCAAGCTTAACCTTAGCTTGAGAAGCACAACCTGAAATCACTAGTTACAAGAAGGTTCTACATTAACACAATTAAAAATTATAATTTTATAACTTAAAATATACGAATAATAATAATAATATATTATTATATCAAAAATTGGAAAAATAACAGTTTGGGGTCTAAATTTCGAAAATGATCATTTAGTCCTTCAAATTTCAGAAATGTCATTTTAGTCCCACAAATTCCAAAAATGACAGTTTGGTCCCAAAATTCCAGAAATGATAGTTTGGTCCCATCTCACGCTGCACTGCAGCACGTTGATTAAAAATTAGGATGTTACAAGAGTCAATGTTTAGCTATGGAATAAATTACATCTATCAATCTCGCGCATATAGTTTTAGATAATTACTATTTATAAAGGATTTAAGTGTATACAATTTTTTAATATAAATATGTTTGATCTATTTTTTATTATGTTACATAATTTAATAATGTTAATTTTAATTTTGCACACAAATTTATGTAATTTATAGTATTTATTATTAAATTTAATGTTAATATATATTTAAAATAAAACCTTATCCTTTATATGCAATTATTACAAAGATTGATGTCTTTTTTTGGCAATTTGAGTATGAAAAAGTTATTCTCATAACACTATCCAAACACTATTATTTTATCAAAATTATTATTTTTCACATAATTTATTTTAAAAAAGCACTTTTACCACTTTCAACCACAGGCATATCAAACAGGTCTTAATCCATTAGGTTGGATGAAAACCTCAAATAGGAAGGGAAATATAAGATATAGTAATACTCTTTCCGGTTCTAATTATAGGAAAATATTTGAAAGTTGGTTTTTTTTTTTTTTTTATAACAAATTTTAGGAAAGGGGTTGGGTTCACCCACAATCCAAGGGCAGGGCGAAATCTCCCTTCCTCCTAGGTGATACCGATGTTGGGTAGGGCGAGCCGTCTATTACCCTCAAGCGTTAACCTAGGCACCTAGGAGTTAGAAATATTTTTTTTTAGGCAATTTGAGTATGAAAAAGCTATTCTCATAGCACTATCCAAATACTATTAGTTTATCAAAATTATTATTTTTCACAAAATTTATTTTAAAAAAGTACTTTTACCACTTTCAGCCATAGGCATATCAAACAGGTCTTAATCCATTAGGTTGGACGAAAACCTCAAATAGGAAGGGAAATATAAGATTTAGTAGTACTCCCTCCAGTTCTAATTATAGGAAAATATTTGAAAGTTTGTTTTGTTTTTTTTTTATAACAAATTTTAGGAAAGGGGTTGGGTTCACCCACAATCCAAGGGCAGAGCGAAATCTCCCTTTCTCCTAGGTGATACCGATGTTGGGCAGGGCGAGCCATCTATTACCCTCAGGCGTTAACCTAGGCACCTAAGAGCTAGGATGCCTCCGCCAGCGCCTTGACCAACTCCAGGATCGAACCCCCTCCCTTTGGTGAGAGTGTCCGACCCCTTTACCAGTTAAACCAAGGTTGGTTTTGATCTTAATTATAGGATAACTTTTTAGGAGTATTACTTTTCCAATGCTGAACAAACCCTCCCCTGTTGCAAAGAACGACATGAAGATCATTTTAGCCCCATTCCATTGGGGAACCCACCTCAGGTCATTCTTAATCTTCTTACCTATAATCCTAAACAGATATGCAACTTAATAGCCAAAATTAACATCAAACACAACATATTTTCACAACTATCATGATTTAATTGCATGACTAAGAATTGACATCATTAATTGACTTTTTATTTTTTAATTGAATTTATATGATATATGTAGCCAATTCTTCATGCACACTTCAATATTTTATTTTTTCCTACAGTATTTTTTAATTTCTACTACCATTATCATCATCATCATTTTGCCATTACTATTACTATTATTATTAGCCTTCGAACGATCTATTTTTTCATGTTAAAAAAAGAATGATTTAGGAATGCGTTTGATTAGTTTTTAGAGAATATTTTCTGAAGAAAAAGTGAAAAAAGTAATTTTAAATAATAGATTTTTAAGAATAGCTTCCAAAAACATTTAAAAAAAAGTTTCTCGTCCCAGACCTTGGTATTCAGTAAAAAAACATGGTTTTGTATAATTTGACCGTGTTTAGGGGTTTAAACTTCTTATGTTACATGAGAAGAAGAAGATTCCTACCCACATATGAAATGGTGGGACCCACATATATATAAAATTAGCATTATATATATATATATAATGCTAATTTTATATATATGTGGGTTCCACAATTTCATATGTGTGATATAAGAATACACTTCTCCAGTTCTCCTACAACTTGAGAAGTGTTTTTCCTTTTATTAGTTTACTTTTTATACAACTTAACCTAAACCATAGTTTTGGACAAAAAAAAATTGCTTCTGGCTTTTTTTTCCTCCGAGTATTTGGGTAATTTTTTTTTTAAAAAAAAACGTAGTTTTGACTCTAAAAATACTTAAAAAAAAAAAAAAAAAAATCCAAGCACACGGCCATGTTTGTAATTCTTCTTTCCTACATTTCGCTGCGGCCCCCTTCCCGGCATCGAGCGCAAGATAATATAAAAGCAACGAACCTAGGAGGAAAGAACTGTACTGAAAAGCAGACTCTGGAGTTTGAAGAGAGAGCAGCTGAGCTGAAAGAGCAGGAATAGAGAATATCAGACCACAGGCATTGACGAATCCTCTTGAGCTGCAGTGCGGCATCAGGCATCTTCTTCATTTGATCTGCTTCGCGTTCTTTATTTCCGATATCTCTCTCTTTTTCCATTTTCAGATGCTTATTATATTGCTTCCACTGTATTCTCTAAAACTCGTCGGTCTTATATTTCTATAAAATTTTGGTTGCTTGGTCGCTTCTTAAATTGACTTGCATATGTTTGATGAAATGCTGCACTCAGGATTTACATCTTCCATTGTATTATTAAATTTCATACTCCATTTTCGTTGCAGGATATAGGTACCTTTTTTGAATTTCTGCGTCGAAGACTTACCAGAAAGCAACCATGGACGGTACATGAATTCAGGAACTCTGTTATTGAATTTTTCTTTGGCCTTCTTAGTGATTACTGCTGCGAACCCAAGCACAGTCGTTAATAGAATTACTCATTATTTTAATCTCACACAAGTAAATGGCAATAGAATTTCATCCTTTTGTTTGTAAAGAATAAGTTTTTCGCTATTAATGTACTGTTTATAAATATGTCTATAACCTTCTATGTGTAGAATTTCATCCTGCTGTTTAGAAATGTTTAGTTTTTGACAATTAATGAACTGATCCTGATTAATATGTTTATCACTTTCTTTGTGCTTCAGTCGATTCAGAGCCTTCTATGGAAGAGACAATATTGGTTGGAGATGATCTAATGATGGGGCCTCCATCACCTCTAGTCCCACCTGAAATAGCCTCTCATGTGCTTGAGGGTGTTGATTTGTGTGATGGAATCCTGAGAAATCTATTTTTGTGTAAGTACTGATGTTTCCTTTCTTAGAAGGTGCAATTCTTTTCCTAGAAAATTACTTCCAGTGGTGTAAAACCCAGTTGCTACTGGGGCAAAGCCAGGGAGGATGACTACATCGTTTCACTCCTGGTTTTTATGGAGCAGATTTGATATAGAATATTTCTCTCCAGCTCTGGTTGTACATTTCAGCTGGGGTAGAAAAGAGTGCAGGCTCTTTGTGAGGTGCCAACTCAGAAAATATGATGCAAACACTGAATCTGATTCAATATTCAAAACAAACCTCTATCTCAGTGGGAGAAAAGAGGATTACAGTCTGTGAAGAACACTCACAGCCACTCTCAGGATCTGGCTTTTAGAGAAACCAGCACCCTTCTACAAAAGACACTCACAAAATATCACACATCCCCTCCTCCAATAACCCAACGTCTAATATAAAGCAAAAAGTGGTCAACACAGTCTTCTGAAAACCTAGTACAGCAGACACACCGAGATACCTATAACATAACCGACTAAATAACCTCTTGCTCTGAAATAGTAGGAAGTTCCCAAAGTCAACTTTAGTATTTTATAAAGTATCCTGCCCATTTGCATGCAACTTTCTCCGCCTCTTTTTGTATGTCTGCCCTTTGAATGGGGTTGGTTGTAACACTGTTATATATTTTACTGATCAATAAAGTGTTTAAACATTTTCTAGGTTAAAGAAAATTTACTTGAGAGAGAAAATAAGTACAAATATGAAGAATTAGCAATCCTCCTAAAGCAGGAAAAAACATCTAATAAAGAACAGATCAAAAGAGCAATCAGTCCCTGAGTATAATAGGCAAATTGACTCCGTTGAAAACCTCGTACAGAAACTCACTGAGAGGCATGGAATGACCATGTCCAACACAAGTGTTAGAAGAAACTGTTGAGCTAGAATCCTTATTTTGCCCTATCTTTGTGCACCAGATGCCAACCAAAAATAGGACTCCCAAGGAACCTTATTCTTGGTCATAGCCCCAAAATGTACACATTCAATGCCCTCCAAATTGCCTGAACTAACAAATGCCTTAACCTCCTTAAGAGTTCAAATATTTAAAGAACAATGTTAGTTACAAGTTTTTTTCCCCCGGTAAATATTACTGAGATTTATTTATATTTTGTAGGCTTGCAAGTCAATAACGTTGAACCGTTCTGTCAAGATGAGATTGCTTTGTATCGCCAATGTGCTGAAAGGAGGGTGAGATGACTGTGACAGATACACTTCACTCTATCAATGGCTTAATCTTCCATTTTACTGTTTCAAGTCATTTGCGCTCTCTTATTTATCTCTTAACATATGTGCAATACGCCTCCAAGATTAGTATATGAAGGTGGAGATGTTGGAAGTGCAATTTTGGGCTATTAGATATATTTTCCTTCTCGAAACTTTGTAGATTTGTGGGACAAGTAGAATAAGATGTCTTTAAGATAGTAAACTTGCTGTCTCTCTCTTCCTTCCTCCTTGCTCTTACTGTTACAACTTACTTATTTTCTCTTTTATGTAGCTCTTGACATGCTTGCTTTTTTCCACTACTGGAATTGAAAATGGAGGTGTAAAAGGACATTAAGTTTGTGTGATATGCTGTTCCATTTTTTTATTTTTTTCATTCAATAAAAATTCTATGCAGGATAAGGAGATAACAAAACGTCTTCTAGATAGTGAATATAAATTGGGTCTATCTATGCCTTTAGATGATGCAAAGGAGAGGGCTACTCAGCTTGAATCTGAAGTTACATCATCGGAAAGGTATGTTCAAATAGTATTTTACTAAAGAGATGCAAACTATGCTTATATTTATGAATAACTTGAGAAAGATTTTGTTATTATTTCAAATAAATTTCTGGGGAATGGCTTCTGTTAACACGATGCTGACAGCTGGATGGATTTTATTTATTTGCTGATTGAAATGGTTTAACTTTACACTGTAAATGCACTACACTTTTTTCTTTTCTATGAGTGTGTATGGATCCCCAATTGGAATCAGATTATTACCGATATTATTACTTAACGGTAATATGTATTTCTATTATTGCAAGTTGTGGTAATTATATTATTTTGTAAATAAGTATTATTAGATTAAGTCAAGATCAGATCCTAGAATCTAGCAGGTAGTTAGATTAGTTTTCAATTTTTGAATTCCCTAAGAGTCCTCAATCTGTTACAACAGATTGCCCTCCATGTATCTTATATTTCACACGAAGCAATGAGAATAATCATCGGACTCAATTATCAATTATCCTGATCCTAAAATTCTACATGGTATCAAAGCACAGGAAGAATTACACGTTGCCCACTGCGACGCATCATAGTCCGAAATTGTCCGAGCATTACCCACTGTAATGCCGTAAAACAAAAACAAAAAAAATCCATCACCCAGTCTCGTCCGGTTGGTACTAGATATCGGATCATCTATCCATTCTGGTATTATCCCAACTCAGAGTCTAGAACGTACCTCCGCTGCGGTTCCGAAACTCATCTCCGTCATCGTCCAGAACGCCATCTCGATCAACGACGTTCTTTTCCTTCCAAAGTTCGTCCGGCGTCATATCTCAGAATTCGTCCGTCATCGCTCGTGGTTCACGCGACGGCCTCTCCATCTCAGGTTCACGATCGTCTTCCCTCGTTTGAAGCTTCGTTTGTTGTGACCGTCTCGGCCTTCCAATTCAGGCTCCTGTTACTGTTTGAATTTGTTTTTGGACTCTTCTCAGTGTATTATCGCTGAGCTATCGGGTCTCATAAGGTGAATATCCGATTCAGCAGCTGTGTGTTTTGTCTCCTTCTACTGGTATCTATCTCAATTTTTTCATTTGATTTGGACGTGAATTATTTTTGGGCCCGTTACTGTTCATTCACCCACTTAGTGACGTGAATTAATTTTTTGGGCACTTACTGTTCATTAAATTTGGATCATATCGTTCACTTTGTCTTGCACTGCGTCTTCATTGGATCAACCTGCATATTCCATACCAATGGCATCATCAAATGATACAACACCATTAAATGATACAACACCGCTCCCCAAGACCACTGATAATACAACTCCTCTCCACTCTTCCGATAACCAATTGATATCTAACCAATTGGTGTCGGAGAAACTGAATCTTCACAATTATCATGACTGGGCACGAGCCGTTTTGCTAGCTATCGGTGGACGGGCAAACGGAAGTTTTTAACTCGGAGAGATCAAGCCACCGTTGGATCAAACCTCCCCACTGGGTTCAATGGGACACCGATAATTCTCTTGTCTCGCTCTTGGCTTATCAATGCCATGTCTCCACGATTAAACGAAGCTTCATGTATCTTCCTACTGCCAAGGATATTTGGGATGCTGTTCGCAACTCTTACGTCGATGCCAAGGATTTATCTCAACTATTTAATCTCCGTCGTCGCATCTGGAAGTCATCTCAGGGCTCTAGGTGCATTGCTGAATTCTGGTTTGAGCTGTGCGCTCTCTGGCAAGAAGAAGTGTAGAATCAGTTATTAATCCCATAATTATAGGGACTAACTAAACCTAGAGATTATAGGAGATTATTGTTAGATATCAGTTTTAAATTTCAAATTCTAGATCTCACTAACAGATTAGATTCTCCACTTTGTCTATAAATGTAATCGTTCACTCATCTGAATAAGATATCAATTATTCTCATCTGCAATTCTTCATGGTATCAAAGCACTAAGAAGAAGAAGAGACTAATTGATTAACCTCGACGTTGCCCACTGCAACATCGTCAAATTCTGAGACGTTGCCCACTGTAACGTCATCCGATCTCTTCCAAACGTTACCTAGTCTCGTCCGACTCTGTAACATCAAATACTCGATCGGGAACGTTGCCCACTGCAACGTCGTCAACCTCGATCGTGAACTCTGTCACGTCGACTGCTCTCGCTTCGTCACACGTCCGTGACTTCGCATCGTTGACCGCTCAACCATACATCCGTGACTCGTCGCAAGTCCGTCCGACAGTCGCTCTCAAGACTCGAGCTTCTCAGACTCCGTCATAGTCGAGTTCGAATCGGTCTCTCCAAAGCCTCGTCGAACGCTGTCTCGTCCGACAACGTTGTCATCCGTGTTTTTCCCTGTACGACGCCGATAGCCCTGCGTCGTCTCGTCATCTAATCAGGTTCACCATTCTCGTTTTTTATTTTTGTCACAAGATATCAAGCGATCATTTGCTTGCGCCGTTGATCTATCGGGCTTCACTGGGCATTTAAACTATCGGATTCTGGTTCATCACTGGGCATTTTCTTGGTTTGTCTCTTTCTGCCTCAAGTCTGATTGCACTATTGGGCCCTATTTATCATTGGGCTTCATTGTTTGAGCTGTTATGAGCAATGTGAATTGCAGCCATGTTATCGCAATAGACCTTGATTGGTAGATTTATGCATTTCCTCAAGTCTTCTAGGACACGCTTTATCCATATGCCCTCACAGATCCCTAGTGCCACAGCCCTATATTCAGCTTCAGCACTGCTTCTTGCAACTACACTTTGCTTCAATTTTTTTTTATTGTAATTTGAAACACCTTATTACACTTTTAAGATGTCTTCAAAGTCTGATGCCTCGTCTTCCATGCCACGATCTGGGTATAGTGACATCTCTACTGTTCTTATTGTTTCTGAGAAACTTACCAGTGACAATTATCGAGAATGGTCTCAACCCATGATTCTTGCTCTAGATGGAAGGGACAAACTTGAATATATTAATGGTGAAGCTGAAATGCCTTCCAAATCGAAACCCTGCATTTCGAAAGTGGAAGTCAGAAAATGCTTTGGTTTCCTCTTGGTTAATTAATGCTATGTCCTCCTCACTCAAGAAGAGCTTCATGTATCTTCCATCAGCCCGTGAGATTTGGGAGGCTCTCCGTGAGACATACAACACTGTAGGAAATCGCTCTCGCATATTTGACGTTAAGAAGAAATTGTGGCTATTGAAACAGGACCATATGTCACTCGATGATTATTATTTGGAGAAATCAGCCCTGTGGCAAGAGTTTGATGCCTTAACAAATAAAACTCATCATTGCGGGGCTGATGCTAAAGAGGACCGCAAAGAGAAAGAAGTGGAAAGAGTCTACGAGTTGCTGGCTGGTCTTAATGTGATCGATGATGATGTTCGGGCACGGGTTCTCAGTCAAGATCCCTTGCCTTCTGTGCATGAAGTCTATACCACTTTGCGCGATGAAGAGGATAGACGCAAATCAATGCTTCAGAATCAGAATAATTCCGTTGCTACTCATGTACCTTCTGAAGCTTCAGCACTTGCTATTCGATCCATGGAATCCAAAGGTTCCAAAGGACGACCATTCTGTGATCATTGTAAGAAACCAGGGCACACCAAAGACACCTGCTGGGATCTTCATGGTAAGCCTGCTGACTGGAAGCCAAAGAAAGGGAGAGGAAAATGTTATGTAGCTGAAGCCTCCAAAGAACCATCCCAAGAAAACCATCTAAGCAAAATCATGGAAATGCTAGCCACCCTACAGACTACAAAACAACCAACTGCAACAATAGTCAGGAGAGGTAATTTTTTACAAGCCTTGGCTGTAATTAAAGGTCGGTGTATAGGGAATTGCTGGATTATTGACTCAGGTGCCTCAGATCATATGACTGACAATAAAGCTCTTTTTTCATCCTATACACCTATCACCAATGGAGTGACTGTGCGGATTGCTGATGACTCCCTGTCTATAGTGACTGGAATTGGTTCTATCAAAATCTCTGCTACACTTACTCTTCAATCTGTCTTACATGTTCCAAAATTGAAGTGTAATTTATTATCAGTGAGTCAATTAGCTAAAGATGAACGCTGTCAGGCTAACTTCTTTGCTACTTATTGTATTTTTCAGGATCTCATTGTGGGGATGACGATTGGGAGTGCTAAAGAGCTTGATGGTCTCTATTACCTTGATGAAAGCAACAGTCGTAGGATTAAATCTTGTAATAAAGTGTCTCTCCCTAGGAGTAGTGACTTGGAGTTATGGCACAAACGTTTAGGTCATCCAAATTTCAATTACATGTCTCAAATGTTTCCATCTCTTGTTTCCAATAAAATTGCTTCTGATTTTCAATGTGATTCATGTGAAAAGGCTAAACATCATCGTACTTCATTTCCAAAAATTCCGTACCATGCATCAAAACCTTTTTCCATAATTCACAGCGATTTATGGGGACCATCCCGCACACCAAACCGATCAAAATCCAAATGGTTCATCACTTTCATTGATGACCATACGCGTGTCAGTTGGGTTTACCTGTTAAAAGATAAAACCGAGGTGTATCAAACCTTCCTCAACTACCACAATATGATCCGAACCCAGTTCCAAACCCACATCCAGATCCTACACACTGATAATGGGACTGAATACTTCAATCAGTCACTATCTACCTTCCTATCCGAAAATGGCATTATTCACAAAAGCACTTGTCCCAACACACCCCAACAAAATGGCATTGCCGAACGTAAGAATCGTCATATTCTTGAAACTGCAAGAGCCATCATGTTTAGTAGTAATGTTCCTAAATATCATTGGGACGATGCTATTCTTACTGCTACATTCCTCATTAACCGAATGCCAAGCCGACCACTATCTTACAAAACACCACTTCAGCTCTTGCATCAATACTATAACCTCCCATACCTCGAAAACACTTTGCCACTTAGAGTGTTTGGTTGCACATCCTATGTTCACCTCCATCATACCAACAAACTTGACCCTAGAGCCCTCCGTTGTGTCTTTCTTGGCTACTCCAATTCCCAAAAAGGATACAAGTGTTATGACTCGGTTTCCAAACGTTTTTTCGTTACCTGTGATGTCACCTTTCATGAAACTACTCCATATTATTCCCTGTCTGCAATTCAGGGGGAGAGAGATAGTGAATTCCAGATACCAAAAGATGACCAAACAGTTACAATCTATACACCTCCAATCTATACACCTATCCATATAGAACCGGATACCTCTGATAATCCTGATAATGTGCCAAGTCCAGGGGGAGAGACAAACAAGTGGGGTAAGACCTACGTACGAAGACATAAAAAGGGTAATGAGTCACAAGCTATTAGCACTCACCAGGAGTCAGAACCAGAGGCAGGTCCAGGAGAAACAGTGGTAACAAAGAATTCTGACCTTGATCTTCCCATTGCAGTACGGAAAAATCCCAGATCATGCACTCGACACCCTATTGAGAAGTTTGTCTCCTATAAGGCCCTTTCATCTAAATACAGGGCGTTTGTTTCTCACCTTGATAGCATAAGGGTACCAGTCACTGTTGATGAGGCCATGGCTATACCTGAGTGGAGGCAGGCTGTCCTAGAAGAGGTGGAGGCCCTCAAAAGAAATAAGACTTGGGATATAGTAGATCTACCTCAAGGAAAGAAGCCTGTTGGATGCAAATGGGTATTCACCCCAAAGTATAGAGCAGATGGAACACTTGATAAATACAAAGCTAGATTGGTTGCAAAAGGTTTCACTCAAATATATGGGGAGGATTACACTGAAACATTTGCTCCGGTAGCCAAATTGAATACCATCAGAATTCTCTTATCAATTGCAGTGAATCTAGACTGGGATCTGCACCAACTCGATGTAAAGAATGCCTTCCTCAATGGAAACCTCAAGGAAGAAGTGTACATGAAGTTGCCTCCAGGGTTCCCAGGAAAAAAGGTTAATCAAGTCTGCAAGCTAAAGAGATCATTATATGGGTTGAAACAATCTCCACGTGCCTGGTTTGACAGATTCACTCGAGTTCTGAAGAGACACGGGTATACTCAGGGGCAGAGCGACCACACTTGGTTCGTTAAACAGCACAAGGGTAAGATGGTTGTGTTAACCGTGTACGTTGATGATATAATTCTTACTGGAGATGACGAGGTAGAAATTAATCAAATCAAGGCAGCCCTAGCACGAGAATTCCAAATCAAGGATCTTGGAGAAATGAAATACTTTCTTAGGATGGAACCAATAGAGGAATCTATATCTCCCAAAGGAAGTATGTACTAGACCTCCTAAAGGAAACATGGATGACAGGTTGTAGACCCAGTGACACACCTATACAGGTTAATAAAGTAGATGAAGAAACAGATCTCGGTAAAGCGGTGGACATAGGGAACTATCAACGAATGGTAGGCAAATTAATATATTTGTCCCATACCAGACCAGACATTGCATTTGCTGTAAGTGTTGTTAGCCAGCATTCACATGACCCTAAACAGAAACATTTAAATGAAGTCTACAGGATCCTTCGTTATTTAAAGGGATCTCCGGGACGTGGTTTGCTATTTAAGAAAACTGACAAACGGAATGTAGAGCCGTTTACAGATGCTGATTGGGCAGGCGATCAAGATGACAGGAAATCAACATCTGGGTATTGTACATATGTGTGGGGTAACTTGGTCACATGGAGAAGTAAAAAAGCAAAGTGTAGTTGCAAGAAGCAGTGCTGAAGCTGAATATAGGGCTGTGGCACTGGGGATCTGTGAGGGCATATGGATAAAGCGTGTCCTAGAAGACTTGAGGAAATGCATAAATCTACCAATCAAGGTCTATTGCGATAACATGACTACAATTCACATTGCTCATAACCCGGTTCAACATGACAGAACCAAGCATGTTGAGATAGACAGACATTTTATAAGGGAAAAAGTCGATGAGGGTATCGTTGATCTACGGTATATACCTTCAAAAGAACAGAATGCAGACATCCTTACCAAAGGATTGCCGAAGGACAGATTCGAGTATCTAATTGGCAAGTTGAACTTGATTGACATCTACAGTCCAACTTGAGGGGGAGTGTAGAATCAGTTATTAATCCCATAATTATAGGGACTAACTAAACCTAGAGATTATAGGAGATTATTGTTAGATATCAGTTTTAAATTTCAAATTCTAGATCTCACTAACAGATTAGATTCTCCACTTTGTCTATAAATGTAATCGTTCACTCATCTGAATAAGATATCAATTATTCTCATCTGTAATTCTTCAAGAAGATCAAATGGCCGAAAATGAATGGGATTCTCCCACTGATGCTACTCGCCACCTTCGGAATGTCAACATTGATCGGATCCTAATTTTTCTCGCTGGCTTAAACTCAGAATTTGACGATGCTCGAGCAAGGATATTGAGTAATTCGTCTCTTCCTCCTCTCCTGGAAGTATATTCTGAGATTCGTCGTGAAGAGTCCCGAAGACAAACTATGCTCCTCAAGGCCATCTCTTCAGGACCAGAAGCGTCCGGTTTAATCAGTAAGCACATTCCCTCCTCTGGTTCTGGCTCTACTAAATCTCGTCCAACGTGTGATCATTGCAAGAAGATTGGTCATACCAAAGACAAATGCTGGAAACTCCACGGTAAGCCATCTGATTGGACACCTCGCAAACCACGATCACCTTCTGCTCATCAAACAGTCAGTGAGTCAGATACTACTTCAGAATCCGTGCCTCCTTCCCTCAATACAGAACAGATGAGTCAAATTCTCAACTTGCTGAAAAATTTACAGTCCTCTCAAGGATCTGTTACCACTATCGCCAAACAAGGTAATGATCATCTTACTCTTATATCATCATCCTCTCTGCCAAAATGGATAGTAGACACCGGCGCCTCTGATCATATGACCTCAGAATCAAGAGTCTTTACCTCCTATTATCCTTTGGCTGGTAATAATCGAATTCACACAGCCAATAATTCTAGTGCTCCCATTGCTGGTACCGGTACCGTACCTCTCACAAGAGACTTAAAACTTGAGTCTGTTCTTCATGTTCCTCATTTGGCATACAATCTCCTTTCAATCAGCAAATTGACAAAACTTACAAACTGTTCGCTCACTTTTTGCTACTCATTGTATATTTCAGGATCTCTCCTCAGGGAAGACGATTGCACAATGCTAAGGAGCATGACGGCCTTTACTACCTTGATGATTCCTCTACAAGTGCCTTGTCATCACAAATAAAGACCTATGTCTCCCCTACCTTAGATAATAATTTGATGTTATGGCATAGAAGGATGGGACATCCTAGTTTTCAGTATTTACAAAAATTGTTTCCTCAATTATCATTCAATAAAGATGTCAATTTCCATTGTGAAACGTGTGAACTAGCAAAACATCATCGCACTACCTTCTCTCCCACTGTCTATCACTCTACTCGTCCCTTCTCCATCATCCATAGTGATGTATGGGGTCCCTCTAGAGTACCTAACCGGACATGTTCGAAATACTTTGTCACCTTCATAGACGATCACTCCCGCATGTGTTGGGTGTACCTCCTAAAATAAAAATCTGATGTGTTCAATATCTTTGTTGAATTCTTCCACTATGTTCAAACACAATTTAATTCTACCATTCAAGTCTTACACTCTGATAATGGCACCGAATACTTCAATCATACCTTCAGCCACTTTCTCAAGTCTCACGGCATCATTCATAAGAGTAGTTGAAAATGGCATTGCCGAACGTAAAAATCGCCATCTCCTTGACATTGCCCGTGCCCTTATGTACACCTGCAATGTTCCCAAATATTTCTGGGGTGATGCAATCCTTCGCCACTCACCTTATCAATAGACTACCTACTCGTGTCCTTTCTCATATGTCTCCTCTTGATAAAATCTGTGAGACTCATGTGATTTCACACCTTGATCACTCCCTTCCTCTCCGTGTCTTTGGATGTACCATTTATGTCCATATTCATCATCCTCCCTCCAAATTTGACCCTAGGTCCATTCCTTGCATCTTTCTTGGCTACTCCAATTGCCAAAAAGGTTATTGTTGTTATGACCCCAAATCCCAACGAATCTTTGTCAGCCGCGATGTCACATTTGCTGAAGCCATCCCTTTCTATCCACAAGCTTCGAGTCAGGGGGAGAATTGGAGTGACTCTCAGCTTCCTATACCTGAACCTATACCACCTTCCTATCCTGTGATCATATCCTCCACACCCGATTCACTCACAATGCCATCACAAACAGGGGGAGACAAATGTACCAAACAATATGACAAGGTTTACTCTAGGAGGAACAAAAAGGTAGTAGAGTCCGTTATACCTGAGGCTCAGCCACTCTCCCAACCGAGAGAGACTCCTGACGCCAACAAGGATCTAAACATGCCTATTGCATTGAGAAAGAAGCCACGTCTCGTACTCAACATCCTATTCAAGACTACATGTCATATGGTAATCTCTCGCGAAATACCGTAATTTTGTCACTAATCTTGATCGAGTTCAGATTCCCACAAGTGTACATGAGGCACTTGAAATTCCCGAATGGAAAGATGCGATTGGATGAGATGAATACTCTTGAGAAAAATCAAACTTGGAATGTCACTAACTTACCCCAAGGTAAAAAGGCAGTAGGGTGTAAGTGGGTAATTACCCCCAAGTACAATGCTGATGGTACCTTGAACAAGTACAAAGCCATATTAGTTGCCAAGGGTTTTACACAAACCTATGGCTTGGACTACAATGAAACTTTTGCTCCTGTAGCAAAGCTAAACACAGTCAGAATCCTTATTTCCATTGCTGTTAATCTCGACTGGCCTTTACAATGCCTAGACATAAAAATGCCTTCCTAAATGGGGACCTAAAAGAAGAAGTATATATGACACTTCCACCGGTTTTGAGAATGGTCACGGCAAACGGTATGCAAGCTGAACAAATCCATTTACGGATTGAAGCAATCTCCTAGAGCTTGGTTTGACAGATTCTCACAAGTTCTAAAGGCTGAAGGATATAACCAATGCCTCTCTGATCACACTATGTTCACTATGAACCGTGAAGGTACGATTACTATCTTAATAGTATATGTGGATGACATAATACTTACAGGGAACAATCCTCAAGAAATGAACAGAATCAAACTGGCGCTAAACAAGGAGTTTGAAGTCAAAGACCTTGGTAACTTGAAATACTTCCTAGGAATGGAAGTGGCTAGGTCAAAAGAAGGAATTCACGTTTCACAAAGGAAGTATGTCCTTGATCTACTAAAGGAAACTGGCATGCTTGGGTGTAAGCCGAGCAAGACTCCCATTAGTGTCAAAAAGAAGAAAAAAGTAGAACAACCAACAAACGAACAAGAGGTGGCAGAAAAAGAGAAACAAGAAGAGGAAGAAAAACCAGCAGACATAGGGCGCTACCAGAGATTGGTTGGGAAGCTTATCTATCTCTCTCACACACGGCCTGACATCGCCTTTGCAGTAAGTACTGCAAGTCAATATATGCACTCGCCAAGGCGTAAACACTTGAATGCAGCATATAAAATCCTGAAATACCTCAAAGGAACTCTGGCCGAGGTCTCTTCTTCAGAAAAACTAATCTGAGGACTATTGAGATATACACTGATGCAGATTGGGCAGGAGACCAAGAGAACAACAGGTCTACTTCAGGCTATTGCACGTTTGTGTGGGGAAATCTAGTAACGTGGCAGAGTCACAAGCAACGAGTGGTATCCACAAGTAGTGCAGAATCAGAACTAAGATCACTATCTGACGGACTCAAGGAAGGAATATGGATAAAAAGGGTCGCTGACGAGACCTACACCAAGATAGAATCTCCATTAAAACTTTACTGTGATGATAAGGCAGCCTTAAGCATGGCTTTGAATCCAGTACAACACAGTAGAACTAAGCATGTTGATGTTGATCGCCACTTTATCAGGGAAAAGGTTGAAGATGAAATTATTTGTCTCTCCTACATACCTACAAAATTACAGCTTGCAGATATACTCACAAAAGGTCTACCCGAAAACATATTTGAAGGTTTTGTATGCAAGTTGGACATGATGAGTATCTATGATCCAACTTGAGGGAGAGTGTGGTAATTATATTATTTTGTAAATAAGTATTATTAGATTAAGTCAAGATCAGATCCTAGAATCTAGCAGGTAGTTAGATTAGTTTTCAATTTTTGAATTCCCTAAGAGTCCTCAATCTGTTACAACAGATTGCCCTCCATGTATCTTATATATTTCACACGAAGCAATGAGAATAATCATCGGACTCAATTATCAATTATCCTGATCCTAAAATTCTACACAAGTCTACTCAGGAGTACATAATACATCGTCAATTGGCACAATCACTGTTTTTTTAGTACCAATCAGCTCCTCAATGTGTTACTGTGATATCATAGTCTTTCATGTTCAATTCATGGCATACAATGAATTTTTTTCCACTTATTGAATACTGTTATTTATCTTGCATTGTACAATTTATAGGCGCCTGATCCTTGCTAGTGGGGTGGAGGGTGTGGAAGGATTCCGCCAAAGATGGAGCTTGAATGGTCACCTTACTAATACCAAGTAATTTTTGTGAAGCACATCATGCATGGCAACATGATTTCTATAATTTTTATTCTCTCATGGTTATTCACGACAATTTTCCATATTTTTCATACAACAAGTCTTATCCGATTAGGTGGGGTTGGCAAATAGATATCACGATGCCATTGTGCTCTATCAATAATCAAATCTATAGATATATTGTTAACGAAAAGGTTCCATTCAATGACTTCATTGAGCATTCTCTTCATTCTTCCTTTGTCTTTTTTTCAGAGAACTCCATATTGTTTGATCCATACTCCTCACTGATGCTTCCAATGGTTTTTTTTGTACATGTTCAAACTACCTCAAACGATTTTATACCATTTTACTCTTGAAGTCAATTGGAATGAATATGATAGTCTACCACCCTCAGCTCTCAGTCTGAACAAATTCATTTAAATAAAAGTAACTTTTAAAAAATTAATTTATGTAACTATAATTGGATATCATGAAAGGGCGTCTCTGGATATAAGGCGTCCTTGTTTTTAAAATCAGCCTTAACTCCCGTGTTATCCACAAAAAAATTCAAATATTTTTTAAATCATTAAAATTCAAAAAAACCCAATTAATCATACAATTTTATCTCCAATAAAATTTAATGAAATGTAACTATTCTTTTAATAAGTTATAATGATAAGATATGCATTAGATTATGATTAATTTAAAGATAATAATACAAACAAGATAAGGTAGATTCTAATTCAATTCTATTGATTTAAAGATAAATAGTAGAAATCATATTTTTAAGGGTATGTTTGGTTTGAGGGAAGGGGAGGGGAAAAAAAAAGGAGGGGAGAGGAAAACTTGTGGGCCCCACTACACTCAATTTTAAAATTTTTCCCTCCCCTTCCCTCAAACCAAACATACCCTAAGTGATCTAACAAGATAGATTATAATTCATCCTGTCAACTATTTATAATTCTATATATAGAGAGAGGATTAATGGATGTAGTTCTTCATGATTCATTCTTTCTTCATTAATTATGTCTCTCATCTTGTCACTTTCTTTCTCTTCTGCTTTAAAATCATTCTTATATCAATCTTCATATTTTTTTTTTTCACATGCTTCACTCACTGTTTTCTTGGTCTCATTTTTAGCCAAGATACTTTTCCTAGATTTCAGCATCACTGCACAAGTACATGGCTTTAAAACAATGTCTTTTAAGTTTGACTTCCACATTTTATTCCACAACTAATAATAATGGCTTTAAAACGATGAGCTAACACGTACATAGAAATGTCACTTGATAATAATGCTTGTTGTCAGTAGACCGCTGATAATATGCAAATGTTTTTGTATGATTCAAAATACTTCACTGGTTTACTTACGAATTTCATGCAGGAGGAGATTGGAGTCTTTGAAGAAGGGCATAGATGTCAGAAAGAAGGATGAGCCTACGAGTGGTTCAACTTCCGGAAGATGGTTCTTCAAGTGAAGCTGCAGATATTGCCTACTTAGTTCACCATTTGAAGGGGGTTGTAATCTAAGATAGCAATAAAGTTCGGACACTTTGAAGATGTTGGAAATGATCTTTTCAATTATTTTGCTAGTTTTCTTTCTACCTTACTAGAGAAAGCATAGGTTTTTGAAATGCTATAACACATTGATTAAAATAAGATTGGAAAGTCATGTTACTTGAGAGAAATGACAAGAGCTGATTGAAAAGCAAGATTTTGCCATGATGGAGAAATGATTTTGCGAGGATCCAGTGAACTTTTAACATTGATTACTATCAATTAATAATACTGGTATATAACCTTATTACCTGCAGATGACATTAGGTAATATGAAGGAATGACTCTGATCACGAAACTCAGCTTCTGGTGCAAACTCCCGAACACGAACAAATCTCAACAAATTCTTTCTCATGACCTACCAAGCAAAGGACAAACAGAGTTATTACTTGGTTAATCATGGGGTACCGTAGGAACAAGAAGATTTGCTGCCTAATAAGGTTACCCAGTTCAAATTATTTCTGGGTTTTGAACGCTACTGTTTTTAGATATTACCAGAACATCATGCTGCACACTAATCCATTTATCTACAATACAATAGTCAATTTATCTATTATTTCATGATGAGGAATCATTCATTAGATATTACCAGAACATGATGGCACAAACATGCTTGATAAATTCCAAGGCTGCATCCCTTTTGTGGAAATCAGCTGCAACTTGAGGATTACCAGATGGTCTTTTTCTAGTCTTATCTCCTTCATATGATGCATAATATCGCCAACAATTCCCACAAGTTTGTCTATGAAATAAGAGCTCATCTGCAGAATACAATGCAAACCATGTAATATGTAGAATCAACAAGTCACACAGCGTAAATAAATTTCACTGCCATTGTTATACCTGCCCTTTTAATATTTTTTGGATGCATGGATTCACATATGATGGTAATTTACTAATTTATATGTATTTTTTATTTTTTATAGAGTTGTTTATCCATTTAAGTACAAATACACAAATACATAATAACTATACTCTAATTTTATGATTTGATTTATTATTTATTGCAGATAAAGATTATGGATGTGTTCATGATGCGGGAGAAGAAATTCATGATATTTTTACTCATGAACCAAAGCCTACTCAAAGCAAAGCACAATCAAATATCGTTGAAATTGATGATAGTGGCGAAGATGATGGACAATAATAGTCATCATACTAATGTCACTTAGTGGTATGCTTCTTATGTTTTATGTGAGTTATTTGTGAACATAGTTTGCTTTTGATTATGAATTAGTGACTGTGCTTATTTGTTGGATGATTTGTGTTTTGATATTAATGTTGACAACATTTATTTGATAAATTAGAAATTTAATTGTTGTAATTTACTAATTATATTTCTTTGAAATTAAAAATGGAGGAAAAAGAATTAAAATTTGGAATAGTAACTTCCGGGCCCTGGAAGGCCGGGCCCTAGTGCTCTCGGGCCGGGCTTTGAAAAATAGATGTTATTCTTACCCCGAGCCCTAGAGGGTCAGCCCTATTAGGCCCTGGCCCTTCACAGGCCGATCCTGATTCCCAGCTCTAGCAGCTACTGAAAAAATATTTTATGATATTTTAGGATCTTAAAAAAATATTTCAGATACTGACTGGTACTAAAAATATACTTTATGATATTTTTTTAAGATGCTAAAATATTTTTTCAAGATCATGAAGTATGACCGGTCAGTATCTTTTTAGTACCTGTTAGTAACTTAAAGTATTTATTTAAAAAAAAAGGCTAAAGCTGCACAGTTTTTGCGTCAAAACGACAAAGTTCCAATGCAGTGGACATAAGCTTGCAGCGGATGCAAGCCAAATCCGTGTAATTTTGTGCCTATGCATCACTCTAATCTAAAACAAAATGACAATTTACTTTGGGATCCGCTTTCTTGGTGAGGTTATGTGTGTTGGTTAGATAAACTGCTATATAAGCTACTGATAGATCTCATTGCTATCTCTAAACTTATCTATCATCCATCCTTGCAGATGGTAAAATGACTTAAGTCATAGAAGTTTAACTATACATTTTGATTGTCTCATACAACATCTGAACTTTTCATTGGTCTGTTCTTTTAAATGTCAGATTGCATTTCAGCCATCCCTGTCAATTATTTGGTTTGCATTAGAGTTGGGGTAAAGCAAGATAATGATGTCATGCGTTAATTTTAAGATTTTTTTAAATCTTCTTAATACTCTTTTTTTAATGGATTTTCCCCCTTAGTTTGAAGAAGTCAAAAAGGATATTGAACTTTATATCCATGTTGTATTAGTAAATGACAATCTCAGATTTCAGGTGTGTTGCAGCAGACAAGTTTTTCTTAATCTTATATCTAACTTTACTTTCATTGATATATTCTAGGAGTTTAGCTCGCCATAAGTTGAGTGGATCTATACCACCTGACCTTGGGAGGCTAGAGCATTTGACTGTTCTGTATGTATTTTTTATTATTATGATTTTTCTTCAAGACATTTGATTCTGTTGCTTTATTGCTTGCCTATTGGATCTAATTTAGGGCCTGTTTGGATGGGCTTTTTAAAAAAGTGCTTTTTTTGTAGTACTTTTTTTTAAAAGCTCCAAATTGGAATTTTTTAAAAAAACAGCATTTTGGCTTTTTTTTAATGACTTTTGCTTTCTAAAAAATATCATTTAAACACATAAATTAATAAAAAAACATTTTTTTATATTAAAAAAGTGTTTTTTTTTTTAATCAAAAAAAAACTCATCCAAACGGGCCCTTAATCATCATCTGCATATGTTGTAGTGCTCTTCACAACAACAATTTCTATGGCACAATTCCATCTGAATTGGGAAATTGCACTGAGTTGCAGAGAATGTATGTATCTTATTTAGTTCCTTTTCCATATTGATTTTTTAAATTTGGGATTTCATATGTAATCATCTTAAAGGGGTGCTTGGGAATGCCCTCAAAAATCAATTTTGCTTTTTATGAGACAAAACTCTTCTTGCATATTTACCTCGAGCGGCCTAAAATTGCTTAAAATAAGCTAATCCAAGCATATATTAGGTAGATGAAGATATTATGATAAGGCAATTTAACATTATAACTAAACATGCATTCTTAACAATTTAACTGAACACGTCTTCCTACACATTACACAAAATATGAGGGATGGGTCACATTATTCATGACTTGTAATTAGTGCAGCTTGATATAGATTTTAGATCGCTATGTTCATATATTGATTGACTGACATTTACCATGATATTTTTTGTGTTGCCCTTCTATTGCGGAACTTGACTTCCCAGAAAACAAGTTGCTAACGGGAAATATTAGGTTTTTTAGAGTTTTTTACTGATTCCTGTTGAGAATAATTTGAATCTTTCTTGTACAGATTCTTGCAGGGCAATTACCTTAGTGGAGCGAGTCCTAGTGAACTAGGAAACCTTTCACAGCTCAGAAGTTTGTGAGTGATCGCTTGTTTTTGTACACATTTAATGCTTTATATTGCATTATTTTGGTTTGGAAGCAATATGCATATTGTAGCACTATTGATTGTATTCTCATTTTTCAAAGAAATGTTAGTGGTGAAGAGTAAAGGGAGAAGAGGGGAACAATTGAACTAAGGTTGCAGTTGGCTAGTGCACATACATATGTATGTATGGCAATTGTAGTGGAGGGTAGAATGTGCTGAATTTTAGTTCAGTTTCTGGTTCATTTCATCCAATTTATGTTGTTCTAAGGATGCACAGACGCACATTCATTCACCATATCCATGTATTCTGTAGGGATATATCAAGTAACTCCCTTAGTGTGAATATACCTCCATCACTTGGGAAACTGTATAATCTAAAGAATTTGTAAGTAGCCTTAGTTTTGTACTTTGATTT
The DNA here is from genome assembly GCA_025563575.1 of Acacia pycnantha. Lineage (NCBI taxonomy): Eukaryota > Viridiplantae > Streptophyta > Magnoliopsida > Fabales > Fabaceae > Acacia > Acacia pycnantha. The sequence goes on from JAMWYP010000028.1 coordinate 696,063, forward strand.
TTCTCTTCTTTATTTGTATGTTTCGTTAATTTTACTATTAAAGGAAAATTGAATCTTGTTTTTTGTGGTCATGGTTGATTCGGCAAAAAGTTTAGAACTCTGTAGATGGATACACTAAAGAGAAAATTGGAAGAAACCATAATCAATGAAGAATGGAAGAGGGGTAGCCAAAATCCACCAACACCACTACCAAGCTTGTCAAAAGAATTCTAAAGGAAAAATCATTGGTGGATAGGGACAAGAATCACAAGGGTCATACAAAAGTAGACATTGTAGAGTCACAATTCCTTGTAGTCGGGTTGAAAGTTTCAAGTTCTTGGAGGGTGAAGAGATAACAAATTTAAGGTTTCAAATATCCATTACTGTGACCTTTCATTCACAACATCGAGAAATGGGGTGTCTCTTCCTCTTACAGAGATATCATTGGAACTTGGAAAATGTGATTTGTATAAAGATAAGAAAGACCTCAAGAAAGAAAACCATAAGTATTTGTTAAAAACTAATTGGAACACGATAGTTGAAAAGATGGTCTCAAAAAAGGAGACAAAGTTTAGATTGGGCATTTCATGATGTTCACAACAAACTTTGTATGGTACTTGTCAAGCTTTAAGGAGGAGGAAGAGGATGAAGATGAAGAAAAGGAACCACTTAATGGAAGCTTAAAAGTAGTTCAATTTTTCTTAATAAATATTCTTTTTAATTGTAGATGGTAGCGTAGGTTTCTAATAGGGATGTCCAAAAAATCCGGTAGTCCAGGTGGTCCGGTCTGACCCGACCCAGTCTCTGGAAATTTTTTTTGGTCTGGGACCATATGAGGCGGACCGGACCGGACTGGTCTGCTCGGGTCGAGCCAGGACTTGATCCAGGGTCTAAGACCCCCTGGACTGGTCCGGTCCGGCCTGATATATATATATATTTTTTAAAAAAAAATATCACAACTTAACCTAACCATATGTCCTTCTTTATTGTCTTCTTTATGATTCTTCATCACTCATTAGTGAGTCTTCTTCTTCGGCCAAATATCCGGAGTCTTTTTCCCTTTTCAGTCTTCTTCTTCTTCGGTATGGCCCAATAGAATGTTGTTATTTTGTATTTTTGTTCAATGTTGTTGGAGATTCTTATATGTGTAATTGTGTATGATTGGATTTAAGATGTTCGCATGTTTAATTATTGGTCCAAAGAAGTAAAAAAAAAAAACTAAAAAAAAGTGAAATAGGTCTGACTGCTGGACCGATCCAGCGATCCATCTGGACCGGTGCAGTCGGCCAGAGCTCGGCCGGGTGCAGACGGACAGCACTCGGGATGGCTTGTCTAGCCCGAGGTCCCTCCTGGACCAGACCTCGGGTTGACCCCAACCCGGTCCAATCTGGTCCATGGACATCCCTAGTTTCTAACATAATTTGAATTTGGATTCCCATTAATCAGTTCATTCTTCTTTAGCTTCTTGGGATTTATAATAATTTAGATATATATTTTTTTTTGTAGCAATTAATTTAGTGTTTGTTTTCTATATTCTGTTCAGTTTTTATCAATCATTTAATGGTCATCACATGATGATAGAATATCGAATACTCTTAGTAGTTGGTTATTGATTAGTGATATTTATATTAATATTTAAATTTTGAATTGAATTGTATTAATCAATCCATACCTCTATATTTCATATAAATCAATAAAGTATTTACAATTTTAGGAGATGTAATTTATTTCTATTTTTGACTACTTTACTTTTTTATGTTATTTTCCTTTATAGAGGGGAGGATTACAAAATATTAATTCTTCCAGTTTTACTATTATTGAATTTTATTTATATCACCCATCGCGTGGACGGGGGGAGTAAACACTTGTTACCTAAGTTCTTTGTAACTTTCATAAATTCAATTACTAATGACTCATTATTATTTTTTTAGAAAAATATCTTGAAGAATCCGCAATCAATACAAAATTACAACTTAGATATTAGAGGTAGAGAGAAGAAATTTAACATTCCGAGTTTATATTATGGTGATAACAATCATTGTTGTCAAACTTGCAAGTTGACTTTCCTAGTTTACCGTTTTTACGTTTTTAGTTTACCAAATCGAGTTGAGTCACTAGTAAACTCGTGACCATTGTAAACTCAGTTAAATTTACGAGTTTATACACTGAGTTTACCTTTTTTACGTTTTTAACTTACAAAATCATGTTAACTCACCCTTGAACTCGTGTTAACTTTTTTTATTTGATCATGCTCAATGACTTTATATGTGAGTTTTATAGAATTTTTTTTGTTAAATATGGTAAATTTTGAATTTTGATGGAATTAATTTCAATTATTTGAATTTAAAATATATTTAAATCAAATTGTTGTCATTTTTTATATTTTAATTATTTATTATACACTTTTAATACCTACTTAATAGTGAAAGTAAACTCTTACGAGTTTACGATTCGAATTCACGATACGAGTTCACGTCATTGTCACGAGTTTACTTAAACTCACGAGTTTGACAATCTTGGACAATCTCCTCCAAATACAGAATCAAGAATATAAATCTATAATCCAAGATCCATGAATCATCATAAAAGTTTACTTCAATCAATATATAATTATTAAAAGTATATAATGAAATAATTAAGATATTAAAAATAATATCAAATTAATTTAAATATATATCAAATTCACATTTTGAAATTAAATGTATCAATATTCATAATTTATTATAGAAATTTCTATGAAGGGTTAGAATCTGATATATATACTTCATAATTGGAATGCAAACAGAATAAAAAATAAATTATAAAATACTATAATACTATAATAATAGTTTTATAAATTATTAAATTACAACCATCTATTTTTTGATACAAGGGTAGAGATACATTATGAGAAGAAAAAGGGAGATAGATTACGAAGGCGTTGTAATTCCATCATCTTTGTGATTAAAGATAATATACTCATGGATTTCCAATACCTTTGTGTCTCTGGCCAAAAAATATATATATGGTCAATGGCGATTTCCAATATCTAAAATATATTATCTCATTATCATCACCAAAATAAAATATATCATGAATTGAAATCGTTGGTTTAGGATTAAATTCACATAACTAATTTCTCCCATTGAAATCAATCCCTGTTTTCCTTTTCACGTTCACCATTACTCATCAGTCTCTCACTCAACATTCTGAAAATGAACAAACTGAGCAATCATGTCTTGTAGGGTAAGTTCTTGTTCTTATTCTTCTTTTTCTTTTGTGAAGTTCAAATTCCTTTTGATGTAAAATTCAAGTATTGTAACTGTTACGGACTCGTATTTTGGGCCTAGATATGATACAGCCCAATGAAGACATGCTATGGTGAAAGCCCACCTTAAGCAAGTAAAATACTAATCACCCTGTAATCTCGGGACAAATCACGGACAGTACAGGTCGTGGAGCAGACATACATGGTGAGTGGAGCAGACATCAAGACACGAATTGCACCCGGACCAAAACCCTAGAGGTAATCCCTATAAATAGGAGATTAACCTCACAGGTACAAACACACTATTCATATCCTTTTACTATTTTGTTACACTGTGCACACACCCTACCCCCTTTGGTTAATCGTCATTCTTGTGTAGCACAGTGATCATCTGGTATTCTTTAGTGTTTTCCTCATAGACATCACTGAACTTTCACCGTCTCTCTGGAATTAATTCATACATATACTGGAGAGCCTAACGGATCCTAAATCAATCATTTGCTAACCCACTGTGGTTAGACATTTGTGTTCTTGAAACAGAACATTGGCGCCGACCGTGGGGAACCGTAAACTTCTATTCCCAAACTGTAAGAAGGTCACAAGCGATCACTGACAATGGCCGCAAGAACCAGAAGTCACAGTCAGACAACTCGGCAGGATCAATTTCCAGAAGAACAGCCACAACAACAACGTCAGGAATAGACAGTTCAGTTTACTGATTCGGTTACTCCAGATCATAACCGTGTTATCATGGAAGCTGAAGGTGAAACGGCAGACATTGGGACTTCACCAGCTCTTAACCATGCTATCTAGCCAACAGTTCAGCCACAAGCCCCGCCTCCAGAATTTCAAATTGAGAATCCTGATATTCGCTTGTTACATAACGCGATGGGGGCGTTATTGCAACGAATGGAAAACATGAAGACCCGCCAACGCTGCCAAAGGCAAGACGATGTTCGGTCTATGCAGGAGGATACAGACCGCCGTAATGCCCTCTGGAGGCAAGAGGAAAGGCAGAGAATACAGTAGTAGTTGTTGAATGAACGTGTTGAACGAGTGGAAAACTCGGATCATAATACAAGTCGAGAAGCTATGAATCCTAATCGGGCATTTATCCTCGTCCAAGGCAAGGACCGGGATACAGCGGGCCCAAGTTGAGCCAATCTGCTCATGTGAGTGCTGGAATGTTGCAAGCAAATCGTGCGGAAGGTAACCCGGCTGAACATGGCCGAATTAAGAGCATCGACGAAGATGCTCGAAGGATACAAGTGCTGGAGGAACACATTCGGCAGCTCGAGAACCCTCCATGGAACATCGGCCAAGATGTTAGTGATCCCAGCAGAATCAGTATCATGACTGCCACGCAGACAGGAGCCGGCATACCATGGGCAAGTGAGGATAAGTAGGACCAGGCTCGAGTTTCGGAGTTTTGAGTATTGAACCTAGCACGAGTAGCTGGAAAGCAACCATTGGAGAGCCAAGATCTTGGTAGGACAGAAACGATACCTCCGGCACAGAGCGTACCCGGGGTACATTTTGAAAGACTTGATGGGGCTAGAATCCCGAGCCCCTTTTCGGACGAGATCATGACGACCACTTACCCGAAGGGTTTAGATTCGAGGGATTTACCGAGGTATGACGGGACCTAAGACCCGCAAGTTCATGTTAGTAATTTTAAAATGGAAATTATGGTAAAAGGGTATGTAGGCCCTGTTATACCTCGGCTATTTGTAGGGACTTTGCGTGGAGCCGCGCAGATTTGGTTCAACTCCTTGCCTTTAAATTCTATCCCTGACATGGAGGACATGGAGAAGAAGTTTCTGCTGAATTTTGCTACTAGCAAGAAGCAGCCAAAAACCGAGTTCCAGCTCGGCCTAGTGAGGCAAGCAGTCGGAAAAAAATTACAGAAATACTTTAAGCGTTTTAAGGATACAGCTCTGCAAGTACCAGGATTAAAGGAGGACGTGCATCTGCACTGTGCCATAGCCGGTTTGGACAGTTCATCCCGGTTGAAAAAGTCAATTATGAAACGTCGTCCCAACACGTAGGTTGATTTTCGAGATTGGTCTAAGCAGTACCTGGAATTGGAGCAGATAGAGATGTCAAGCCATGACGCAAGAGACGGGGGAAAGAGTCAACCCTTGAAAGAAAAAGAGCAATCAGGGAAGTTTTCAAAAGGGAAGGAGGAATATGGCAATCAGAGGCCCGAATCCAGCGGGCGAGTTTTGGATAGTAGACATCGGAGGGAGAGAAGGGATCCGAAAGCAAGATATGGGAGTTATACCCCGTTGAATGTATCGCGATCACGAGTTTGGAAGGAAGTAGATCAAACTGAAATGAAGAAAGTAGAACAACCTCGGCCTTCTTTCAGCCGACCGAGAGCAGACCCATCCCGATATTGCACATTTCACAAGGCCCCGGGACATACTACGGATGAGTGCTATCACCTTCGAGATGTTATAGAAAAGTTCGTCTAGGGAGGGAAGTTGTGGCAGTACGTGGTAGAAGCTCTCGGAGAGAAAAACAAGCGCAAAGAACCAAGCCGCAGTGAGAGCCCCATTCAGGAGGGAAAGAAGACGAGCGAGAAAAGGACGAAAGCTGCAAATGATGATGAATATCCGGAGGCTGACTTTGAGTGCAGTTGAATGATCATTGGTTAGGTTGCATTTATTTCGGGCCTATTGATAGGAAAATTTTGTAAAAATGGCAATGCCTTCTTTCAATCAATGATATTAACGTTTTTCCAAAAGGAGATCGCCGAGATAAAGGTTAAGACGTACTCCTCTGGGATGCGCTAGCACCTAAATAAGGGTTAAAATGTATTCCACCGGGATATGGTAACACCTAGATAAAGGTTCAAACGTACTCCTCCGGGATACGCTAACACCTAGAAAAAGGTTAAAACATGCTCCACCGGGTGTTGAAACACCAAAGCAAAGGTCGACACCGAGATGCGGTATGGCCGAGATAATGGTTAAAACATATTCCTTCGGGATACGGTAAAAACCACATTGGTTAAAATGTGCTTCTTTTAGGACACGACAAAACCGACGAAGCCCATTGTGGCTATGATGCATCAAAGTTTTGGGTAGTAAAGTTAGCCGTCACAACGACCTTGATCAAGTCGGATTGTTTAGAGTTTGGTTCCGACACCAAACCTAGACATGTGACGTACGACTTTTACCCCTGATTGATTATTGGGTAACCACTTGGGAGCGGCTAAGTTCTGAGTGGTCACAGACCTATAATTTGTGCAGCGAATTTATGACTTTGGCCAAGTCATAGAACTTTGAAAATGATTTTGGGTTCATAAGATGCATTGATAACAAATGCAGAGCATATCTTGGAAGGAGATTCGGAGTAAAAAAGACACAAGCAGATTGAACAATTTTGCGGTAAAAGTAAGTATTTATGCATTAATGGTTGAAAACTTTACATGATATTTTTACATAAAGATAACCAGGTTATCAACCCAAGAAAGAGCTGCAAAGTTAACATCAGGGGCCTTAGTATCTTGATTAAAAAGCTAGCGAGAAAGAGCCCCGGTTTCTTGATGGACTTCTTCATCTCCTTCATCCCCTTGGTTTTCCTCTAAGTGGCTTCTTGAAACGGTGTTGGGGGAAGGAAAGAGCGGTACAATCTTGTCTCCTTTGACAATTGACATACAGTCCATCCTGGAAGTACTGAAGTTGACATTGGAATTTAACATTCGAATCTGCGCTAGGGCATTTTGAAAGGATTCTTCAATAGATTTCACTATCACTGTGTCTTTCTCCTTAATGGCGGCGTTAGCGGCATCTAAGGCATCTCGGCAGCCACTCAACTGAGCTCGGAGTTCTTTCTGCTCCTGCAGCAACGAATTTATGGTGGACTTGTCCTTGGTGTGAATCTCGTGGAATTGATTCAGATGATACACCGCCTTGTTCAAGTCTGTTTTGGCTGTCTCCACCTCCTTTGTCATCTCTTTCTTGGCTGTCTCGGTAGCCTTCACTTGTTTCAAGGCGTCGAACTTGACGGCTTTGATCAGAGCTTTTTGCTTTTCCACTTCCGACTTCATCTCTTGAACCTCGGCCTCCCAAGAAGCGTACTGAGCGTTTACAACAACCAAAGTTTGAGCCAAGCTGGTAAATTGCCAGGTGCATTGCTCTAACTCCTTGATTTTCTGGATCTCAGCATCACCATATTTAATAGGCTCAAAGAAGCGTTGTGGAGGACAAACAGCGTGGCAGAGCTCAGATGGGACGTTATTGCTCCAGACAGCCCCTTGGGGGAACCCCGAGGAAGGGGGAGGCGGAGGAGGAAGACTGGTGGAAGGCGGAGTGATGGGAGCCTTCGCAATAGGCGCTTTGATAATGGCAGACTCTATGAATTTTTGAGAGGAGCTTGATGGGCCGACTTTTGCTTTCTTGACCGGATTCACTGTTGGAGCAGTAAGTGGGGGAGTTCCCCTTTTCCTAGCCCCAGGTTTGGTAAAACCTTGGTAAGCTAGGGCAATGGCAAAGGAAGGCAGCTGTTCCGGAGTTTGATCTGCAAAATAAAAGAAAAGGATAAGCCCTTTATTCAAAATGCAATCAATGTGTGATACAGTATGATAAAATAGATGTCCATACCCGCCATAGATCGTTTCTTGGCTCGAGGTTTGAAGATGTGATCGGCTGGATTCAATGGGCTGTGCTCTAAGACATGATGCTCTAGTATGGATATCGTCTCAAGTTCGACATCAGAAAGGTTGTCGGCATGAAATTTGAAGTCGGAAGGGGAGAGCTCATGATGACCGTAAGTCCAGTATAGGGGGGATTTCTCCTCCACTTCCCTGAATTTAGCGACTTGAAGAAACCAAGGCAGTCTCTTAGTCTCGGCAGTTACCTTAAAAAAGGCGGATTGGAAGTTTTCAAACGAATGGATTAAAGGTTTGAAAAGGGCACGACCATGGACACTCTGGATTGAGGTCCATTCTTTCCTTGTGGGGGCATCACCAGCGGCATCTTCATTGGTATTTTGGATGCTGAAAAAGTAAAAGAATACCAGGATGGTGCAAGCCAGTTTCTCGGCCTGGCAGAAAGTCTCAAAGGCAACGGTGAGTGCCCAACCTCTGGGATGAAGCTGGGAAGGTGCGAGATGTAAATGGTTGAGAAGATTGATATGAAACTCGGTGAATGGAAAGCGAATGCCGAGTTGGGTAATGCAATCCCGGTAGAAGTAGAAGAAATGAGGTTCACTCCCTTCAATCCAACAGCTGGATATGGATTCCTCGGTCAAGGGCAAGCGGATAGAATAATCATCTTCACTATAAAGGTTTGTCTTGACGAGCTCTTCCATGGTCATTGTGTTTGTTGCTTTCAATACTTCCTCGGTGACCCATGGCTCCGGGATTGCGAAAACCGGTGAAGGACCTGCAAGCCCTTTGTCTTTAGTCATGGACCATTCTGCACGGCACGAAGACAAACCCATATGTATACCTATAAGCAAAAAGATAAAAGTCAGGAGCGGAAATTATACTGTAACTTGTAGAATTGCCGTGTGAAAAATTGAAATCCGGTAAGCCGAGATTGATCAAGGGCCAAAAGGGCTTATGCAATATATTTATGTCGGCACATTGCCGAAAGCCTTTCACGACCTTCTTTGAGCTTTGAGGCAAGAATCTCGAAAGCTGAGATAGGAGTACGGTGAATCCATCTTCGATTGGAAGGCGGATGGACTGAGGATTCAGGGATAATGGCGTTTGGGCCAGGAGATACACGAGGGGTGGATTGAACCCTGGGTCTATTCCCACTTCCTTGTGGTTTGCGAAGTAATCCTTCTTGTTTTCCTTCCTCAGTGCGAGGCACAGTCCAAAGCCAAACTTTCTGGCCACCTGGTAGAGTTTTAAGTGCTTCTCTATCCTATTATGAAATCAGATTACCGTACGCATCTAGAGATGGAGGGCTATGGCGATTCATGAGCACTTTAGAGAAAAGATTGCAGGTAGAAGGGGAGAAAGGAAGAAAAATGTTGGGGTTCGGAGAAGCGAGTTGTAATACTAATAAGTCAAAAGAAAGAAGATTCTGAAAATTTGCATAGAAACCCTAGTCGCATTCCTAGAAGAACAAATAGTTAGGTCCAGAGATAACCTCAAAGGGAGATCAAAATAAGATTAGTTTGAGTCAAACAATACTAAAATATGCAGAAATGATGAAGATATATGTTTGAAGAAAAAGTGAAGATGTGCAGGAGAACTTCACAAGAAGAGAGCTTTGTTGAAATGTGAAATTTTGATTGAGAATATAGAGAATTTCTTGAGCGTAAAGTGTCAAGAGGAAGGAGGAAGCGGGAATATATAGACGTTGCGAATTTGAAGAGTTAAGGGTAACAGAGTCAATTCTTGCAGGAATTTGAAAAGTTAAGGGTAACAGAGTCAATTCATACAGGAAAGCAGAGTTTCCCCAAAAAGGCATAGCAGAGTTTGATCGAAAAGGTGTAATGATGGCTGATATGAACCGACGCGCGCATTAATTGGGCACGGATATTGAATATGGCACAGATGGCTGTTGCGCGGGAAAGAAGGTAGCATCACTTCATGACGTCAGAAACACTGATAAAGGAATTGAATTGTATCATATTTTTGCATAAGATCTTTGGATTAAAGTCGGCAGGTTCGAAAATAAAGTCGGAGAAAGATTGCTTGAAGAAACGCCATAATGGGAATACTCGGATGATGTAGAACTCGGGTTAATTGATCCGTGTCGGTATTTGAGGGAAGCCTTAATGCATCTCGGAAGATCGGAGGTCTAACCTACCAGACTGGGGTCACAAAGAGGACAACGGGTTGTGCACAAACGCATATTATCGATAGACGGGGTTAATGCGGAATGGAATGAAAATGGAGCTCGGACAAAGTTCTTGGCATAAATTACTCAAACGCGTGGTGCAAAGAATGAATGCTTTTCCATTAATAGCTGGATTGCTTATATAATGTGCTTACAGGAAAATAGACAGAGTTACCAGTTCAAAGAACAAATTACAAAGCCAGAAGTACAAAAATTGGGACAAATTACAAAGTCAGAAGTTCAGTAGTTAGGCACAATTTACAAATTTGCAATATAAACTTCCTGACGCTGCCACTGGACAAACCTTGAGTGACCTAAGGTGTTACACAAGCCACTGGAGATCATCGTGCGGCACAGGCTAATGAATGCATCTAAGATTGAGATCCCCGTTAAAGTTGAGCTAAGTAGATGAAGACTGGAAAATATATCTGGGCTCCTAGATGCTTGTTGAGCGATGTGGATGAAGACTGGCAAATATGTCTGAAGCAGAAGGCTAGCAAGAGCAAGCCTTAACGTCAAGGTAAATCTCTTCTTTCGTGACTTTGATCTGTATCCTCGCGCTTTCAGAGTGCTTGAAAGAGTGGGAGGATTGGTGGAACCTGACCCCCACATTGATAACAGAACAGAAGAACCCGTTAACTAGGTTGAAGATGGGTAAGGAGTTTGTAAGTAGAAAGTGAGACGAAGGAGTGGAAATTTATAAGCACTACAGTATGTGGACCTTGTTAGGGCGTTAGGAGTAATCAATGCAATTCTTAGTCAAAAAGCATTGTGAATTTGAAGCGTTAAAGGATCAGATTTGGGAAGGTTAAAAGTGAAGCGTCATAATGATCATCGTGAAACAATGCAAACATTTAGTGCGCATGAATTCCAAAGAATGTTGATCGAGGCAGGCCATCACAAGTATAATGGTAATCTTGCACTGCGATGATATCAGCATAGGCGAATGGGGCCCAATCGTTTGACATTCTCTTATGATGCCCCGGATTGGGGGCAGCTCATGGCTATAGTTTGAACTCGGAAAGCTAAGGGATTGGGCCAAATCAAATTTGAACTCAGGGAATCCCGGAGAGCAGGTGAACGAAGATATCTTGGACTCAGTGAAACCGGGTTATGTTCAATCAATCTCGACATTTCAGAGAAGTCGAACATGGATTCACAGAGTCAGGGTTGAGCGATTAATGATAAATTTTGGCGGCTCAGGAACCTGAACTTCCGAGCTTGGGGGCAACTGTTACAGACTCGTATTTTGGGCCTAGATATGATACAACCCAATGAAGACATGCTATGGCGGAAGCCTACCTTAAGCAGGTAAAACACTAATCACCTTGTAATCTCGACACAAATCATGGACAGTACAGGTAGTGGAGCATGCATACATGGTGAGTGGAATAGACACCAAGACGCGCATTGCACCCAGACCAAAACCCTAGAGGTAATCCCTATAAATAGGAGATTAACCTCACAGGTACACACACTATTCATATCCTTTTACTATTCTGTTACACTGTTCACACACCCCACCCCCTTTGGCTAATCGCCATTCTTGTGTAGTACAGTGATAATCTGGTATTCTTTGGTGTCTTCCTCATAGACATCACTGAACCTTCACCGTCTCTCTGGAATTAATTCATACATATACCGGAGAGCCTAACAGATCCTAAATCAATCATTCGCTAACCCACTGTGGTTAGACATTTGTGTTCTTGAAACAGAACAGTAACCATAACATAATAATACTCTATTTTCATTTCATAGAAACAGAGCATCCAACCAGACGACGAAACAAGAAAAGAACGCACCTTCTTCAAGCGCTTTTGGGGAAATTTGTGAGTATTTCTACTTTGCCTTTCTCATTCCTATTTCTTCATATGGTTTTGTAGTGTGAGCCTCACTTTTCTGAAAAACAACCGAAATATAATTAAAACAAATAATTAAAATTATAGATCTTATAATAGAAAAGACCCAGTTTTTTTTTTGGCCAAAGAAAAGACCCAGTTAAAAACCCTTTCCACAGTCCGCAGGTCTCTCTTTTCACGAGTTCACTTTCTTTTATTGGCTTTCTTCCTTTCCCCCACACTACTGTCTTCTTGTGTCTTCGTTGTTTTGTCTTATTCCTCTTTTGCAGCGCCTGTAGATTATAGTGTGACATTGACATTTAACTCATGTACTTTAGAGATGTTATATGATCTATATATTATATTCCAGTGATTATTAGCGTCTTTTTATTTTAAGGACAGTAAGTTCGCAGTTCTTACGCTTGGAATGATTTGATGTGAATAAGGAATACATTTGAGCATAGATAGTGCTATAACACTGTATATTTTGTTATGTTGTCTTGTTGATATGCTTCTTAAGTTGTATATAAATTCATTCCACATTGTTTATGTAAAGATTCGTCTGAAACTACTACTGACTAGAAATTGGAAATTTTTATCAGAAATGCAGAAAAAAAGCATTAAAGAGGATTGGCTGATTTGTTGGCCATGGAAGATTTTCAAGGCCTGGAATAGGGTCATCATAATTTAAGCTCTTTTGAAATATTGTTACAAGTTGCCTCTATTGCTTCTAAACAATATAATTTGGCCCATATGAATAATGAAAATATTGAGCCTAACTTCGGCACAAATTATGTCTCTTGTAAAGTAGCTCAAACACTGATCAAAGAGAAGATGAAGAAGAATCTAAGATTTGTGATAAGTAGAAAAAGAAATGAGGGCCAAAATCTCACCAGCTGTGCCATTAAAACCACCTCAAAGATACATAAAATGAAAACAAAGTTTGATGAAGGCCTAACCCATGATGATTTGATTAAAGGTACCATCTTTAATTTGAGTTGATCAATTATATATGGTTCAAAAATGAAGTCTTAAAGTTTTGTTTATAGCTCATTTGATGTATTGATTGGTTTCTTTCTTTGTGTAATAGAAGGAAGACAAAAGGTGCAGAAATCTGTGATGAACAACTCTTCAAGAAAGAAGACCGATACACTAAAGAGAAAATTGGAAGAAACCATAAGCAATGAAGAATGGATTGAAGCTATGGAAATGAAGAGAAAGAAGATGAAGAATAGGAAGAGGGGTAGCCAAAATCCAACACCACTACCAAGCTTGTCAAAGGAATTCGAAAGAAAGATCATCGGTGAATATGGCGGGACAAGAATCATAGGAGTCATAAAAGCTCTTGTGTGAAATAGATGTAAGCAAGGGACACAGTAGCGTAACAATTCCTTGTAACCAAGTTGAGAGTTTCAAGTTTTTGAATGATGAAGAGATAACAAATTTAAGGTTAAGGAGATCTATTTTTGTGCCATTGATTCACACACTAACAGAAAATGGGGTGTCTCTTCCTCTTTCAAAGACATCATTAGAATTTGGACAATGGGAATTGCATAAAGATAAGAATGATATTCAGAAAGTAAGATATTAGTATGTGTTGAGAACTAATTGGAACAAAATAGTTGAAAGAAATAGTCTCAGAAAAAAGACCATATTTAGATTTAGGCATTCCGTGATGTTCACAACAAACTATGTATAGCACTAGTCAAGTTTTGAAGGGGATGATGATGATGAGAAGAAGAAACAAATACAGAAGCACAAAAGAATTCAATTCAGTGGCTCAAATTTTTCTGAGAAATAATTACTTTTTATTTTCTTTTATTGAAGATGGTAGTGCAGATTTCTAACACAGTCAGAATTTGGATTCCAATTATATTCAATGTAATCTTGCTTGATTGCAGTGAAACCAGAAATCAATTCATTCTTCTTTAGCTTCTTTATGAATTATCATGGGTTAGATATTTTTTTCCCCGCATTGATTAAGTTAGTGTTTGTTTGTTTTTATTCTGTCTAGTTTTTCTGAACTAGAGTCAGCCACCACAAATAATTGCCTTGTCTATCACCCAAATTATTACTAGCGTTCTTCATATTTGAGGGACTTAACTATCATTCATTCATTCACACACATATATATATTACTTTAATTTTTTAAGGATATATGTCACTAAAGAAGGTGTATGATCAAATAATAGGATTATCAGTAGCTGATTGTAACTTTCATGACACTATTTTTTCTAATCTAGAGGCAGCAACCTCAAATAATAATCACCTTAAGCTGGATTTGCATGATGTCACACACATACATACGTACACATCTTCTATAGGTTCTAAACCTCTTAAGAATCTCTTGACAATGATCACATGATTGACTTTTTTAAAGTTTAATTAACTACTTGAGAGAGCATCAAGGTTTAAATGCTTAAGGTTGTCACTCAAGGGAGGGCCATCAAGGCTATATACCAAAAAAAAGTGTTTAAGACAGCGTAAAACCATAAAGGATACCGAATATCTACGTACAGATTTCCAAAATTCAAAAGAAAATCACAAACAGGTGTAAGATTATCGATCCATGATCCTAGCCAGCCAATCCAAAACACAAATCACTAATCCCTAAATGCACAGACATTGACATCATCTCCAACATTGAAAACTAAAAACCTTAGTTTTCAAGCCCACAAGTAAACAATGGCAACCGAATTAAAAAAAAAAAAAAAACTGCACCATTTCTCTGGTACTTCACTCAAGCAGACATAACCATAATAGTCAACAAACTAATGCCTAACTTTCTCTGTAGATGAATTCTAGCATATATGGCAACATGAAAATCAATAAAAAGAACCTATCACAAAGATTGCTACAATAATAGTACTCGTAAATATGGTTAAGATCTTTGTAGCTTTATAAATGTAATTACTAACGACTAATTATTATTTCTTAAAAAAAATTACTGAAGAATTCGCAATCAATACAAAATCACATCTCAGATATTAGAGGGAGAGAGAAGAAATTTAACATTCTGTGTTTATATCACTGTGATTACAACCTCTTCCAAATATGGAATCAAGAGTATGAACCTATAATCCAAAATCCATTTGAATCGTCATAAGGCCTATTTGGTACGAGGGGTTTGAAGGGAGCGTGTAATACCCTAAAAATCACACTTAGGGTAAATATCAAAAATTGGGAAATATACCTATTGAAAATAGGTGAATATGAGGTCTCAAACACCTTGTATTGAGTTTACCTTGTTGTTAGGATAATTTCCCTTGAAATTAGATAATTTGCAATTAGGTCCCTAAAACGTTTGAAGATTTGCAAATAGGTCCCTAAACACATTATGAGTTATAAATACCCTGTGAAAGCTATAAAAGAAGCAAGTAAAAATCTATTTGAAATAGGGAAGGATATTGTCCCTAATTTAGGTAATTTATTAAGTTACAAACTTGGAGAAATTGTAGAAGAATGCTCAAAAAGTGGTAAATGACCAAAATACCTCACAAATTCTAGTATAATGAAAGAGACATGGAAACACAAATGTCAATGCAAGTGTTATGAGGTAATAAGATATTCTAATTAAGAAAATTATCAACAAGTGATAATTAAGTAATTAGGTAATTATCGCTAATTACTTAAGCATAAGCAAAGGAAATTCAGAATAATTATGTAAAACCCTAAAATTAGTGGTTTTTGGGTTAAAAATTAGTAAAAGTATATTTACTAATTACTTGGAAATTTTGGAGAAAAATAGTTGAATTTAGGTATTTTTAAGCCTAAATGCAAGAATGGACCAATAGGAGAATTTTATAAAAAATTATGTAAAAAATAATTATTTAATTAATTAAATAATTAATTGAAAAAAACGAAATAAAAAAAAGGCAGAAAAAATGAAAAAAATATAAAGATAATAATAATAAAGTTTGCAAGTTGCAATTATTTTATTAATATAATTAATTAAAGTGAAATATGATGAATAGTAAATAAGAAATTAGGAAAGCAGATCCTATCCGGAGATCCAGGAATGGGAATGTCAAAGTCGGGATAAAATATTGATCGGTGAGTTTTTATCTTCCGTTAGACCTGAACACGGAATGCCCGGTATGGAATCAAGATTTAGATTAGAATAGACATTTCTAGTAAGTAAGAGGAGATCTTCAAAGTTAGTTGACCAGAATTTTGAGATTTCTCCGAAAGTACGCGATTCGGACACCGATCAGAAACTTATCGGTAAGACAGCTTCTTGAGGAAGTAAGTGACATCACCACCATGACATCATGGCTTTAAATGATGATGTCAGCTGCCAAGTGGCTCGGTGAGGATCATGACACCTTGCGAAGTGCGATCCTACGGTTGAGATTAAAGGAGAAAAAGGTGCGAATTTGCCCCTGGAAATCTCTATAAATAGCCAACTCCTCTTCATAAGTTTTCCACACCACTTCTCACTAGCTTGGCGAAATTTAGAGAGAAGCTGCGGGAAAAGTTGTTCAGAAGTCTACAACTGGTAAGTCTCTCGGTCTGTAGCTTTTTAGTTCGGTAGTTAGTAGAATTGTTAGATAGTTTTAGTAAGTAGGGAGTGAAATTCCTACTATTGTTTTAGGCCTCATTGCATTGAAAGATGCCTAAAGAGGTAAAACTTGGTAGGGATTGAGTCCCGAAAAGTGTAAGTAGCGTAGTCGGCGAAATTCCGCCTAATTAGGGGTAGAAAGGGCAAAATGGTAATTTTTACCTAAAATGCCGATTATTGTGTCAAATCACTAATGAAAGTGATATTACTCCTATAGGACATCGAAACTCGATTTCTTTGTCGTTACGTTGTCCGACAGACGTTTATTGTTTTTCGTCAAACGACCGTTTTGTAAATATGAGGTTAACCGTTACCTGAGATCCGGTGCGGATCTCAGCCCTTAATATAGCATCAGGCTCCCGAGGACCGAGGACCGAGGACCGAAGAGAGAGACAAACAGCTCGCGTAGATGTTCCGGCTGAAGACTTCCTTTCGATGTTTCGGCGGAAGCCTTCCCTTTTGTTATTATCTGTTTTGAAATACTCGGTTATTGTACCGTAGTTGTAACCAAACTTGACTTACGGTATATATATATATATATATATATATATATATATATATATATATATATATATATATATATATATATATATATATATCAGTTACTCTTCCGCTCAAATGCTCTACTCTGATGATTTTATATGGAAAAAATTTTATACTGCTTTTGGAAAACGGGGATGTTACAGAGCGGAGAGGATTTTTTTTTTTTTTGAGTTAGATTTAAAAAGATTGAAGAAGTAGGTTGTTAGCTATGGCTCTAGTTAGCAATTATAAGGGTGGTTTGGGGTAATAAGGATGGTCAATGTATCAAATTTTTGCCTGACATGTTATATATGTAATTTATGATATGAAATTTTGTTATAAGAATGGTAATACAGAATCTATGATTTGAGAATTTGTGAATCATATATCTAATGTTTTGTTATATAAAATGTTTCACTTAGCACTTCACGAGTACATATTTGCAGTTGTAATGAGTTAGATTGATGATTACAAATATTTTTCAGATGATAAGTCTCGTGTGGGTCCATCAGGAAGCCTTCGAAAGCTTAAGCTACTTTTACTAACAGTAGTGCTTCCATCTTTTTTGTATATATTGGATTATTATATATTGTCACATTATGGCTCATTTTGGATACTGGTATAAATCTTGAAGCGATACTCAGTTAATGAGTTTGGGTTTGGTAAAGTCCAAAATTTAACTACGTGTATAAAACATCTTGATGAATGGTTAAATCAAACCATTATTTAATTATTGTTTTTACAGAATGGAGGATGTTACAACTTTTCCAATTGATTCCATTTTAATTATCTCACTATTTTGGATTTTTGACTAAGTATAATATGTTGATGATGCAATTGCTGTGTTGCCCTTATTCGTTTGCTTATGATTGAATGAAATTTCCTTATCTTTCTTTTGAGCCACTTCTTCTAATCCTTATTATAAGACATCAACAACAATTCACATAAACCAATAAAAACAGTTAAAATCAATAAAGTTATCCTAAAATTTAAGTAACTTCCAATATTACCCCTACTAATTGCACTAAACTTTAATATTATATTAATTATTACTCTCATCCACTACCCTTATTAATTAGGAGCATATATGGAGACAAATAAATGTTCCTTTGGAATAAACAAGTGCCTTAGAAAAAGAACTAAAAAAACTTATTAGTTGGTGCCTTATAATAAAAATTAAAAGGAGTATAAACTAGGTGATCAAGAGGTGTATAGAATTTTCAGTCTCAAAATCTATTATCTAAAAGCTACTCTAACCAGGCTACAAACACGTCGCTTCTGTTACCCTTTCAGTCCTATATTTTTGTTTATTTCAAATAATTCATGGAGTAAACAAAGGCAAGTTAGGGGTAAAAATTCTTTTCTCCTCCTTCTATTCTCTTCTGCACTTCCACTCCTTCACCGTATGCTCCCTCTCGTCGGTGGCTTGTATTCACAAGCTAAGACACCGGCGAACACCCCTTTTTTTGTGGCACAGATGAGTCAGAGAGGTAGTTTAGAGTCCAGATCTTGGATCTGTGGTCTTCTCTCTTTGAGTTCCGTCTGATGTGGCCATCTCCCGTCCTTGTGGCGAGCCCTCTCTTCTCTTTCTCCAGATCTGATATGTGAAGGTGAGATTTATATGTTTTTTGTTGCTTTTTTTGTGGTACTGGGTTTTGTGGTGGTGTTCTTGTTTCAAGAAATAAACAGATCTGTAAGATCCTCTTGGTTGGCTGGTTGTTTGGACGTTATTAGATCCGATTATCACTTGATAGCTCGGATCTGCGTTCTTGGGGGAAGATCTAAAGAGGTGTTGCTTGGTGTGTGGTCAAGGTCACCAGATCTGATTCAACAATGGAGTAGAAGTGTTTTTCAGGACATCATGGGTCTTCTTTCGTCTGAGGTTGGGTTTTCCGTGTTCTTTTCTCCAATATGGGGAATTTGTACAGCTGCTCTAATTGTAGCTTATGCTTATAAGGAGTGCTCGTTTGGGTGGGTTTTCCAACCAACACTTTCTTGCTTGTCACTTCTAACCTTGGATATTGAGGAGGCTACTTTTGTCCATGATTCTACTTCTATTCTTAAATATTTTATGTACGGTGATTTGACTATTTCTTTGTATTTGATTTATTTTGTTGTTTTGTTGTTGTATTGGATTTGACATTGTTTGCTTGAATCCAGGTATTGTATTTGTATCTGTTTGTAATGTTTGTAGTATTAATATAATTATCTTTTCCGACCAAAAAAAAAACAAAGGCAAGTTTGTAATTTAATGCATAGGGATATAAATCCCCAAGAAATAAGGATCTTATTTTAGGAAAGAAAAATCCGACACACGAAACGAAGGAATTAAGACTTCTTAAATGCAATTTATACACTCCCTCTTTATTATAAGACATCAAATAGTAATTATATTTAGTTCTTTTTATAAGGCACTTGCTTATTTTTAAAGGACATTAATTTTTTTTCCATATATGCCCATAATTAATAAAGGTAGTGGGTGAGAGTAATAATTAATATAATATTTGAGTTTAGTGTAATTGGTAGGGTAATATTGAAAGTTACTTAAATTGTAGGATAATTTTATTGATTTTAACTACTTTTATTGGTTTGTGAGAATTGTTAGTTGGTGCCTCATAATAAAGACCAGAGGGAGTATAACACATAGAAGTATAGAACGGAGTATTACTTTTTCATTACCTAGCTAATGCATGTTTTTTTTAAAGAAATTTTTGGTTTATTTACTTGTATTCCATTAGATCCAATTTTCTAATTAAATCTTATGGTATGAATTTTCTTTAAAAAAATCATATGGATAAAATTTCAAAATTCTATTAAATCATGTGCTAATATTTGATTAGAGAACTAGATATAATGGTTATAAGCAAATGAATATGAGTTTCGTTAGCATCTAATTTCCATAAATATTGCTAATGACAAACAAAATGGTGCTAATCAATTAATGAATACTTTAATTTTAAATATTGTTATGATTAAATAGTTAGTACATTATCATGTCTCTTTTTTTTTTTAACCAATGACCATATTGTGTTAATTGATTGACTGATTGCCAAAATCATTGACCAATATTGATGATAGAAGAAAGTATTTGTAATTCGTAATAACTCATTAATTGTAATTCTCATCAATTAATTAATACACACTATGTGTAATATGGAGGTCCGAATCTTCTAATAATCACTTTTCTCATTGTCTCATCATTGTTAAATATTGTCCGTTCAATATTTGATCTAACGGCTCAGGAAGAGACACATCATATTTTTTAAATTACCGCATGCGGTAGTTTTGAAATTTTAAAAAGTACACGATGTGTCTCTTTCTGAACCGCTGGATCAATATCTGACGGCTATTATTCAAGAATGATGAGAGATGATGAGGGAAGGGACGGTGAGAGGATCCATTTCCGTGTAATATGATATACCCAGATCTGGAAAGAGATGCAATTTTCTATATTATATACTCCAAGTGCCAACATTATTTTCCTAAATTCACAATTAACATTCAAATACCAAATCCGTTTCAATTAATAACGGTAATAATTTCCTAAATTGACAATTAACATTCAAATACCAAATCTGTTTCAATTAATAACGGTAATAATTTATTGGTAGATTGATGATATTAGAGATAATTAAAGATTCCTTGGCCGTTAAGGAAATGTTATAATACCCCTATATGTGTTTGTGTGTGTGTGTTTTTTTTTTTAAAAAAATGTGAGATATCAGAATTTTTCTTACATCGTCCGACTTCACCATTTGAGCAGAAATTTCGCGACTTTCGAACTCAAAACGCTGTTCTTCCGCCAGCACCTCTGTTTGCTGCCCCAAAACGCTGAAACTGTTTTGCCCTTTTGTGGAATCTGTGTTTTGCTCGTCTATTGTCTCGGTCAGTCAGATTTCTCCTTTCTTCTTGCTCGCCACTGTCGTTTTTTTCCTTGTTGCTGGTGTGTGCATGTATACGAACTCCTTTTCTCGTTTATTTTTTTTTTTCTGTGTTCGTATTGTATGGGAGATTTTACCACAATTTCTGTATAGATAGCCGATGAATCTTGTTAATGTAAAAAGTATAGCTTTTTATATTTTGTATTGTAAGTATATCCATAGATATGAATGAGAAATTTTATACATAAGTCACGCTAACAGCATGTGGGTCTTCTCATATTCCAAACTGATTACACTTCGATTTTTAGGGTGTGACATACACATCACAATTACAAACACACCGCCCATATTTAATATTCCCTCTTATTGCCAATTTTTCCTACAAACATTCACATATTTCCAAATTCGTTTACAGTTAGTTGCAGAGAAAAAAATATATATTTAAGAATGGGGAGAGGAAGATTGCCGATGAAATTGATAGAGAGAGAGAAATTGAGAAAGACAACGTTTCAGAAGAGAAAGAATGGAATTATGAAGAAAGCTTATGAGCTTTCTACACTATGTGGAGTTGATTGTTGCTTGATCGTTTATAGTCCTAACTCCATTAACGACCTTCCTGAGATTTGGCCTCGAGATCGCATGCAGGTAAATACTCTTTTTTTAATATTATCATTCGGTATCTAATTCGGGTACACGTAAATACTCTCACTCTACTACTCTATGAAAAAATTAATTAGTTAGTATTTGTTATATTATGAGAGTTTTAACGTTAACTCAGATCACATACTTTAATTTGTTCTATCATTATTGTCACTTGAACCAAGTCCTTCCGAATGTCTATATCACGCACAGGTACAATAAAAATGTCTAAAACTTTGTCTGAAAATCTCGTTAGGATTATATAGATTCCTTGTCTGTTTCTCCAACTTTATATGTATACATCTTTGTGTGAGTGTTTGAATAGTTTCCGTTTATACTTAAATTGATAATATTTCTCTTTGTAGTTTTTTTAAATAATAAATAAAGTGACAACTTTAGCAATATTATTCAATCTAGGTTATGTAATTTTTTGTTTTTCATCAGTGGAGGTTCAACTTTTTTGAGAATTTATGTTAGCTTATATGTTTTTAAACACCAAAAGTAATGGGACTATGTAAGATTTCATATACAAACAGTACCGTTACTCGAATTTAGATGCCTGTTGCCAATACAATTTTTTAAAAGAAAACTGGTTGTTTGAAAACTTTATGATGAGAAGGACTTGAATTAGAGTCAAGGTGTTTTCTATGTATGAATTTGTATTCGTACTAACAATTTCTGATAAGGTATTTTCAATGAATTTTCCCAATTTTATATGTTGTATGGCTTAATCTTCTAGTTAATTAATAAAGTTTTATTTATTTATTTATTTATTTTGAGAAGGTGCTTAGAATCATTGAGAAGTACAAGGCAAAGATAGCTGAGAAAAGTCCCAAGAAGTACAATGTGACGGAGTTCTTCAAGGACAAGAAGAATAAGGTGGAAGCCAAAGCATGCAAGCTCCGGCAAGAGAGGCTCCAGAAACTCTATCCAACATGGGACTACACTTCCAACAAACTCAGCGAAGAACAGCTGAGGATGTTTGTCGCCATCTTGGATTCCAGAGTTGAAGATTGCGAAGAGAGGATCAAAATATTGAAGAAACGTTACATAGAGGAAAAACAACAACAACAAATAGCTGAATTATCCTCAGACAAATCATCAGCTTCAAACCGAAGCCACCCTATCTTCAGTCACAACAACAACAGTAGTACTGCTATGTTGTCAGCTCATAATCATCAAACCCTAGATTTCCCTCCCAAGTCTGAGGATAATAATATTCATCATCGTCTGATGCTTCAACCCTTTCATCCAAATCTCATGCCATTCACGATAATCACACCGAATGATTCTGCAGAGACTGCTTTTGATCATTATGATCTGATGATGAGAGAATCTTATTGTCCATCTTCTTCATGGTGTTACAGTAGTAGTAGTAATAATAACAATAACAATAATTACTCTCCTAATTATCTGCAGAATAGGAATAATAATATTCTGCAGATTTATCCTCATGAAGTAAATTTGCAGGGGAATAATAACATTCCAGAAGCTCCTCTAATGATGCAAGAATTTCAGAGCTATCATCACTTTGGGTAAAATCAACATGATCTGCTTCAAGTTCATCATCAGAAATTCAACTATATGGATCAAAAGAAGTAAAGAGAGTTTCATGATGCAGCTGATCAAATAAATTGAAGATTTAGTTCATAGATTTGTTATTTGAGGGTTTTTTTTTTTTTTTTTTTTTGCACTTGCTGATTATTGCTCATATGGATTTGAATAAAACGTTGTTGTGAGTGACTGTACTGATACTTATTATTCTCTCTTGAGTTTTATATTAGGGTAAAGGATTTCTCCAGTCACTGGAGATAGAGTTATCTCCAGTAACCCCAAAACTACGTCGTTTTGGATTAATGAAGGGTGTTTCTGTAATTTTATTTATTTTTTAATCATATAAATTTTACCGAAACACCCTTCATTAATTCACCTAAAATTACTAACATACCCTTCATTAATTCAAAACAACGTCGTTTTGGGGTCACTGGAGATAACTCTATCTCCAGACTGGAGAAATACTTTTCCCTTTTATATTAATGGTGTTATGGAAATAAGAGAGTATGAGAGATTGAAGGTGAGAGAGATGGAGAAGATAATATATAGGAGGAGGAATAGACGGTACTTCTAATTCATCTTTAGTTTTTTCATGTACATCCAAATCTTTACATCAAGCCTCCATTTATAAATTTTCAACACTTTCAAAAGTTATAATATCATAAGTGAAATTTACATTATTGTACAACGTGGAATCATTGGAGGCTATAATAATAAATAGTAGATAACTTTAATTTGGGGGTTATATGCCATTGTGTCATTCAATATGAGATGGAAGATCAAAGAACTCATTCTTGGATGTTATGGATATCCACAAATAATTATAATATTTATAACACTATTCCTTAGATGTCCATAAACAAATATTGTGCCTTATTAAAACATTACTAGGAAAAATCCATTGAGACGAAAACCTAGTGAAGGAAAAAGAATATAAAATACTTATTGAAGCTGCCTCGTTAAAAACATTATCAAGAAAACCCTATGGGACAAAATCTTTGTTAAGGAAAAGAATATAGTACTATATATACCCCTGATATAGTGACAATATCAAGTTTATTTATCTAAAGTACAATATCATTTCTACTCCCCTTACATACCTGAGGAACTTAATTATGACATAAAACATCAACAAGATAACAAGATATGTAAATATTATCAGGTATAAGAACTATAGTTAAATTCAATATATTTTTGTAGGCAAAATCACCATTCCAAAACTTTGGAATTTGGAAATCAATGAAGCATTTAATAACTTGATATACAAAAGTAAGGTGTGAAATTATTCATTTCCAATATATTTCTTATGAATTAATTATATATACTCAAAATATTTTAATTCACATAACATTTTATTTTATATATCGAAGGTTTTTCTTGGACATGCTTGGCATTTTGGATTGTTCATGTAAACTTTACTAAAAAGATATTCAAAAATTATTGTATCTACCACATTAATATAGCTTATCATAATCATCACTAGACCTTTGCGAAAATCTTTATTTTCACATGAATATTGATATATCACAAATAATTTTATCTCTCAAAAAATTGGACTACAGGCCCATAATTTCCACATTTTGAAGGAACATAATCATATTTCATTGTATCTTTCCTCTTTTTGGACAATATCTCTTTTGTCTACCAATAGATTTATGTATAAGATCCTCACATACTTGATCACCTAATATTATCAAACCAGTTGTCAACAAACTTATCTTTTTAGTTCCATTTTTCCTATGACATAACTTATTGAAATCTCTTTATTGCTTTTAGATACTTGAACCTATTTTAAGGTCCTTGCAATTAGTTATGTCTTGATACTCTTCTGGAATACCTGCCTCCTAAATATAATCATCTTAATTGCATACACCTCTTTATTTAGATATTTATATTTGGAATTGAATGGTTTATTATTCTTCGAGCATGTCTCACTTTCTTTTATACTGATTGGAGCATTTTTTAGCTAGAATATAAGATCTAGTAATTATCATTTATGTCAGTAATTGCATCTGATAGATATTTTATAATATTTCATAAATGCAAAACTTGATAAACTTCTTGTTCATACTGCTATATTCGAGAATCTATACTTGATAGGAATGATGCATTCATTTTGTTCTCTTTTCCAACTATTCAATTTCTTCCCCTCATGTTAGGAAAACTTTGTCAAATGATAATCCACTAATTATGCAGTATAAGTCTCCTAAATCCATATGTTTCTATTAGAAACATCATTTTGTTTCATTTAGAGACAAACAAGAAGAATGAGGTCTTTACCCAACATTTATCTCAATTTCCTTTAAATATCCATCTATGTGCATTATGGTGGATCAATATATAGGAATACACATCCAAACTTTTTAAGATGGAATATACATGGCTCTTGATCAAAAGTAAATTTTATTGGGAGAATTTTGTTGGCTAGTATTGTTGCAATATATATGTAAGATCAAATATGTCAACACAGAAATAGAAATTTTGTTCTCATAAGTTTTAATCTAGCTATTTATGGAGGCTTCAATGAATGAGTCATATAATCTGAAAATTGCGCTTAACATAATAATTTATTCAAATGTTTTTGCAAACTTTAGGTTGCAAACTAATAGTAATATTACACGTAACCATCTTATAGATGCATCTATTAAAGTTATTGAAGTTTATATGCTATTTTTGATTTACTTCCAAGAATTTGGAGATCCATTCCAAATCATAAACAATGGTACTCTCATAATCAATTTTCTTTAAGAACATGCAGCACATCATAATTCTTGAATTATATAATGCGTCGGCTATTTATGAAGAATCTTCTGGTTTTTTAATGGATGTTAATACATAATATTGTATAATTTGTTGCATCATATATATAACTCGGATGATCAAACAAGTCATGCCAACAATAAATTTATTTGGATCAGTAAACTTATGGTTTACTGTAACCAATAGTAAACTTTTCAATTTTCATAACATATTGATTCAAAATCTTATTATGACATACATTTTTGGGAGATCAATAAGGCTTTGCAGGGAAACATATGAGTATAACTTTTTGTAGTGAAATGGAGAACTCTATGAAATTATTTGTGGAATCACCTGAGCATAATTACTTGACTTGGAATACCATGATTGTTGGTTATGTGCAGTTAGGAGATGAGGGGAAGGCACTAAATATGTTTGTATCCATGCTTGCTTATCCTATACAGCCAACTGAAGTGACATACTCAAGTGTTCTTCGTGCCTGTGCAAGTTTAACATCATTGAAGCAAGGACATCAGGTTCATTCTTTAACTGTCAAAACCATATATGATAAGGACACTGTAGTTGCCAATTCATTAGTCGATATGTATACCAAATGTGGTATAATTCGTGATGCCCGAATAGTATGTTTGATAGGATGGGAAAACGAGATGAATTTTCATGGAATGCTATGGATATTCCATGCATGGCCTAGGAGTGGAGGCTCTAAATATATTTGAAATGATGCGACAGTCTGATTGTAAACCAAACTAACTAACTTTTGTTGGTGTCCTATCTGGATGTAGCAATGCAGGACTGCCAGATAAAGGACAAGCGCTCTTTAAGTCAATGATGCAAGACTATGGCATCGAGCCATGTATAGAACAATATACTTGTATGGTTTGGCTTCTTGGAAGGTCAGGCCATATTGAGAAAGCAGTGTAACTCATTGGTGAAATTCCATTTCAGCCTAGTGTTATGGTGTGGCGAGCATTGCTTGGTGCTTGGCTGCTTGCATCATCCACAATAATATTGAGTGGAAGAGTTTGTGCCCAACGTGTACTTGAGATGGATCCACATGACGATGCAACCCATATACTTCTTTCAAACATGTATGCCACAGCAAGGAGATGGGACAGTGTTGCTTCTATTAGGAAAATTATGCACACGAAAAGAGTCAGGAAGGAACCTGGGTTAAGTTGGATTGAGGATCAAGGTGTGGTTCACTATTTTACTGCAGGGAACACTAGGCATCCTGACATTAAACTTATCAGTGCAATGCTTGAATGGTTAAATTAAACATGAAAACTAGGGAGGAAGGATATGTACCTAATATCGATGCTGTTTTGCTTGATATGGAGGATGTTGAAAAGGCACGTCTCTTGTGGGTTCACAGTGAAAGATTGGCTCTGTCGTTTGGACTGATTCAATTGCCACATGGTTGCCCTATACATATCATAAAAAATCTCCGTATATGTGTAGATTGCCACATTGTGATGAAGTTAATCTCCAAAATCGTGCAGCGAGATATTATCATCAGAGATATGAATCGGTTTTACCATTTTCAGCATGGGACTTGCTCGTGTGATGATTATTGGTGACTGTTAAATTTCTAGTTCCTGATTCACAAATTCTGCATATTCATTTGCGGTTGCCTGCAAGAAATTCTTGTTCACTTGAAGGTAAATTTGTATATGCAAATGGTCATGTCATCTATGGTACCATTACCATGGATGCCTCTTTTTTTTATCTTGGGATCTTGTCACTAACTTTTCTTCAAGTAAAACATTCAAACAAAGATGTGAAGTTTACGCTTCTTCTTGCATACTTTCATTGTCTCATCCCCACCTTAGCTACGTATGTTTCATTACAGTACTGGGGCAATTTTGCAGACCCTTCGCTTTACCTTTTTTCCTATTCAGATCTTACTCTTCTGTTGCAAAAGAGGTAATGCTTTATTGCTTCCAATTCATTTTATTTGTAGCACTTTTTCTTGCATACTTAATACTTTTGACTTATTCATCTTGAAAGGTGAACGTATCTTCCCTTTTTTTGTCATTACCTTCCACACCAGGGAAAACCATATTGAGAAGGACACAAGGTGTTTTCTCCATGTCTATTATTGGTTTTTTATAGTAGTGTTTGATGTTAACATGACTTGATGCCTTCAATAATGTTTTGTGGAAGACTTAACATTTAAGGTCTTACAAGGGCAAGACGTCGCCTGAATTTTGTGGCGCAGGGAACATCAGTTTTTATTTTTATTCCTAATTTATGTTATTGTTTATATGGTACTGAAATTTATTGTTATTTTCTTGTCCTTTAATATTGGGTTTATTTTATTTTTGTACTAACAAGTGTGTACCAACCAATCCTTATTGCATGTGCTCTAATGCAGAAAACTTATGGAACTTGACCAGGGCTTCTTTTGCTGTAGACTTATGAGTTGTACTGTCTATGGTTTATAAATAATGAAAATTACTATAACCTTTATATTTTAATTCCTTGTCAAAAGAATCATGTGTCAAATAATGTAATACTTCTATTTTCATCTAGGATTTTTAAAAAATCTTGAAGCGTTTTATTTAGGGAAGGGATTATCATTGTTTAAATCACCCAAAGAATAAACAAACAACAAATTATGTTACTAAAAATAAACAAACTACATCAAATAATCTTGCTAGGAATTGGTTAAAATGATTGCTCTATTACCCTGATCAAAATTATTTATTTTCCTCATAAATGTTTTGAGTTTGGATTGCCCGGAAAGTGTAAATGAAAAATAAACTAGCTAGTAGAAATGAATTAATTCTGATAAGTTATAGATAAAAATTTATATTTGATTATCTAAATTTATATAAAATTTAGTTTGTTCACTTAAATTTACAAAGCATTTTTCATCTCTCTTTCTCTAACGTTGTCAATCTTAAATAATACTCCATCGACCTTTAATATAAGATATATTTGAAGAGTTTATCTTGATTTTAAATAGGGTTAAGGTGCGATTTGACCAATAAACTATTGGCTTAGGAGCGTCCAACACAATTAACTATTAAGTGGACCAAAAATACCAACAAACTTTTAAAAAAGAGCGTCCAGCACAACAAACTTTTAAAAAGGAGCGTCCAGCACAAGACTAATTAGTAAATTAATTAATTAGTGAATTTATTATAAACCTTAAGATAGATTATAAACCTTGGGGTTCTTAGTACTGTAAATGGAAATGTTTGGTGGGCCTGATCAGGGTTGTAGGCATGACGTGAATGTGGGAAGATGATGTTGAAAAGACATGTCAACATATATATTAATATAGTTGTTGTCATCAACAGTTATGGTGTTTGGTAAACGTCATTATTGAACTTGTAATTACCATTGAAGAATTTGTAATTATCATTATAGAATTTTTGAATATTGGGGTTCTTTAATATTGTAAATGAAAATGTTTGGTGGGCTTGGTCAGGTATAGGCATGACGTGAATGTGGGAAGACAATGTTGAAAAGGCATGTCAGCATATTTATTATAGTTGTTGTCATTAACTATTATGGTGTTTGGTAAACGCCATTATTGAACTTGTAATTACAATTATTATATTTTTCACTTATGAAATATGAAATATATATATATATATATATATATATATATATATATATATATATATATATATATATATATATATAGTCTAACATTGTGATGAAATATTCATTTTTTGTCGTAGATTAGAATACAAGATGACATCGAATATGGCGGCAACGTAACACCTTCTTTAAAGTCACTAATTTGGTTTTTCCATGTTGGGGGCAGTTCATAATCAATGGTGAAGGTGAAGTTAAATATAATGGTGGGAGTGTGAGGATAAAATCGATAAAGGAGGGGATGGAAGTTGAAGAATTGAGGGTAATGATAGGACGATGGTTTGGTTTAGATGGCCATAGGTGTGACATTAAATACACTTTAAGTTTTGATGAAAATATTTTAGTAGACATGATTGATGATTATGAAATGGAAAATCTGTTTAATTATAATGAAAGAGGTGCACATGTGTATGTGGGATGTAAAGGTACTAATATTGCAACAAGGGAAATGGATGATCAAGAAATGTATGTCATAGTTAGTTTAGTTAGACAAGTAATAATGTCATATAGGGTTGTTGGTAATATCTTGACAAAACTTATCATTATCTATGCATGGTTCATCAATTCGTGGGTCTTACAGAGCAAATGGCTTACATTAAGGAGCCGATGTGTTACGAAGTGAGTGATGATTATGTAACAAATGAGTGCAGTGGAAGACCTCTTATGAGCCTTCCATGTGCAAGTCAGAGCGCACCAACACCGATGCCAAAGATAAACTCTAAGAAGTGGAAGGACTTGTTCCTAGAAGTGAATCAAACATTTGCAAATACGGATGAGTTCAAGAAGGTGCTACACAAGTTCAGTATTACCAACAAATTTGAGTACACATATGTGAAGAATTCAAAGGAGTGTGTATGTTAAATGTAAGGTTGAAAATTGTCCATGGAGGATAACTACAGGGGCAATTGGGAAGAGAAATAATTTCGTACGTGTGACAAGATACACCAAAGACCATGATCATACAGCCCAAGACAATCTTGAAGTGACATATGCTCGAAGTGTTGCCTTGACAAACGCAATTATTATTGAAGAGGTTAGAAATCACATAGATAAGCGTCCGAATGATATAAAGAAGAGTTTGGTAAGAGACTACGGTGTGTACTTGACATATAAGCAACCATATCGGGCAAAGGACAAGACCATGGAGGAAATTCACGGTAGACCTGAACACACATATATGTTAATACCATGGATATGTGATAGGTTGAAGGAAACTGATGACAAAACTATTGTTGAATGGGTCGCTAGTGGGAGCAACACCTTTGAGCGTGTATTTATAGCATATGGTTGTTGTATAGGGGGTCATTGCTGGTGCCAGACCTATTGTGTACATTGATGGAAGCCATTTAAGTGGACCATATAGGGGGACTCTGTTGTCAACTTCTGCATTCAATGCAGACAATAAGTTGTTGCAGTTTGCCATTGCTATTGTCCATGGAAAGACAACTGATGACTGAACATGGTTCCTTGAAATGGTGAAGAAGATACTAGAAGGATTACAGATAACAATTGTGTCTGACCGACACAATGCAATAATCGCTGTTGTTTGAGGAGTGTCCAGGTCTAAGAGACATATATACTGCTATAGGCACTTTAAGGAAAACTTTAGCGCCCAATTGATTAAATTGAATAGAGGAAAGATGACGATATGTGGGCAACGAAGGCAAACCACACTTCAATTACTTGATGCAATTGCATATGCAAGACTTGATTGTGACTTCGAATCTGCAATGGAACAAATGAGGCTTTTCAATCAGCAAGCATTTGAGTGGCTGATCAATCGTGATGATATTGACAGATGGGCCATAAGCAAGTTCTCATTTAAACTGTGGAATAAAATTACCATAAACCTTGCTGAGTCCTTCAATGCTTGGATGGTAAAGGAGAGACATCATAATGTTGCCCAGCTTATACATGAGCACCGTGAGAAAGTTGCAAAGAAGATTTATGCAACAAGCATGGCAATGAGTAAGTGGAAAAATGGTGTTGGCCCGAACATTGAACAACAAGTTATGGAAAATGTGGCAAGGGCTGAATACATGGAAGTTTAGATATATAGAGGAGGAAGTGTGGAGGTCCGTATAGCAAGTGGGTTGCTAAAGGTTGAGCTGCACCTACGCGAGTGCAGGTGTAGAGCATGACAAATGTTAGGTATTCCTTGTCCTCATGCGTGTGCAGCCATCAAGGGGGTTCATGGTAATGTGTACAGTTATGTTGATGAATGCCTTACAATAACAACCCAAAAAAAGATTTATAGCCGAACCATGATTCCTGTTGTCACAATAGACATGTCAAATCCAAATGACTTCCGCCTATATAACATAGGGACAAATGTTTCTGGCACCTCCCAAGACTATTCATCCATCGGGAAGACCAAGAGTTGTAAGGAGAGAGTCACAGTTTCGCAACAAGAAACTTTACCATTACAGCTCATGCCATAAAGCAGGACACACAACAATAACCTGCAAAAATCCAAACCCAACTTAACTTACTGATTGTGCAGTCGTAGGGTAAATATTTTGTAAGTCATCTTTTGGTTTATATACAATGACTTGGATCCCTTCACATATTTTTGGCAAGAAGGGCTATAAGACTTATAGGATCACTCAATATGTAATTAATGTAAATGGCATAGAATATGTTCTTGTGTGGGAATGGCACAGAAACATTACGTTAATGTGGAATCTTAATATTCTCTTGTCATTTGACTCTATTTTGTACATGTTGTCATCCCATTACAACTTTTTGTAAATGCCAATTGTATACTTATTAATGCCACAATGACTATTGTTATTGGAAACTCTGTAATTATAGTTACATTGATGAGAAGGATCGTTGGGAAAAACATGAAGAACGATCTGGTAATTACCATGACGAAACTAGTAAATGTCATTGAAGAATTAGTAATTGTCATTGAAAGATTTGTTATAATTGACTTTTATTTGTTATTTCATTAGAGACACAAGTGGTAAACCTAAAGAATGAACTGGTAAATACCAATGCGAAACTAGTAAATACCATTGAAGAATTGGTAATTATCATTGAAAGATTTTTTATAATTGCCATTTATTTGTTGTTTCATCAGAGACATAAGTGGTAAATCTAAAGAACGAACTGGTAAATTCCATTGTGAAACTAGTAAATGTCATTGAAGAATTCGTAATTGTCATTCAAAGATTTGTTATAATTGACTTTTATTTGTTGTTTCATCAGAGATACAAGTGGTAAACCTGAAAAACAAATTGGTAAATACCATTGTAAAACTAGTAAATGTCATTGAAGAATTCGTAATTTCCATTAAAAATTTGTTATAATTGACTTTTATTTGTTGTTTCATCAGAGACACAAGTGGAAAACCTGAAGAACAAACTGGTAAATATCATTTCGAAACTAGTAAAACCTGAAAAACAAACTGGTAAATACCATTGCAAAACTAGAAAATGTCATTGAAGAATTGGTAATTGTCATTGAAAGATTTGTTATAATTGACTTTTATTTATTGTTTCATCAGAGACACAAGTGGTAAATCAGAAGAACAAATTGGTAAATACCATTGCAAAACTAGTAAATCCCATTGAAGAATTGGTAATTGTCATTGAAAAATTTGTTTTGGTTGACTTTTATTTGTTGTTTCATCAGAGACACAATTGGTAAACCTGAAGAACAAACTGGTAATTACCATTGCGAAACTAGTAAATGTCATTGAAAAATTGGTAATTTCCATTGAAAGATTTGTTATAATTGTCATTTATTTGTTGTTTCATTAGAGACACAAGTGGTAAACCTGAAGAACGAACTGGTAAATACCATTGCGAAACTAGTAAAAGCCATTGAAGAATTCGTAATTGACATTAAAAGATTTGATATAATTGACTTTTATTTGTTTCATCAGAGACAAAAGTAGTAAACCTTAAGGACAAACTGGTAAAACATTGTAAAACTAGTAAATGTCATTGAAGAATTGGTAATTATCATTGAAAGATTTGTTATAATTGACTTTTATTTGTTGTTTCATCAGAGACACAAGTGGTAAACCTGAAGAACAAACTGGTGCGAAACTAGTAAATGTCATTGAATACTTGGTAATTGTCATTGAAAGATTTGTTATAATTGCCATTTATTTGTTGTTTCATCAGAGACACAAGTGATAAACCTGAAAAACGAACTGGTAAATACCATTGCGAAACTAGTAAATGCCATTGAAAAATTCGTAATTGTTATTAAAAGATTTGTTATAATTGATCTTTATTTGAAGAATGCATTGGTAAATACCATTACAAAACTAGTAAATACCATTGAAGAATTGGTAATTGTCATTACAAAATTTGTTATAATTGACTTTTATTTAAAGAATGCACTAGTAAATTGTTGGAAATTATGCCCTAGGGGCAAGTCATTGTACTTTAAACGTGAATGTCATTTAAAGTATTCTTCATTTAGTTATCATTTTCATTTGCATGTTTATAGTGATAATTGT
Organism: Acacia pycnantha; assembly: GCA_025563575.1. Taxonomy (NCBI): domain Eukaryota; kingdom Viridiplantae; phylum Streptophyta; class Magnoliopsida; order Fabales; family Fabaceae; genus Acacia; species Acacia pycnantha. Next base: position 729,936 of record JAMWYP010000028.1, read on the forward strand.
ATCCTTGAATGTATCTTATAGATTATCCTAAATGTCTCTGGTCGGTCATCTACGCGGGAGCGAAGATGAAATAAGACCAGTGTGACTTTGATGACGTATGGAAATACGAAGCAAAGTCATAGGCACTTGTAAGAGTACAAGGTGCTGGACCGACCCACTATGAGAAAACTGCATGGATTGAGTCATTAGCTTTTCTCATGTATAACCGCGTCACAACGCCCTTTGACCTGAGATCATCATGGATTCCTACATGAGAGTCGCTGATCTTTGACCTAGTCAAAAGTCACCTTTGACCGAGTGATGGTAAAGGCTTTGATCGAGATCAGTGATTTTCATGCAGAGGAATGTGAATGGTCAAGATGGAATTTGTCCCTCACATTTGTAGAGAGATAATACTGGGGCCCCTCGATGAGTGAGTCTGAGAAATGTATGGCCATACTACAATGGAAAGTAGTTTCCATTTCAGTTATTAGACTACTCAAGAATCGAGAAAGTAATGGTCAAGAACAGGAGGTTGACATTATCCATGCCTCATCTTTGACTAAATTATCGCGTGACAAAAGGGACATGACATGGTTGTATGATAGGTTATATCGTATCATCAATCCCCATATGAATTGAGTAGTCGCAATGTCTTGTTAGAGGCCGCTTGCGACTTGTGGGCTGGTACAGTATTGGCCCGCTGACAATCTCATGTGGGCCTGCAGGGTCGCATACAAGAATAGCCCAACACGAGCAAAAGTGTCCAGATTCATTGAATCTTATATATGTCTAAGATTTAATGAATACTGTATTTAATCATATATATTATTAAATACGAAAATAATAATGAGATTATTATATAGTATTTAATTTATTTGATAAATTAAATAACTATAATAAATTGAGATAATGTATCTCAGATTTAATTTTCGAATAAAGATATAGTATCTCATATTTAATTGAATTGAGATATAGTATCTCAGATTTAATTAAATAGATAGATATCACATCTCAGATTTGATTTATAGAAATAAATTAAATCAGTAGGTTTTTAATTCGGATTAAATAAATAGATTAAATTAGATCTGTTAAACAGATTTAATTAATGTTATTTAAATCTAAAATTTGAATTCAAGATTAATTAAGATTAATCTTGAATATTTTAATACGTCCCAATTAGGGTTATAGAAACTCTATAAAAGATAATGATCTAGTCGTATTAAAATAAGGAACTGCCGCGAAAAACACTAAAGGAAAAAGACTTGAGACGCAAAGTAAGAAGGCGCTAGCACGCTGCCTACATGTTGGAGAGCTGTTCTGTGTGGATACCGGTAGAGGGAGTGAATTCGTAGAGTCGACTCCTAAAGATTGATCGAGCAAGAAGGTGTTAGCCCACGTGTTGTTAAAGGACGCATACAAGCTTGTATAGGTATGGTTTCTAACGAACCTTGATTTAAACGTCGTTGATAGATCCTCTCTAAGGGATTAGTAAGATTTAATGGATGAGAATCATTCCGCTGTGTGTACGGATCCCAACATAAATACCATTACAAAACTAATAAATATCATTGAAGAATTAGTAGTTGTCATTACAAAATTTGTTTTAATTGACGTTTATTTGTTTGTTGTTTCATCAAAGACACGTGGTAAATCTGAAGAACGAACTGGTAAATACCATTACTAAGCTAGTAAATGTCATTGAAGAATTGGTAATTATCATTACAAAATTTGTTATAAATCATTTACTTTTTTTTAATCTCATATCCTTCATTTAACATTACATTCTTGATTTACAAATATAATGCACAACAAAATTGATTACTATCCATCCATTAATGGAGAGCACCAGATATGCACATAGATTGGCTACAATCCTAAGTACTAAATGTCAAAATAATTAACAAAATGTGTCTTTAACAATAATGATCATGTCTTTCTTTTCTTCCCGTGGGTCGCATGCGTATGAAAGAGTCCCAATGCAGCATCCATGGTCTTATTCAATTCATGGTTGACAAACCACCACATGAAGTTGCGCCAATACTCGTGCACCTCATCATCCCCGTACTGCATACTTGCACTAAGAGTCCAATTATGCAACCAAATCAAGACATGAACGCCACAGTCTTGCTTACAGAACACAGAAACACACAAGTTAACAAATATATGACAGCTCAGCATTAATGATGTTGCCACAGAATGACACTGACAAATTGGGTTGTTGTGGAACGGGTGGCCAAATAATATTTGTTTTTTGGCATCTTGCCTAAATGATTTGGTTTTGACAAGTTCAATGATGTCTTTAAACCAATCCCTCTACAAACAACACACATGCATTAAATATGTATTTACTTGACTCAATCATAACTAAAACTTGAAAGTCTGTAACTTACAATTTTATTTATTGTCGTTGCCTAGGGATTTCCAAATCTGTTTTTCTTCTTTTTACTTGACTAATTCTTGCTCATGTACACCTTTGTCTTCATTGAATCAACGACATAAAAATTCATCGTCTTTGGATCAAGGGCCATATAGAACCAGTGCTCATCAACCAACATTGGTCCCATTATTAAATCACAATCAACGATGTTGTAACCCAGTTGGTCAAGCAATAGTATGTGTTTCCATTCAACAACTTTACATCCCAACAATTTACCGGCCAATAAGGTCTACAAAATCAACAAATTTGAAGTCATATATACGTATGTCAATGGGAAATAAATTATTAAGTTCCATAAATGCAGACTAACAATTAAATCCGCATTGAAAATGTGCCTCCTCACTTGACCCTGGTTCTTCATATCTATTATCAATGTCTTACATACAAGAAACATAACCTACATGTGTAAACACTTGGATAAGTGGGGTTCAAAACGCTGTATACAAATTTTAGCTTTTTTAGTACTTACCCGGTTGCTTAATCTGTTCCTACGGCCTAGTGTCTGTAGCTACTTCCGATTTATGTCTTTATCATCTATTTCTTTGAGTATCCAGTAAAAGAGAAACAATGGCATCACACATTAACTAATTCAGACAAAACTTTATTTAATTTTGAATATTGCTTGAAAGTAACTTTTTGATGACTTACTATTAACTCTCATCCTTTGTGCAAGTTCCGAAGGTAATGTCAAAAAATATTTCCTTCTCTTCTTTTGCCTTCCTTGGCTGCTTCAATGGCTTTGTCAAAATCCAATAGGACATTTTTTTTTTACATCTTCGGCCGCTGTGACCTAATATTACAAGTTTTTAGAGATAAAGTTGATTGATTTTGACATAGAGCTAACTACTAGAAACTTAGACAACTTTGACATTACAGCCTTTTAATAACTACTATGAACTTACTACCAATTAATAATAAGAAGTCTTAACCTACTAGTAAGGTCACACTACTAGAAAATGTAATTTTTCTGTTTAGAGAGTGGAGACTGTTGTCCTTTATCTATATAATTTTGACAGTAATTCCCAAGGGACAATGCGTTCCCCTGTATGACCAAAAGTGCAGGATGAGTTCAAATTTTTCAAGTGCCAACAAGTTGTACTGTTTGACTTTATATTGAATTAGGAGATAGAGGAGAAAATCAACGAGTTTCTTCTTTTGTTTGATCAAAGGCTGTGATTCAAATTCAAGTAATCATTGATGTGCACTTTCTGAAGTGTGTTTATTGTTTATGATTTTCATCTTTAGCAGTGTAAGTGACATAATTTCCTCATTCCCCCACCCTATTGATCCTATACAAAATACAAGGTACCTTTCTACTACTCCAATATTTCAAGACATATCTGGTCGATCACCTTTACAACCCTTGGCAGCTTTTTTCATTTTTTGTTTTGGGCCAGATTTTAGATTCGACAACCTTAAATTATGGTAGACTAGTGTTTAGTTTCACTGCAAGTGTGCTTAACCATGTTTCCTAACCTGGGCCCATGTTGATTCATTCAGGGGTAAAAAACATTCATTAGAGGATTGCTTGTGGGAAGCCTGGGCTTGCCTTTGTACACCAGCAACTTATTTAAGAGTATGTTGAAATTATTTGTCTGATTTGTTGCCCCTATGCCTTTAATAAACATTGACTATTATTGAAGAACATATTTTCTTGCTGGACTGCAGGAGTCAACACGTTTTGAGTGTGTTCTTGGATAAACTTAGTTTTCCTGGCTTGATCTACACGTTGAATTTCATACTGGTTTTCTTATTCAAAAATTCTATCATGTATAATCAAGGGTTAAGGTGCAATTTTACACATGAAGTTTACTCCCAGGAGCGCCCAGCACCACGAAATTTTTTCAGGAGCAAAAGTACACACGACGTTACGTTTTAGGAGCAAAAATACCACGGGCCGTTAGTTGACCGTTAGTTGACCTTTAGTTGACCGTTAGTTTTTTAACGGCCCGTGGTATTTTTGCTCCCAAAACGTAACGTTGTGTGTACTTTTGGTCCTAAAAAAACTTCGTGGTGCTGAACGCTCCCGGGGGTAAACTTCATGTGTAAAATTGCACCTTAACCCTATAATCAATATAATGATGTGCCTTCAAGGTAGGTGATGCGTTCAATCTTTCTTTCTACTTATTTGTATTTGTCAATCTTGGAATAAAAGGCGCGATTGCATCACTTTGAGATGTACTATAATTTTGAAGTTCTGATTGACCAATATTAATCAGATTAGATCCTCTTGTTGCAGCTAGATGATGGCTTGGAGTTGTCCTTCACTGCAGACAGGTACACTGCACCTTATACAAGAAGGTGCTCTTTGGAGGAGTAGATGTCAACCAAGGCCTTATACAAAGCTCTAATTTGTTTATTCTATAGCTATTTAGTTCATTTTGTTGGCAACATTGTTGTTTATATTTTGCTTTTACTATGTAAACTCTTATGATTGTTGCAATTTATTTTTATGATATACAAGCCTTTTTTATTTCCTAATTTTTTATGTATTTTTTTTATTTTTTCTAAATTTTTATTTTTTTAAAAAAAAATGGATTTTGCGAGGGAAAACTATTTCCCTCGCAAAATTTAGAATTTGCGAGGGAAAATGTTTCCCTCGCAAATTTTGAGTTTTGCGAGGGAAATAGTTTTCCCTCACAAAATCTGAATTTTGCGAGGGAAATAGTTTTCCCTCACAAAATCTGAATTTTGCGATGGAAAAAGCATATTTTCCGTCGCAAAAATAGTTTGCAACGGACTGTTTTCCGCCGCAAACCAGTTTTGCGACGGAAAATAGCTTTTTTGCGAGGGAATTGTTCCGCCGTAAAAAACAGTTTTTTTTTGTAGTGTCACCTATATGAATTACACGATCCTAATGTATTTTATTAACCGTTATACATTTAAAAACTCATGGAACAATAAAAATTCAAATGCAACAAACATCTTACAACAGGAGTTAGATGTCACAACTAATAACAACGAAAATACGTTTCCAATATGGCTTCGATTTTCAAATCTAGCCGTAACGGCAATGCAAAGAATCATAACTTCATAAGGATCCAATTAGTATCCAGAACATAATCCGGAAGATAAGCTTGGTCCAAGGCTTTTCAATTGCTTGCATTTATAAAGTCACCCCATCTAAAGCTTACCTAGTTTTGTTTATATAGAACTTGAATTTGGAATTTCTAAACATTTATCTATTGGAAGTGCGGTAAATAATTGTAACAAGAGCAACAATCTTAAATTTAATCTAGTGTTGCTCTATGCTTAATCATTAGTCAAGTTATAGGTACGACTCATACATATTCCTATCTGGTATATGGATAACTACACAAAATGATTACACTGATTCCACTGTTATATGATTGTAGGTGTATATACATATACCTTTAAATATTGTGAATCACTTGAGTAGAATATTGAAGAAAGCCTTATTCAATAAACCCTTCTTCTCCTTCTCAAACATCGCCTACCACTGTTATAAGTATTGACCATCAATTAAGTAGGACTAGTGAAAAAAGCTGACAGTGGATCTCACCTTGCATTTATAGTGGTATTCCATATTTTCGCCGGTAATGAACACCGCTTGCTTTGAGGTCTCTTACTCTAGAGAGATGAGAAGAAATAAAAAAATAAAAATTCTTCCACAAACTATACCCCAACGAGCAGGGTTCCAATAAAAATCGCTAAATCAGAGTAAGTAAACTACCAGGGATAATGCCTCAGTTAGCATCGATCGTCTCAGAGAATTTGCCACTTGAGAAATGTGTCTAAGGCCACCAAATATGTTCCAAAACATTTGTTCAGACCCTAAATTTGACGTTAAAAAAGCTGGGATGAGCCCATTTCCCAAAAATAGAGGCAGATTGATCAAGAATCCCACTATAACATCTTAAAGAATCCAGAGAGAGAAGAAGCTTTACACCATCAGAAGAAAAAAACCAAACCTTGATAAGCTACAGCAACAAAGGTTGAAGACGCCGGAGCAAAGGGAAGAATCCAGCGAGAGGTGGAAGAGGAGTGCGAAGGAAGGAGGGGATGCTAAACCGGGAAAAGCACTAATGTAGCAACTTTTACTAAAAATTGTACCCAATTAAAGCAGATGGAAAATATTTTACTGAAATGAGGTAGTTAGTAGCGTCGTGTCAGGCGATGCCACTAGTAGCGCGGAGATCCTTGATGTCACTCAATGAGTGGCGTCACAATTAAGGACGCCACTCAAGGGAGTGGCGTCCATTAAATAAATAATTATAATATTAAATATCATAATAATATATCATAATAATAAATGATACAAAAGTGGAATAATTTAAAGCTCTACTTCATTTAATTTGGAGTCAAAAGAAAGAAAGCATGGAGCTGAAATAACTCACTAAGAACGTCCTTTAAAAGATTATGTGGTACAATTTCGTTGTAACAACAAATCCCAAAACAGAGGGATTTATATATTTGTTATACATCAAATATTTGTATAACAACAGTATTGATTTTGGGATCTACATAAAAAAGTGTACTGCGTAAAAGTGTTTGTATAACAAATATCTGTAAAAAAACACTTTTTATTGTTGTTATACTATTATTTGTTATACAAACACTTTTACGCGGTACACTTTTTTATACAGATCCCAAAATCAATATTGTTGTTATACAAATATTTGGTGTATAACAAATATATAGATCCCCCCGTTTTGGGATCTGTTGTTATACCAAATTGTACCGCTTAATCTTTTAAAAGACGTTCTTAGTGAGTTATTTCAACTTCATGCTTTCTTTTGACTCCAAATTAAATGAAGTAGAGCTTTAAATTATTTCACTTTTTCATCATTTATTAATCTTATATATTATTATTATATTTAATATTAATTTTTTTTTTTAATGGAGGCCACTCACTTGAGTGGTGTCCTTAATTGTGACGCCACTCAAGGATCTCCATGCCATTAGCGGCGTCGTGTCAAGCCTTATTTTGATAAAATGTTTTCCATCTGCTTTAATTGGGTACAATTTTAGTAAAAGTTGCTACATTGGTGCTTTTCCCGATGTTAATACAAGTGTTTCCATGGAAGAGTGATAAATCAGGAAAAGCACCAATGTAGCAACTTTTACCAAAAATTGTACTTAATTAAAGCAATTTGGAAAATAATTACCGATGTAATGCAATCAAAGGTGCCACCTATCCTGGCGCCACACCTAGTAGTGGCGTCAGGATGCCTGATGCCACTAAGGCGTTAGGACACCTGCCCCTGACACCCTGAGCCCCCCACCCCACTCCACCCCTGTAACATCCCAAATTTTGGGATTCTTAAGTTTGAATAATATATGGAAATTAAATGTGAAAATTTGGCCTAAATAATTAAAGTAATAATTATTGGAAGTTATGACGTAGTTTTTTTTTCTTTTTCATTAACTTGTTTTGGAAAAAAAAAAGAATAAAATTCAAGTGAGGAACAAATTATGCCTAAAAATTTTAGAAATAATATATGAGAATTAAATGGTGGAATTCGGCCAAATGATTAAACTTATTATTTGGAAAATTAAGAATTTATTTTCCTTATAATATTTGGAAAATAAATTCAAGGAAATATTTACCAGAGATAATTTTTTTTTTTTTTTGATATAAAAGATGGCCGAAGCCAGAGCTAGAAAATTACATGGTAGAGGGAATGAATCCCAAACACTCCTGGTCAACCCAAATTCTCAAGAACAAGGGGCAAGCACTCAAAATATCAGATTTTGACAGACCCACCTTTGCAAGTGCATCTGCAATTATGTTAAGGTTTCGAGGGATGTGGCTAATAGTGACCAACCACTCCCTGGACAATAATTCCTTAATCTTAACAAGTAGTAGACTACCTAAAATGAAATGAACATCATTCAGGTGTTGGACAAGATCTAAAGAATCAGATTCCAATTCAATCTTCCTGTATCCAAGGTCCCAGGCTAAGGTTAGACCTTCGAAAATAGCCCATTCTTCCGCAGTAGAAGGGTTACATATACCAATAGACTTGGTAAATCCAGCGATCCAAGAGCCGTGACAGTCACGAAGGACACCTCCACAGCCATTTGGCGGGTTCTTTGTATCATAGCTCCATCGTGTAACTTTAATCCAACCAATAGGAGGAGGGTGCCGGCAGGATCGGGAGATGAGGGAGCCATAACGCTCCCGTAGTGGTGGGAATATGAGCCTGGAAATTTGTGAAATTCCGCCAAGATTGAAGGATAACCAGATCAGGCCTAGAAGGTTTCACAAAGCCAGTTTCAAAAATAGATGAGTTCCTCCATCCCCATAACTTCCATAAAGCAACACCGAAAATGAGGTCCCAGAATGGACCCAATCCCTGACTAGGATTGCCTGACAGATTCATTGCAAGCCAGTCACGGAGGGTGGAGGAGAAAAATTGGCGGAAATAATTTGGAGTAATCAGTCTCCTCCACATGCGATCAGCAAAGGGACAATCACGCAAGATGTGGAGAGTGTCTTCAGGGAACCTGATACAAAAGTCGCACATAGGAGACGATGAAGACCATGAGCTTCTCCAGACTTTTGTTGGAAGCTTTTGAAGGGTTGTCTGCCATAGGAAAACCTTAATTCTCTCGACCCCCGTCCATCTCCAAATAAATTTGAAGAGCTTACATTTGAGAAAATCAGGATTTTGTTCAATGAGAAAATAGGCACTTCTGATGGAGAAGTTACCACTAGGGGATGCACCCCAAACCATCAAATCATGCCTGGCATCAGGACATGGTGGGAGGGATGAAATTAAACGATGGATGACTGTCGATTGGACAATGTTAGCAAGCCTACTAGTGTCCCAGAAACCGTCTCTACCCCAATCAGCAACCGATGTAAGATTTTCCTCCACTGATAAAGGTCTTGTGCAGACATCAGCAATTTTCTTTCCTTCAATCAACCAAGTGTCATTAAAGAAGTTAACCGATAAACCGTTTCTCACTTGCCATTTAGAGCCCAAGTCTATAATGTCCTTTTGAGAGGAGATGAATTGCCATAGTTTTGAGTCCCCTGGCCTGAATTCCAGGAGAGAATTTTCACCACGTAACATATACCTATTATGGAGAATATCTGTCCATAAACATTTGGTACCTATAATCAGATTCCATGTCAACTTAGCTCCACAGGCTCGATTGAAAGAGGTTAGCCTTCTAAAACCAAGACCGCCAAAATCCTTTGGCCTAGTAACACGTTCCCAACCAACTGGATGGAACTTCTTTTCAGTATCATCATGGCCCCAAATGAAATTCCTTTGAAGGCGTTCAATTTCATGGCAAATACTGGCCGGGAGAGATGCGACTTGCATTGGATAAAGGGGAATGGAACTCAAAACGGATTTAGCCAGAGTGATTCGCCCCATAGTAGACAAAGTTCTTACCTTCCAGGATGCAAGTTTAGAATGCACCCTTTCAATAATGTAATGAAAAGAACTACGACTCCTCCTATTTATGGTAAGAGGAAAGCCAAGATACTTCCCAATTTCGCTAGAAATCTTCATACCAGTGAGATCTTTGATTCTTTGCCGATACTGAGGAGAAACACGGGGAGAGAAAAAAATTGAAGATTGTTCTCTATTAACTCTCGCCCCAGAAGCATTGGAGAAAGTCTCTAAACATTTCATCATACAATCAGCTTGGTTCATGGAGGTCACCCCGAATAGAAGCAAGTCGTCAGCAAACATCAGGTGAGAGACTTTAGGGCCAGATCTGGAAGTGTGGATGGGGTTCCATTTACCTTCTTCCACAGCATCACAAATTAAATGTGAGAGCTTATCCATGCACATTACAAAAAGAAGAGGAGAGATAGGGTCCCCTTGGCGGAGGCCCCTCTGAGGAAAGAACAATTCAGTGTGAGTGCCATTCCATAGGACATTGTAAGAAACCGTCGATACACAAGAGAGAATAAGGTTTATAAAATCACCATCAAACCCTATCTCAAGAAGAATTTGTTTCAAAAAATCCCATCTTACTCTATCGAAGGCCTTCTCAAGGTCAATCTTAATAGCCATGAGTCCTTTTTTGCTTTTGTTTTTATTCATAATATGAAGAAGCTCTTGGCCTACAATAATGTTATCCTGAATGTGCCGACCCTTGATGAAGCTTGATTGGTAGGGAGAAATAATTTCATCCATCACACCCTTGAGCCTATGCGCAATAATTTTGGTAACACATTTGTAGTGGACAGTGCAAAGGGATATAGGTCTAAAATGCGCCACAGATTCAGGGTGCACACGTTTAGGAATTAAGGAGATGAGGGTTTTGTTTGACTCCTGAAGAGAGATAGATCCCTTTACCAGAGATAATTTTGGGAATAGGACTCACAGCAACACACACAATTAGACAATTCATAGCCCATATTCTTTCTATTCGTTTAATATCTTATGGCCCATATACTCATTTAATCCCATTTAGGCCCAACATGAGACAGTAATATATCACAACACCAAACACCCCTTTTGATCCATTAATCATGACAGCAACGCAGCTTTCTCTTTTCTTCATTGAACACGTAAAAGACGCTGATATATACTGCCAACAAAATCCATAAGCCATACTTCCTTAACGTGTAATCTCATTTTCGGCCAGCAACTGTTCACACGCAACAGTGCCTCTCGAGTCCCACAATGAATACCTCTTGGTCATTTTTCTTCTCCATCGGTCTATGCTTTGTATGCTTCTCAGACCATACCCTTAAGCCTCTATAAAACCATTGCTCTTGGACTCCCATTCCTTTCCATCGACCTAAACAGAAAACGGAACAAAGTCTGAGAACAAGAGAGAGTGAGCACAGAAGAGAGGGAAACCGAGAGAGAGTAAGTGAGAGAGTTTCTTTTCCTTGGTGCTCTGTGTGGTGATTCTGAAAACAGGGGTGTTTAGTGTCGGTGAGCATCTGTACGTGTGAGTCTGAAACTAGCAAGGTGAGTCTTCAGGTTTCTTTTCTTTATAGTTCCCATGATTTCCAACGTGAGTGTTTGAGAATGAAGCCATTGTGAATGTAGTTATGAAGCAATGAGAATCTCTGTTTTCTAAACTTTAAAACAGGGCTGTCAATAAATATATATATATATATATAGTTAGAAGGAAATAGGCATGGCATATATGCTCATATATATATAATGTTAGTCTTGGAAACAAAAAGGAAAAAAAAAAAAAAAAAAACATGCTGATAGGTATTTGCAGTTTGCTATTACCTAAAGAAATATATATATATATATATTCATGTCGTTGTTAAGGGAAAAGATATGAATAAGTCGGTGGTCTCATTTATAAACATGTTACCTCGCTACCTTATGAAAAATATAAGAGATTTGTGGACATACTCTATTTTAAGGTGTTGTATAAAGGAGAACTTGCTGTCATATGTTTAAATATAGGTATATAAAGACATTTTATTATCCATCGTTGCACAAGGAAGCAAGTAGGAAACTTGTTGATAGATTAGTATATTGCATTTGGAAAATATATATATAAGCTTGCTGTTATATTTTTATACGCTGCACGTAGTATATAAATATATATGGTTTAAAAACTAAGAACATTACTATCTTTTATATATATATATATATATATATATATATATGCTGCGCTTAGAACCCAAAGTTTCCTATTTTGCGAATAAACATATATACATATATGTATATAAACATTACTGATTGATATATATAATTTGCTAATATACATATCTGTATATGGAAAACCAAGAAACATTATTGTCTTGTATATATATATGTATTAGTATATTATCATTATTGCACTTGGGAAATTTATGTCACTGCGTTAAGGAAAAAAAACTTTGCAGTTATGTGGTTAAAATAATATATATATATATATATACACACACATATATATATATACACATACATGATTTTATATTAAAATCTTTTGCCTTCTGTACCATATCATAAAATAATAATTAACAAATAGGTTTGTTGTTGATAAAATTTTTAGAGGGTAGCTTAAGGCTTTGGAGTAGTATTAGAGGAAATTTAGGATAGTTTTGAGTACAATATTGATAGATATTCATGTTTAATGTTTGTAGACTCTCATTGAGAACTTTGGAGTAACTCTTGTTTAATTACCTGCAAGCTAGGAAGTAACAGGTAACTCTGAATATTCTTCCATATACTTGTAAATTGTGTGTGATTGTGAATAACTATATTTTATTTAAAAATTAGAGGACTGAATCATATGTATGTGTGTACGTATTGTAAATTGATATTTTATATGAATTGAAACATGATTTATTGTTACTGAACATATTTGTCATGGCGGATGTATTTGTGATGGGTTGGAGTAAGGAGGGATTTGTATGTTGAGATCTTTTACCACGTGGTATGTCATCACTCTGTGCACGTGGATGACACTTGTCGTGGCCCCTTCTTCCATGTTTTCCTTTGGCCGGGATTGCATTGGAGCTGTGGGACATGTGACACCTCCTTAGTTGTATTCTTATAAGGAGGGGAGCCATAGTCCATGCTTAAGCTCAATACCTTTGGCCGGGTGTATCTTAAGTTTTGGTGAGCTTGGGACAATTCAGTCAAATGGATGAGTTCCTATTGGACTATGTGTTAGCCTATGACTCCAGTCAGCGGTTGAGGATGGACGGTGATATAGGGGAGGCTGCATACTGCATATTGTATAATAGTACGTTTCACATTGACATCATGATAATTATGTTGTATAAAATTATGGTATATACAAATATATATGTAATTAGCTCCTATTTTTTTGTCATATGTGACTTACTTGTGTACGGTAGAAACTTTCAGTAGTTACTGAGATGTCAATCCCACCCTATATTAAAAATTCTCAGGTGATAGTTCAAGTAGGGAGCAAGGGAAAGAACCTATGGAGTGAGCCTTGAAGGCTCAGTTGTGCTCCTAGAACTTATGTTATGTTATTCTATTTGCCATGACTATAAGACTTCCGCTTTGTATTTTATTATTAAATATTTTGGGAATTTATGTTGACTCAAAAATACATGTTGAATGGAATTAGTTATGTATTTTAATGATTTGGATGTGGAACATCCTTGTTACAGCTATTTCAAGTGTTTTGGCCAAGATTTCGGGTGTTGAATTTTGGGGTGTTACAACCCCCACACACTCTGCCCCCTGCAGCCCCCCCCCCCCCAACAAAAGCTCACTCCTTCCCTCTCCCATTCACTCCTTCACTCTCCTTCATTCGTGACTCCTTCCCTCTCCCTCTCATCATTCACTCCTTCCTTCATTTGGAAACTCCCTCCGTCCTCCATCTTCTTCATTCTGTTTCTTCTTTTCTTTTTTTTAATTCCATATATACATTGTGTTTCTTCTTCTGCTTAGTTGCAATTTGTGTTGTTGTTATTTTTGTTTTATCTGTAATTTGTTCTTCTTTTTCATAATATAAAATAAGCAAAAAATGAATCAAATTCATTCATTTGTATATTATAATGGTTCTAAAAATATAGGTGCAAACAGATTGAGTTTTGAAGGTGAAAGAAGAGCAATGTATATTGTTTGAGGCATGTCTGCTGAAGATTTAAATGAAAAGATCCGTCGAAAGTTAAAGCTACAAAAAAATCAGGTAATATCTTCAGTGACGGGTAGAGTTCCTTGTGGAAACCACAAATATGCTGGTTTTTAGATATCCGATGATGAGGATGTAGATGTTTTTGTTCAATCATTTGACGAAAACCCTATGTCCCAATTCGCTGAGTTATATGTGGATATTGAGACGTCGGAGGAGGGTGTACCAATACCAACTCATGGACTCCATCAGTCACATTATATGGCTCATTCTAGTACATCCCAGCCAACACAATCAACCGTTGCGCATGAAGAAAGCGACTATATAGAAGATGAACCTTACAATAAGAGCAATATGAAAAAGATGAAGACATTTTATTGGCTAATGACCATGATCAGAATCAGAGTGATGCAGATGAAAAATATCATGGTAATTTCATGTCACAGCAGATTGGTATGTTACAATCATCAAGTTAGTTACGGAGTTCTAATATTATATTTTTTTATTAGTTATCGTGTTTTCGCATAAACTGTATTATGTGTGAATATGTAGATATTAGACCGTTTTGGAATGAGATTCCACATTATGAGGTTGTTGATGAAGATTACCTGCATGAGGATATACTGGATGTAGAAGGCTTGGGCCAAGGTCCGTGGGCAAAAGGAGATGGATTATATCTGAAACAAGAGTTCGGGTCCAAGAATGATGTGCAAGCCGCAATAAAACATTATTGCATGAAGGAACATCATGAAGTTGTAGTGGTTGAGAGTACTACAACCAAGTTCTCAATGAAATCTCGGAATCATGAACAAGGTTGCGATTGGAGAGTAAGAGCAATTAAACCGAAGAATAGCAACACTTGGGTGGTAACTAAATGGGTTGGAAATCATAGTTGTGTGAGCAAAATTCTCTCCCAAGATCACAAACAACTTGATTCTGAAATTATTTCTGAGGCCATAATAGGTACAATGCACAATACCATTTGATAATTTATGAATTTATTTGTGTTTATCAGTGAACATAAATAACATTTCTAGTGTACACCTTTTGTGATTGGTTTTGCAGACATGGTCAAGGAAACACCTTCGGTAGCTGTGATCATGATACAAGAAAGGGTGACTGGAGTGTTTGGTTATCATGTTTCTTACAGGAAGGCAAAACAAAAAGCAATAGCTAAAATTTACGGTGAATGGGACGAGTCATATGCGTTCATGCCAAGATGGTTCGAGTACATGTTGAAATTTTCCACGGGATCTTTTTATAATATTCAACATGGACCGTATATTATTGATTAGCGGGTTGTTAATGGGATTCAGGTATTTCAACGTACATTTTGGACCTTCAGTCAATGTCGTTAGGCGTTCAAATGGTGCAAACCAGTCATACAGGTGGACGGTACGCATTTATACGGTAAGTATAAGGGGACATTATTGATTACCACCGCCCCAGATGAAAATAATGAGATCCCATTGATTGCATTTGCAATTGTTGAAAGTGCAACTAAGGAAGCATATGAGTATTTTTTGTCTTCCGTACGACTGTATGTTACAAATAAGGTTGGTCTATATCTTATTTCTAATCGTCACAAAAGCATAATATCAACAATCGACAATGAGGCCATTGGTTGGCAGCCTCCTAATGCGTACCACGTGTTTTGTATTCGTCATATTGCGAGCAATTTTAATATTTGCTTCAAGGACCTGGAGTTAAAGAAAAATTTAACGAAATTGGGTAATATACTCCAACCCATGTCTTGTGACGTTCACTTTTTTCTTTACTACAATAGTTAATGTTGTGTCTTTCTGTCTTTTTTACAGGATATGTTCCAAACAAAATACACTTTGATACTTTGTATGCCTAGTTCTGTAGTTACAGTAGTGAAGTGGCTGCATGGATTGAAAGAATTCCAAAAGATAAATGGTGTCGGAGTTATGATGAGGACAAACGAAGATACGGCCATATGACAACCAATTTGTCTGAATCAATCAATAAGGTTTTTAGGGGAGAGGGGAACATGCCCATAACATCGTTGGTGAAATGCACTTATAGTCGACTTGTTCGTTACTGGTTCAAAAGAGGGAACAAAGCACAAAAAGATGCAATGAACGGAAAGCATTTTTCGAGTGTTATTAGAGAAGCTATGACAAATAATGGAAAGCGAGCTACATCGATGTGTGTTCGGGAGTTTAATGTGGCGCGTGCCACATTTAAAGTTGATGATCAAGACAATACATACTCAGTGAACTTGAGCCAGGGGGAATGCCAGTGTGGCAAGTTTCAGGCATTCAAATTCTCATGTAGTCATGTAATTGTTGCATGTTCAGCGGTATCCCATTATGTTGAACAGTACGTGGATCCAGTATTCTCAATTTACTCTTCATCATTTCAGCTGATCGGTAGTGAAGGAATATCGCCCGCTTCCGGACCAAAGATTATCCCTGATGAATTGAAATTGCGTGGTATAAGGCACCCTAAATCTACACGCATTCGCAACGAAATGGATGAGGTTGACGTCCAACCTAGCTCCAGTCGAACTAGATATAGTATATGTAAACAGTTCGGATATAATAAGCGTTCATGTCCTACGAAGCGCATAACTAATTAGTTCAAATTTGATTTCCTATTTGCTACCATATGTGCCTTCTAATGAGATGTAATTTCAAGGAAAAATTAACCTTCAAGTTCTCATAATTTTATTTGATAGCTTTTATACTTATGAGCTTATAGTTTCACTTGATTGTTAATTAGATTTTTATAGTTTCAAGTTCTCATATTTATAGCTTAGGTTATATGGCATAATTAAGAATTTAGAATTTGGGTAAAAGTTGATTAGCTACATGTTTGATAGAAAACTAATTAGTTCAAATACAGTAATCCATGTAAATATGACATAATATAGTAATTCAAGCAAATATAACATAATACATAACGCGGAATACGCTCAAGGTAGAGAATATGTAGGTCACGGTCTCGAACGCGCATCACGCTCAAGGTTCCTACGGATGCCATCAGGTCCACGTTGTGCATCAGGATTGTGCCTAAAATTGAAATCCTCAGCAGCTGCCCGTATAATTTCTTCAGTATGGTCACCTCCGTCATCGGATGTGTGGTGTCCTGACTGGTATGGACTACTACTAGATCCTGTATCAATACAACCCTGTCCATGATGGGAGGAACGAAAAGCAGTAAAACCTTGTGCAGTCTGATAAGCACTAACGCTAGGAAAGCCATATGGAGGCTGATAGGAACTGGATCCAGTAAAACCCCGTCCAGGCTGGTAATAGTTGAATGTAGGAAAGCCGATCTGGGAACTTTGTGATGGCCACTGATATGAATACGGAACCTTTGTCTGCGGAGCAAACATCATCTCCGGCTGTGGGTAAGAAGGCATCGGTGCATGTATCTCTGGAGGCACCTGTGCTGGCATCTCTGGAGGCACCTGTGTTGGCATCTCCCCTAGCAACTGCTTTGGGTACCACGGAACCTCGGTATAAGCCATATTGGGCCGTACGAGTGGTCTATATACACCTCCACCACGTGGACCAGGCCGGGGTATCTCATATGCCTTCATCTCGTTACGCGATCGTCGTTGACCCAGTCCCCGTCTCTCCTTCGCATGGGGCAAGACCTCTAAAATAGGATCTGGTACACCAACTAAGAGTCCACTTGGTGCGCTAGGACCAGGCTCCGCAACTCGGCCAAACTCTTCAAGTGCTTCCAGTAACTGCTCACAAACCTCCTGAACCTGTCTCTTGCTGAATTGGGAAGCAAATTGTGGAGAATTCATCCACCAAATCCACTCTACACCATCAACCTGCATTTATACAGTAAAATAAATAACAGCACTGAGACCAAGTTATGGATAATAATATGAAATATATAGGATGAAAAATGAAAGCAAGATCAATACGTACCACATGCCCAATCCTGGCGACCTGTCTCGTCATATATCGTCTAGTGTGTGTGAAGAACCAAGTCATGTACTCGGAGTTTGGGGAAATCGGCCCCTCTAATGGATTTGTAGTCTCGATGCGCAAATGTCGCGTGTTCCATAACTGAATAAATGGATCTATCTTGACCTCCCAATCATCAGTCATCTTACCACATAAGGTAAAATCATATGCACCCTGAAACTGTGCAGCAAGACCAGGGATGTGTTGCTGCATGCCAAATTGCCGCATGCAATGACGGCCGGGTGCATCTCGACAATGTGGAAAGCAAGTATGGGCGTCATCGCCCTCCACATGTCCTGCATGTGAACATCTGCACCCATAAACTCATACCCAGCATCCCTATATGGCTCCCACTTCACCTATACATGTAAACAAAAGATCACACATATAACGCGAATTAGTTTGCTTTTGTTGTTCCCTAATCTTAAATTTATTATACATACATTGTTTCGACGGATTTGGTCAAGCTTTATCCGATATGTCTTTAGATCACGTCGTAATAACCGCACGTGGACATTATTGAACCTGTAATATGTAACTCAATAACATTAGTGAAACGACCTACAAATAAGAACATAATCGTTCAACTACTTCAACTAGTTCAAAATATTCATTCTATCATACTGCTTCCATACCTGCATCCGTAATGATCACCTGCGTCACTCGGCGGTGGAATGAGAGGTGATATGGCAGGAAATCTGGACCAAGCCCATATTTGTAATAACAACAAACAACCCCCAATGTCTTTAGCTGCGGCTGACGTTGCCTGACATAGCTCGCGAAATAGTACTGCGAGTACAGCAGACCCCCAACTGTATGTAGCGGTCTCCGCAAGGTCACCACCCAGTAATTGTATATATCGGCAAGGGACCTCTGAGCTGGACTTGTCACACAACAAAAATCCACCGAATAGGCGCATGAGGTAAGCACGTGTGTACAAAAGCTGACCCTCAACAGTAGCTGAGTGCTCCTCCCAATGGCCCCAATGACGTTCAAACCAACTCATATTAATGTTACCGTCTGTCAAAAAAGTTGGGAGTGGAGTACGACCCATGTATTGCTGCATAATTGCTGCCCAGTTGCCATGCGTCCGACCAGAAACTACTCGACCCTCAGTGGACAAACCTAAAATGCCCTCTACATCCTGTAGAGTAATAGTCATCTCACCAACCGGCATATGGAAGGTGTGAGTCTCCGGCCTCCACCTCTCAACCAAAGCAGAAATAAGGTGTCTGTCAATCTGCACCAACATAAAAGTAGAGAACAAATATGTAAGGATCCTATATTATCTGCATCATGTACAAACAACTAAATGCATATAATTATTAATTATATAAAGAATTTTAAAATATACCGGGAGTCTCTTCATGCGAGACACATGCCAGAAACCTGCACGCAGAAGGTGCTGCTGCAAATCTTGTGGGATGAGATCTGGGTCATGGACATCTCCCAAAGACCCCTGTGAGGCTTGTCTCACCCTCAAAGACGGGCAATCTCCTGTGTTCCACACAACTTGTGATCGGTGTGACTTCTGCACTACCTCAGTAAGAACTCCCCACTCTTTGGGGCCGGGCTCAATATTGCGGGCCGGTTGATTATCCATTTGGCTAATAAAAATTTATAATAACACAACACATTATTAAGTCACGAATTATTATTCTCCCATTAATTATTTAGTCAATTAATTATTTGACTAATTATTATTCTCTATTTAAGCTTATTTTATCTATCTTAGAGTACTATAAATAATAATATACAACATATTTCTTAAAATCTTTTTATTAATTCACTAATTATTATTCTCACAAATTTCTTTAATTAAATTTAGCTAATAATAATATTTTACAATTTACTTATCAAATTATTAGTTTACAAAATATTAAATAATTAGTTATCTATCTTCAGGTTTATAATTAACATAAAAAATAACTAATTAATTCACTAATTAATTAATTTACTATTTACTAATTAGTCTTGTATCCTGAGGTTTACAATAAATTTTAAATATTTTCATTCCCTAAATTATTAATTATAATTATTATTTACTCTGTTTATTATTAATAATTTGTAAGTAATTAAGCATCTATCCTACCGTTGTACATTTATTAAACAACTATAATAAATAAATTTACATAATTAAAAGTTAAATCAAATTATTAAACAATAAACATAAAAAAATGTACCTGTGCAAACGTGAAGTCAGGAGTGAGAGAGAAAATTTGAGCCTCCTTCTTCTTCTTCCTTCCAGTGATTCTCTCTTCTCTAGGTCTCAAAGTTTCTCAGCCTCTCAGCATTTTCTCAACTTCAGGAAAGGAGGGAATGAGATGGAGATTGGAAGGATGAGGAGGTGTGTGTTTGTGTGACAAGTGGTTGTTGTGGGTGAGAGTGAAAAAAGAATGAAGAAGATGGAGAATGAGAGGAGTTTTTAGATGGAGAAGGGAAGAAGATGGAGAATGGGAGGAGTTTTTAGATGGAGAAAGGGTGTCAAGATTCCTGACACCTTATGCCGTCAAGATTCCAAACACCTTATGGCATCAAGAATCTTGACACCATTGTGTAGGGGGAGGGGACAGAGCGTCAGGATTCCTGATGCCATTGCGCAGAATGGCGTCGAACTCCTAACACCATTAGTGGCGTCAGGAATCCTGACGCCACAGCCAGGTTGCGCCACCTGTCCTGATGTCACTAGGGGCGTTAGGACCAGTGGCGCCTTTGACTGCATTAGACTTGTAATTATTTTTCAAATTGCTTTAATTAGATACAATTTTTTTGTAAAAGTTGCTACAATTTGTGCTTTTCCTCTGATAAGTAAAAATTTGCTAAACACCCATAAACATCACTTCAAAAAATAATAGATAAATTTTCTAAACACTTTGACATTATTATTATTATATAAAAAAGAAACTTCTATCTTAAAATATCAAATATAATCGTAAAACAAGTGAAAGCGCATGGAAGAAAATCAGAGAAATTAGATAAAATAATATAATGGATGAGAGACCCAAACCAAAAAGAAGCTGTCAAAGAAGAGCGCAGCAGCACTGGAATGGAGACTAGCAACTGATCGATGATCTACAAGAGGAATCAAAAAATGGAAACTAAACACACAAGTAGCAGCAGAGCACGAAACACTAAACAGTAGTGGACACAAATATATGAAGAATATTATGAACTTAAAACAAATAAACACTAAACAGACATGTAGTAGAGGGCAGGAACGGCGATTCGGCGGCGAACCAAAAGCTCAAAACGAGCACAGAATTGAGCTTGGGCGGCGGCTATGAATGAGAACGGAGAAGAAAGGGTTTTCAATAATCAATCGTGATCTGAGAGTTTTCGCTCACTCTCAAAGCAAACCCAGGTAAAATAGAAAAGAGAAAGCTTTCATGCATGACAGATCTGTGTTTCCAAAACTTAGAAGCAAAATATACGGACAACCTTATGAGCAGAAAGAGAAGGATGAAAAGTTAGGTTCATAAAAGAAAATGTAAGCTAAGAAGATGATCTTACTCTTCTTGGAGAAGAAACTCCACAACTGGGAGAAGACAATGGCTTTTCGAATACTTTCAACAAGGAATGCTAATATAAATAAATAGGCACCATGAAACTTGGGAAAATAAGGATTTGATCTTTTGGGTAAAAACCAGTAGCCACAAGAGTGTTGCGCCGAGTTGTCAGCTATCGCGTGTTGCAGGCTCCTTTTTTTTTTTTTTTCATAAATTTGCAGGCTCCTATTTGGCAAGGCGTTCAGAGGGTTATTAGACAGCCATCAGAAATGGGCCTCCATAAAACTAGCTGTTGCTTTCTCCCTTGCCTTTTTCTTCACTTTGTTTTGTTTCTTGTTTTTTGGTTTTTTTTCAGCAATAAGAAAATAAGAAAAAATATGGAGAAAGTCTAGCAGTTAAATTTGGGTCTGTTTGAGTTAGTGGTGAGAACGATGACTTATTTTCTATCTGACTTTTTAAGAAGTCCGATAAGAAAAAAGTCAAATTGTAAATATAATTTATGTTTAAATTAATGGTAGTCGTGGTGGTGGTGGGGCCCACGTCAAAAAGATAAGAACTTTTTTAAAAAAACAACTACCCCATTGTTCTTTTTCCTTAACTAATTTTTAAGAGCCTTTTTAAAAAAATCTCAGTAAACTTAGGGTGCGCATAGTAACGCTCCCAGAATGAGTTTTTCCTTAATTTCTGTTCCCAAGAACAAAATTGGATAGGAATTATGTTTGGTAAATCCGGTTTTTTTTCTTGTTCTCGGGATGAACCAGTTTCTTTTTTGTGTTGGGGAATAAAAGAAAGAAGCAAAAATAAATAAATAAAAATAAAATGAGTTAACAAACATAATTCTGATTCTTTGAGTAAAAATAAATGACTTAACAAACATAATTATGATTCTCAGAACTTTTCCTAGGCACAGAATCAGGAAAAAAAACTATATCATCTCAGAATCAGTGCTGGAAACAGAATGGTTCTCATGCACACTATTAAAGTTTAACACAAATACTCAATTTTTGGCTTTTTTTCTACTTGTATTTTTTCTGACTTTAAACTACTTAAAATTCTCTCCAAACAGTCCAGTACCTTGTTGCCACTCCCTCATTACATGTTCCTCCACTGATTTCATTTCATTTTGTTTTTCCCCAACAGATACACTTATTTTATAATTATATGTAAACCACGCATCAACCCCTAGAATTAAGGAACATCAGTACGAACATCGAATCGGAGGACCAAAAGGTTAGGGAAGCAATAGAAAGAGTGGATTGGCGTGAGACAAAAGCACCAACTTGCAATTTATTACTGCATTTTGTGTATCACACTAATCATGGAATTCTGTGTTAATTCTTAAGATGTGACTGTACTACAAAAAAAACTCCAAACATCAATCTCATTATAACTTGAAAATATTTAATAATAAGGCTACAGTTAAAAGGAGCAGGATCCCAAAAACAACCCGTAAGAAACCAGTTTCATTAGCAAAAATGCTAGTCAATGAAAACACAATTATTTAACCATTTCATATTTATAGGAAATCACATACAAAATCTATACAAACACAATAGGAACAGAAGACCCCTAAAAAAATTTACCCCTCCAACATCACCTGACACTTTGTTACAATCAAAGAAAAAGAACAACAATATTGGCGACCTTGGCAAAAATGATCATATGATCATTTCTGCCACAAAGAGATCGTAATCAGAGACCAACAATACCTATTTAATCATGACATAGCAACCAAGCATATCAGCTGCATACTATCTTCATCACACGTATGTTGACTTGGTTTTAATCAGATAAGAGCAATGGAGAAAATCAAGCTACCTTGACATCCAACAAAGCTACCTCCCATGCAAATAATTCCAAACCTCGACTTATGACATTTAAGAAGTTACAAAAATTAGAAACAAACGCCGGCAAATAGCAATGAGCTGCAGGCAAAGATTTAAAGTTCCTTGATAATCTAATTGCTAAAGGTCTACAAATACATCATGTAATCCTACAAAATTTAAAGCCACACATGCAGCCAGTGTAAAGAGAAAAAGAATAATCACATCAAAACTAAAGAACATGTCCTAAAAGCAGAATCAAAAGTAGTGAATGTATTAAAAAAACACCTAACTATCTTCCCTAGGCACCTTCAAATTATCAACTAGAATTAGGTCTTCATTATCCTATATCAGTGTAAATTTCTAACTAATCTGATCAGTTCTCAATAGTACAGTCATGGGGTCAATGATTTTTGCATCTAAAACTTTCTCAGTTGTTATTTTCTCGATAACCCTGTAAATAAAATATCATAGGCCTTAAAATAAGAAGAATAAGGGATGTTAACTCAGTTGCTTTGGTTTATCTTTGATTCAAATATGATTCTGTTTTCTCCATGGTTAGGTGTGTCCCATTGGAGGTTGATTCATCCCAAGCAGGAAGTAGTGGGTTACTTCTTAAAAATAAGCGGCCATTCATTTCTTTTCCTCATAAAGATATATAGAAGCCCTTAAGTAATCCCATCAATAATTTGGAAGCATCTATCTGTGTAGGAGTTTATACAAACTTCTACTGGGGATGTGTTAAGACTCCTAAACCTTCAAGCAAATAATGATTTCAGGATAATCATACAAACGTGAATGTACACACAGAATATTAGTGATGGGAAACAAATTAATACTAATCCAATTCAAGGGGAAATAAAAATCAAACATTAAAGTAAGGATGATATCTCATTTGAAGAAGAAAAAATTCGATCAAAAGAAAGTACAAGAAATTTTAAAACAGAATTTCTAGCTAATATATAGCAAATGTGGTATGAATGAACTTTATTATTATTAGCCTTAAAATATACATAACATGCCATAACACAACATACGTCATTGTCCCGATCGAAACCAAGGTGAAATTACATATGCTGTCTATTTTATTTGAATAGATTCCCAACATGGTTCAAGATTAAGAATCCATCAAATGAAATTGAAAACTGAAAATAATAATAATAAAGGAAGAGCTGTTATTCTTTTTAGTCAAGAAAAAATAAGATTCTTGAGTGAGCTTCAGTAAAGTTAACGAAATGTTAGGTGTTACTAAGAATATTTCTCCAACAAATGATCTTCTAAGGTGCAAGAAGCACTTCAAAGAGTAAACTGCAGAATGAATAAGAATAATCATATATACACAAATAATCCAATTCAACATACAAATTCCTACAGAATAAAAAATGAAAGAGATCAGAAATTCACCAGTACAATGTAGAATAGCTTACCTCTACCAGGGGCGAATCCAAAAATTTGTGGAAGGGGGGCACCATTGGTGGGGACATGCGAGGGTTCGGGGGTAGCGCCCCCAAAACTCTTTTTTTAAACAAAGCTCTAAATGCATTAAAAAATAAAAGAATATAAAGGGAAAAGCAAGACTAAAAAGATATCAACAGTTATTTCATGTGTTACTATATTAATGGTTTAACATCTGAACATCATGTCACAATACCAAATAAAGCTGACCAATATAGGAAGCCTTCACCTCCCTAATTGTAAATGGCCGCCCTTTGAAGATGCCTTAATATAAACTTCACTGGAGTATAGGGGACAAAATTAGTCAACAGCCACATTTCATGATATTTTCACAATTATTAATCACTCTCGAGGTAAAGAAACAGGAATTCCAGCAAGAGATTAGAGAAAAGGTATTAGATTACCAGTTTAAGTTTACGTAAATGTCCTGAATGCAGACGAATTAAGCCTAGTAAATGATTAAATGCAGATGAATTTTGCACAATGATCGACATATAAATGCACATATTATCATTATAGCTTTGATGTAAACGGGACAAGAGGGCTTTAGTCAAACTTACAAGTAGCGCTTGATCTCAGAAGGCATCTTTTCCAGAGGATATGAACCATCAGCACCTTCCGCTCCTTCGTTAGATCTTTGTGTCATCAGTATATCATTATCACACTACTACAAAAATGGGCTATTACTACCCTAAAGGACGTCCCTATTTAAAAAAGGATGTAAAAAGTGAACACGGTGGCATTCTTGTAATTATATTGGCTCTGGAACATTTTTTATCGATGAGGTCCGGCTAGAATATTGAAAGAGCGAGTAAGTTTTGGGAGCAAAGGTCGACTGCGCAAGAGAGTCAGAACTAACCAAAGAAGAAGAGACCATTTCGGCGGAAAAGGAACAAGGAAAAAAAGAATGACCTAGGCTTTGGCTCTGGTACCAAGAGAGAATAGGACAGAAACAGTGAATGAATAGCCAAGAGTAATTGTTCAGCCTCTGGCTCTATCATTTATATAATGTATTGGGTCTAACAATATATTGTTACAAATGAATCTGGACCATCCACGTGGCATATGAGAAGATTATGACAACTAGCATATTTACAATATTACATACAATGAATGACTATTTTGTCCTAACAGCTATTGTAAGTTGTTGATCATTGTGATAAAAAAAGAATATTAGATTTTGTATCTTTCCTACTCTCCTCTTTGTCTTCTCTTGTCTCTTTGTTTCTTCCCTCTCTTCCTTATTCTTTTCCTAATTCTTCTACAACTTATATATCAGTGGTATCAGAGCCACTCTATCCTTAGCTCTATCCTCTATATTCGTCATTCTTGAATGGTCGTCACGTGATCCCAGCAATCTATCACAGCCATGTCCGATTCCATCAAGCCGGATCTAAGCTATCGATGATTCACACCTTCAGGGAGTTAACATTCAAGAAACCATGAGCCCTCGTCACAATGTCTGAAGGGGGTACCATCATCCTTGTACAAGGGACGGAAAATATACTCCTCCGGCAATATTAACCAAGATGGTGAAGGTGGAATATCACCTAGAGGGGGGGTGAATAGGTGATTACAAAATTATTTTTGCTAGTTACTCGGTAACCCACACAACAGATATATATCAAGGTAAAGTAGAGATAGAGTAGAGGAGATAGACACAGAGAATTTATACTGGTTCGGCCCAACTCTTGACCTACGTCCAGTCCCGTAAACACTCCGGATTTCCCTAACTTACGATCAAATGATTACACACTCGTAACACTCTGAGCAATTCTCTCTCGAATTACACTCCCCTTACAAGTTGTAATCAAATACTCAATCCCAAAGTCCCACAACTTTGAGATTCTCACAAGGAAATGATAGTCAAGGATAACTCTCTATAAGAGCAGATAACTCTAAGCATCAAGTACATGGTATTACAAGATATCAACCGAGAGTATTACAGAGTATTGATGAAAGTATTCGAAAGTATCTGACAAGAGTATAGCGGAACTAGACTCTTGCAAGTATCTTTCTGATTCTCATTGTGCGTTTTCTCTGTAGTTGTGTGTTGAGAGCAAGTGGTTCTTCATCTATTTATAATGTTTTGAAGATGATCATTGCGTATGCTGCCATATTGAATGTCATTAATGCCCATAATCTGATCCGATGCTTTTTGCGATTCTCACATAATGATATTGTCGTTGGAGCATCTTGATTGTCCAGGATACTTGCAGACGTTCTGATCTTCCTGATGAACAATACTCGAGTACCCTTACTTATATACTCGAGTATCAATGTGATTCAGATATACCAGATGCTTTGATTTCGAACATACTCGAGTATTCCATGTTCATACTCGAGTATTACATGTACCGTGCGCGTTGATCGTTGATTTGAACTCTGTTGCTTCCAGTATTTCGAGTGTCCACTTTCGAAGATCATAACTTCCTGGTATGAACTCCATTTAGGTTGGTTCAAGACTTGATGGAAAGCTATTTGAGTCCTCTTTCAAATGGCACCGATTTCAGCTTCATCTAATTTCTAGTTTGTGAGATATACCCAAAACATTGAGGCTTGGTCAGTAGTGTGACGGTGATGTCACTCTCATCTTCAACAATTCATATCTCTCTCATATGACCTCCTATGGACTTGAATCAACCGTTTGGAAGTCTAGTTTCCAACAAAATTGGTTTCACCTCAATCCGATCTCTGGTTAGGAAGATATCATCGAATTACCAGAGGTTGTCCGAAGCTGAACGTAGAACAGAGCTGATCAGAGTGGTGTCATACTCGAGTATTATTGATCCATACTCGGGTATTGTCGGGATTTAAGCATAGAAGCAGCTGTTTATGCACCATACTCGAGTATTTAAGTGACATACTCGAGTATTGAAGTCCATACTCAACAATTGAAGCCTGATACTCGAGAATGGATGTTGGATACTCGGGTATTGAATTCGAGGCAATTCATCTTGAAGCTCGTTTTTGATCATTTTAACTCCGAATTGAGCCATTCCAACTTCCATCTTCTTCATATCAACATTACATCTACATTAAATGTAAGAATCAGTCAAAGTATAAGATAAATGTAGTATGCAACCTTTTTGCTCTTAAGAATGACATCTATATAAGACATCATCAAAACTAATCATATCCAACATTCTCCCCTTTTGATGATGGCAAATACTTTGAGAAGAATATTTATGAATATGAAAAGCTAATAAACCCAGTATATTTTTCTTACCATTCTCTCCCCCTTATTTGTCATTAGCAAAAAGTTGAAGTAAAGAAGAGATGGTTGTAGAGGCAAATGTGAAACCAAATTAGACGTAATCTAAGAACCGATTTTCTCCCCATTTGAAATTGTTTTCATTGCAATTTGGAATGTTTTTATGAAAACAAATTTGAGAGAATTTGGAGAGGTTTTCAAGAAATCTTTTACATTTAAAGTATATAAACACCAAACATGTGCAAAATTTACTGATATAAAAAGATAAAGTTCGGAAATGCTCATGTAGGTTCTGCAATTTGATGAATGATCAATGAAGGCCATTTGCTTGCTTTCTTCTTGTATGATATCATTTCCATCCTTCTCCTTTACTTTATATAGCTCTTCTGCAGAATATGTCTCAGTTGGCTTCAAGAAGTTTTCTTCTACTTTGTAGAGCATATCACAACTTCAGTGTAATCAAAACATATTTCATCAATGTAATAATTTTTCCTAGTATATTTAGGAAAGTATTTGCACAGACTGAGTTCTCCTGTCATAATTGTAAAACTTTCTTGCAAGAGAGAATTGTTAGTGCAATCAGATATCCAAATATTCCTTTCTGTATGATATTTTCAAATTGAGATAATGAAAGGAAAATATGATATTAACTCATCATCAAAACTAATAAATCATAGTGAGTGCGGATGAGCATCATTTAAAGATAATTTTCTTCAAATCAAGGAGATGAGCTTTTAAAGATATAAAACATATGTGAATGTGAGGCTCCCCTTAATGAATGCATTCTCTCTAATAATACCAAATAATGATGTGATGCCAATGTTAAATGAATTGAGGATAAAGCACAGTGATGCACACAAAGTGTATGATGTTTTCCAAAATCTTGATCAAGTGAAGATAAAGAGTGGTATGATGCTTTTTTCATTCAAGTCCAGACACCAATTTGGTGCTTTTGCAACAAGAATAGATATAGATCAGAGATGATTAGGTAAAATGAATAAATACGGATGGCTTTTTGATGCTTTTGCATTTAAGGAATCTTTGAGAAAAACATTGAATAAATGATACAACACATCTAAAGAAGCCTGACGCCAATTCATATATGATGCTTTTCAAACATATGCCTTTCCATTTATAAAATGACGCACAACAAATGAATCGACTCACAAATGCCGCATTAAATCAAGGTGGTAGCCCGACAAGATTTGAGTATTCCACTTGAATACTTGAGTATTGCCCCATTACTCGCATAACAACAATTAATACTCAAGTATGCAATACTCGATATATTAAAGTACATACTAAAATACCTCATTTCAAGTGTGTATTGTGAACACTTGAATTTCTTTGATGTGCAAATTGATCATTAAGCATCGTGTGGATGATTCAGTGGATTTTTTTTTTCGTATGATGATGCACGCACTCGAGTATTATCGCCCAAGGCTACTCATTGAGCATCCCGCAAAACAAAGTACTAGATACTCCTTGCTACCCAATGTTTCTTGAATCCACACAAGGTTAGACAAGACAACTCTCATGTTCTTTTAGAAATGAATCATATGAAACTTGAGCAAAGAGCATACAAGACTTGTAAACAATTAATTGTTTTCAAAGAATAAGGTTTTGAACATTTGAAATCAATGAAAACTAGTTTGGCCAAAGCTTTTGCAGAAACAATGAAATTCTTGAATAAGATTTGATTCATCTGACTTATTTATGTTTAATCCATTTGAACGAATAGAAGCTTCATGATAGTTCACTTGATAATTTCATTTTAACTCTTGAGATCAAGCGTCATGATAATTAGATAATGTAAATCGAATTTAAAGTTTGAATCATAATCGAAAAAGAATCGAATCTTCATCGAGTTAGCAATCGAATGGATCGTAGATTTGAAACATAATCGAGTTAGCAAGAAATATAGAATGCAGCAATAAGCACACCGCATAACTTAGAAATGAAGCACAAATCTCTCCGTCATAGAGGATTCAAAATATTACTGAACTGCAGTAGAGTTTCAAAAGCAAATATAAGGGAGGTAGCAGTAAAGCTATACAAAACATTTAAAACATGAGATGCTCCTTTCCACATAATTTTACCCAAACAAATAAGTTCAATCCAATGAATCAAAAGGGTAATAACTAAATGATGCCAAGAAATGTTATTTCTCAATTGATGCTTTATAGATACATTTGATGTAGAATATATGTCATTGAGGAGAATGCATGTAATTTTCCAATGGAATTAGACTTGTCAGAAATGCTAATGAAATGTGCAGATTATTTCAACTCTCACTTGTTCATTCAAATCATGATAGTGCATTTCAAAAATTAAGATTTTAATGTATGAAAAAAAATTCATTTTTGAAATATGTTGGAAAACGATGCTCACTCTAAACATGGTGGAAATTAATAGTTTAAAGAATGTATCAAGATGCTTCGATTTGGAGAATATGTTGAACATTTCCCTTAACAAGTTGAGGAGTTTATTCGAAGTAAAAGTCATGAAGGTATAGTACTAAATAAATGTTCTTAGCACAATGTAAATGTAAGAGCACAATGACTTTGCTATTGACCGTAAAATAATCTTGCATCTTAGTATTAGAAATATAGTTTTTGCTATTGACCAAGAATATTAATATAGTTACTCGAAATAAAAATGGAAGACCAATGCTGATGAATTTGAGCAACTAAGAGAGTACTAGGATTCATGAATGATGAAGCACAAACTTATTAGTCCAAATGACCAGAGTTCCAGAAAATCATCCTAGTAAGCTATTCCATTAATGGTTAATGCATTGTCATTCAATGCACTAATAAACATTTATAAAGCTTGGAATAACTAGGTCATTGAAAAATTTTATGCATTAAGCATAACAGATTCACAAATCGAATTCTTTTCTTGAAGATAGACTTGAAACTGATATATGAATAACTTATTAGATATGAAGTCCAACTAGTTCAAGAGTGAAACTAGACAGTTCAAGCAACACATTAAATTCTAAAGATGAATATGTGAGGGATAGAAAATATTCAACTTAAACAAATTTGAAGCATATATGTTATTAACTTCCAATTTGAAACATCATTTGAATGCACTCAAGGTATTTTTCAAATCTATCTGAAATACTTTCAAAGTATGAATAATTTTCAAAACGTGTGTATGCATTTTCACAAGACAGAAAACGTTTTGAAGGACATAAATGATTGATTGCTAATGGAATGCAATGATGAACAAGTATTCTTTACCCAAATATTAATCTCATATAAGCATAGTATAGGGTAAGAGTTAGATATCACCGTAATTCCCTTTGTCCTTGTAGATGCTTGCTTGATTAAGGTGAATTGATGTAGATGTCTCCCTTTTGACGCTCACCATTAACATCAAGCATAGCCTATTTAGCTTCCTCAAGACTTGAATTATTTCTCTATATTGCATTCTTGAGAAGCTTTCTTTGATCCTACAAAACCGTATAAATCTTTTTCTTTCTAGGTATCCAACCTTACTTGGATCTAATCATCGTTAGCTTGTAGGAACAAAAATTCACATGCTCTTATGAATATAATCAATTCAGCATAATTGAGCACAATGAATTAATCATGACTTTATGCATAAAAGAGATACTTTCTTTTCAAATCATCATGTATGCATAAAGAATTAAACTATTAAACATTGCAATCCCTTTATAAATAAATCTATTAAATGGATTTTTAAGGGATGTGAAAAAATCAATTTCAAAACAGTTTGCAATGCTCATTCCTAAGGCTACAAAATACAAAACCTCAATATATAATTCAAATAATAGCATAGAAGGTTTTACTATTATATACATTTACCTTAGGTACTTGGAGGATTGACTTTGCTTACCCATTGGTTCTTCATATGTCTTTCCATGGGTATTCGAAAAGTTCTCTCTCGAGGATATAGACTTCAAGAGTCTTCTAGTTGATACTTGAGAGATTCTCCTCTTCTTGATCTCCTCAAGATAGTTGAATGGTACTCTATGGTAGTTTGTTCTTGAGGTAGATGATACTCTTCTTGCTTGTATCCATTGCTTCTTTTGATGTTTAGACCTTGTAGTTCTAGCAATGGATGCCCCGAGATTTCTCTTACTTGATGCTATGATCTTCTTCATTGGTGCATGAGAAACTCTTGGCTTCTTGTTCATCTTCTCTGTACTTTATGTCCATTGATTTTCAAATCATCCCTGTACACATAAAGCACTAGATGGACATTTTGGTACCCACTTATACTTGGGTCCTTGATCGTTAGTATTGGACTTTGCTTGTCCTTTGGGAACCCAAACAAATTTATTTCTCACATTATAATTTCTCCTAATATAACATGTGTGAGAAATATGTCCAGATTTACCACAATAATTGCAAACAATATGATGATGTGTATTATGAGATTTTATGCAAGTATTGTGTTGGTTGTCGGAGTGGAAATTTAAATAAATCTTATTTGAATAATATTTCTTCCCAATAAATTTTCCAAAGATGATTGAAAACATTTTTGCTTTTCAAAATAGAATCAAGAAGTGGTTGAAAAACAATTTCATGCAATTGTTCAAAATCATTTTTCTTAATTACACAAGAAGAATTGGAATTATTTACCACATGTGCATCTTGAATTTCTGATGATGATTCATCATAATTGTCCATGATCAGCTCTCCTTGGGAATCCTCACTTTCTTGTTCTTTCATGTTGACTAGATCATAGAATTGTTCTAAGATTTCTCCTTCTTCATTCTCTACTTCCAATTGTTCATCAATCGTGGATATGCACTTTATAGTTTCAAATGAACTGTCAACACTTTCAATTTCAACACAATTGTTAGAAGTATAAATAGAATCAAGAGTATCCCAAATTTCTTTAGCACTAGAGCAACATTTGATTTTTATAAAATCATTTTTTGTTAAAGCACTATACAAAATTTTCATTGCTCTAATATTCAATGAAAACATTTTCTTTTCTTTTTCTGTCCAATCCT
Source organism: Acacia pycnantha (assembly GCA_025563575.1). NCBI lineage: Eukaryota > Viridiplantae > Streptophyta > Magnoliopsida > Fabales > Fabaceae > Acacia > Acacia pycnantha. The sequence goes on from JAMWYP010000028.1 coordinate 762,798, forward strand.
TTCTCGCTTTAAAATCAAAGACATTTGTAAAAACATTCCACATATCAAAATCGACGTTTTAACAAAACTAATCATTCTAGCTTTCCAAAACCAAAAATCAATATCTTTCAAAAACGGTGGAACAAGATAATCAAAACCTTCAAAACGAACACTCTCAAAAATAGCCATTGATAACTCTTGAGACTGTGAAGTCCTTTAAACAAGAGCCTCGGCTCGATACCAAATGAAGGTGGAATATCACCTAGAGGGGGGTGAATAGGTGATTACAAAATTCTTTTTGCTAGTTACTCTGGCCACCCACACAATGATATATATCAAGGCAAAGTAGAGATAGAGTAGAGGAGATAGACACAGAGAATTTATACCGGTTCGGCCCAACTCTTGACCTACGTCCAATTCCCGTAAACACTCCGGATTTCCCTAACTTACGATCAAATGATTACACACTCGTAACACTCTGAGCAATTCTCTCTCGAATTACACTCCCCCTTAAAAGTTGTAATCAAATACCCAATCCCAAAGTCCCACAACTTTGAGATTCTCACAAGGAAATGATAGCCGAAGGATAACTCTCTATAAGAGCAGATAACTCTAAGCATCAGGGGCTAAAGACTCGAGTCAGAATTTCAACCGTTACATTCAAATATATTTTAACTCAAGCCTCCACTTATCACCTTGAGCCAGAAGGGTCTCTTTGAAAAACATTCAAAAAGATTTTGTTGCGTCTGACTCAAGCCACGTTTTTGTTGCCTCGAGTTTAGACCTTAACTCAAGTGACTTCAACGACATCTCATCTCATCAGGAAAAGCAAGGCCGCAACCCAAGAGCCATGAGGAAAATCCTTAACTTCCGTAAATTTATCGTTGATTGCTCGCTCATTGACTTGGGTTACAACGGTTCTTGGTTTACCTGGTATAATCAGAGTCAAGGAGAGGCTACCATTCGTGAAAGAATCGATGTGGTCATGGGAAATAACATTTTTGCCATAAGTTTCCTCTTTCCTAAATTTTTCATATTGAACCCGTGGGCTCTGATCACCATATCCTGCTATTTAATCTTCATTATGCTACTTCTACTAAAATAAAACCGTTTAGGTTTGAAGACTATTGGACTCTTCACAATGACTATATGCAGGTAGTCCATGATAGTTGGAGAGCGGGCACTTTATATGATTGTAATGCTATCATTCAATTTGCTTCAAAATTAAACAATTGTCAGAAATATTTCATTAATTGGAGCAAACAAACTTTTCCTAATCGCAAAAAGATATTAGAACTACTAACATCTTCTCTCGCATTGTGAAACAAGGGTGCCAAATGTAAGAGAGCAAAAGTGAAAAAATGGCCCTATTACGTCAGATTGAGGAGCCGGTGGACCAAGAGGAAAATTACCGGTGGCAACGCCGTGAATCTCTTGGCTCACAACAAGAGACAAAAACTATAAATTGTTTTATCTCTCTATCGTAATATGATGAAAAAGGAATGCAATCCTGAGCATTAAAGATGAAAATGGAATGTGGACCAAAGATAAAAAAAATCATCAATACCATGTTCACTGATTTCTTCACTAACCTTTTCTCTCCTTCAGGGCCCTGTCAATTCACTAATGTTCTTGATTCTATTGAGACTAAAATTGATGAGGCTGAAAATGAGGGGCTTCTTAGGCCCATCATGCAAGAGGAGGTTCGTACTACGGTTTTTGAGTTGGGAGGTTCTAAGGCCCCAGGCCCTGATACAATTGTTACCATGGTAAATGCGTTTTTTGAACAAAGCCAGCCCCTGGAGGAAATAAATGGGACTAACATCACCCTTATCCCAAAAGTGGATAAACCCGAGTCAGTGTCACACGTTAGACCTATTGGCCTATGTAATTTATCTTATAAAATTATTTCAAAAGTCTTGGCAAATAGGATGCAGTTTTGTCTTGATAAATGTGTCTCCCCCAGTCAAGGTGCTTTTGTACTTGGTTGTTTAATTCAAGATAATATAATCATTGCCCTAAAAGAGACATGAGCAAGACTTATGATAGAGTTGAATGGGATTTCTCATGAGCGTGTTGTTGAAATTTGGTTTTTCCCAAAATGGGTTAATCTTGTTATGAATTGTGTGGAGACTATACATATTAACCTTTGAATTGCAGGAGAAAAAAATTGTCTCAATTAACCCAGGTAGAGGGCTCCAACAAGGGGACCCCCTATCACCCTATCTATTCGTTCTCTCTTTGGAAGCCCTATTGATTAACAAATATCTTCATCAGGGTCACTTATTAGGGATCAAGTTAAGTAACTCTTACCCTATAATGTCTCACAGTTTCTTTGCAGATGATGCCTTGTTTTTCATGAATGCAGATATCCACAAATGTCATGCCCTCGCTGAGATCATCAATGACTACCGCTCTGTATCCGACCATCTTAGGCATCGAAGAAAGCCTAGATCAAGGCAAATATTTGGGAATCCCTAGCATATGGGGGAAAACAAAACATCAAGCCCTGACGTATGTTCATGAGAAAATCAGTAAGAAATTCTTAAGCTGGAGCAACAAGCACCTATCCTTTGCAGGTCGTGAAGTTATGATAAAGGCCAGCATCAATGCCATTCCTATATTCCCTATGACGTGCTTCAAATTTCCATTCAAAACATGTAAAGAATTAAACAGCTTGGTGGCTAATTTACGGTAGGGAGGTCAAAACAAGACTCATTGGGTTGCATGGCATAAACTAACAAAGCCTAAAGCTGAAGGAGGCATGGGCTTTCGTGACATTGCGAAATTCAATAATGCACTACTTGCAAAAATGACATGGTATATTCTCCAAAATCCTCATGAATTGTGGGCAAAAGTCCTCAAAGGCCTCTATTTCCCTAATTGTTCTTTTCTTGATGTAGTAAAAGGGCATAGATCCTCTTGGTGTTGGTCAAGTGTTTTGGAGGGAAGAGATTTTATTAAAGATGATTTATGCTGGAAAATAAGCAATGGCAAATTGGCAAGAGTTTGGAAAGACAACTGGATCCCTTTCGTATCCCCTAAGTGATTGAAAACAGAGGATGAGGAGCTCAAAAAGTCACATCAAAAAGTGGCCTCCCTTATCTCTAATGAATACCAAGGTTGGGATCTCAACCCACTGTGACATCTGATTGATGACCATACCAATGACGCCACAGCTGCTATCCCACTCCCACATGTGCCCTTTGATGATAGGCTTATGTGGACCCCAGCGAAGAATGGTGTTTATTCAGTTAAACTTGAATTTCACCTCACTGATGTAAGCCACACCGTGATCCCCCAGGCTGTTGGCCCTTCAGTCCCTCTTCTTAGTGCAGTCTAGAAAAAAACGTGGAAGCTACAGAGACCCCACGAGTTACCAATTTCATTTGGAGACTCTTACCTAAAGCCATTGCAACCAATGAAGCGTTATTCTCAAGAAGAAAGAGTGACACCACCAATTGTCCTATTTACCAATTAGAGAGTGAGACTATAGAGCACCCTTTTTTTTCCACTGTTCATGGGTAAGGTGCATTTGGTTCGGCTGTAGATTCACCCTAAAAAGCGACTCCGGTGCAAATTCACGCCTTTAGGGAATGGTGGACCGAGGTCGTGGCTCCCAGCAACCCATTCACTGATTTCGATGCTACCCATATTAGCTAGATACTTTGGCTTATCTAGAAATGCGAAACGATGTAGTCTTCAACGAGCAAAGCCCGATCCTCGCGGTGTGGTTGATCATGCAAACCGTAACGTACTAGAATACTGGAAAGCCAACCGCACTATTAAGCCTGATGAAACTGATCAGGTGCCACCACCTGTAGTAAAATGAAAGCCACCACCGGTAAACCAACTCAAAATAAATGTGGATGGGAGTTTCCATGATAATAAAAAACCATCAGTAATTAGCGCTATATGTCGTGACCACTGAGGGACATGAAATGGGCATTTGTTGACAAAGTGAAGTCACTCTCGGCATTCATGACTGAAGCTCTAGCCATGAAGAGAGCATTGATGATTGCTAAGGATCTGGGAAACAAGAACACTATCATAGAGACCGAGTGTCAACACCTTGCGCGTTGTGTGGAAAAGAATCAGCCAAACCTATGTCACCGGGCAATTCCTGAGCATCCTAGACGACATCCTAGGGTTATTAAACTCGAATCCAGTTTCTTGACTCGCTCACTCCTCGTCGGGGAATAAAGCAAGAGACCTTCTTGCCGCATATACCGATAAGGGGCGTGCCCCATTGGGCGGGTAGATGTACCCTTACCCCTTTGCTTTTGGTATTGGAGACAGATGCTAAAACTCAAGGAGTCTGACGAACCGTGCTCCCTCTTAGCCCAGATCTAAGGACTTTGACTGATTCAGTGTTTTTCTCTAATGTGTTTCGGCAATCGCTGCCTCTCGTCTTTCCTTCTCAGTTAGCTTTGTTTGATTCTCGTTTCACCCCAACATGTAGTTTCTCAGGCTGTGTCCGCCCTTGTTTTCTTATCTCAGTTGTAATAACTTTCCTGTTAGCAATGAATTATCCTAGAATTTATCCCAAAAAAAAATGCTATTGTAACTTTCAGGTTAGATTTTAATGGGCAGAGGCCTCCTCTAACTAGATATCAAGGCGCATGCTTTTGGTATGCTAAGTGAAGGTGATTTCTTATATCCTCTTTTATATTTTAAATTTAACAACAAAAAGCATTTTATTTGAAAGTATATTAACATATTCATGATGCTATCGCTCATCGTCTTCTCAAACTTCGTGAGCGGAACGAAGAGACAAGGAAGATCGATTGAGAAAGAGGGAAGAAAGGCAATACAAGAAATTAAAAACCATAGGAGTGTTGCGGAAATATAAATCGAGTAGGGAAGAAGAAGGACACAGAAAGATTTGATTAACGTGGGAAAACCTTCCTCAAGGTGAAGAAGAAAAACTCACGGACACTAGTCCAAGATCAAACTTCCACTATGAAAATAATGGGTACAATCATCAATCATTCAATCTCTAGACTTCCTCTAGAAAACTCAAGCTTCACCAACAATGGTGGTACTCAAACTCTCGAGTTCTCGACTCTTTTTCCTTTTGCACTCTGGCTTTTCCTCTTTCTCTCTCTCTCTCTATCTCTCTATTTTTCAAGAGTCACACACAATATATAAAGAGAAGCAATAAAGGAATCAAATCTAGAAAATAGGAAGAGTCATTCCTATTTCCTAAGTTCAATAAAGTCATCCTCGAGTCTCGAACCCACAATCTAGAAATTAGGAAGAGTCATTCCCAATTTCAATACAGTCAACCTCGAGTCTTGAACCCACTTTCTAGAAATTAGGAAGAGTCATTCCCAATTTCAATAAAGTCAAATAGTCAAATTTGGAACCCCACAATGCATTTATGGAGGAACAATTTCCAACAAGGAGTACCAACATAACAACTTAAATTATTTTGGTCATACTTGGTAGGTGACTCATCTGAAAAAATTCATATTTTATGTTGTTTTCAAGAAAAATACACATCTTTGTGTGAAATAAAACTAAAACAAAATAATGAACTCAATAATTTTCTTAAAAACAAATAAAAGTAAATTTTTCATATGAGTCACTACTAAGTAGGATTAAAATGATATGAGTGGTAATGTTTTAATGGATAGAGTTTATATAACATTGTGATCCTGGAGTATATAAGTGTTTTAAAGGTACTCCCCCCAATAACTCATTTGCGTTTATAAAGAAAATACTTATTATTAATTAAAAATAATAAATATGTATTATTTTCAAAAGAAAAATTAATCTTTTAATCTCTATAATTTTAACTGGATTGTAATTCAATCCCTACACTTTGACTTAATGCAAATCGTTGTCTATAGTTTTTGACTTGGATGTAACTCAATCCTTAAACTTTGACTCACTGCAATTCAGTCCCTATAATTTTAACCATTTTGTAATATAGTCCCCTACCTTTATTCTAGAACATAAGGATTAAATTATAAAATAGTTAAAATTATAGGGACTAAGTTGCAGTGAATCAAAGTTTAAAGATTAAGTTATATAACCGAGTCAAAACTAAAGCGATTGAATTATACTGAGTCAAAGTATAGGAACTGAATTACAACCCATTTAAAACTACAGGACCAAAAGATTAATTTTTCTTTTTCAAACTATACACTTACCTGTGAAGAAGATACGTGAAAGATAATAAATACATTAATTACAAAAGGGTAAAATTTTATATTAATGAGGGATGGTATTTCTCAAAATAAATAGATACTCACATATTTATGATAAAAAAAAGTGTGTGTAAATATATGTGTGTCTATATATATGTGTAGATATATGCACGTATGTAATTATAATATTATTATATGGTTTCATAATTGCCGTTGATAATATATAGATAGAATGATTTTATTGACTAATTTTAAAATTAAATAGTTCAAATTAAAATAAACTTAAATTTTTTATTGAAATAAAATTGCATTACGCGATAACGAGAAGATATATGGTGGAACTTTTTTTCCTTGAATATAGATGGTATGCCAAAATAATTTTGTACAGCAAAATATAATAAGTTTAAATTTAAATTCATAGTTACGCAAATTTACGTCAAAACCTTTTTCTAAATTCTGATAGCTTTTTAAAAATATTCAAATCAAAATTAAATAAAATCATAAAGTCCATTTTTTATACTAAATATAAATCAATGCAATAAAGAGACGAAGAGGAGAATCTGGTAGAGATGTGAAGGATAAATTAAACCTAGGCATAGCAACGCGGAGGAAGACACACGAAATGGTATTTTTTTTTTTCTCTTTCCTTTTTATTTCATAGAGTAAATACCCTTTTTGATGACTGACAAAAAACACAGATCCCATTTTGATCCTTGACAAAAACTTACCCTTATTCGTCCTTTTTATGGGACTAAAAATGACATTTTGGAAATTTGTGAGGGATCAAAATATTCATCAATCGACCCTTATTCATCCATTTTATGGACTAAAAATAGCTTTTTTGTAAGGGACTAAAATGGGGATCGTATTTTTTGTCAAGGACTAAAAAAGATATTTACTCTATTTCATATTAAAATTCTTTTATTAACCTTAGTCTTAAACCCTAGATCGACATATGATCTGTACATTCTGGAAAAAAAAATAATAATAATAATACATGAGCTGTGCTATAGGCTTTATTTTTAGGGTTAAATACCGTTTTTGTCAAGGAAGTATTGGCTATGAGGTATTTAGCACCTGAAAGTTTTTTTAGTATCATTTTTGCCCCAGAAGTTTACAAAAATGAGCAAATATACGCTGAAAGTTGTTTTTAGAATCAAATTTGCCTCGGAAGTTTTTTGTAGGAGCAAATTTTTGTAAACTTCCGGTAAAAATGATACAAAATGATCAATCCAACGGTCAAGATCAACCGATGGACAAGATTGCTACGTTTGTAAACTTTCGGGGCAAAAATAATACCAAAAAAACTTTCGGGTGTTGGGTGCTTCAAAACCAAAACTTCCGTGATAAAATTAGTATTTATCCCTTATTTTTATGAAGTGGCCACATTAGATCGATGATTTATTGGTCATGTACAGCAAGCAGGGTTGACGATAGCGCGTGATTTGCTAAAAACCTTGACTATGAAAATCTTAATTAGAATCTGATATTGTTTTGATCTTGATGGGCCAAGCAATTTTAATTAGAGTTTCTCACCTAATTATTTTATAAATTAAATTAAAATTTAAGATGAAGCAAGAAATATTTTCTAAAGATTGGAACATGAGTTTTTCTGGTAGTCTAACTCTTGTGTGTAATATCCCAAGAATCTGATATTGATTTGTTGGACTTCAGATCTTGATGGGCCAGACAATTTTAATTTGAGTTTCTCACCTAATTAATTTATAAATTAAATTAAAATTTAAGTTATACCGCATTGTAAAATTTTTATTTATTTATTTATTTTGATAAAAAAAATTAGGAAATGGGGTGGACTCACCCACACCCAAGGACAGGCGCTTGGAGTCCAAATTCCATTGTGGCATACCTGGGTTAGAGAGTACACATGCCTCTACCTCTTCCTAATGTTTCCACAGTTTCATAGACTCCTCTGGATGCCTCCTCCAAAGACCTTAACCAACTCCAAAATTGAACCCTTTACGTGAGAAAGTCTAACCCTTGGTCAGTTAAATCCAAGGACGAAGGGTATCGCATTGCAAAATTGTTAATTGAGGATGAAGCAAGAAATATTTTCTAAGCATTGGAACACGAGTTTTTCTAGTAGCTAGTCTAAACTCTTGTGAGTTTAGGTAATTCGATTATGTTCTCCATGTTTATTTTCTCGGGAATTCTTTAATTGAATTTTTAGTGGTGTTTTATTTTATTATGTTCTTGTCTCGTACAAAGAACTTAAGACCAGTTTGTTACAAAGAATTGGTAGGGAGGGAAAGGAACTTTAGAGGAGGAAAATGAAATGAAGATTTGAAAGATGAAGGAAGATGACTTGAGTTGTTTGGTAGGAAGAAAATGAAGAGGTGGTAGTTGGTAGAGAATTAGGAAATGTCTATTTTACCCTCAAAAGAAATTAATTCAAAATAAAAAGAAAAATATTTTTTTACTAAAATATATTTTAAAAATATATATTTTTGTTAAATTCGAACTCGTGAAAAAAAAAAAATTCGCCAAATTTGATCTTTCCCGCCAAGTCCGTCAAATTTGAATTTCAGGGGTAAATCTGTCAAAAAACAATTTTCCTGGGAAGATGGCAGCTTTCCTTCCATTTTCGGATGAAAAGCATTTTCCCTCAAATGATGGAAGATGGACCTCACCTAAGACTGACCTGACTTTTCGCGTAACAAACACCCAAAATCATGGGAAGATTGGAATCTTCCATTTCCTCCTCGCTTCAGAATAAACGGCCCTCGACCCTTTGCCAAGACTTTGGTGTAGAGTCATCAACACCTTTTAACTTTAACAACCAGAATTTCTAGAGGTACAAATACAATGCATAGTCTCAATCATGTCATGTTTGGTTTTATGACTCTGCTTTATCGAGAAGAAAAAAAGAAAAGTACTTGTCGTCACTGTGCTTCACTTAGATTGTTTGAGTGATTTTTCTCTCTCTTCTTCTTTGTCAGGTTCATTGTAGATAGATCTCTGTAAACCTGTGTTAGTAGTGAAGAGATAAGCCATGAAAGTTATTTGAGGGAGCAAAATATAAAGATTGATGCATGAAGGGTATATATTTTACAGAAATTTTATTTAATTGGCCTGAAGCTAACCATAGTAATCAATGTAATTGATAAATATATATTTTATAGTTAAATAGGTGTATATTTTATGATATAATTAGTTGGATTTATTAAATATTTTATACCTATTTTAATAATATTTTACATATTTTTCTATCTTTTAATTAATTATATGATAAAAGGATATTTTGATACAAAATCTACTTATATCCTATTATGTTTTGCAGGAAATATTAGCAGATTTAGAGGAGAACCAAACAAAGATTTAAGAAGGATTTTGGATCAGAGGTGTTGGCAAGCACGGCCCATGTGGCTAATTTTTCCTTTCAACCTAGAAGATCTATGAACTTGTTTTTGTTTGGGCTGTAGAGATTATTCCAACCAATTAGTTTTGCTTAATTTTATTTCAGTTTATTTAATCTTGTTTTTATTATTATTACTTATTGATTTTCATAAGTAATCCAATCTTATTGAGGCTAGACATCTGTGTTCTATACAACAGAACACGAGATAAGATGTGAGAAGAGTGTTGTTTTAACTTATGTGTATAATCACTTATTTAGTTTTTTTAACTTCTCAAAAAAATTAATTAAGTCTCATGAAAAATAGATGAGTAATTGATACACGCTGCGCAAACCTAAGGGTATGTTTGGTTTGAGGGAATGGAAGGAGAGAGAGAAAATATTTTGAAAGGACATTGACCATTTTACCATTAATGAAGGGAATATTCTTTTTTATTGAAAATTGAAAATATATTTTAGGAATATTGAAAATTTTCTATAGGCAATTTTGTAAAGATAAGAGAAAAACTTTCTCTTTCTTTTTTTCCCTCCCCTCAAACCAAACATACCTCAAAGAGAGTTGGAGTAGTAAATTACTTTCAGGTCCTTTAAAAAACAAAGAGTAAATACCCTTTCTGGTCCTTGACAAAAAATACGGACCCCATTTTAGTTCCTGACAAAAAAATGTCATTTTTAGTCCATAAAAATGATGAATAATAGTCGATTGGTGGATATTTTAATCCCTTACAAATTTCTAAAAGGTCTTTTTTAGTCCCATAAAAATGACAAATAATGGTCATTTTTTTTATCAGAGACCAAAATAAGGTCCGTTTTTTGTCGGGATCAGAAAGGGTATTTACTCAAAAACAAACTTATGAAACAAGACTGGCGTCCAGGTACGGGAACAAACTAGTCTAGTGAAAGGCAAGTCTGAAAGTAGAATCGGACATTTTTTTTTTTTTTGCTCGGAAGAATCGGACATGTAAACGTACTTCAGAGGGGGAAAACAGAGAGCATGATTTGTGTGTACTTTAAATAAGGTACAGTGTATGTGGACCAAAACAAAATTATGGTACAGTTGTGCATGTTTGTGGTTCATCTCATTGCCACCTCACCACCTTCATTGCTTGCCACGTGTTACCTCTCAGCTTACTCACCACTCACCATCCCTTTGGAGTCCCTCTTACCCCACACGTGCCTCGCCCACGTGTCTTCCACTTGCTAAACACACTATTGATGCCTTTTTGTCAAGCGTCAGACACACACATGACAAAGCTTTTATGCCAATACGAGTTGAAGTTATAATGCACTTCCTCCTCCGGTCTTAATTATAAGACCTAGTTAATTTTTTTTGGAGATATTAAGAAAGCTAATTAAATTATTTTAAAGTATTTTAATTTTTGATGTTTTCTTCAAACTAACTAATTTGACTAATAAACTAATATATAATTTATAAACATACAACATACAACATATGAAATGATTAAGTAATTTATTTAGTTTCCTTAATCTCTTCAAAAAAGTCAACTATATTTTATAATTAGGCCGGAGGTAGTATCTTTTTTGTTAAGCAAAAGAACTGCTAAAACATGAATTGATGAATTGAAGTTATGTTGTGTAATCCTTAATATAAGAGTTACTTAATTATTTTGATAGATTAAGGAACTTAAATAAATTAATTAATTATAATGAATATGACATGGTTCCTAAAGTATTCATAATCTCATAAATGACATTAGATTATACTCTATTCAGTCCTAAATACAAGACAAAGTTAACTTTTCTTAGAGATATTAAATAAGTTAATTAAATTAATTTAGAGTATTTATATTTACTTTTTTTCTCTAAATTAATTAGTTTGACTAATAAAATTATATATAATATAAGAATACATAACATATAATATTATTAAGTAACTTATTTAACTTCCTTAATTTCTCCGTAAAAGTCAACTCCGTTTTATATTTAAGACCCGAGAGAGTATATATCGCTTATACATTAGGTAAATTAGCTTGGGAGATAAATGATAAATATTATAGACAAAACTGATTGAAATATTATATTTTGAACTAAATCAAATGTCCAACTAGCTCTTATATTAAGGGAAAAATAAAATACGAAATAATTCAAAGTTATAGGAACACTTTTGCAAAGGCAATTTACGCTATAAAAATATTCCTATAATTAGGACAGAGGAAATAGTATTTTTATCATTAATTATAATTGAATAGTACAATGCCAATGGTATAATGCTTTAGTGGCAACACCACCTCCCCAATAAGTGGGAGGTTTGGTATGGTACTTTTGGGTTTAGCTTTCTCTCTTTCAAGAAAGAATGGGTGCGTAAGTGCATAAAAATAATAATTAATTAGTACAATATTAACTTTATTTATTTATTAAAATACCTTCTTTATATTGAATAAAAGCATCTTTTTGGCAGCTTGAATAGTAAGCATTTCTTGGTGATGCAAATGATTTCCAAGAAATAATTACTATTGTGATGAAGTGCCTCCTGCAATTTCAATTAAGAAAGCTTTAATTTGGCATATTTTCATCCTCACCAGCCAGTCATCTGATAAGGCTTAAGAGTGATATTGTTAAAGTTTTCTAGGGAAAACACACATTCTTCGATTTTCAATTTGGTAATTTTGGGTTTTTAACCTCTTGATTAAATTATTGGGTTAAGGTCCATTTTTGCCAACAAACAATTACACAAAGAGCATCCAGCACAAATATTAATTTATGGTATCTTAAATACCAAAAAACAATTACAATGGGCTAAGAAACACAACACCATTAGTCTTGTTAAATCACAGACGTTTACATGCTGAGCTGGATCCAACTAGTTGGCACCTTTTTCTATTATATACTCTGTCATTTATTAGTCTCCCTGGTCCGTCCGTCCCTCGGCCTCTAGCTTCAAGCCAAGCAACACACATCAACCTCCCCACACACGAGACCGATGGCTGGAGACGCGGAGCTCTATCGCCGGCGATCAAAGTGGCGGCACTTTGCGGATCACCGCGCAAAGGTTCATTCCACCGAGGCCTTATCTCGCTCGGTTTGCTCTCCTCTCGGCCACTCTCCTCACCTCCACCACAAGCTTCTCCTTGCCGAAGCTAACATTGTCGTTCATGACGTTATCAGAGAAAAATCAGCAAAAAGAAGCAAGAGAGAATGAAGAAGGGATGAAAGAGAAAAGGAAGACAAATGGGGCGAGGCTCAAGAGGGAAAAGTAAAGCTCAAGCTTTTTTTTTTTTTGAAAGCTCAAGCTTCAAAGCATATAAATGCAGAAGGGGAGCGTGCTGCACGCTTATTTCGCAGACAAAAGTGATTAGAGAGGGAAAGAAGGAGAGAGAGAAATCATAAATCCTAATGGCTAATGAGGGTGGTGGCAAATTAAAATTGGTATGGTCTCGGCCTCTCGGAGAGCCTCTCTCACTCTCTCAGATACAAGTCAAAGCCGAGGCGTTATTTTTCTTGATGCTGATAAACTCACGCACCAATTGAGAGAATTCTGGACAGAGACAGACTGGTGGCTGGAGACGCCGGAGCTCTATCGCCGGCGATCAAAGTGGCGGCACTTTGCGGATCACTGCGTAAAAGTTCATTCCACCGAGGCCTTATCCGTCTCGGTTTGCTCTCCTCTCTCACTCTCCTCTCTGTTTAACCTTTTCGTTTCTCCTTCCTTGTTCTTTTTCAATTCTTGTTATTAATCGTCGACTAAGAAATTTCAATTTCGATTATGATTGGATTTGAAATCAAAACGCAATGCTCGGTGATCTATAAAGTTTGATTTCTATTGATCGTAGCAATCGAGTGAGCAAAGGAGACATTAAAGGCATGGAAATAGAGTACATCGATATTTCTACGCTACCTATGCTCAACACTGATCTTGAGAGTAACGGAACTTATCCTCCCGAGGTGGAAGCTTTTCGCCAGAAGATTCTCGTTGCCGATAGTGTTCTTTTCGCTTCGCCAGAGTATAATTACTCTCTCACAGGTCCGCTGATCTTCTCCATCTTCCTTCATTTTATCAACTTTGTCGCGCATTTTTGTTTTTATGCTGAAATTCCAGTTCAGTGTCTTATCTGTGAAAATCTTTTCCAAAAATTAAAGAAATGCGATGCTCTGTATCAGGTATGCGACCGAATCTCGAAACCTTCATTCTGGAAATGAGCGTGTACCCAAGAGAACCGTAACCCAAGAAAAGTGATGCTTTGTATCGTATGCGAAGCTTCGTGTTCTTATATCCGTTGTTCGAATTCCAAGAACTTCTCTCTCCCTCTCACAAGCAAAATGGATCGGAGAAGCGTACTCTCTCTCGCATTGATCTGCATTGTCATCGTCGGCGTCGGTGGTTAGTCTCCGGTTGCCTCTCCTCAATCCACGCCTCCTGCTGCATCTCCCAAGGCAGCATCTCCCAAATCAACAACCACGTCAGCATGTAAACGTTTGTGATTTAACAAGACTAACGGCGTTGTGTTTCTTAGCCCATTGTAATTGTTTTTTGGTATTTAAAATACCATCAATTAATATTTGTGCTGGATGCTCTTTGTGTAATTGTTTGTTGGCAAAAATGGACCTTAACCCTAAATTATTATTTTTGCTCTTTTAACACCGCTAGCCTATGTAACTTTGTTCTATTAGTACGGTTAGTTTATGTATAGGAGTTAATAATACTTCCTCTGGTCTTTATTATAAGGCACCAACTAGCAAGTTTATTTGGTCTTTTTTATAAGGCATTTGTTTATTCTCAATGAGCATTAATTATGTTTTTTCATGTCTGCCCATAGTTAATAAGGGTAGTGGGTGAGAGTAATAATTAATATAATATTAGAGTTTAGTGCAATTAGTAGGGGTAATATTGAAAATTACTTAGATTCTAGGACAACTTTATTGACTTTAACTACTTTTATTGGTTTGTGAGAAAAGTTAGTTAATGCTTTATAATAAGAACCAGAGAGAGTACTAACAAAGCAAAAGTAAAGAATTTAATTAAAAATAAAAACACACAAATTCAAATTTAAAATTTGAGAAAAAGTATTCAAGTTAGTTTTCCCAATTTTCCAATATATTCTGTTCTTTAGCTTCTCCCTCCATTTTTCATTCCATTTTTATTAATGGGAAAATCCCTTTAAAGTTATAAAGGACAAAAAAAAAATGTCAAAAAAGTTCTAGAGGAAATTCTGATATAAAAAAGGTCTCAAGAAATTATTAAAATCCACAGATAAAGTTTTTAATGCCCTATCAAGGAGTTGTTAATGAGATCTTTTTGACATACGAATTTTCTTTAAGACTGTTTTGACATTTTTTTAGTCCCATTACAGAATTTTCCTTTATTAATTATGCATGTTCATATTAGGAAGGGATTGGGCAAACATAGAATCTACTAATACGACATTTTAGATTCACTTAAATTTGAGTGTTAAAGGCAAAAAATGCAGTAGCTTAAAAGACAACACTCATATAGTGATCAAAAGAAAGTTTAATTAATTTAAACAAAATATAAAAATAAAAAATAAGAAAATTAAGATCAAATCCAACCTCCAAAATATAGATTCAACAATTTCAATTTTCACGGAGGTAAAATCATTTGTCACACAAAACGTCGTTTTACAGCTTACGTGGGAAAAACGACAAACGAAAAAAGGAAGGTAAGCCTAAGCCGTCTGCAAACGGCTGTTAAGTTGGTGAATCGTTGACAAATAATGATGGCTTCTTCAGGAACCGACCACGTGGCAACAGGCCGGGTCTTCCTTGTGGGGACTACCTTGTCGTTTATGATTGAGACACGTTTTACACCTAGGGACAGGTGTCGGCATGCAGGAAAAAATCTTAATTATCCAACTTATAATAATAAAATATTAAACATAAACAACCCTATATTTAAGAAAAATCATATAAAATTTAAAGTTGTAGTATCATTCAATCAATGGATCAATAATATAAAAAATAAAGTGTCTCAGTTAGGTTAGCTCACTAATGAGGGAGATAGACTATATATTATGTCCAAATTGCCCATACAAGACAGGATCAAGCTGGCGAATCCTATTTATTTATTTATTATTTTTTAATCACTCTATTTTAATTGATTTTTATTTATTATCGGATAATAATTAATCAGAATATTGTTTTTAAAATATCAGTTGTTAATTGAATTTATTATCAAATATGAATATATAAAGTAATGAAGAAAATTACTGAAAATTTTAATTTTTCAGGTATCTAAGGACCCAAGTCTTCGGAGTGGCTTTGGTCCTTTCCGCCGTCCCATTTGCTGCCCTCCTTTGTGTCAAAACAGTGGAGGGCAACCGTGCCTTTTTTTAGAAAAAATATTTAAGCAGATTGACGCAGATTAAAAATACTTCAGCACGCTAAAAATACTTTATAATCTTGACAAATTATTTGAGGATCCTAAAAATATTCTCAAGTATATTTTTACATCACGTCTACCCCCGAAATATTTTTTCAAGATCCTAAACTAATTTTCCTAGATCATAAAGTATTTTTTTTTAGTATCATTCAGTATTCTGAAAATCTTTTAGTACTAGTCAAGACTTTGAAATATTTTTTCAAAATCCTTAAATAATTTGTTAAGATCATGAAGTATTTTTTCAAGATGAGTTAGTATCCTCAAGTATTTTTTAGTACCTCACAAGACCTTAAAATAATTTTTAGGATCCTAAAATAATTTTTCAAGATCATAAAATATCTTTTCAAGATCATTCAAAGATCTTGAATTATCTTTTAAGACTAGTTAAGACTCAAATATATTTTTAAAATAAAAAGGGTACATCTGCCCTCCTTTGTGCCAAAATGCGTCGTTTTGACGCAAAGGACCAAAGCCAGGTCCAGTATTTGGATGGGTACAACTCCTTTTTGCCTGTGCAAATAATTCTTCTTCAATTGTGTGTATTATATCTTCAGCTATGTGGGTACAATGATGAAAATATGTGGTACTCAAGTAAAAGAAATGGTAATTTTTTCTATTTCTGAAAATTAGTGACTATTTAGATTAACAATAGAAACTGCTTTTCTAATGTAATTTTTAAAGTACATGGTAAGTATTATGGTAAGTATGTAAAAAAAGTTATCTTGGGCAAATGTGTTTTTAAACGCTAAGGCTATGTTTGGTTGGAGGTGAGGTAGGGAGGGGAGGTGCCCACCTAAGTGTGAAAGTCGGATATATCCATGATGACACGTTTCCAAAGTTAATGTGCGAAAAACGACGAAAAATTATGTAATTTTTAAAATTTCTCATGAGTAATTTGGTCAAAAAATTTCCTCCCCTCCCCCTAACCTTTCCTAAAACCAAACATAGGCTAAATGAAACAGACTCCTATTGGGAAAATGGTTATAATTTTGAAATCAATTAGAAAAAGAAAAAAAAAAGTTGGGAGAAAGAATTCGAGAAGGATATTCTTGTCAAGGCGGGTACTATGAGTTCTTCCATCACCAACAAATATCACACTCAAATAATTAGGTTTAATATGTTTTCGTTTGTTTTCTTCCAAAGAGGAGACACTGATAACGACCTTTGCGTGAGTCAGAAATAATAATAATAATAAAACAGATTTTCCCCCCCTTTACCTTTTTTTTTTTTTTTTGCTCAAGACCCCCCTTTACCTTAAACCCAACCAAAATTCCAAAATTTGTCATGATCCGGCATTAACATTAAATTACAACTATAGATTCAACCTTCTCACTGTCCCCACCATCTGAAAAATGGTGATTCACATAGAGTTGGCCTCTGTGTGTTGGTCTGGTTAGATTTCTTCGTCTCAAATTTAAGTTCCAATAGGGACATTTGTATTGAGCAAGGGAAGTCAAGATCTTCAAAATTGAATAGTCCAGTGGCGGAGCCGATTTTAGATTGTGGGCGCACAATTGGTGGTGGGATTTGGGGTCTCGGCGCTCGAAAATTTTTTTTAAGGAAAGTTTTAAATGCACTATGGAACATGTTGCAACCTATATTAGGGAACGATGCAACCTATAAGCTAGCTCATCTCAACGCTTCCCTATCGAAACCTATAAGTTTGTATCTTTTTCATATAGGGACACTAAGAATCGAAGCTATGATTTCCATTCTAAAGCAGCTTAAACAATTCGCACTCTATGTCAATTTAGTAAGTAATCGCAAGTAATCCAAAACAAGATAAATTAACATCCAAAGGATGAGAAGACAAGATTTATAATCAACAAACTATGGATAAGTGAACTAACATAATGAGCCCCCAATTTTCTACCATCAAATCAAGAATAAACTATGAATTTTCTAATTCCTAACAAATTTCATCTGATGTCAATTTAGGTACGTAAACTCAAAACTAACAACTATATAATTTCAAACACCCAACGTTTTCATTCCACATTTGGATATAATGACTACCTGAAGGGATGAATAACTTACCATGATTATAAGTGGATATTATAAATGCAAAAGATGACTGCACAACTGATTAAAATCTCCCCTGCATATAAGAATACAACATACATAAGTTAAAGATGAAGCACAAGGATTCCAACTAGCAAATAATGCTACCTATATAGCAATGCAACATGCATAGGAGGGCAGAAACATTACAATAATATCTAATTATGGTGTGATATGTTACTTCCTTCTAATCTAAGCATTAGAGTGCAAAAGTTGTCACACAACATTTCCATGTTTCAATTCTCATGTATTGGACACAAAATGCATACATAAAGATTGTAAATCGTAGAACTAAGGAGTGTAAACAATTAATAGACAAATGTACCCGTTGTGTGTTACTTACAACTTACTAGTCCAAAAAGGTCAAATTATGTTTTAAAACTTCACTTTTTGACAGGAAAGAGAGTTTCAAATGATAAATTATAATTTCAGGACAGAAAGATGCCTTGTATTTCCAAAGATTAAATAGCGACATTTGTGACAAGAAAAACCCGCAATGATGCATATAGAAAGAAGGAGGAAGGCTGCAGAGTAGAATTCAAGGACTTCACAATTTCGAGTGTAAAACTAAAATATTCCCACTTTGAATCTTCCGAGAGGTTATTGGTTATTGATACAATAGGTGGTTACTTGAATTTCAAT
Source organism: Acacia pycnantha (assembly GCA_025563575.1). Classification (NCBI taxonomy): domain Eukaryota; kingdom Viridiplantae; phylum Streptophyta; class Magnoliopsida; order Fabales; family Fabaceae; genus Acacia; species Acacia pycnantha. Next base: position 781,363 of record JAMWYP010000028.1, read on the forward strand.
AGTATATTGCTCAAGACCAACAAATAACCAAGAAAAGGGGAAGACAAAGCAAACATGTGCATTTCGTTGCAAAATATAAGCAATGTTAGCTTCCCAGAATCAGATATAACAACCAAAAGATCTTCACCCCACATATGAAGCACCATACCAAGAGTCCAGGCAAAGAACTACGGATTCAGAGCTCGAGTGTGATAGGTATCGAAAGAAAGGCGACAGCCGACTGAACCCTAATCTCTGTAGAAGAAAGGCGACAGCCGACTTTGGAGTCTTGGAGAGTAGCGACGGTGGATGGAGGGAAAGATTTAGAGGGTTGTGCGATGGCCGACGGCGGACGGAGGGAAATGAGATCTGGGAGATTTGGAGAATGAGAGCGTGGTTGGACGGTGGGAGAGTCGAGTGAAAAGTGAGAATTGACTGGAACGATGCAAATGAAAAAAAAACTAAAAGGGAGAGGAGAGGTTCGAACCAATGACCTAATGAGTGTAACTGTTAAGCTTTAACCAACTGCACTACTCAAATACATTGTCACTTGCTACTTTCAAATTATATATATTTTTTAAATTTTTTATGGGTTCACTTGCACCCATAGGCATTAGTGTGCCTCCGCCCCTGGAATAGTCTATTGCTTAGATATCTGATCGTAGGATACTAAAGCGCCGGATACGGTTGAAATTACTCTCTCCTATTCGTAATATAAGGCACTTCAATTAATTTATCGAACCTAAAAAATGGTAGCTAACTTATTAAATAGGGTAAAGGAGCAAAAATACATGTGCTTTCTGCAGGGAGCGCTGACAGTCATATGCTTTTTGGGAGTAAAATACACACGTGGTTACATTTGGAGCAAAAGTCACATACCACCCTTATGTTATCTGTTCACTTCACTCTTTCTCTCTCATCACGGTGAACAAAGAACATAACGGTGGGATGTGACTTTGCTCCAAAATGGTAACCACGTGTGTATTTTTACTCCCAAAAAAGCATATATACTTGGCTTCTGAGCAGAAAGCACATATGTATTTGTGCTCCTTTACCCTATTAAATATGCCTTAAATTGAAAATTTTCCTAAACTTCACTCATATTAAATTAGGTTTTCATTGTGAGAGAACATAAAAAGGGTCACATCTAAACATTAAGTACTCCATCAGTGATCTTTATTATAAAACATTAACTAGTAATTATATTTGATTCTTTTTATAAGGCACTTGCTTGTTTCCAAAGCGCATTAATTATTTTTTTCATCTATGCCCATAATTAATAAAGGTAGTGGGTGAAAATAATGATTAATATAATATTAGAGTTTAGTGCAATTAGTAGGGGTAATATTGGAAGTTACTTAAATTGTAAGACACATTTATTAACTTTAACTGTTTTTATCGGTTGTAAAAATTGTTAGTTAGTACCGGACAATAAAGACTAGAGGGAGTAAAAGGGTAAAATTGACAAATAAATATTAATTATTTTCTAAGTGATTTATTTTGTGAACCAACCCATTTTTTTCAGTAGTGAGTTGGATTATGCACCAAGCGACTATAAAAAACAAGGGAAGGAAAAAAAAATCATATGATTTTCTTTTCTCCATAGTGGACCCAGTCTCTCACATTTTCTCACACCTTTCTTTCACGCTCGTCTAGTGAATTCTTTTTACCTATATTTTCTCCCAATTCCATCATCTTCGTCTCCTGTATGTCTCTCTTAAGGTTGCAGACAGAGAGGCAGAGAGAGAATGGGAGGTCTCGTTTCAATGTAATTGAAGCTCTAAATCCTAACATCTTCTGCGTCTTGTTCTGCTGCTTCGCAACCTGGAGGAGTAAGTTTCTTCACACTTCTCTGCTCATAAATCATGAAATTTCTCTTCCTTTGTTTTGGATTCCACAATAACTTCATAATTTCTAAAGCGAATTCTGTTTCCCCTGATTTGGGAACTTGTGGGAATTAGAAATTTTCTTCTGGGTTTCTGTTTGGTTGGCAAGAAAAGATGGGCAAAATAATTGAGAGAGCCTTTTAGTGAAAGGGAAAGGGTAGTGATGTAGTCTTTCTCGGTGGTAAACACCCAGCTGAAGAACTCTGCTTGATCAATTCAAGTCTATTTAGAACTTAATTATTATACATAATATCTTTTAGGCCATTAAATTCTACAATGGAGTTACAAATTGGGTTCTATTTGATCATGTGCTTGTGTGTATGTGTGTCTGCCTTTTTTTTTTCTTCTTTTTTTTCGCTTATTCCCTGTTTGTTTGCAGGGAAAACTTGGGAAGGATGCCAGGAAAACCTGATGTGGAAGATAGGAGGTATGAAACAGGAGGAGGGCAGATTCAGTTTCAATCAGGAATTTACTCTCAGCCTTGGTGGCGTGGTGTTGAGGAAAATGCCTCTAAATCATCATCTTCAGTATATCAGATAAGTGGCTCAGTGATGAATTCACCAGCTAAGGAAGGATCAGATAAAGTTGGTTTTCATAAGCAGACACAGCCTATGGTTTCATCTTCACTTTCTCCAGTTGGTATGCATCATAATCTTAACGATCTATCCTTTTATACAGTACAATTTGTGTGATTTGATAATTTTTTTTGACAACTATATACTTTTCAGTGCTATTGCTTCATTAAAATTTGATCATTGTCAAGCTCTAAATGGAAGTTAACTCTCCAGTATGATTTTTTTTTTGTGTGTGTGTGTGTGTGTGGATCTATTAGGTTTGAAAACGAGACCTTACTTAAGGGATATTCAGTCTTTTCCACTTAACTCAACTATGATTGGTGATAGCTAAGCAATTTTTATACTAACATGTATTGTATCCACAAGAGGGGGAGCCTTAGAGTAATCGCAAGGTTACCGTGAGTTCACAGCCTCTACGTTTGTGGGATAGGTAATCGGTTGAGTGGGGACAAGGAAAACCAAGAATTGATTGTATAGGTTTAAAATTTTCTTGTTCATCTCTTTGCTCCGAATTCCCTTCTCTTCTGTTGGTAAGAGAACATAAGTGGGAATTAATTTTAACATGGTCCTGCCATGAATTCTGCATGCACACAAGCATCATATGATATATCTAAAGAAACTCTTATTATTGATTTCAGGTGGGAATGCCAACAAAGAGCACCAAAACAACAAATATGTTATGTCGTCTTCACCACATGCCATGGGCAAACAGAATTCCCAAGCCGAACTTATCAGTCATTCCATTGTAAGATATATCTAAATCCCTTCACAAAAATATAGGAAAGAGGAACTAGTTGCTGTGACTTTCATAGCTAGTCAATGTCTCCCATATCATGCCATTCCTTTCTTTCAGATTTTTTTTTGGCAATTTACCAAATCTTATATTTTGTGCAACTTTTGATTTGGGGTAGGTTTTTCTTAATGCATGCAGGTTTTAACCTCTTACCCTTACTCAGATGCACAGTATGCTGGAATCTTGACATCTCATGGGCCTCAAAATATGGTCTGTACGCTAACTGCTGTTTTTTATCAGTAATAGAGTGGTTTACTGTGTAATTTATATTTGTACATAATGTTTGCTTCTCCATAAATAAAGGGCATGTTGAAACTTAAAAGTTATCTTTGAAGTGAAAGAAAAAGTGAAACAAAAATCAAAAGTTTGTACAGAACCCATTTCTTTCTTTCCACCCACTACATTTTTCTTGCTATCTCTCTCTTACTCCAGAAAGACTTCACTAGCATGTGCTTCATGCATTTCCTTTCGAATTTGTTTCTCATTATGTCTTTCACTCAACTTCAATTCTTCTCCCTCACGTTTTGCCCACGTGTGATGCTTCTTACATTTATCGAGAATCTAATTGAACTAAATAAATGAATTAAGTTCTTGTTTTTTCCCCCTAACTGCTACTGTCATAATGCTAGATAAATCCTCAGTTGTACGGAATGCACCATGCAAGAATGCCTTTGCCACTTGAGATGGAAGAAGAGCCTGTTTATGTCAATGCAAAGCAGTACCATGGTATCTTAAGGCGAAGGCAGTCACGTGCTAAGGCCGAGCTTGAAAGGAAAGTTATTAAAGTTAGAAAGGTATGGTTGATAATGTATATTTAGTTATTCGAATTCGTTTCACCCTTCAAATTCAGCATTTTTCAGTATATTGAGTGGAAGCCAAGAGTGTATACTCCTCAGGTCTTATTTATAAGGCAGAGAGAGAAGTTTTTTCCCTCCTATTTATAAGTTACGTCATTAAATTTTTCATATGAATTCATTTATTATTGTGTAAACTTTACTCTTATGGGGTATAGTGTATATTATATGGGGGTAAAGTTGAAAAGTTCTTAAATTTTAAGGCACAATTCATGAGGTTTAAGGTTTTTCTTTGTTCTAGTGAAACTTGTTGGAAGTGATTTATAAATAGGACAACAGGAGTAGGTATTAAAAGACAAACAACTAATGTGTGAGAACAATATAAGATCTCTTTAGATTATTTCAGTTGCTATATGCACAACTCATTGTGTCAGTGCAAATTAATGAAATGGGCGGCTTACACTCACTCTTTGTATCATTATCTTTCCTATGATATTACTACACTATTGCAGAGGATTCAAACTACTTCCGTTTACCGCTTCTGTTCTCGAATGTAAGAGATCATATTATCACAATACTTCAATTTTTTTTATATCAGCCATATCTTCACGAATCTCGCCACCAACATGCTATGAGAAGGGCAAGAGGGTGTGGGGGCCGCTTTCTGAATACAAAGAAGCTTGAAAATAACAATTCCAATGTTGATTCAGAAAATGACAAGAACAATGGTTGTTCAAACCCTTTATCAATATCTGCCAACACACCCTCCTCTGAGCATTCTCTACTCAACAATGAGATTTTCGGCTCATCAAAGATTCATCACGACATGTCGGTGTCCTTGGTTGGGAACACGCACAATGGAGGCTTATTTGGTCAAGCGAGGGGAAGCATGCAGATTCATGGAGCCTCTAATATGGCTATCAAATGAAAATCTTCTGAGTTGGTGGATTTTCTCAGGTATTGAATGGGTTAAGTACTACAAACACTGACCTTGTTTGGTATCTTAGATGGAGAGGGATTTCCTCTCTTTCTTCTTTTTACAATTTCTATTATATTTTTCAGACTGAACATGACCTTTGCCAGGTGCCTAGCCTGGCTTGGCTATTTTTTTGGCCTTTGGGGTCCAGTTAGGCTTATAATTAACTGATTCTAATTCTCCATTATATATCATCAACAATCTTTTTTGAGTTAATATAATATTTAGTCTCTCAAGTTTTCCCTCATTTTGGTTTTAGTCCCTCAAGTTTCATTTCGTCTAAAACATTGGTCCCTATAATTTAATAACTAGTAGGACCATTTTGTTCTTTTAGGGACTAAAATCAAAATGAGAGCAAATGTGATGGATTAAGTATTAACCCATCTTTTTTTTATATGGCTATCTGATTGCGTCATATTCGGACATTGTCAGATTCAATTAGGGGTAGCTATTCAGCATTGTCAGATTCAATTAGGGGTAGCTATTCCAAAGGCATTCTCTACTTCCGCTTGTACTCAAACTCAAACTCTAGACCCTGTGCTCAAGTGGATAAAGCCCCTTCCATTGGGACCAAACGCATGTTGGTCCTCAATAATCATTAGGCTTATACTCATTTTTTCTTTTGTATACTTGCATGTTTCATTATTAGTCTAATGGAAGCATCAAATTTTGCAGGTGGAGAGGCTGAAGGTTTCTCTTCCATTAAGAAATGAGGAAATCCACCCTCACGGGCAACTCATTCTTGGCTCAGTTACTTTGGCAAAAGGGGCTGAGATCACACTGTGATTGGTCTCCCCTTGGTTTGGTTTATTGTTAAATATATGAAAGATCTGAATTCAAATAATAGTTCTTTTATGGTTTCTGAACTTGTCCCCCGAAATGGACTTGTGAATGTGAGTTACATCAATCTGGATTTAATAATGGTTACTGACTTGATTTTAAGTCTCTTCTTTTTTATACCTTCTTACTTTACCATTTTTCTTTTATTTTTTTTCCCACCCACATGCTTTATTAGGATTTAGGACCTCTTTGTGTGTGTTTTAATTAAACAAAATTTGCTTACATAGTGTTCAGCTTGCGTTTCTTGGAGCATTTTTGAATAGGAATTATCGAGTCGTCAACAAAACCTCAATCAAATATAAATATTATTGGATTTATTTACTTGCTTTTTCTTTATTAATTTGATTAAATAACCACATCAATAACAAATTCAATCACTATTTACTAGGATTGAAAATCAAATTACCACATAAAAGGACTCTAAAATATGTTACTTTTACACTTTTTTCCCCTTTTGCCAATGATCTTACTCCTTAATATAAGAGCAAATTAACTTTTTTTGGTAGGGGTTATAGAAGCTAAATAAGTTACCTATGTTATGTTATATATCATTAAATTAAATATCATGTTATATGTTAAACAATTAGTTTATAGAAAAATGATAAATATAAACATTTTAAAGTATAGTTGTTAAAATTAGACCGGACCGGCTGATTTGACCAAGAAAATAGCAAACTGGTCACCTAATTGATTTGGTTTCGATCAATTCAATGATTTCTTGATTTTAAAAATTTAAATTCTACATATTTTTTTAAAAAATTCAAATTAATACTGTATGAAAAGTTTGAGATATTTACTTTCTAATGTGAAAAAGAATCATTCAAAATTATTATCATTTTATCCTTGAAAATTCTCAAATTTAAAAACTATTTAAAAAGCCTGGAGAAATAATTTCCAATAATTGTTGTCCTCTGTTTCTAAATCTCAAATATTCAAATTCCACCACTTAATACCTCAATCCTATCAATAATTAAATCTTACTTAACTCTAAACCTTAATATTAAATTTGGGATGTTACAATTGAAAACTCTAGTATTGCAATTAGCAACTACCATATTTAAGCGTCGTTCAAGTTCACTTCCCACCAATCTAGTTCCAGATTAGTTTTAGTTTAACTCCGATCTGACCTACTATTTTGACCAATTCAGTTGCTGGTCTAGGTTTAATAACCTTACTTTAAAGTTTAATTTTACCAAAAAAAAAAGTCAACTGGCAAACGTATCCTTACGAAGGTAATGATCTGCGTCATTGTATTGTGATTAGGATAATTGTGGAACTGTGATTGGCAAAAAGAAAGCGACCACGGAGATGTAAGCCCCGTTCTGTTAGTCCACAGGGGACCATGTGAATAACTGTGTAATTGGCCAAATTGTTGGGCAGGAAATCATTGGGCTCCACACGCGTCTCAGCCCATCACCTCATAATAGTGATAAATTTCCATGCTCCAACGACATCGTTTCCGACGCTGCATCTCTGCAGAGTGGGCCCGGGGACTTTCCTGAGTCTGCGTTAAGCATAGTGACCCGCTCACATCACTCCGTGGTCCGAGTTGCACTCATGGACTATATCTACTATATATAAAGCCTTTTGAAACCGTTCTCCTAACCGATGTGGGACTTGAGACACTTTTTCTTTTCGACTTTTTTGGTCACAGATTAATAATGTCCATTATTAGTCGCACAAACTAATCTTTCTTAAAATATTGAGAGTAAAACGTAGGTCCCCCTTAAACTAAATTTTATCTATACATTAGAATTGTGAACTGAACTATTTGATCAAAGACAGTTTTGTAACATACGAGTCTGCACTGTAGAAGTTCCAGTGAAAAGATATATATATATATATATATAATAACTACTTGATCAAAGACAGTTTTGTAACATTCGAGTCTGCACTGTATAAGTTGTGTCCAGTGAACACACACACACGTGTGTGTATGTGCGCACATACATACGTACATAAGTATATATATCTATAATAGTACAGAGGAAGCAGGAGATGCATTATCTTCTGTTACAAGTTAAAACTTTCAGAGTTTGACAAAGTTCTGTAACATTCAAGTCTGCACCGTATAAGTTGTGCCCAGTGAATATATATGTATGTATATACATATATATGTAAGTATATATATATAAGAGAACAAAGGCAGCAGGAGATGCATTATCTTCTGTTACAAGTTAAAACTTTCAGAGTTTTGCCTGTGCTTGCAGTTGTTCCTGTGAAGAGAACTTCTTATTAGAAATGCAAATATAAGAGAAGAGGGGGCAAACAAAAATATATATAGTAGTGTGTATCTCTCTCTCTCTCTCTATATATATATATATATATATATTACTTTCACCAATTCATGTCTAATTACAACTATTGTATATCATCAACGAACTGAAGTTGACATAAGTTATGTGCTTAGAAGTAAGAGTTCTATTGAGGATCATATTTTCCCATCAGGTATCCGATCATTACATATTGAATTAAAAATATAATTTGTTATCTACTGCGTAATCCTTCATTGGGTCATTAAAACCAATTTATTAATTTTTTAAGGTTTCAGTACAAAACTAAGTCTAAAACATAGCTATTTGCAAAATTGGGTAAAACTGTTTCTTAAATATGCATTGTGTTCTGTGAAGTGATTTTTAAGTTGGAAAACCCAAAAGTTGTGGTACGCCGGGAATTCATTATTATTTTTGCCCCTAGTGAGGTATCATAGCTAACATACTACTTGGGCTACCTTCAACCACTTGTGCCAGATCCTATGAATCTAACCAGAAAATTAAGCAACTTCTAGCAAAGTGATAAACCCAATACTGCATCATGATAAAACTCTGCTTGAGAAAGGTTCAGTTTTAACTTGAAAGCCCGGGAACCGAACCAGAACTGAACTGATCTAGGGCCAGTTTATTTAAGATTATAATAGAAGAAAGTGATTTTCGTAAAGTTAAACATGAGGAAGTTGTTGGGACCATGAGGGAACCCTAAACTAAACATGAAGGATGTGTCGTGGGGAAAAAAATGTTTTCGAACTTTTATGATTAGTTTAAGGATATCCAAACAACTTCCTCTTGTATAACTTCACCAAAAACATTTTTTTATAATCTTAAACAAACTGGCCATCAGTTTTGACATGTATATGAAGAATTTAAACTTGCATTTGCAGTTTTGTTCCATTTTAGGTCATTTTGATTTGATATTGAACACACTTAAATACCACAAAGCTTAAAGCTCATTAGCTAACATAATATCTTATCTGAAGACTTTCTTGGTTGTCAAAATCAATTTTCTCAAATTCCGTCTCAAGCACATTCTTTGAAGCTTTACCAACTTTTCTCATTGAAATCAAAGAAGTAAGGAGATAGGGTCAACTCGTCAAGTGGGAGATAGAATGAACTAGAGTGATATGAAGGATAAACAAGTTGACTGACACTAACCTCTGTCACAAAGAAGGCATGAAAACCATATGGAACTCTATGTGGCAATTCAACAACTGCAACAGGATCAGCTGACATTGTCTTTGCATCGATGACGTGCACTGCTGATTTTCTGCAGTATTGCAATTCAAATTCATTACTAAACTTTCTTCTTCTAAACATGGAAAACAAAATTTCATCATATGCAACAAAAAATTTTAAAGTAGAGGGAGCTGTCCCAGCCCCAGATAAGAATAAAGCCATTGATACTGCATTTGGTACATAGAAAAATATTTTAATTATGTTTTATGAATAGCAAATTGATTTTCTTGAAAAGAGAGCATCCCACTTATATAAGTAAGAGTTTCTCATTCCCATTATGTACCAAACGGACCCTAAAATCACTCTCTTTAGAGTGAAGAGGAAAGTTGTACCCTGTATTCTCGTCGTGCACAAAAAATATCAAGTATCCATCATCTTCCTCGGAATCAATGCCAGGCACATGGGGGACATATACGGCCTCAGAACCAAATCTCCCTGGCCCCAAGTCATAGATACCCAGAATGTTTCCTCCAACCTCAAGCTTTGTTTTCCCAGAATCTGGTTCGGCGTGCAGATCAAATTTGATAATCCCTGTCACTTTTGCAATGCTGTCTAATATGGTTCCATAAACGTATCGCTGTTTCCTGATTTTGAGAATGCAGACAGTAAATACAGGTGATGGAAAACAAGCATTACTTATATTCACTGTCCTAATTTATCTTGGAACATTATTTAGAAATCACGCATGGGAGGATTGCTACATTTTTATCGCCTTGAACACACAAGACAAGAAGAGGACAGATACTGAAAATTACAGCTACAAGGTTAATGGACAAGTTCTGAATAGTTTTAGATTTTCATTACTCAGAAGTTCCTCTCCTCATTTAAGCCTATGAACACCCTTAATTCTCCCAAAACAGATGAGATAAACTTACCTGCCAGTATAGCTTTCGTTTACTCTAGGAAAATCTACAGCAGATGCTGATAGTTTCCTTTGTGAGGCTAGACCAGTTTTCATGTTGAATCTCATTTCATACCTAAGACAGTAACGAACATATAAGATGAAGCATAACTTGTTCAGTTAGAGTTCCAGAAATGACAAATAGGATTGAGGCTGTTTACAGCTCATTTGCAAAATTATCAAGCTTTTCCTTCTCAGCACCACCGACCATGTCTAGATCTGGATTCTCAAGACGGCAGGTAATCAAAACGACATCATCCTCCTCCTCCCAAGCATTAGCTAGAACAGAAGATTCATACAAAAGATTACAAAGGAGATTTGAACCACCAATGATAATTAAAGACGTTAAATGCATATTGATAATTTGTTTTTTTTTTTAATAATGTTTCGCATTTGATAGAAAAATGTCCCCAGTACAAGCCAATTTCATATGCACAAAAAATCTCTAAAAGCGAATAATCATTTACGGCCTAAATCTGTATGAAATTTCTCCTCTTCTCATATACAGTGTTAAGCATAGATTGCAAGAAATGTTAAACTTCCACATAGCTATCCATTAATTGAGACGTCCTACAGGCTTGATGGGAGAATCCATCATGCTGAAGCCTGAACTTCAATTCTGTTACAATGCACTCAATGTTTATTGCAAATTTTACTGAATCATAATCACAGGACATCAATCAAGAATTTTTTGTCAAGGAGAAACGGGGACAAATAAACACACCATTGTGAAATATGAAGCAGTTTGGAAGCTCAAACCATCTAATTTGCATCTCATTCTTAGCATATCGAGGCAGTACACCAAAACGAGATTTTTTGGTTGGATCAAATGAGAATATCATCTTTTTCTCCTTCACCATTTCCTGAAAAAAATAGATTTCATTCAACAAACCAAGTTTTATAAACTACCTCAATTGGTACTTAAGAGAAACAAAACAAAAAGATGCGAAGAAATATCATCAACATTTAAGATCTTTATTCTTCACACACCACTTAATAGTTCATACTTTGAAATTTGAATTAAGAAAAGCAATCGTAACGCTAATTATCTTTTCTGTAAAAGTAAAATTCATGCTGGCGATCATTCTTAGCGTCATACTAGCATCATGCCATTATAGATGTTTTATTTAAAGCTATTACGCCAAAGCACATGAGCAGAACAAAGGATTTTTTTTTTTTTTTTAAATTTTGATACGTGGTAGATGAGGGAAATATGGAAAACTCATTTCTGTATCATCCATGACAAATCATAAAAGTGAAAAAGCTGCAGTACCTTTGGTCTAAAATACAAAGGAAGATCCATAAATATTGCATAATTCTCTGTGATGGCGAAGTCATGCATCATGATAGGCTCTGATATTGTTATAGGTACAGGATCATGCATGTATCCATCCTCTGAGATTACTCTGTAAGTTATATATGGTGGCGCATGTGAATAGCCAAATGTGAACATCTCACCTGCATGCAGGGATATTATTGTTTTATAAAACTATTTCACAAAATCAGACTAAGAATTTATAATTTGATGATGAGTTCACCAGTAAACGGGTCAACTTTTGGATGAGCAGTAAAGGAATGGTTCAATCTCTTGTCATAGTCCAGTAGGCCAAGAGTTTGCAAATCCCCGTCTTCAAAAACTTTAATGGCATCTGCCAAAAATAAATAAATAACTTGAGTCCCACTTTATAAGGAATCAAATAAACACCAATTAGTTTAATCCCTCAAGTAAGATAGAACCCTTAGAGACCTTAATTAAATTGGCTTAAAGAGACATCTAATCAAAGTTTTCAATCTCCGCTCTAATTCAATGAAATTTCATATAAAATCAGCATCTATATACTTTTCAGAAAATTAACAGATTGAAGTTGTACTTACAAGGTTTATCTGCTTCAGAGAGTGCTAGAAGCTTCCCATGGTGATATACAAGAGCCGTATTAGCTGGTACAATATAAAGACAATCTAATGAGGGAACGCTTAACAGATGGATAATATGCAAATACTATACTTTCTATGGCATCCACACTGAAGAGGAACTATAACATAATTTAACACCTATATAATCCTCAAACAAGAAATATGTTAAGAAACACTTCTGAAATTCTAACAGAAATACTTATGCAGACTTTTTATGGTTTCACGGGACCTTGAATTTAAAAGGATGTTAGACAACAGAAGTTACCTGTTCCTTGTCCATAAGACATATCTAGTACTTTCAATTTAGCTCTTAACATTTGCATGTTAACCATAACAAGTCCAAAAAAACCTTTAAGATCTCCAATCTGAAAAATGACAGGAAGATGTTACAGCTGGGAATCTAAAACAAACATCTACATCAAAAGTAAGTAATCTTTCACTAAGCTTCCCCATTTTAACCTTCATTTTAGAAGGGGGTTTGAGTTTTGACACAGCTAAGGTTTACACTCTTCAATACACTAAAATATCAACAATCTTTTCACCCACAAAAATTTAAAAAAAAAAAAAAAAAAAAACCAGAACAGGCAAAAGATGCAAATGAGGGCATATAAGGAAGTGAAAGACAGATAATAAGTATGGAAAACTCATGTGGCATGCAGGTCATTACGGAACTCTACTTTCTTGCATTTTTAATCAGATAAAAAAGAGGATTTATGTTAACTTTCTAAGCCTCTCCAGAAACACTAGATCAGTTTTTATTAACTCTACATACAAAAGCCCAATTTGAATTTAGAAGCAATTAAAGACTTGTAAATCCTAAGAGTGAATGGTATAAGTACACATTTTTCATCAAAGATCATCAGTAACTGAGTTACCATACTTGAAGTAATTTGGGATGTTAGAGCATTTTAATAAATCGAGATCTTTTGGGTTTATAATAATTTAGGATATTAGTTCTGTCCTAAGTTGGGTTTGCGTTTGAAGGATTTCTAGTTACTTTCCATCAACATATTTATCAGACTTGAGTAATATTGAGGTTTCTACTGAATCTCCATTCTCCTCTTTTATCTCTCTAAACTCTCCCCCTATTCTTTCTCTCTCCTTCCCTTCGTCTAACATTAGTGTCTGTGCACTTCAAAGCAATCGCTCTCTGTTCAAACACACTTCAGGAAACAGGATATGCACAACAAAGGATAAAATTTAAAACGCTCCTGAACATAATTTATTGTTATACCTTCATAAATTTAGAACCTCCAAAATATTCTTCTTGTTTAAGACGAGATGTTTTCACAAATCGGGAAACATATGTTGCTTTTCCATCTTTGATACGCAAGCCATGGATCATTCTGCAATTCAGTGACATGAATAAGAATAGGAGGACCAAATGCCAAAATAAAAACTCTAAACAGCATCGTTGACTACTCAATTGTTAAGAAGATATGACTACAATATTAACCCTACAATGACCTGCTCACTTTCAAAAGTGGATGTGCAACTAGAAACGGTTAATTAATTCAAGAAATAAAATCTAGCTAATAGAAGTCCGTTCAGCTGATTCACAGTCACAGTAATTTGGAACTTGACACTGTTTAAGTAACACATCCCAAGGAAAAATCCTATCCAGTTGCAAAAAATTGAACAACTTATTCAAAAAACCAAAGAAAGAAAGGAAGGAAGGGATAATTTTTTAAAAAAAGACCACATGATTATCGTGGCTTTAACACAGTTCAGAAAAGCACAAGCCAGTGACAACAAGTGAAATCTTTTTATATGTCATACAATGTGAAAACGAATCATTTCTTTGAATTTTGATGGCTGGGAATGTTCCAAACACAGCCAAATCCTCACAGAAAAACAGAATCCTGATTAGTACTTAGTGAGAATATCATCTTCTGTAATTCTACTCATTAATCAAGGATCAATTTACCTCCAGCAAAGTAAAAGGAGTTAATAACAGAACTCAATGATTGCCTCAAATGGAATAAAGCAAGTGGGCAAAAGAAAGGGGCAAAACCTAAGGTACAATACGGGTATTCACTTCCTGGAGAATTAAGTTATGCAATTCAAACTGACCCAACAGAATCATAAGCGATTAAGCTATGATCAATAATACCCACACAAAAAAAAGGTCTAGAAATTTTGAATTATTTCATACATATCTTATTGATGTTGCTGAACATGGGTAATCCAGTTAGAAGTAACATAAAGCATTAAGCCACAAAAGATGACATAATGATTGAGGTTTATGGGTCAGCAGTATCCCCTAGTTATTGCAGTATAAAGATTCAGAAAAAAAAAAAAAAACTATTGATTTCCTGCTGTAGATCAAATGTGACAGCACTAGTATCATGGAAAAACCAATTCTTCAACAAACTGATAGAAAATGTAAGGTAGGGAATGAGAAGAGAATCACGCACCCATCTCCATCAAACCTGCAAAAAAAGGGAAGAAACAAGGTGAAAAACATAAAACTCCATTTTCAGAATAAATATTTTCATTGAGAAACTAAATAGTTCCATTTTAATCCCGTTACTCCCCACAAAAGAGTCAAATTTTTTTTTTTGGGGGAAGAAATCATTCAGGCAGCATATATAGAGCACTAGCATTTTCATTTTCCGCCTAGATTTGTGCAATATGTCCCAACTGAGAATATATGGTTCAATGCACAAAAACAAAACATTACCAGTGATATCCAGCCACAGGAGCAAACTTAGGATTAGGTCCCACCCTGACAAACTCTCCATTTAAACAATCCTGAAATTCACTGGCATGTCATCAGAGGCAGAGCATATTACTGGAAAATGTAGTCAGTCACTCACATGCAATCCAGATATTAAAGCTTGTTGCACAAGTGATGAAAAATGAGGAGGACCAAGAACTAGAACTGGGGCAGAGATCAGAATAATATGTCTCTACTAACTTGGCACTGGCCAATGCCCATAAATCTGGAAATCTAGAGCCTTTTGGCATTCTTATAACCACGAGGCCTATTCCTTTGAAAGAAACATTGAAGTGAAGCCATGTGGAGAATAAATCAGGAAAACAGCCTCTTAACAGCTGGTTGGATTCTTAAGTTAGCCAGCAGATTCCACATGAATGAACCATGCAATGCTTGTATTTTCCAATTGCAAGTCTCTTCTTAATTCCATCTTCGTAAATTATTTGACATTTTCCATGCCATGTATTAATAAATATCATTCATGTCTTGACCAAAAAGAAAATATCGGTAATGTCTTTGAAGTAATTCCAGCTTGTTACACTACAAGAACAGCTCTTTCAAACTTGAATTGTGGTTTCGATAAAAACGTGGCATACTAAGCATAGCTAGTGGCATAAACCAACATACAACGAAACTGTAGAAATTTTAATTAATACTCCGAAACGTTGGAAACAGCAGTTCGGTCAATTTTTTCATTCGACAAAAGTAATCAAATTTACTCAGTCAACTGAACAACGAAATCAAATAATTACGTACCAACTCAATCCATTAATTAATCTTTGTTTTCCATCGCTCACGTTCTTCCCTTACGTCGGTTATACAATTCAGCAAGCAAACGCACATCATATTATACCACACACCACACGAAACAAATACATGAATGAATAACTCAATAACAATAAATAGATTGGGTAATACAAAACCCGATTGTAATTTGTACTCACCGGGAGGTAACCTTTTACTGGAAGATGCTTAGTGGGAGGCGTCTCGTCCGAAACGGGAGCGAAATTACCGAGGAGCCAATGATGTGGCTTCGTAGAATCATACATGAACTTAACCAGAAGTTTCTCCAAAAGATCGATCGCTTTGGAAGAAAATCCATTGCAAGGCTTGGGATCTGCCTTCACTATCCCATGCTCTGCTGATTCGCCGCCGTTAATCTTCTTCTTATCCGCCATTCTCTCTCTGTGGCTGTGATAATGGGTGGGTCACTGCAATAGGTGAAGTAGGAAGACTTATATACAATCAATTATGGAATTATCAAATGATTTGTGGTGTCTGGTTCGGTGATGGTTTTGTTGGTTACTTGGTTATGCTTCTGCCACGTTATTCGCAATGGAGAAGAAGATTGAAGCAAAACTCTGAAATGTGGGTGTTAGACATGGTGGGAAAAAGACGAAAAATTTTACCTGGTACTATTTCTTCGGAAGAAGATTCTTTATCGAATGAGGACAACGACGGTGGATGCCGGAAGTGAATGATGAGCCACGATTTCTTGGCATGACCGGTCATAACGGTCAACTAATAGTTGACCTATAGGGTTAATGGAGGGTGCTCCCAAAAAAAGCTTTTAAAACATTGTTCCAAAACAAAATTCGGGGCAAAAATACTATTTAACCCTTTTAATTATGTAGTTGAAAATTGATGGGCCTAGAAAAATACTTTCCCACATGAAAATGCAATCAAACTCCTGCCGCCATTGGAAAATCTCAATTTTCCATTTTCCTCCCTCAATTTTTATAAAGAGTATTGTATTTTGTAATTACATTGTTGGGATAGATAAATTGGGATGAAAACCTTTTATAATAAGTAGAAAATACATTATTGTCAATATTTTAAATTGACTAAAGCATCCACTCGTAAAAACTGTTAAATATTAAAAAAGTATTACCATTAAATATTAAATAATTTAAAAATAATATAGAAAAAAAAATCCACTATTACAAAATTTTAACAAATATTTTCTACCATTAAAAAATATTAAAATATCCCATTAAATAAGTGTTGGACAAAATGGATTATATTTTGAGGAGTATTATCTTACTCCTTCCATTTTAAATCCTAATAAATATAGACGATATTATATTTGCTTTATTAGGAATGGATAATTGGAAGCCCATTCATCTAGAACAAGGATGGAGCCATAGACTGAAGAGTTTTATGAAAATGACAAGAACACTTTGGATGAATACCTCGAATCTACTGTGTTGTCATCTTTAAGAGACAACAAGCACCATGAATTATTACTCAGAGAGCTTCTCAAAAGATGGAACAATCACAAAGTTATGATTCGATGCTCTAGCACTTCTTCTGCTATCTCAAACGCCACTATATATGTTACCGTATCCTCAGTTCCTTCGCTCAATATTGTTGCAGTTTCTTGTTTCCATGATTTGGCCTTCAACAAGGTCAAACCTAAGGTAACAAAAGCTATCATCTCTTTAATCCATAAAGAACGTGAGTGGCAGCAGATTGATTCATCCTTGTTAAAGAATGTAGTAAATAAACATGTTGAGATTGGGGGCATAGCAGGATTTTGAAGTTCATAGGGTTACTTATACTTCTACATTTTATGCAAGAAATGCAACTAACTGGATTGAGGTCGATTCTTGCTCAGATTATATGCTCAAGGCTGAGGAATCCTTGAAGAGGGAAAGGTATATATAGAGTTGGAGAGGCTGGTTACTTATGCTCTGACACACGAAGGAAATTGGTAGAGAATTCAGCATGAGTTGCTTCTCAGTTGTCACCCGAGCAACTCAATTACTTGAGAAGGAGAACTCTCGGTTGTCACGTGTTGCTAAGAGATGATAAGTTGGAAGATCTCTCTAGAATGTATCGATTATACCATGAAATACCTAAAGCTTTGGAGCTCTTGCTAATTATACTCTTTTGGTCCTTTATATAAGAACCAACTTTTTTTTTTGGAAAGATCAAAAAAGTTAAATAAATTACTTAATCGTAGCGTATACTATGTATTATATCTTATATACTCATCCGGTCCTAATTATAAGACATATTTAATCGATTTTGGGGAGATTAAGGAAAGAAATTAAATTAGTTAATTTTACTCATTTTCCTAAAATGTCCTTATATAAATTTAAAATGACCTAAATGAAAGTAAATCAATAGCTCCTACCACATGTCTCTCCAACCTTTTTTTTTTCCACATGCTATTTAATTGAAATAATGATCTTACTATATATACATATATATGTGTATACATATAGATACACACACACACATATATATATGTGTGTGTGTACATACACCCCCACACATATAAACACACACACACACACAAAGATATACATGTATATATGTGTGTGTGTGTGTTTATATTTGTACACATACATATATTGACAGACACACACAAATATACATATATGTACACACACACATATATATGTATGTGTGTGTGTCTATATATATTTGTGTGTGTGCGCGCACACACACATATATATTTGTGTATAGACACACACACATATATACATACATACATATATGTAGACACACACATATATATGTGTACACACACACACACAAAATATGTGTGTAGACACACACACATATACATACATACATATATGTGTGCACACACACAAACAAAATATATGTGTGTAGACACAAACATATATACATACATACATATATGTAGACACACATATATATGTGTGTGTAGTGGCGGACCCACACTAGTGCCCATGTGTGTAAGTGCACACACAAAAATTTTATAAAATATATATAATGTGAAATAACTTAATAACAACTTATGTGGGTGGCCTCGTTGGTTAATGCTTTTCATCCTTGGTCCCTAGGTTGTGGGTTCGATCCTCCCCCATTCCTTTTATCCCTTTTTCTTTTTTCCCCAATTTCATCGTTCTCTTTTCTTTTTTTCCATCGTTCTCTCACTCTCCCCTCTCGTCTGCCAACTCTCCCTACATCCACCTCTCACCGTGTGCGTCCACCTCTCACCGTGCTTCCAGATCCACCACCTCTTCCTCTCTCTGCCTTCTCCGTTCCAAGTCCAGCGGCTGTGACGACGAGGCTGGCCAGACCCACAATAAACGGATTTCTTCCGCGCAAAAACCCATAGCATCTGAGTGTGTTCCATCGAACGCTTTATACCTTGGAATTTTTTCTAGCCATCTTTATACCCTGAAATTGCTTACGTAGTTACGCTTCAGCCTGAATTTAATTATTTCATCATTTGCACTCTAATTGTATATACCGTGGCTGTTTGCGGGTTGTGGGCTCGAACCCTCTGCTGCTCATGCTGGAAAAACAAAAGGTATTCACTTTGTTTTTCCTTAATGAGTCTATGTCGAATATATATTCAGCTTCATGGCTCCTATTGGTTTCTGGGGTGAATTTACTGCAATTTGTGTATGCGTATGTTGTTCATAGTTAAGTCATTATGGTTTGTTTAAAGTCGTGAAGGCTCCTCTCTTGCCCCGTCTGTTTTCAATTTTACGCGTGTTTTTTGATATTCAAATGGGTTTGATTCTGATATTTGTTTATCTGGGAGTGTTTTTTATGTGATGTATTGTTAGCGTTGTTGGTTCAAGTCAAACATGCCTTTATGTTTCGGAGGTTCAATTCTACTCCATATAGTATATTCTTGATGAGTTTATTTGCTTTCTTAGGAAACAACAGGTTTTTGAGTCAAGATAAAACTAATGGGGGATAGGATCAGAGCAGATAGGAAACGCAATACGAAGAAAGGTGTGCGGAAGGTAATGAAGTGCCTATCATGCTCAGAGCCAGAGGAGCCATCAAGAGAAGAAGATGATATGGTTCTTTCATCGGAAGCTCTTGTAAACAAGGGTTGTTCAGCAAATTAAAAAAATTCGACATTCTTCTGAATAAGGTTCACTCATGTGTCATCTTACACATTTACACCCCAAATTTCAATTAACAAGAGTCTTATTTTTCTAGAGTACTCTGGTTGCTTGTTTTAGAGATTCTCTCACAGATGATGGGTTCAAAGTTTAAGAGCTTTAGCTATTGCCATTTAGTTTATAAATACTTATGGTTCCAGAAGAAACTTGCAATTTTATAATTTGGTTTAACTATATATGTTGTCACAAATTTTAGTTGCCTTTGCACAAGGGATTATAGCTGTCACTTGCAGCTTGCAAGGGTAGGTTCTAACCACTGCTGCATCTGTTCATATCTAATTGACTTATCTTTGTGTTGAGCATTCCTGTGTTAGCCAATTCTTATATGGAAATCTTCGTTTGTTGTTGAAAGCTTTTTTATATCCATGAGACAGTACTTATGATTTGCCTTTAAAAATTATTCTTTCATGGTTGAAGAGTTGGCATGTGAAAGGGAGTGCAGTAGGGGCAATGACTATCGTCTTATCAAACTGACAATTACAGATTTCATTGTAGGAACTGAATTACTTTTAGGTTAATTCTCTTTTGCTTGCATCCTTTTTTCCTTATGCTTCATTGCCTCATTGATTTTATACTTAAATGTAAAAGAGGAGGAAAGAACGAGCTGTTGTTGTAGAATGCAGAGGCCACGATGCTACTCGGTTCCATAGTGTTCTGTGATTGCTGGTGCATTTTGATACATTTTCCATAATGTTCTTAGCATGAATGGTTAATTAAGCACTTTCACTTGCTCATAAAAAAATTATGGTCTAGAAATTTTGGTCAATGATTTCAAATGAAGAGTTCAACTCAATTTTTGGTTAATTAAGCACTTTTACTTGTGATCAAGTTGTTTTGGAATTGGAAATCATAACTTCAGTTGCTTAGTGTCCCTATATGAAAAAAGATACAATGTTATAGGTTTCGATAGAGGAAGCATTGAGATGAGCTAGCTTATAGGTTGCGACATGTTCCCTAGTCAGTTGTTTTTTTAATGCATTTAAAACTTTCCTTAAAAAAAATTTTCTCCCCTTTAATTGTGCACCCACAAACTTAAAATCCTGGGTCCGCCACTGTGTGTGTGTCTATAATGTCTATAGATATTTGTGTGTAGACACACACATATATACATACATAGACACACACATATATATCTAAAAGCTTCATTGACTGGAAGAGTATACGCGTTCACATACATATACTCACAAAAAATCAAACACACTAGAGAGAATAAAATAAGGGTATTTTAGGAAAAAATTGACAATTATTAGAATGTTGTCTTATAATTAGGACCAAAACTAACTCTCAAATGTTGTCTTATAATTAGGACCGGAGGGAGTATTATTTTATAAGTCAGACAAATTAGTTTGGAGAAAAACAGTAAATATAAATATTTTAATGTAACTTACATAACTTCCTTAATCTTTTCAAAAAAAGGTTAAGTGGCTCTTATACTAAGGACCAGAGGTAGTATTCAAGAAGCATGTTACAAATGAGGGTCCAACATTGGCCAAACAAGCTGAAAAAGCTTCTAGCAATCAAACAATAGTGTATAGCTATTAGGAGAGGCAATCGGGCTTATTTACTATTTCAATCAGGCTTATGGGTTTTTTTTTTTTTTTTTTGTATGGATGAAAATTTTTCCGAATCGAGCTTATGAGAAAGCAGCTTATTTGAAAAGCTAGCTTTCCTGGCTTATGAAGTAAAAACTCCTTATTTGAACCTGACTTATGAAGTAATAGATACTTATGCAACTATCAATCCAAACATAGATCATATTTCACAATCTGACTTTTCCATAAATCATTTTTCCCATCGGTATCCCAAACAAACCCAATATAGCTCATTTGATGGTCAAGAACAAGCCATTGTTAAAAAATTCATTGACCTCCATGATAGGTATATGGCATATGTTAAAGGATGTGTTTATCAATAACAGTATCTTAGCTTCCACAAGGCATTGAAAGAAGCTTGTGAAGTAGTATGTAATAAAAGCATTGCCAGCACTCCAAATGTAGAACTTGTTGCTACATTTTGTGACAATATGCTTAACATTAATGGTGGTGGAAGTGAGAACTTGAGTGACGAGGCAATAGATGAAACCCTAGATCGAGGAGATGGTCTACTTTCTTGTATATAACAATGAGAAGGTTCTGTTTGCTGAGTTTGACCGAAAAAGGCTTGCTCACCAGCTACTTTATGACCGGAGTGCCTTTGAGGATCATGAAAAAAAAAATTGTGCAAATTGAAGCAACAACGTGATGCTCAATACACTTCAAAAATGGAGGGAATGACGACAGCTTGATCATAGCTAAGGATAATCAAAGAAGCTATGATCAACATCTTCATAAAAATCAACAAATAAACCTTGGGATTCACTTATCGGTTACTATTCTTACCACTAGATGTTGGCTTAGTTACAAGTCTCGTAGCCTAAATCTCCTTTCAAAGATGATCAAGTGAGTAGAAGTTTTCGATGGGTATTATGAATCAAAAACAAAGCACGTGAAGCTCTCATGGATTTTCTCTTTGGGAATTTGCAACATAAATGGAAAATTTCAACCAAAAACCATTAAACTAATAATTTTAACTTATCAAAATGCTGCTCTTTTGTTATTCAATAGCACATATAGCTAGATTGAGTTTCTCAAAGATTAAGACTTAGTTGGATGTAGACCACGAAGATCTAGTTCGTATTTTTCTTTCCCCGTCTTGCATAAAATATACTTTTCAATGAGCCAACTAAACACAAACAATCTCTCAAAATGACGTGTTCAAGTTTAACTCGAGATTTATGGATTGAATGAGGAGGATCAAGGCCCCTTCTTTGCAGATTGATGAGAGGAAAAAGGAGGTTGAAGATGTTGATCGATAAAGATAAGAGATGTGCTATTGATGCTGCCATTGTGAGGATTATGAATAGTAGAAAAACTTTGGGATATCAACAATTGGTTTTGGAATGTGTTAAGATGTTGAGTTGTATGTTTAAGCCTAATATTAAAGTAAAAAATAGGCGAATTGAAAATATTAAAGTTCAAGTCTACCTTGAAAGGAATCCAAATAAATTATTAACACTTTTAGATATTTAGCTTGACCAACACCATTCATGTATCTAATATTTTTATATTTACTTATAGCTATCTTATTTTGAAATTATATAATTGTAACTCACTAGCTTTTTTTTTTTTTAATAAATATTTGAATATTTTACTACTTAAAAAAAAAAAAAAAAACTTTCCCTACACTCTCCTCCTTCCTGCTTCCCTGTGCATCTCACACATGTATTCATATGAACAAGCCCATTAAGAATAGATGAGTAGTTTAGAAAATTTTACATGAAAACAATTAATCATGAACTTGACAATTCGTATTAAAATAAAAGGTTAAGGGGTGAAAATAGCCCTGCACTCTTTCTATATACGTCTTTGACAGCATATATATTACTTGGGTGTAAAAACGCCTATAAACATTTCTAAATGGAGCAAAAATTTCAGCTCTGTTAACCAAGTCAAACATCCATTAACTTCTAATTTTATAAGCCCTATACTAATTATTTTTAAGGGTGAAGGTGTAAAAATGTCCATTTTTTTTTCCAAATATGCATCCAACGCCGTATACATTTTTTGGGTGTAAAAATACACATCAACTACTTCAAACAAAGCAAAAATGTCATATTGAAGTGAAGTCAATATATCTCATAAAATATCATGGGATTTCATGTTATAATATTGTGATAATATTATAATTTTATTATTAACTAATATTGTAAATATTGGTATAAAGATATGGTTGTTATGATATTCTTCATTAGGGTACACATGTATATATAAGCCTCTAATCAATCAATGAAAGCTGTGCAATTCATTCTCATTTTAATATTTCACATGAAGGTGACCAACTCTAACCACCATACATGCTTGTTAACACTAATTGATCCCATTTCCCATTTGCTAATTGAGGGAAGAAACAAGGAGGATATTTTTAGCCTATTAACACAATAAGAAACCCAGATAACGTATTTTCCAATTAATTTCTTTTTTTTTAATATTTGTAAGTAACCAACTCTAACCGCTGTACATGTCTAGATCATTACAATTAGTTTGCATTAAAGCTTGTAAATCTTTTCTTGGAGTCTATATCACCTTCAAACCGTGTTTTAATTCTAGAGCATGGTGAGCTAGACGGCCCGTTATAGTGTTTGCTTAAATAATGAAAATATCAATCTCGACTTAGGAGATCCTTGGTTTATAAGATTATTGACTTATCTACATGAAGCTAAGAGAGATGTCTCCATCCTTTACCACTGAAATCACATCATATGAGTTCGATTGAACAATAATCTTGTGGCAACCAAAGCAATAATTCGGTGGCTTTAGGTGAGAGAGGAGAGAGGAAGGGTGAGTGAGAGGAGAGAGAATTGACTGAGATGATAGAACATGGAAGAAGGAGGGATTGACATGTGGATAAGTGTTGGTGTATTTTTGCATCCAAGAAACATATATGGTATCATATGCACATTTGGTAAAAGTACATGGACACTTTTGCATCTTATTGGACTAACACTCGTACAACAATGTAGAGCTCACCACTAAAAAGTAACGGCCATTAGCACAAACAAACAAAGCTAGCATTTTTACAACTTTTTGTAATCTTCATAGGAATTTTTGTACCTAAAAAATATATATGATGCTAGGTGCACATTTAGAAAAAATGTATAGGCATTATTGCTCCTTAACCCTAAAATAAATGATAAGTTTTGAATCCATGTTAAGAGTGGTGCTCACATTCAGTGCCTAACAATACCTTAAAGTTTCAAATAAGATTGTCTCCAATAGAACGATATATGTGTTTAGTGAAAAAAAGATAATTAAGTCAAGATTTTTATTTAAACTATATAAAACTACCATCTTTATGTTTGAGCTCATCAAGTCGTCATCATGTCAACAATACTTTGTAATTTCGTCATTAGTTTGTTCATCCTTATAGTTCCACTCAATTTTGAGTCATATCCTTATAGATTTTTTTTCCCTTTTTATGCAATCCTGATTGTTTACTCAGTTATTAGTGCAAGTTCTTCCTTTTAGATTTAGTTAGTTTGAAAAGGAGAGGTTCCTCTCCCAGCCACATCACCCCCTTGTCAGCTTAAACTACTGGAATTTAAATGGAAAGACTAACACTAAGAACTCAATAAATAATAAAGATAGAATTAAAAAGAGAAAAATATAGGAACTTGGTATAAAATTGGGTTAAACTATAGTCTATAAGAACTAGTAAATTAATTTTCCCTTTTATATTTGTTAGAATTTTGGTATGCTTGAGAACAAAATGACTACATTACTAATTTTCCCTACGGTAGTATAATGTTTATTTGGGTTCAAAAATAAACATAACTCATCTAAAAAATGAAAAAATAACAACCTCTCTGTTAATTATTCTAAGGGTTAAGGAGTAATTTGGCCAACGAACTATTACCTCAGGAGCGCTCAGTACAAATAACTTTTAAGTGGACCAAAAATACCAAAAAAATTTAAAAAATGTGCAGTCAGCACAAAAATTTTTTACTCCTGAAACGCTCAGCATAAAAAAGTTTTACTCTATTTTTGTGCTGATTGCATATTTTTAAAAGTTTGTTGGTATTTTTGGTTCACTTAAAAGTTATTTGTGCTGGATGCTCTTAAGGTAATAGTTCGTTGGCCAAATTACTCCTTAACCCTTATTCTAAACTACTGTTAACTTTTTTGTGTGGGTCCCTCTAATGTCTTCCTTTTCCAATGCCCAACCTTCTCTTTCTTCCACACCAGCCTTAAGTTTTGCCCTTAACCAAGGAAGTTTGACAAACATGAAGGAGAGTACCACTATATATGGTCTTATTTATAAGTTTAGTTTGACCAAAAAAATTTGGTCTTATTTATAAGTCCAGTTTAATGTAATAAATGAGATTATGACAATTTTACCCATATTAATTATACCCATAAAGATAGAGAGAGAAGAAACAGTTGAAAAATACTCAATCATAATGAGAGCAAAGTTGAAAATTTACCCACTTAATCATTTTGTCAACTACCTCTCCTTAGCATGTGAGATTTGATCAAAATGGACTTATAAATAGTATCAGAGTGGTATATAAAAAGTGTAAAAAGACAGAAATAATATTCAGGTCAATAAAAACAATAGTATGTACTTACCTCCAGTTTTAAATATAATTTATAATGTAATTTACATTATAAACTATATTTTATATTTAGGACGGATATTATATTAAGGACTTTTTTTTTTTCAATTGTCAACGACCCAAAAGCTTCTAACTAGGCCGGCGTGTGGGTTTGACCATGAAACTCAGGTCAAAAATGAAATTTCACTCCACTATGTGCATCTGCAACAGCGATTGAGGGTTTTCTAAGAATTGAAACAGAAGGTGTGCGTAGCAGACGGCAAGAGATCAGAGGCAATGAGATTAGCACCCGGATTGTCTCAGAAGTCAAGCACCTCAGAATCCCTCAGAAGCCCTCCCACACCGTTGATCTCCCTCAGAAGCCCCTCCCAGACCGTTGATCTTGCATTTCAAAATACCACATGCGGTAAAGATAAAAATTTTAAAAGAATATGACGTGTCTCTCTCTAAACAGTTAGATCAAATATTGGACGGCTGATACTGAGAGATGAGGAGGGAGCAGATACTGAGATAATTTGCTCCCCAATGAGACTAAGGGTTTGTTTTTTTTAGAGATAAAATGACAGTTTCACCCTTATATAAAACTGATGTAATAATTATAAAATTATTTGCTTATATCGGATGCCATGTAGGATGCCATAAAGGATATGAGTTTTCTTGTATTAATCTGACGTGGAAAATTGTTTAATGAATTATTGGAAGAATTAAATGACAAAATTTTGAAATAAGACCTTTTGCATTTGAAGGAAGATAATTCAAGCTGTCTTAATTTATAATTTTTACAAAATTTTAAAAAATAAATTATAATTTTCAATTATTGTCATATGTTATAGAAATTGAAAATTTGTTACAATAAATTTGATGTTTACAGATTTGGACAAATTTATTGTTGGCATGACTAGTTTAATCATCCAAATCACATATATAATGCAACAAATGAATCTACATTATTGTATGAACCATAAGATTTTTTATGAATAGCTAACACATTATTATGTGCTGCTTGTTCTTGAAGAATATTGGCTATGAGAATATCATCAATTGTGATTTGAGATGGATTTTTGAATTTCTGGAAATATATCAAACTCATTTATATGGGCTCATTCGAATAGCATGTAAACCATACAAATATTCAATAAATTTAATAGATGAGTCTATAAGATGATTACATGTTTGCAAGATTGTTTGAATAAATTATTATAATGCACTATTTTCAGACAATATGATCCATAAAATGATCTAGCAAAATTATTTATTAAAGCCTCCATAAGTAGTTAGACCAAAATTTATGAAAAAAAAAAAAATTCCATTTTAGTGTTGGGATTATTGATTTTACGTAAGTATAAAAATGCCGCAAGTCAACATGGTATTATAAATTCTCCTATTATAATTGGCTTTTGGCTAGGGGGCCGGGCAGCCATTTTCCATCTTAGAATTTTGAATATATAAATCTTTTTTTATTATTCCACCACCTATTTCACATAGATAGATATTCAAAGAAAGTTGGGATAAATGTTGGATAAGAACCTTCTTTCTCTTGTTTGTTTCTAAATGGAAAAAAAAAATGGTGTTTTTAAAGGAAGCAAATGGATTTAGGAGATTTATACTGTATGATTAGTTTATTATAATTCAACAAAGTTTTTCCAACATGAGGGGGAGAAAATGAGTAGCTGAAAAAGAGAATATATTGAATGCATCAAATGTATATCCTCAAATATAACAATATGAACCATAAGTTCATCAAATATTATATTCTTAATATATTACAATATCTTTCAAATGGAGTCACTGACCAAAATGAGAATTCTTAGTATAAATGAAAGATATGACATGCCAAGCAAGAGAAAGCAATCGGTTCCATAAGAAAAGAAAGGGAGCAAATAATCAAAATGATCATATTGAGGAGGCAAGAACTGAGACATAAATGTCTGTAAGATCCAGAAGAGGTTTAGGTACCTGAAATAAATAAAGAGATCTCAATTAGTTAATCAAAGAAAAAGGAACCAAAAAGATAAAGTTGTCAACAACAGTTTTGATAAAAATATGCATGATTAAATATAGATCTTGTATACAAATATGTCATGAAGTATAGACATAAAGATAGTTGGTCAACATTAAAAAAAGCATAATATACAATATCATAACGTGAATTTGAGTATTTTTAGCCCGAACACCAGACATAAATGGCATTTCGCAAAAAGTTCAATGTTGATAAACATATGTCTTGTGGTGGGTTAAATTTTCATATGCCTTGTTAATTTAGAAGTCTAGCAATAAATGAAACTTTGATATGCATCTTGAGATGATATGCGTCTTAAGAACCTGAGAATAACTTGTGACTTACATAGGAATCCAAGAAGGATTTAAAATGATAAGAGTATATATCTGGAACATTAGTATACTTATAAAATCCCTGAAGGATCAAATACATCGATGGATTTAGATATAAACATATGAAAGTCCTTGAATGATTCAAGTTGCTAGAAGCACATGATTGATGAAACTCCTTGAAGAATCCAAGTTGCCAGAAGCAAACAGTTGAATCGAGATCTTTATATGGTTTGAAGCAACCAAGGTGTATGTGATATTATAGCAGCCTCGATAAATGTATATTGAAGGAAGAATATAAAATATCTATTCTGCACATATATTTTTCCGAAGAGATTTGAAAGTGAGTTTAGTATAATTGCAGTTTATGTTGACTAGTTTAAATATCTTCAGAATTTTTGAAGAGTTTGCAAAAACTGTTAATTGTTTGACCTCTTGAAGAGATTGCAAAAGGTGTAAATTGCTTAAATTCAGGAAGATCGAGCTTGCTAAGTTTAAGAATTACTTAAAGAAAGGATTTGAGAAGATTAAAGTGATTTGCTATGGATAAATCCTAGTCCAAAAGTACCATGTCTTTAGAACTTGATAAGGTGATGAAGAAATACTTGGTCTAAAAGTATCATATCTTAGTGTAATTAGAGCACTTATGTGTATCTAGTTTGTCACATATAACTTGATATATCATTTGTTTATTAGGATGATATAGTCATTCACCAACACAAAAACATTGCAGTCGGACTGCATCAATAGAAGAGAGTGAAATTAGCATCGGCAAATCCATTCCAATGAAATCTAGTAGATTTGTTCACCAAGTCACTTCCTAGGACAATCTTTGAAAAGCTTATTCGTGACATCAGACTTCATAGACTCAAAGATATCAACTAATATTGTCAAGAAGGGGAATAGATACACACTGTACTTTTTTTTCTCTTGTCTATAGTTTTTCTCACTGGGTTTTCCTATCAAGATTTTTAACGAGTCAACACTGTTAAAGTGTATCATTTAACAATGTATTTTTTTTTTCTCTTCTACTAAGTTTTTGTCCCATTAGGTTTTTCTCCATTGAAGTTTTTTTTTTTAATGAGACACATGTTTAGTCATAGACATCTAAAAAGAAGTGCTATGAATAATATATTAAAAAATATTACTACGGATATCCATCTCCTTATTATTTCTCCTATTTTCCTATTATTTCTCCCATTATTTTTCTATGATTATGTAATCTCATTTATTGGAGGTATAGAGTTATGCCTGAGGAATATGCTATGTATTGTACACACATCTAAGAGAATATAATTGTTGTTTCTTGTTCCATAGTTCACTTTTTTTCTTCTTATCTCTCTTTTATTTCATAACAAAGACAACAAAAATATGAAAATTTCAATTCTGAACTTAAATAATATTTAGATTAAAAGAAAAACGAAATTCCGTGTGTTCCCTTGCAGGAAATGTTGTACACTCCGTTTTTTCCCTCTTCCTTCTCAGTTCTCACTCTCACGCCGCAAGGGAGAGCAACAGAAGCAGACCACCATTGTTGGTCATCTTCCAAGCTCTCTTTTCTCATCTTCCTCTTTTGAATCTCTTAATAGAGTAGTGAAATGTTCGGTTTTTTATCTTCTTCATTGGTCTCCATTCTCATTGATGGTAAGGCTTTCGTTGCATTTTTTGTCCTCCTCGATTGGTTGCTGATTCCTATCTGCCAGGGAAATAAAATTGGGATCTATATTCAGTTTATGATTAATGGATTGCTTCTGATTTCAATTTGGCCGCAAATTCGTCATCATAAATGTCCAACATTCGCGCGTTCGTTCCCAGCAGACCTCCATTCGCTTTCACAGTGTCTAAATTCTGAATAGAGCTGAGTAATCAGGTGTCCCATGTTCGTTATACCAATTTTGCCACCATCTCGATGAAATTTAGGGGTTTGAATCGAAGACCTTGGACAAAATCTAGTGATACGAGTAGAAATACAGGAACTGAATGTATATGCGGGCGTAAAAATAACTCCATTGATGGCGTGCGGAAGCGGATGACCCTCTTATTCGTCACATCCCAATCTTCAAGTGTTTCAGTTTCCAAGATAGCCATTGCCCATTACCATGGTCTTGTTCAGGTAAGATCTGACCCGAGGCCTTTGGAGGATAAAGATTTGATTAGAAGAGCCGAAGCTTGGTATGTTAAGATTGTATGTACTATTTTTGTCCGCTCCAACTCATTGGATAGATTTTTGGGCTATTTGAGTAAGTTCTTGACTCCTTCACTCGTATTTGAGGTTATTAAGAGGCTAAACAATCCAAAGTTGGGTTTGAGATTCTTTCTGTATAGTAGAGAAAGTTTGAATATCACTCATTCCCGCTTGACCTATAATATGCTTCTGAGTACTCTCTGTAGACATGGTTTCTACGATTCAATAAAAACGGTGTATGGCTGTATGAAGTTGGATGGGCACATGCCTGATAGTTGGCTGTTGGGGTCTTTGGTGTCCTCTTACGCACTAGCAGACAGGTTTAATGTTTCCAAGGAATTGCTTGATGATTTTAAGTCCAATAAGTTTGAAATAAGTGCTGTTGTTTATAATGATTTGTTCAACGTGTTGGTAAAACAGAAAAAAGTAGATCAGGCCGTTTCCTTATTTAGGGAGCATAGGGGATCACATTTTCACCCAGAAACTTGCACCTTCAATATTTTAATGCGAGGTCTTTGCAGAGCAGGAGAAACTGATGAAGCCATAAAGTTGCTCAATGACATGAGCAGTTGTGGTTGTTCCCCTGATATAGTTACATTTAACACTCTTATACATGGTTTTTGTAGAATTAATGAGATCGATAGAGCAAAGAATCTGCTAGAACAAGTTTATTTAAAAGGTCAGTTTGCCCCTGATGTTGTTAGTTACACGACAATAATATCTGGTTATAGCAAGTTGGTTAAGATGGAAGAGGCCACTAGTCTTTATGATGAAATGATTAGATCTGGGGTTAAACCTAATCAATTCACTTTTAATGCTCTTATTGATGGCTTTGGCAAGGCTGGTGACATGACCTCTGCACTGGCCATGCATGAAAAGATGCTCTTTCATGGCTGTGCTCCTGATGTTGTTACTTATACTTCCCTAATTGATGGATACTGTCGAATTGGACAGCTGAATCATGGCTTAGACCTATGGCATGAAATGAATGCCAAATGCATCCCCCCAAATTTATATACTTTCTCTGTTCTTATCAGTGCTTTGTGTAAGAACAACAGAATGCATGAAGCCCGTGAATTTTTAAGATTACTGAAGCAGAGAGACATTGTTCCAAAACCATTTATATATAATCCTGTCATCGATGGGTATTGCAAATGTGGGAATGTTGATGAAGCTAATGTAATTGTAGCAGAAATGGAGCAGAAAAGGTGCAAACCTGATAAGGTGACGTATACAATTCTCATTATCGGGCATTGTATGAAAGGAAGAATGCTTGAAGCAATTGATATCTTTCATAAGATGTTGGCGGTTGGTTGCGCTCCTGATGATATCACTGTAAATTCTTTGAGATCTTGTCTTTTGAAGGCTGGAATGCCTGGGGAGGCTGCCCACATTAAGAAAGCTCTAGTTGAGAACCAGACACCAAAACCATTGAAAATGTCTTGCCATCCAGTGACAAATGCAGACATGCCAATTGTAAGAGGTTTTTAACTATGCCTTTTATAAACATGTAAAAGTCCAAGTTCCCTTTCAAACTTACATGGGAGACATATTCAAATAATTATTCTTTGTTGCCTTAGGCTTATTCTCTGATTTTTCACATGAAAATTACCCCTTTAAATCCTATATATTGGAAGGTCCATTCCTCAAACTTTATTTTCTTCTTATATTGTCAATATTATGTGTTCATAAGTAATGGGGACTCTCAAATATCAAGCAAGACACAGGAAGAAAAGAAATGAACTGATGAATTCCTATATAGTTAGAAACCATGTCATTTTCACATACAACGTGTTGCAATACAATATATCTCTTAAGCCAGTTAAATATGACAATCACAATTGATGTTGCTTGAAATGGTATATCTATATTGCGGAAGAAAATGTTTCATGTATTGATATTTGATCATCCCGCTGTTATACTTGTATATCTATTAACTACTTTAATCCTTGACATATGCATATTACTGTTTGCAACCACAATGCATGTTTTTGTGCAACTACTAAGCTGAGGTCGAAGAAAATGTTTCATGTATTGTTCCTCTCACTGTTATACTTGCATATATATACTCCAGAAGAAAATGTTTCATGCATTGATCCTCGCACTGTTATATTTGCATATCTATTTACTACTTTAATCCTTGACACATGCATATTACTGTTTGCAACCACAATGCATGTTTTTGAGCAACTATTATGCTGAGTTCTATGAAACTTTGTTCAGTTTTTTATTTATCCATCTTTCTCTTATCCGGCAGCATATTGAAGGATGGTATTAAATTTTCATTCTAAGTAGTCAGCTAAAAATTCAAAATTTTAATTTCAGATCATTTATATATGATATGGTATGTCATAATATAATTTCTTGTTTTCACAAGATATTGTGATTTTAAAGGCTAATATTAAATTATACTTCCTCGGTTCTTAACACAAGACATATTTGGGGAGTTGATATTGGTCATAAATATAAGATATAGTTTTCATATCTGTCCTTCTTTTCCTAATTGAATTGACCCCTATTAATGCTCCCTCAACAATAATCAAGGAAGAGATTAAGGAAGATGACTCGGGTGTTTTAGAAAATACATGTCATATTAAAAACTTAACTAACTACCTTAATCTAATCAAATAGATAAATACGTCTTATGTTAAGGACCGAAGAGAGTAACATGGTTTTCAGCTTGATTCTAGCTAATGCTTTTTATTCAAGACAATGGCAGATGCAAAGTTTAGGCATGATGGAAATTTTTCCAGTGAAACCCAAGAATTGCTAATTTTTTTTGCTATATCTAGTGATTGTATTTTCCGTGCAGCTTCTTTGAGATTTGTGATGTTTTGATTCTTTTGAATAGTAAAGCCCTTCATAGATAAAGGTTCCAATCAGATGAGTGATAAAAGTTAGGAGATTTATAGCTGCATGGCTGATGAGCAATTTGTTTCCATGATACTTCAAAAACTTTGATTTCTAGCACTCTTTTGACCTCATATTTTATTGTTGTACAGCTGGGATTCATTTCTTCCAAGTGAAGAAAAATAAAGGGTTGGATGAAAAGTAATCGAATTCGACTAATACACTTGGGCATGTAATGAATCTACTCATTTTTACAAGGAACAATGCTACCTCTACATGATAATGCCTCCTACTGCCAGTTGATCGAACAAATGTTAAAGGAAACAACATACTGACATAGCACATAGCAAGTAAACCTCTGACTCTATACTTGGATTAAATATAAAAATTGGAGGAAACTGAACTATTCACAAGCCTTGAATAGTTTGGTTTCCTCTTGGGCTCTACATTTATTGTTTTTTTCCTGCTTCTTTTTATATCTAAATTTGAATTTCAAAGTTCACATTTTATCTTATCTCAGATCACACCCAGAGTTGCTGCCTCAGGTGTAAGAAGGGTTCAGTTGAAAAAAGGAAACAAATCAAGAGGGAGATAGATTACAAGAAATGAAAGAAAGAAAGAGCACCATAGAGGGAACGGGAGGAATCACAATGGCCTAGGAACACAAGGAACCTCTGTTACTCTTCTACCACGTATCTCCGAGTCATTGTATAGGTAATCCCTTTTTTATTTTTCTTTCCTTCTGTTTTTGAATTATTTGGGCTGATTGTGTTTGTGTCCATCTGAGTTTCATTCTTGAGCTTATCTGTCACTCTGGCAAGTTGATTAGAATAAAATTAGCTTCTATGACATTTGGGCTCTTTTGGCTAACATTCGTTACCTTTCTATCATGTCTTTGATTGATCTCTTGCCTGGAAACTTTGGGAGTCTTGGGTATTTGGGGATGATTCTTGCCCTGTTGTTTAGTACTGTTTTTAACTTGTACCCATGTGATGGCCATACTAAATATTGGTCTGACAGAAGTTCAGAAATTTTCTGCCATTTTGAAGTTCTGGTGTTTGTACTTGAAAATAATGTAATCCAGGACAATAAAATCTAATGGAACAACTTCGACTACTCTGTAAGTCACTAGACATGATCCTATGGTACTATAGAATTTTCTCATGATTGAAACTGATGAGAATTTGATGCTATAAGTTTCAAAATTCACCATACCCTTTTCAACCTTCAGCCCTTGAATTCAGAAAAAATTAATAATAATAATAAAATATATTGTTTCTCTAATTTCACAAGCTTACAATCTTTTTTCTTTTCTACATCCTCGAGGAAGAATTAGCATGATTATATATTGTACATTTAGGCATTATGTTTCTTCTTTTTCAAAGTAGTAGCAGTTTTTACATATTATTTATACCCATTTATTTTCTAATATATAAACAGAGAAGTCTTTACAGTTTGGTTTGTAATCTTCAAAATGTTGTTGATGCAATTTGGACACTACGAGAAGTTGTATATGCAGATAAATGATACACGTGTAAATATCAATAGTAATTCAAATCTTAATTGGATGTGCTCTTGTTTCATGTTTTTTCAGGTGATGTGTAAGAGTTTTGAGCTTCTGTTATGGGACTGAATTCAATGGCAACTTTGAACAATCCCAAGTAGTATTGGTGACTATTACCACTCATATGAAGCCTATGTCTTTGAAAGCCTTCCGCAAATACTTGGAGATGTCTATTAAATATTAATGAAAATATCAAATGAGGATCACAATGCAGAAATTCCAAAGCTGCAATTTGGTTTTAGATTTCTGTTTTATGGTTTTGTATTGACAAAAGTGAATGTATATGAAACATTCAGAAATAAATTTAAAAAGAGAGGAAGAGGAGATAATGAATTTTTTATCCCTCAAGTTTGCTTGAGTTATCAATCTAATTCTTAAAGTTTAACTTTTTATCAATTGAGTCCCTAAAAATTTATCACAATTTCAAATTCTTATTTGTGGAAAGGCTAAAGTATACGTTTGGTCCTTTATGTTTGCCTCTGGTATCATTTTAATCCCTTAAGTTTGTAAAGTACACGTTTAGTCCCTTTAAGTTAACACCGTTAGTTTAACTTAACGGAAAATACTAATTCAACAATTTTTAGCGATGACTATGCAATTAAATGCTGACCAAACATGTTTATATGTTAATATTTTAATAAATTAATATTTTAAATCCTATTAATTGAAAAATATTTAATTTTCACGGACTTTTATACGGTTTTTCACTGTTCGTAAAGATTTTTTTTTTTTTTTGTCTGTGA
This sequence comes from Acacia pycnantha, assembly GCA_025563575.1. Taxonomy (NCBI): domain Eukaryota; kingdom Viridiplantae; phylum Streptophyta; class Magnoliopsida; order Fabales; family Fabaceae; genus Acacia; species Acacia pycnantha. The sequence goes on from JAMWYP010000028.1 coordinate 816,971, forward strand.
AGATTAAATATTTTTCAACTAATTGGATTTAAAATATTAATTTATTAAAATATTAACATATAAGCATGTTTAGTCAGCATTTAATTGCACAGTCAATGCTAAAAATTGTTGAGTTAGTATTTTCTGTTAAGTTAAACTAACGGTGTTAACTTTCAGGGACCAAACGTGTACTTTACAAACTTAAGGGACTAAAATGATACCAGAGGCAAACATAAAGGACCAAACATATACTTTAGCCTTGTGGAAATGAATTGTTTATGGTTGATTGTAATAATTCTCATCAGCATGTAGGCTTATTTCGTTCTTGTAACAAAACGGTGTGGAGGATGTAAAGAAATCATGCAAAATCTTCTGACTTTTCTCTCAAGATCCTTTCCTCTGTCTTCTCTTCTCCTCTTTCCCCTCTTACTTATTTTCTCTTCTCTCTAAGTTTATCTTCATCTTCCTCTGTATTTACTCCTTTCATATCTAGGATCTTGGTCAAGCATTTGGAGTTTTACGCTTATTTTAAACTCAGATATTACTGTAAGAATTCTCAGTTTTTTTTTTTAATAAAAGTCAAAATGCATTAGTTATTAATATTTTAACATTAGTTTATAGCTAAAACATTAAAAGGACAAGAATTTAAAGAAAGAAAGGTCCTAGAGTCTATGTATGAAGCAATCTTTACAGAACCAAAAGTAAAGAAGTTCAGCAAAAAGGAAATATCTTGCTATAAAGATATAACCGAGTCCTTCTTTGAGCCTATGGGAGGTAAGAACTGTTTTTTGAAGCAAAATACTTCTAGGACTTCCTTCCTGTTGCTGTCAAAGAGAGCTGAACTTGAAATCCAATTGAGACCTGCTCTAAAACAACGAAGGCCAAAATGAGAGAGTTGTGATACTTTACCATTGACATCATAAATAAGCCAATTGGTATTCCTTGGTTATCCTGTAACATGTTCATAGAGAGAGGGAGAGAGGGAGAGAGTATTGACTTCGATTATAAACTTGAAAAGCACAGTAACCACACGTCCCATTCTCACATTTCACCAGTAAACCAATCCTTATGGGTTTATCTCCAATTTATTTAACAAGTCATAAACACTAACATAGCATGCTGGGAAAATATATAATGGCATATATATATAAAGGCCTATAAAGAAATAGATACTGAACTAAAATCCTGAAGTCAGATTGAAGATGTCCTTGGCTATTTACAAAGACACTAAACAAAAGCAGCAGCTAATTAAGAAAATTCCCTCCCAACATTCTATTGACTTGCGGAACCCCAAGAATTTTTCTTTTTGGAAAAAAAAAAAAACTAAATAAATGACCTGATAATAACACAGGAGAATATATTCAAAAGAAGAAGGTTCTAAGAAACGCAATATCTTCCTCCCTGCGTTTGCGTTTACGCTCTTGCAGATTATCACCATCAACCACCAAAGGAAGAATAGTCTTTATCTGCGCAATAGTCTCTATACACAGAAAAAGGGCCATTAGGAGCTCGATTCACTGGTTCAGCATCATATATTGAAATCAAATTATTCTGCTCTGCAACTGAAACATTACCATTGGTCTTAAATTGCTCGTTAATGGAAAGATCATCACTGTTTTCTTCCACAGGATGATCCTCAGAGCTTGTCGTCTCTGGAGTGTCAACAAGAGCTTCAAGGAAAGATTTGGTCACATGATTGCCCTGAGAGATGAATTTCACATCTAAGATTGATGTTTCAAAATTTACCACAGAGGAACCACGTGAAAATCCAAGAACGTTCTCTATAATATCTTCATGAGAGGCTTTTTTTGAGACTTCTGTTGCTACAATGTCTGTATGATCAGTGTTCACAGAAACTTCTCCCTCGGCGGCACTACTATAGATACTATCAGTCTGACACAGCTCAGGAATGTTGCTCGTGGACGACAAGCCATAATTTATCTGACCAATGATATTTCTGCTTTCGTTATCCTCCGCAGTATGCTCGGAACTCATTCCTGGATCATGCTCAGCTAGGACACCAGCTTCTACACGCACCTCTTTCTGGTCATCTTCAGCAGTACTGTGTTGGCAAAATTCTTCAGATTCTTTGACATCTACTTCTGACTCTTTATCATTATTCTCTATCTCATATGAATTTCTAGGTGAAGCATCGTCATTTTCATGATCATCTTCATTTACAAACTCAGGGGCTCTGACTACAAGACTTTTGGTGTACCTCGGAGTTGATGCAGAAGATAAAAATCCAGCAAATGCAGAAGCTACAGCATCATCAATAGACAAATGCTGCCTCTGTTTATCATTTGAAGTTGTTTCTAATCCCAGCACTTTGTTTTCTTCTTCATCCTCAGCATCAAGAAACTCGGGAGCTGTAACTATAAGACCAGGGTGCAATTGAGTAGTATTTGCTGAATCAGACGTGTCATTGGGGGAGATAGATAGTTCTTCAATATGAGAAACGTTCTTGTCTGGCATCAATCCTTCAGTGGCATTATTAACATGACAATTGTCACATGAGTTGGCATCTGATTGAATGCAGGAACCATCTGGAGCATGAATTTTAGAGCATGATGGCAATCCAGAATTCTGTAATTTGATGGTCAGTGTTTCAAGTTGCTGCTCTACTTGCTGGAGCCTAGCCTCAATGCTGCTTATGGGCATTAGCATTTTCTCTTGAAAGCCCAAACAGATTGCTTCCATCCTGTCCATTCGAGACACAAGCTGTTCCAGTGCCCTTTCCACATTAATACCCAGAGAATCACCATGATTTTCTCCATAGCAGCAGCTTCTGGGGGTGTGTCACAATCATTGATCTTTGTTTTAGCAGCTTGCGAGGGTGTTTCACTCTGATTGCTCTCCATTAAAGCAGCTTGGGAGGTTGTTTTAAGATTGCTATCAACAGGAGCATCTTGCAAGAGCACATCTGATTGAGATGGACCCACACTTTCTTCATTCACCTTTTGCAGCTCCCCTTCTTGATGGTCAGTCTTGCTAGCTCTTCCTTCTAGCTGGGTGTTAATTAAAGAGTCACATGGATGGCTTTTCCCCGAATCAACTTCAGGAAAATATTGCTTTTCCTTTCCAACAGGTGGATACTTCTCCTTGATGTTTCTCAGAGCAGTTGTCTGTGATAATTGCATCAGAGTTGGAAGAAACATGGTCATGAGAGAATTACTGGACGAGTTGTCTGCACTGCTCTCTTGTCTTTCAGAATCAGCAGGGTCACCAAACACGTATATTTCTTCTATATATATATAGCTCTTATTCTGGAGTGAAAGCAGACGAAGTGTGACAGAGGTGCAAGGAGTTACATCAGAAATCTCTGCGGTAGCCTCAAAGAGATCCTGAAATTTTTCATCAATTAGCATGTTCAGTATAAGAACAAAAATTACTCAAGAAAAAATAGAGGAAAACCACAAGGGAAAATTACCTTCCAATAGAAAGGAACAAAAGAAAAGGAACATGGTAAAAAAGCAAAAATCCAAAAAAGCACAATAAGCCAAAGTGTCTTGGTTGTGGCTACAATTATTTAATGCCAAATTTGTGATCATTTTATTAATAAAAGAATTAATTTTTAGAAGAGATAAGTACACATGGCATTCAAAATATCCGCCTAAGGCAAATAAGGTGTTGTCATACTCCAAGGCTCTTCTTTCTCAACGAAATTTGTTGTATATGTACATATTTTGTATTGTTACTTTAGAGTGACCAAGTGTGAAAGAAAAATACAACAATTCATCATAGACCAATAAAAAATATAAAAGGAGATAACATAATGGAAAATCCCATTCCTTTTGGGTCAGTAAAAGATCACTAGGTCAGAAAGATGTAGGATGGTTGAAGAAAATATAACAAAACACAACGTTCAAGATTTCCCCCTTTGATTTCCATCTGCACCTCAGTCTTCTCCTTTCTTGTTTTCCATTTATACAAAAAGCAAAAGGCCCTGAAAGTTGAATCATTTCACTCAAAACAACAACACACTACTCCTCAGCACAATCTGGAGGCCAAGATGCCAAGTACATCAGGGAATCTATAAACAAGTCATATATGTGTACAAAAGAAGACCCATAAATTAGGAACAGAATGAACCGTTGCTCAATTGATCTTATGCATGATTTATCCTCCATTATTTTAGTTTCATTTTATCCCCTGAATGTAAAAGGAAGACAGCTAATATGACTAACAACAGGGGTTGCACTCCAAGAAAGAAAGTAGAATACTAAGAAATAAAAGAGAGTAATGAAATCAAATGGCATGACAGAATGAGTAGTTAAGTGGAAAAGCACACCTGATAGCTTTTCGCTGAGTTAATACTGGATTTTGTTTGCAAACCATGGTTTCCCCCATCCAACCCAGGAGAATCAGGAAATTTTACATCAACCCAGTCATCTTCACTTCTAATATTTTCTTCAGCCAACTCTTTGTTAAAGCCCTTAATATTTGAAGAAACAACTTCTTCAACATTAAGTGCATGAAGAATTTCCCCATCTCTAGCAGCAACACCACAGCGGATGGTACAGAGATACTCATTACTACTCTGCATAGCAGGTTCATAGTAAATTTCATACACTCGGGCTGTACTTGAACATAAACTTGTAAGACCTCATGCTTCTGTGCAAAACTAACTGCAGAACAAGCAATCTTCCCTTAAGTGGCCAGAAGAAACATTTTTTCCTTAAAGAAACAAGCGATTAATATTCAACATTAGATATGGAAGCAAAAGGATCAGCTCAGCGGGATCAGCTAAGTTATGGAAAACATGCATGATATACTTAGTCACAACAATGATACACGACGTTTCTGATTGAAGGATCTATGCTAGGAGAAATAATGAGGAAGGTGAGAAAACGAGAGAGAACTTCCACTCACAAGGCACCAAAGTTAGAAGAGACTAGAACTACACAAGAGTTTTGCCATGTCTAAAACCCAATCCATTTAATCAAGTGCTAATCTAATAATTAATTTTGACCATTCATTCCACGTATTGAGAAATTTGAAACTTCAAAAAGGCATTTGCTTCATAATAATAAGCATGGCTGAGTTGCGTAACTTGCACGGTCACTTAAAGAAAATGTATCTACTTCTAGCTTTCAACGAACAACTATAAAAAAACGCTCTGTAAATGCATATTCATCCAATAGAAGTTTCAATTAAAGAAAAATGATACAAACCAGATAAATGACCCCGTGTACAAACACATCGAACGTAGAATTCAAACGGAACTTCACAAACTCGAATTCGTAAAGCATACTCAAATTTCACCAACAAGAAAATATATAATAAAAATGAAACGAAATTCAGCATCACACACGCATGTAATTTCCCACGGTATTCATCTGACCTCAGGAAATTGATACTGTAAAATTTACAGCTCGAATTGAAACAAAAAGGCGAACAAACTCGGCGGCTTACTCTTGATCTCGCAAGGGCCAGAATCAGCTGAAGCAGGATAGAGGATAAGAGAGGATTTGGGTACCGAATCCAGAGTGGTCGCTTCTACTTCATCGCCACCTTCATTGGCCAAAGACAGTGAGGATTCGAAAGTGATACACTCTTGAAGAGAACCAGAAGCAATGGTCCAGTTCGTTTGTGAACTCCAATCGGTCATGTTGATCTTGGCCTCCGATTCAACCACCATCGGAGTTTCTATGGATCTTTTGTTTTTTTATTCCTGATACGTATTTCTACGGATGTTACAAGGAGATGAGGAATGAAAAGAGAAACAGCGATATTGAGAAATGATATACATATGATTTGATCAACTGAGAAACTACGCAACGCTGGTCTTCTTTTTTTTTTTTTTTTAATTAAGACACGTAGATTTTCGAACAAAAAAAAGAAAGAAACGTATTACTATTTGTTTACCTTATTCTGTTAATTTTTCACCTTTTTTTTTTTTTGGTTAAAAATTGTCACTCTTCAATGGAGTAATAAATAAATCGTATAATTTGTTAAAGCTTTTTATTCTGGCATAAAAAAAACTTTTATAATATATGTAAAAATAAAATGTTAAATATCAATTTTGCCCCTAAAGTACGCACATAGGAACAATTTTGCCTCTTAAGTTTTCGGCGTAGCAATGTTGCCCCTGAAGATTCAAAAGTAGCAATGTTGCCCCTCCGTTAAAAACCATAACGCAACATTGCTACGTTTTGAGACTTCAGAGGCAACATTGCTACGCCGAAAATCTAAGGGGCAAAATTGCTTCTGGGCACGTACTTTAGAGATAAAATTGGTACTTAACCCAAAAATAAATATATAGATGGTTTTTTTAATCATACAATCAAGCTGACATTACAACCGTAAAGACATACTCCCTCCGGTTAGAAGGCGTAGATAGATAAAATCATAAGAATCTAAATAAGCATATGTAAAATTAAGTATATACTCCATTTGGTCCTAATTATACAACAAAGTTTGTAGTGCAATTATAGTACAAACTTTATCTTATAATTAGGATCAGAGGTACTACCTCCGGTCCTAATTATAAGACTTAGTTGATTTTTTTTTTTTTTTTTGAAGAGATTAAGGAAACTAAATAAGTTACTTAATCATTTCATATGTTGTGTATCTTTAGATTATATATTAGTTTATTAGTCAAACTACTCCCTCCGTCCCTAATTATAGGAGTAAATTTTGGAGTTGGTTTTGGTCCTAATTATAAGAGCAAGTTTTAACTTTTGTCAATTTTTTCCTATAATACTCCTATTTATACTTATTATTAGGAGCATTATATATATGTGTGTTTACATATATATGTATATTTGTGTTTATGTGTGTCAATATATATATATATGTGTAGATATATATGTGTGAGTAAAATACACACACACACTCATGTCTATATCTATATATACACATACGTGTGTGTGTGTACACACACACGTGTGTGTGTGTAAACACGTCTATATCTATAACTACACATACGTGTATATATGTGTGTGTGTGCGCATACATATATATACACACACATACATATTATCGTAGATTTTTTCGAGCTTTCACACAGTTTGACATTATAGACTTCTTCGAGTTGTCACAAAAAAAAAAATAATAATAATAGAATTGAGGTGTATTTGACATTAATATGTTACAAGTATTACTTACTTTATAGAATATATGGGTGCAATATTAAGTTATCATTGTGTTTAATTATTATTAAGAAAGCATCAATAGAGGTATTTTAGGAAGAAATTAACAAAATTAGAATATTGTCCTATAATTAGGACCAAGATCAACTCTTAAATAATGTCTTATAATTAGGACTGGATTGAGCATTTTTTAAATGATTTTTATTTGTGAGATGTTGGAATCTCCACAATTACAAAAAAGATTAACTTCCTTATGAGGTTTAACATTAATCAAAAAGGTTTTCAAATAATAAAAGAAATTATTTTTTATAAATAAAAAATACAAACCAAAAAATATATTTGTTCAACGTAAATTAAATAAATATTAGAAAAAAAAAAAAAAAAAAAACACCAAACCAAGTAACAAATTATAAATAAATTTTTCACTTTTCCTTAAATACAAAAATAGCAGCAAAATCAACCACCACACACATCCTGGCGAATTCCACCTTATGCTTAAGGTCTCTACAGTGAATAAATTAATTGCAAAAGTCAATCGCTTACAACAAGCAGCTAAACTAAAGCACTAGTATATTAAACGTACAGAAATGCTCTAGACCCACCACTTTCTGTCCCAAAAAAATGGATTTGAAGAATACATGAAACCCATTAAATATAAGGGAATAATAACAAGATAGCTGAAGAATACAAGTAAAACTCAAGCATATATAGCATCTTCTTCTCTTGTTCTTGTGTATGGAGGAGGCAATATACTTTCCATGTTGGCAAAAAGACCTGTGCGACCAGGTTGCGGCTCTCCAATAGGTGAATCCAAGACTGAGTCAGGAATTGCTACAAGGGTTTCGTCTAAAAATGATTGGATTGTCTGCATGGATCCAAGAAAAGTTCATTATGTTAAGCATTTGATGGAATAATTGAAGCACATTCACATTTAACAACGTTATATCGTGATATACGATTTTTTTTTTTTCCTCAAAATACGGCTACAAACTGTATAATTACAGCAAGAAAGGCAGCCCAGTGGACAAAGCTTCTGCCATTTGGAGTTTGGGAAGAAACAAATGTACATAGCCTTATTTCCACAAGAGAAGAAATTGTTTTCAGGATTTGAACCCATGACCTCTATGTCACATGATAACAACCTTACCGTTAGGGTCACCCTCAATACAGTATGTCTAAAATATAGCTATTCTGTGTGCATTTTAATACACGGACACCCCTAATCATAATACAGATATTTCTATTGTAATCACTCATTCTCTGCACTAATCAAGTAGTTCAAGGGATACTCTCTCCCTCTCTCTCTGTCCCATCTTTTCTATAGAAAGAGGAATGTTCAGAAGAACAGAATGAAAGCAGGATGGAGAATGTGAAAAGATCCTAGGTTCCTTTAGATATTAGGTAGATGATTATTTTTCTCTCTGTCATGGTGCATTTTGTTTGGGGATGCAAATTTGGTAACGATAATCAATGATAACTATCAATTATGTTGGTGCTATGTATGCACTTTCTGTCAATGATGTTAACGGTAGAGAAAAGGAAAAGTTAAAGTGAATTTTTAAAGTCATGCAAACATATTAATAAAATAAAATTAAGAAGCTGAAAATAAATTTTTGCTAATTAGACTTGTAGAAACCATACTGTGCAATTTAGGAATGCAGCATCTGCTTTGCGCTTCCAAAGTCCATTCCCAGGCTCTGAGTGGAAAAAATTAATCAAGGGCTGCATCAAAGTGAAAGATGATATTATCTGATAGAAGAAACTAGTATATTGGAGATTAACAGTTAAACATCACTAATGATCTCTGTAATACATAACATGCTACCCAGGAATTTCCATGAGTAGCAAAAGTACAGTGGTAAAATTAGGATAACAACTGAAATCTAAGGATTATATTTAACCTTACCTTCATTATATCTCGAACATTTGGCTTAAGCCCATACATTCCCAACACCGAGTCCCCATACACTTGATATTTCTCAAGGACCTTGATTATGGGGAAAAAATTAACTCTAATTAGCTGAGATTAATTCAAGAATTGTGTGGATGAATCCAAGCAAATCCAAAATTCAATAAATGAACCTGTCTACGTGTAAGGCCACTGCTTGGTTCACCATAAATTTCTGTATCAACATGTCCCAATATTTGCCAAGGGCTGTTGAGATGATCAATAATTGTATCAATATATATAACCGATATTAAGAATATAATAAAACAGTGAAAATATGAACAATCAGGAATGACTATCACCCGAAATAATTAGTAAATGTATAACCCAAAAAAAAATATTTTAAAAAGAACGTATATCTACTTCTTGCAAAGGTTAAACAATGTGAAATTATTTTCCTTACATTATTTGAGATATTAAGGTAGACACACAATATTGTCTCACTTTAACCTTAGATTTCTTTTAAGGGGAATATACATATGGCATGCATGCATGCAGCAAACATGGTAAGAGAAATTTCAGTTTTAGTTGTTTAAAGGGCAGATTCCTGACAGTTGTAAACAAAAACCATCTTTAGACATTATTTGAGATATGAAGGTAGACACACAATATTTTCTCACTTTAACCTTAGATTTCTTTTAAGGAGAATATACATATGGCATGCATGCATGCAGCAAACATGGTAAGAGAAATTTCAGTTTTAGTTGTCTAAAGGGCAGATTCCTGACATTTGTAAACAAAAAACATCTTTAGAAGTTGAACATCAAACAAGTTAAAAATTTTGCAACAAACACTTCATATACTTCTTGTATGTTGCACGTCCAACCATAACACCATGAGCTCCAGCTCTTCGAGCTTCATTGACCTACAAGATCAGGCAACAATCACAGGACCAAATAAATGTGTCAATAATAGAAGAGCAGTTCCAATCCAAGATAATGCCTATACATTCATTACTTCTACATAAACACCAACTTAACACAAAAACCAGAAAGGAGATAAAGGGACTTTGGATTAAACAACATTAACATCATAAATATCCACTTATGCGTGGCACCTTTTGACTTGAAATTTAAGCATGAAAACAACAGAACAACGTCACAGAGAAGAATGTTTATATCATGACAAACACAAGAAAAGTTAGCTTTCATAGGTTGATAGTTCCAAGTTAAATTCAGAGTAACCTTCTAGTTAAGCCCCAAATGTCATATTATCATGAACCAGGCTTCAGGTCTCTCTCTCTCTCGCTGTTTTTTTTTTTAAGAAAATAATAAAATAAAATTTGGCAGACACATGATAGAGTAAGGATTTAAATCTAAAATATCATGCTAACTATAAAAGCCCCACGCCATGATCACACCTAGTGGCTCACTTCATCTATACTTTTGTCAAACTTTGGGCTTGGATCACCTTAAAATTGACAATCGAGACCTGGACCATGCCATGTGGTCAACTCCTCCCAACAATATAAAATTGATTATACATTGACCACAAATAATTCAGAAGTGCATTAATCAAACAGTAATTCAATTACTTTGGCAGGAAATGAGCATCTAAATTCTAAAGTATACACCAGAACCAAGAATTGTATCAACTAAAATGTTGATCAAGGAATCAATTGATTTTTCAAAACTCGTAAGAGATTATCAGTACCAAAAGTAGCCATAAATTTCAGAGGTTGGAGAAATTATCCGGCATTATAGTTGCTTGAACTGAAAGCAGTCACAGCAATACAACAACTAGGATGACATTAGAAAAGTGGCCAGCTCATAGTAGAATTTTGGAAGAATTCTTCTCAATCAGTCACACCTAAACACCCAATCAATAACAAGGGGAATACAAGAACCAAAGTGGAAAAAGAAAACCAACCCCTACTCCTGCCCAATGGCACAGACCCAAGGCACATGCTATATCTATATAGCTAATTCTGTTTTTTCTTTTGGCCCGAAGTGAACTCATTATTAAAAAAACAGCAAAATTTGTACATACAGTTGTACAAACAGTAAATATCCACTGTTAAAATAACACAAACAGAATTTAATGATTTTTATTTTTATTCACATAAATACAGAATAAGCAGTCTGAAATTTTAGACATAAAAAAAAAAGGAGCCTCCATTTTTGTCTACCCTTCCCCCCCTCTTTTTTTTCTCCGCGGGGTTGGAGGTTTGTTCATGAAAATGCAGGTTGACGAAAGACTAATCACAATGACCACAACTCACCTCATCAACACTAGTAATGCCACCATTTATGGTGAATGTTAAGTCAGGAAAGTCGCGTAATAGACCATAAAAATATTCATACCTGCATTGAAAAATGAGGAATCATTTGCAATTTTATATACAATACAATATGACTACAAAAATCAAATTTTACAATATCATACTTCAAAGGGGAATACTCCGATTTTCAGCAGGGCTAATGCCATTAAGCAGTGCCTTTCTTGAGTGTATTATGAAATGCTTAACGGGTGACATGGAAGAAACTTTGTATATGAAATCACCTGATGGGCAATAATAGTGACGCCAGCAAGTTCAGTATTCAATCCCAAAAATAATAGCATAATATCCTAAAAGATATTAGAATGTAAGACAACCCATTCTAATTCACATAAATGACAATGTCCATGATAGGAACCAGCCATTATTTGTATTTTATGTTTTATTATGCGTCTTATGTTAAATGTTACAAGTGTCTAGTGTTGGTTATTATCAGTTTAGAGAAGTTATTGTGTCTTATCTATTTTATGGAAGTTAGGAAGTTATTGTTTCTTATCTGTTATATGTAAGTTATTATAGGAAGTTATTTAGTAAGACTCTATAAATATTTGTATTCTGTTTGAGAAAGTTATGAAGAATATTATATGGAAATTACTGTGTCTTGGCTAGAGTACAGATTCTGTCTCTAGATTGTTTGGCTAGAGTTACAGATCCTGGCTCTAGATTTCCCTTTTTCTGCTTCTCTCTTACTTTCTTTAAGTTCTATCAACAAGGTATTCTTTAAGTTCTATCAGTCCAATAGGCATGGATTAAGGTTTAAGACAAGACAATACCATTACAAAAGCTTTCATCATGCTGAAGAAAATGAACCCAGAAAGATAATATAACAAGCCAAGAGACAAGGAAAGAAAAATTCCAGAGGAAATGCTCAACTAGAACCTGTTTTAGCTTATAACTAAAGTAGTCCTAGCAAAAGCTTGGAGCCCTAGATAGGTTAGCAAGCAGTACAGCACCCTATGCTCTGTATATTTTACATTTATGTTCAGTATTAGATGCCCCAAAAGAGAGCTATCAAGCTAGAACTACAAGTTCAACTGAAATGCTGAACTAAGGATAAGAGAGACTAAATGACTCTCCAACTTAAGGTCTTACTCCAGCTAGTTTTCTTCAATGGAAGAACTATGATATCTAAGAGACAAGCAAATGCACACTTCATGTATAATGAATATTAACAAAAAAACAATCTCTAAAACCTCCATCAGAAAGACTTGTTGTTTATAATATTTCTATCTTCTATTCATATGTCATTCTAAATCAGTTCTTTTTTTTTTAACTTTTTATTGATACGTCCCTTTGCTGAAAAGGGGCGACCCAGTGCACAAAACTCCTACCATATGGGTTCTAGCAAAGAGGCTATTTCCAAGATTTGAAATTGTGACCTCTTCATCACATGGTAGCAACATTTATCGTTGCTCCAAGGCTCACCCTTTGTTACATCCCTTTACTACTAAAAGAAAAATCATTTTTATATGTAACCTCCCATTCTTAGTGTAAAAATACTGATTGCAGTCCTTATATATTCTTGTCTCATATCAGCAAGTAACTAATTGGCTTCTGGATTCCATGAACTTTCATAATTCTATTTCAAAATAGTACACCATCAACCATGGGATAATGAAATCAGTACCCATCATGTAATAAATCAACTATATACCATTTTGAATCAATTATAAATATAAGATATTCTTTAAGCACAGCAAAGGTACAGCAAATGTTAGTAAAATAAGAGAGACATTGCAACCATAATAACACAAATCTGCTTAACTATCTACAATGCTATTTTTAGCTACATTTTTTGAAGAGGAAAATGAATCCCATTCATAAAATCATAATTTTCCTGTCTTCAACTTGAATAGACAGAATGTTCAGAGAAGGACCTTACACAGCTCATTGTAAGAATCATGATCATCAACACCTATTCGACATTTGACACTGACAGGCACATTTGTGTTGGCAGCAATGACAGACATGGCCTCAGCAACAAACTTTCCTTGTACACAATAAATGTCTACATTAATGCACATGTTCAAAGGAAATTTAGAGATACTTTCTGTTTGCAGATCATGCATTTAGGTGGATTCCTAACCTTTGGATCAAGCATAAGACGCACACCAAAGCACCCATGCCCAGCAACTCTTGGACTAGGGCATCCACAACTGACATATAATAAAGTGTCTCAGTCAAAGATAAGCACGTGAAACTTTCAAAATAAAGGTTTGGTTACAGAAAGTGTACGAACTTAAAATTGATCTCATCATAGTTGTAAGCATTTGCAAGTTCAGTTGCTCTTGCCAAAGTTTCCAAATTACTCCCTCCAATTTGAAGCACAATAGGATGTTGATCTGGAGAATATGCCAAGAATCTGTCCTGGCAGAATAGATAAAACAAAATAATCAATGATTTTGAAGCATCGATTTAACCAGAAATGATGGTGTCAATACCAATCCCATTTATTTGTGCTCTTATGCACTCACAAAGGCTAAGAGATGAATAACATACTTATCTACAAAGCATAAATTTGTACATAACATACATTATAACATTGAAAACTCAGAGGACACTACAAAAACTGCAATAACGTAAAAGAATCCTTTCATGTAATGTTATCCAATTCCCCTCTCTCTCGTTTGTTGAGTATGAATAAGTACACTGCTATTTAAAAGTTTACCAGGTTGCCGTTCTGATAAACAATTGTTTCAGCTGCAAGCATTTCAGTGTACAACCAAGCCCGTTTTGATAGGAGGCGTGCAAGAGTCCTATAGTGATTGTCTGTCCATTCCATCATTGGGGCAACACTGAAAAAGACCAGAGCAGGTAGATAAAATCAAAAAATAAGCACATGCAGATGGGAAACAGACAAAACAGAAACACACATACACACCTAAACCAAGGAGGAAGGTAGTACTTGGCAACCATCACGGATTTACCACGTGACTGTTTGTTCTGTGTATAAGAAGAAAAGAACCTTGACCTGCGGAATTTCCAACGAGATGTACCTACTGAAAATCTGCAACGGTTTTTAATGATATTAGAACTTATAGGAGTAGATGAAACTGCCAGGGAATATCCTGCAAACGTCATCATTCCTTTTAGCAAATGATAGGCTGCTCCTTCAGGCACCTATCCATCAAATAAAAACATTTTTTACACTGCAACATAACAATTGCTGTAACCTTACAAGTATATGCGAAAAAAATTTACATCACAAAATCCCACCAGCATGAACTTTTGGAAGATTACATGCAAGGTGGTCACAGCATACAATACTACACATTCCGCCTACAAATTGAATTTAAAGAAAAATGCGTGCAGTCTCCAAGTATGGCGAAAAAACCGAAGATTCAATTACTAGTAAGGTAACAAGTTTCAAATGAGCAGAACCACTTATAAACCATAAACATATTTTTTTCCGCGAAAGGAAGCACTTGAGGCATTATATCAAACAGTAAACAAGCGAGCAAAATATTTGTAGAACACTTCCCATAAGATTAAACCAAAGAGCATTCTAAGATTTACTTTGATAAAGAGAACAGCGACAAGAGTCCGATTCTTCCTCGACCTTCGCGCCAGATCTCGGCGTTCACAGAATTTCGGAGCTGAGCCGCGAAACGAAGGCCAAGTTTTTATGTTAGCCTTATCAGCGGGAGTAAGATGGATAAAATGACATACATGGGTCCTTGGGTCCTCTGTTCATGTCTCAAAAAAAAAAAAAGCTAAAATCCCAAAAATATTGATATTTCATGTTTTATTATTTTTTAGCAAACATGTTTTGACTATTAACTCTTCTGCCCCGAGCAAAAAAAAAAAAAAAAACTCTTCTGCCATTAAAAATATTTTACATGTTTTTAAGTATTTTATTTTAAATGACATATCAAATATTAGATGATATGGTATATAATAAAAAATATACAATTTTTGGCAAGACAAAAGCAATTAACTTTAACAATAATTTTAACGGCGGAGAGTTAATAGTCAAAATATAAAACATTAAAGTTCTTAATTTAAATTTCTAAAGGTTGAGAAGATTATATGCAACCGACATAAAATTTAGGAGAATTTTTGTGTATCTTAACCTTAAAAATAATATCTAGCCCTAAAAAATATTAATTATAATTAAAAATCCTAAGTTTAAACATTTTAGAAAGGAACCGTAGTTTTTAATTATAACATGAAAATAACATGTAAAATAATTTGAGAACATATTAAAAATTTTAAAAAATTGATATGTTAATTTCATAGTTTCTAAAGGGAGTGCCTTATTTTATTATGTTTCTTATTTTTATGCTTTTAGAATAGATTTATAAAGTTATTTTTCAAAACATGTTGGGACAAAAAATCTGTTTAAGTGATTATTCTAAAAAAATTACATTTCAAAAGATTAAGACGGGAGTGTTATCATCAAAACAATATTATGAGAGCTAACATATGAACACTTGAGTGATAAACACTTTTACAAATCTTCACTATCACTTAAAGATCACATGATCACTTGAGTGTCAGAGTAATAACTCGAGTAATCCTAAGTTACACTCGAGTGGAAGTTCTTCGGAACTTAGAGTCAACCTCTTGATAGTTTTGATATCGATTATAAACATCCTAATCAACATGCTACTTCTAAATGTTACTAATTATATTTATGTATGAGCTTTAGGTAATTAAACTCCAGATTGAATTCAAATTCAAGAAAAGAAAAACTCTATCAGAAGCATTAAATACAGAGCAGAAAAAGCCAATAGAAAACACTCTTGTTCATCAATGGCTACAATACTATCTAACGAACAAATCTGAATGCTCACAATGGTCATTAGAGTTATCATGCCTACAAATACCCAAAGCATTGATGGCAAACATACCAAACTTGAACAACCAATTGCGAACAGCTTTCATTGTATTGATTATCTTAGAAGCTCTTAAGCTTACTTTGTACTTCAGCATTCATATATCTACTCTTTTGAGAGATATTTATTCAATCATTTATTATCTGAAACTCATAATTGTGGGATCTTGAGATGGCATTAAATTGCAAAATGTAAGGAAAGCGAGTATTCTTGAGAAAGAACTTATTTAATTTGTACTGAGGCACCACTGACTAGAGCCGGGAAATCGGGCCAAGCCCATCGGGCCGGCCCGTTTAAGCCCTGGCCCTGTAGGGCTTGGGCTTGAAAAATAGGGTAGAAATTTGAAATTGGCCCTGTAGGGCCTCGGGCTTAATCGGGCCGGCCCTGCAGGCCCGTTTAACTGTAGCATTTTTTTTAAAACAAAATAATTACCTAGATTTCCACTTAATGAATGTGTTTATTTGAAATTACTTAGATTTTTTTAGTTTAAACTATAATCCTTTTTTTATGTTTATTATTATTCTGTATTAAAACACATAATTAGTTATTATAAATTTTAAAGAAGGGATATTTTCATATTAAATAAACACATACTTTGGTATTACAATATTATATAAGTAATAAGTTATAAATATATTTTGTGTAAAATAAGTGTAATTATTTTTACCTGTCAGTAAAATCATGCCTGAATCGAAGGAATCTGCAGACACACACAAAATTACAAGAAAGAAATGCATTTTTTCGTGGGCATACATAAAGCAATTCCTTTGTTTAATATTTTTTGAAAAAAAAAGGAAAAAACATATTCTTTGTGTTTATTTGTTTTTTATTATGAATTAATAAATGAGTTTATTTGTTGAATGATTTATACTGTTTAGATATTAATGTTGATAACATTTTTTGATAGATTAGAACTTTAATGGTTGCAATTTACTAATTATATTTCTTTGAAAAAAATCGAAGGAAAAATAATTAAAATTTGGAATAGTAATTTTCAGGCCCTGTAGGGCCGGCCCTGGCCCTGGTACTATCGAGCCGGGCTTTGGAAAACAGATGTTTTCCTTACTCCAGGCCCTGTAGGGCCGGCCCTGATTCCCAGCTCTACCACTGACAAATATTAGAGTATAGTGAAAATCTCAAAAGGCTTCTGAAGACTGAATGTAGGTCAAATGTTTGAACCGAACTAGTATAATTCTTATGTGGTGATATCTCTTCAACTCTATCCTATTGTCTTTATAGTTTGTGCTAAATTTTAAGATTTTAATCATCATCTAATTCACCCCTTTGGATAAAAGTCTAGTTCTAACCGAGAGAGTATAACTCCAACAAGTTTAACTTCGAGAGGTGAGAACTCAAATGATCAAGCGGCTAAATAAAGAATGAGTTGTTCTCCACTTCTTAACCCAATTTAGATTAAAAAATGATTTTGCATATTAAAACGCAAAAATTATATATTTTATTTTAAAAATATATTTCTATTTATTTTGTTTTGGGAAACATTTTATCAAAAAGCAAATTATCAAACAAGTTTTTATTTTTTATTTAAAAAAGGGTTAAGGTGCAATTTTACACATGAAGTTTATTCCCAGGAGCGCCCAGCACCACAAAGTTTTTTCAGGAGTAAAAGTACACACGACGTTACGTTTTGGGAGCAAAAATACCACGGGCCGTTAGTTGACCGTTAGTTGACCTTTAGTTGACCGTTAGTTTTTAACTACCGTGGTATTTTTGCTTCCCAAAACGTAACGTCGTGTGTACTTTTGCTCCTAAAAAAACTTCGTGGTGCTGGACGCTCCCAGGGGTAAACTTCATGTGTAAAATTACACCTTAGCCCTTTAAAAAACAAAAGACTGTTCAGGAATGGGAAATCAAACAAGCCCTTAGTTTTTAGGGTTTTTTCCCCTTCCTATCATTTTAACTTAGTCAGGGTCCTTATATGTCATTTTACTTACATCTTCTTTGTCATTTTTTCCAACTTATGGTCCATGGGTATCCACACATGAATTTGCCCTCTGATTTTGTTTTGTGGTGGCTGATACACAACGGCTACATGACAAGTTTGCTTGGTGCCAATATTAGAAAGAAAAAAATTATATAAATAAAGGAAAAATTGAAAATTGGCAATTCTGATTAATAAAAAGGGAAGTAACAGAAAAATATCTCAAACTTCAAAATCCTGTTGATAACAATAATAATGAGATTAACAGGACAGTAAAACAATTGACAACTTATTTTGTTGGGAAATCACCTATTTGAGATTTTAAAGTTCAAGTAACATTTTCTTGGAATTTTTCCTAATAAAATATATTAAGTAAATATAATTATGAATACTATATACCATGTAAAGCAAGGACCTTATTTGTTGTTACTTCTTCAACAGATGATTTTTTGGTGATATAAGATTAGTCGTTACTTGTTGAAGAATAACTTTTATATGGACTGGTCAAAATAAAATCTAGAGTAAAATACATTGATCACCATATTTTGCTCTAATTACGTGGATCACCCCTTTATTTTGAAAATATACACTTAAATCCAAAAACCGTTAACTACGTTACGAATATTCTAAAAAGATTCTAAGAAACATATTTTTAAATTTTATTTATTAATTTGTCCTCCATCATGTCAAATCCCTAATCTATATTTTGAACGTTTGCACACTTTTTTTTTCGGGGGGAGGGAATGGCCATAGAGATGAATAATTTATATAATATTTTAAACTTATATTATTTATACTATATGGTAACAAAAATATGTGTTTGAAATGCTTTTATCCACTTAAAAAAAATCCAAAATAAACATGTTTCAATAAATATGATGAGAAATCAAAATTAATAAATTTTAAATATATTACAAATTTTGAAAATATATATGAGAATTATTATTTTTTAAATATATAAATGTTTAAATAATTCTTATATTAAAGAAGGGTATTTGAGCTAGAGCCAGTAAATCGGGCCGAGCCCATCGGGTCGGCCCGTTTAAGCCCTGACCCTGTAGGGCTCGAGCTTGAAAAATATGTCAGAAATTTGAAATTGGCCCTGCAAGGCCAGCCCTGTAAGGCCTCGGGCTTAATCGGGTCAGCCCTGCAGGGTCTCGGGCCGGCCCGTTTAACTCTAGCATTTTTAAAAAAAAAATTTAATTACCTAGATTTCCATTTAATGAATGTGTTTATTTGTAATTACTTAAATTTTTTTAGTTTAAACTATAACATTTTTATGTTTATTATTATTCTGTATTAAAACACATAATTAGTTATTATAAATTTTAAAGAAGGGATGTTTTCATATTAAATAAACACATACTTTGGTATTAAAATATTATATAAGTAATAAATTATAAATATATTTTGTGTAAAATAAGTATAATTATTTTTACCTGTCCGTAAAATCATGCCTGAACCGAAGGAATCTGCAGACACACACAAAATTACGAGAGGGAAAGGCATTTTGTCCTGGGCATACATAAAGCAATTCCTTTGTTTAATATTTTTTGAAAAAAAAAAGGAAAAAACATATTCTTTGTGTTTATTTGTTTTTTATTACGAATTAATAAATGTGTTTATTTGTTGAATGATTTATATTGTTTAGATATTAATGATGATAACATTTATTTGATAGATTAGAACTTTAATGGTTGCAATTTACTAATTATATTTCTTTGAAAAAAATCGTTAAAATTTGGAATAGTAATTTTTAGGCCCTATAGGGCCAGCCCTGGTACTATCGGGCCGGGAAAAACATATGTTTTCCTTACTTTAGGCCCTTTAGGGCCGGCCCTGTTGGGCCTTGGCCTTGGAGGGCCAGGCCCTGTCGGGCCGGGCCGGCCCTGATTCCCAGCTCTAATTTGAGCCCCATCCCGAATGATATGCGGGAATGCATGGTGGCTAGATTTGTTGGTCATGATGGCCGTTGGGACCTGTCACTACTACACAGTCTTCTCCCTCTAGATGTGGTTGGACTAATTAGAGGGATGTTCCCTCCCTCCGATGATGATGGCCCGGATCGGTCTTTCTGGTTGGTTGGGGATTCAACTGGTGTTAGTGTCAAAAGTTGCTACATGTACTTAGCCGAATCTGGCTTTCACTCCTCCGATATAGGTTGTGACATTTGGAGCAAGTTATGGAAGTGGGAGGGACCTCATAGAGTACAAATTTTTGGCTGGAAATTATTTCACCAAAGACTCCCATTATGGTCCTGGGTCTGTTCGTGGACTGGCAATGATGGCCTTTGCCCATTGTGTCAGCAGACAGAAGAGACTAGCTTACATGCGTTTCAGGACTGCCCTGTGGTTTGTGCTTTCTGATATGAAGTGTTGCCCACTGATCGATTCCACTCGTTCTGTCAGTATGACTGGACTGACTGGGTTAGTGAAAACTGGACATGTGACGACGATGGAGTTGGCGGATATAGTTGGCATGCTATATTTATTGTTTCCTGCTGGTTCATTTGGAAATGGAGGAATGTTTCTATCTACAATGCACAAGATTTCTAGTAAGATTTGTAATATGAATACCCTTACGCTTTGCGGATATATAAGGTGCCATTCTAGGATTCCATTTCTTAGTACCATGGCCAAAATGAACTCCTGCTTCCATCATCTCTTCCAAAGTTATGTTCCAATATCTTTTTGTCATTTATTCCCACACTTTCTCTCTCTTTTTTTTTTTATTTGAAAAAATAAAAAAAAAAAAGAGATCAGGTATCCTGAAATATAAATAAATAATTGTTCCGATGGAACCTTCTCTTCTACCGAAGATTGGCCGTTGATACACGATCAGATCAGGCCATTCTTTTTTTTCTATTCGTTATTATCTTTATTACTATTACCAAATAATTTATTACTATTACCAAATAAGATGACCGCGTTGAAAGGAAAGGGATGAATCCGCTCTTAGGAATGATTAAATCCTAAAAATGATTGCTCTGATATATCACATAAATTCTTTGAAATGAAAAAATCAAATAATTCTCTGTGGTGGAACAAAATATCTCTCATTTCTCCCTCGAAAATTTTTCTTTTTTCAAAGTAATCTTGTTATGTTGCCTTGGCCTTGAACGGTGCATTAATCCTTTGAATCCGGTACCAACGGGTATCGTCCCTCCTAAAACAACGTTCTCTTTCAGACCTTTCAACCAATCGATACGACCCCGGAGAGCGGCCTTTGCTAAAACTCGAGAAGTTTCTTGAAAACTCGCTTCGGATATAAAACTTTGAGTATTCAGAGATGTTTTCGTTATTCCCAATAATAGGGCTCGGTAAAAGATCGCTTCTTCCAAAGCACGTCCCGTTCGTTCAGCTCGCAACAATCCAATTAGTTCACCGGGTGAAAAAACATTAGACATTCCATCTTCTGAAACCAATACTTTTGATGTTATTTGACGCACAATAATTTCTATATGTCTATTATGGATCTGCACCCCCTGGGATCGATAAACCTTTTGGATCTTATTAACCAAAGAAATACGACTTTGCGCAATAATTAGCTCAGCACCAATCAAGAATCCCCAGGGAATGCCAAGAATTCTTGTTATATGCTCGTTCCAACCCTCAACTCTCTTTTCTAGATTCATCGATATTGAATCAATCGAACGCACTTCTAATACCTGTTCCACTTTTGGAAGACCCTGTGTTATATCACCAGATCTCGATTTTTCATATATAAATGTAAGTAATATATCTCCTTCATAAAGCATTTCTCCATAATGGCCATGAACAGTTGCTCCTGGAGTCGCCAAATAAGGGTTAGCCGATCTTATTACTACAGAATCCATTTGAACAATTAGAACTTGACCCGATTTTAGGTGTGGTTCGTTTTTAGCTATACACACATTTTCACAAAGAAATTGCCCAAGGTTAATTATTGTACATCTTTTTTCACAAGAATTATGATGATAATTATGATAGAGAACATGCCAATTAAAATGGAATGGATTCAAAACGATGTTACTGCATAGATCAGGCTTATAAATTCTCCCGTTTTCGCCCATTAAATAATATTTAAATACTTGAAAAGTTTCCTTTAAATTGTCAAGTTGCAAATATTTAACATGTGAAGTGTATGGGTTATAAGAAAATCCAAGACTAAACTTGGTTCCATTCAGGCCAACTTCCACTGGTAGATGCTAATGAGTAGTGCTGATTCTTATGCTGTATACAATGATTAGATTGAACTATTCCGTATTCATCATATCAATATATTTGATGTTTTTTATTGCTTCCAAATGTTTAATTACATTATATTGACTTATGATTCAAGAATTAATGTGTTAAAATACAGAAATAAAATACCTAAAATAAATCTTATTCATATCAATGATTAAGTTTCATTTTATTGCATTAACCTAGTTTTGAGTAAGACTTCGTCGTTGACCTCAATTGTAATGTTTTATGTTATTGCAGTAATAAACTAGTTTTTAATTTTAATTATTAAGTATTCATATAATTTATGGAGATGGAAGGTTCCATTCTTGGGTATGCTGAGATCACAATTATATAATTATTAATATAATTATAATTCCTGATTTAATGTCTAATTTTAAATTTAATTTATCCCATTAAACCCAAATTAGTCATAGAGATCCCTACAATTATGGAAGGTGAATTTCTTGTTTATGCATGGATTATGTAAATACAACTATTAATATAATTATGATTTCAAATTCAATTTACTTTCCTTCTTATATTCTAGAGATATAATATTGTCACTACCACTTTTTCACCGTTAGATCAGAATCTTATCTATCTTTATCATTTCTCTTTCTTATTGAGATTTTGATCTAACAGTGAAAAAGTAGTAGTGACATTGATAGTAACAAAAAATGATAGTGACAATATCCTATCCTTTTATTCTGACCTATGAATCACCATCGTCATTTTTTAAGATGTGTTTATCCAACCTATTTTTGAGCTAATCAAGTTATTTAGTGGGTATTACAAGTTTTCTAATATAAAGTGTTGATGAATATTCTTTGAGCAGGATGACCTTCTTTGCAAATTTAACAACTCTAGTATGTTTGACCTTTGAACTGATCTCTCGAGTGGCGGATCTTGGAGAAAATGTTTGGGGGGCCAAATATATACTTATTAACTAATTAAAAAAATTTATGATTAAAAAACATTTTAAAAATATTATATTAAATTTTACATTATATTAAAAAAAATTAAAAAAATATGAGGTTTGTCATGATTTCTTGGACTTTTGATATTAGGAGTAAAATGATGATAATTGGTTAATTATTCATACAAATTATTTTTTGGACTTTTGATACTACTTGTCTTAATTTTGCATTGTAGGTGTTTAAGAAGAAAATTTGAGATTTTGGAGGGTTAGAATGAATGTTTTGAGGACTATGAAAAGTTACAGAAAAGTCCCCAGAATTTCTGAAAATTGTAATCAATGAGGAAAAAGGACTAAGGAAAATTACAAACAAATACCCATAGTTTTCAGAAATTATAGCACTTTCTACAAAGTTTTCAAAGATTTGTACTTTAGCCCCTTTTTTTTAAAAAAAAAAAAACATTTAAAAAAAAAGTAAACATTTTTTTGGGGGGCCATGGCCCCTAGCCCTAATGAAGATCCGCCATTGGATCTCTCTCTCTCTGTTTTTTTTTAAAGAATTTTGGCTGATTGAGAAAAATAAAAATTACATATTATAATGATGTCAACCAAAGCTGCTGAATAACTAACCAAGTAAGCCTTAGGAGAAATTCTTATATGAACCCAGTTTATCGTGTGTGTTTGGATTCACGGTTGAATGTGCTATACCTGTTGAAACGTATCTTTAAGCGCTTTTAGGAAAACTCGAGATATTTGGATTAGTTTTTATCCCATTTGGATTATGGGCCAAAAGCTGCTTTAAAACCTTAAGCAGGGGGGAAGGTGTTGTTTATGTTGCTTCGGCTTATGACCGTTAGGACATTTAATAATTTTGATATATTTTTTTTATTAAGGGTAAAGGAGCGAAAATACACATGTGCTCTACCCGGAGGAGCGCCCAACACCACGTGCTTTTTTTAGGAACAAAAATACACATATGGTTAAAAAATAGGTGCAAAAGTTACACCACCGTTAAATCTGACCTAACGGCGTTAACTTTGGAGGTGGGGCCCACACTATTTTCATGAACATACCAAAATGCCTCTAATTTTTTTATTTTACAAAAAAAAAAAAACACGCTCAAATTCATCCGGACTCCCCCCCCCCCAATCCAATCTGCAACTCCCCCCGCCCCCTCAATCGATCTGGACCGCCGCCCCCCATCACTATCTGCAGGTTATTGAATATTGATCATAAACGACTCTGTAACAGAGGGCAGAGGGAGGCAACCACACACACTGTAACGACTTTGGGCTTCTCCTTCTCCTTCGGTGGCTCCTTCTCCTCCTTCGGCGGCTTCTCCGGTTCGGGTACCTTTTTGGGCTTCACCTGTGCACCTTCACAATTCGGAACTTCTTCTTCAGATTCGTTCCCAAGCAAACCATGTCCACGTCGTCCACCGTCACCACCACTCAATTTTTGCAGTCCCCTTCTATTGCCACCGCAGTCACACCTGCACCTCCCCATTTATATGTAACCCATATTCATCTTTAATTTGTATACTACTCGTACTCTTTCACACATAACGGTACACATATATATACCTTTTATCATGGAAGCTATTTTCAATGCCTTGTTCCTGCAAATCTCGCACTCCATTCCCACCTTTATTGTCACTTTTTGCTGTACCCATTCGCCCAGAATACTGAAGTGGCCTTCTTGAACGTAAAAGAAAATTTCAAGAAATTGACTAGCAAGTAATATAATTATAAATAGATCTCACCACCTTCATGTTTGGGGGCGGCAGCAGTCCAGATCCATTGAGATGGGGGGAGTCCGGATGAATTTGAGCGTGTTTTTTTAAAAAAAAAAAAAAATTAGAGGCATTTTGGTATTTTCATGAAAATAGTGTGGGCCCCACCTTCAAAGTTAACACTGTTAGGTCAGATTTAACGGTGGTGTGACTTTTGCACCTATTTTCTAACAACATGTGTATTTTTGCTCCTAAAAAAAGCACGTGGTGTTGGGCAAGGTAGAGCACATGTGTATTTTTGCTCATTTACCCTTTTATTAACGGTGATTTAGCCTAGATTCTTTTTTGTCACAAGTGTCGCTATCTCACAAGTCACAAGTAAAAGCAATATTATTTTGTTGCAAAATTTTGTATTTGTATTATTTCTATTTTTTATTCATTAAATATATTTAATTAAGCATTTTTCAATTTTTCAATAATAAATTTATTATTTTATAATTTTAGTTTTTCTCTTAAAATTATTACAACATATACATTATATATGTGTGTATGTATTATCTAATAACAGTTATTAAAAATCGAAAACAACCAACTTCTCCTATTTCAACCGTATCCTTGTTGCCTAACTCAGCCGTCCTGTTCAAAATTCAGCCACCTCCTCTGAGTTTTAATACTCAACTTAGCTAATCCATTTTCCTTCTTGCCTTTCAGCTTCCTAAGGAGAACTTTCAAGTTTGTTAACAACCAAATACTCAACCAAAGTATTTCAAATATCACAAATAAAGATGTTCAACGTCCAAATCATTAAAATACAAAATCAGTTCAAATAAAACCTACATCATAATGTTAAATCAAATCCTCAAAATATTTCAGCAAAACAAAGTAAAATGCGGAGATAATGGCCACATTTACCTGAAGCATAACTATCATTTTTGTGTTGTAAAACCCCACATTACCTTTAATTTTACAAGTATTTTTTCTTTTTCGGATTATGCTATATAGGACTACTCCGATAACGAGACATAATAAACTGAGTTTGTTAATTCAAATTTTAAAACACTATTATTAATTGGTTATTGAAATTTTGAACATCCAATCTAAACAAAGTAATTGCAGTTGATGTCATATCTTACCCATATAAAAGTAGCTAGGGTAGTAAGCGAATAACTGCTTGACACTTATCCTCTTTATTTAATTAACTGACAAAGTAACTCCTTTTATTTATCAATTTTAATTTACAATTTATAATTAATGCATACCATTTTTCAGCACTTACACGTCTCGTTGTAACATCCTCCATTTTAAATGGCAATTATTAATTATTAACTTAATTAAACCATTCATTAAAAAGTTTTAGCACACAGTTGAGTTTTAAATTTTACTAAATGCATACTTTTTAACTAAATAATACTTCAAAACATTGCCAAAATATACTAGAGTATGCTGAGTGAGCTCTGATGTGACAATATACAGTAATTCAACATGTACCAAAAGGGCAAAAGCGCTACCGTTATCAAAGTAGTTTAAGCTTCCGAAGCCTTCCCTGATTGACCAACGTGAACGCTATCACCTGAAAAATGTTGGTAACCATCAATCCAGCTCATTATAAATACTAATATGTGCTCGTGAGGTGTCAAGTGGAACATTTTAAATAACAAATTGCTAGATGTATAAAATTTACAAATTTATTAAATTGCAAATTCTGTAATAGAATTTCTATATCAAATTTCATATCATGAATCACATATATAACATGTCAAGCAATAGGTCGATACCCTGACAATCCTTATCACCCCCCATCCTTATTCCCGTTGACAGAACTCATGGGCTGTAACGTAATAGGTGTAGTCTCTATGACAAGATTACACCAAGCTCACCAATGATGAGGTATAGCCCAGCCAAAGGCTATAGAACTCATATCGGACTATGGGTTCCCCTTCCTTCGAATATGGAAAGGTGTCACTGTCCCAAGGGCTGACCCTTAACCTGACCAAAGGAAAAGGGTGATACCAAGGGCCCTGAAAATGTCAAAGTCATCCACTGTGCACCGAGTGGTGGCATACCACGTGGTATTATATACACAATAACTCCCATCATCACTCCATATCCATCACAGCTCCACATCATCATACTCTTGGCATGTATATATAAGATTCCAAACATGATTTATAAAATAATGCATAGTCTCAATAATCACTAAGATGACAATATTGTCTCAGTTCAAGAAACCATACGAAGTATATTATCCATAACATATAATATCACTAATCATTCCAAAATAAATCCCACAAGGCAACTCCATTTACAACGTAGTTTTCATAGATTAAAAATCACTCACAAACATCATACAAGCAAGTGTAATGAGTGGAAAGTGGTTACCTCAAGTTTTTAACACAACACTAAGCGTGGGAGAAGTCGGTCCCCTTTAAAAAATATATATAATTATATGTTAATAGGATTAACAAAAATAACCACTAATACCCTATTAATTAATTAAACTACTATCTCGTTTTAGTTTTTTTTTACTTAGAATAAGTGACACTTTTATTTATTCCTCAAATCATCGTTACAATCTCATTTTCTTCTTTCATGAATTATTTTTCACTAATTATAATTATCAAAATATCACCATATCCTTAATTTAACCAAAATACTCAATTTCCTACAATAAAAGCTTCACCTATAAATTCAAATATTCTCATTCTTTTATAAACCTCAAATCTAATCTATCTAATCTTTAATATAACCTCCAATAAATTATAAATTTAGATACAAAAGATCTAATATTACAAATCTCAATTTCTCAACCTAATACTAACTTTTATAAGTATAACCCAATTTATTAAATAATCTCCAAACCTCCACATAATCAAAATCATATCAACTCTAATTTAAAATCCCAAATTCCAATTCATAATTTCATATGGTTCAAGATTTAACAAAACTAACCGATTAAACCTTTAATAATACCTCCAGTAATCCAACTAAATGCTTAATCCTCATTTAATCGGTAAAAATATATTATATGACATAAATCCTAAATCCTTTTTAAACATAAAATAACTTTAAATTCCCACAATAACCAACTAACTAATCTAAACCGATTAAAGTTATTTATTAATCATGTTTAACATGTATACAGTATTCTATTATCAAACTTTAAAATTTTATCATAATTCTAATCCCAAAATTTTCACTAATCAATACTATATTACTCTCATTAGAAAGAGAAAAATACGTAGAATAACTTCCATTAAGAAAATTTGTTGAAAAAAAACTAGTTTAGTTATCTAAATAATCTTATAAAAGAAATGACATACCTTAAAATATTCTCAAAACTCTTCTTTCTTCCACCTTTCCATCGCCTCACCTTCTCACCGTCTCTCCGGCTCACCACTCACCGAAAACACGCATACACACTAGCCTACACTTAACACACACTTACATATATATAAGGCCCCGTTTGGATCAAAGAAAAGGTAGGAATGAAATGGAATGGAATGGAAATGAAAAGAATGGAATGGAAGGGAAAATATTTTGTCTCAATGCGTTTGGTTTGCACTGGAAAAGAAAATGGGTTGATAGGAACATTTTTGTTTGGTTGAAATAAAATAAGGTAGAAAAATGAGGCAAAATACCATTTTACCTAAGAATAAAATATTTTTTTATATCACACAAAACCAACACAAAACCAACCAGAAGTAGTACAATACAGTGCACACTCGAGTGTCAATTTTTTGCACTCGAATGTGTGTCCCAAAGCCTCCTGTGCAACACTCTGAAAATCATCCACACTGGAGTGTAAAATTGGAACACTCAAGTGTACACTGGAGTGTTCCAATTTTACACTCCAGTGCCCTTGTAGTTCTTCAATTCAAGATCATGCAATTATGGCTCCAAGACGTTTCACAGTCCTCACTTCTCTTCCACAATCTCTTTCTCTTTCTCTCTTCACTGAAGATTATAGTCAATGAATAATGCCCCAAAATAGTCCAGCCATTCTTTTTATTCATTCCAAAATAGTGGGTCCTTTAAAGCTGCTCAAAGAAGAGGAAATAAAATAAATGAGGTAATAATAATAAGAAGAACAACAACTGATTTTCGCCAAAGATTTTTGTTGCCATCACCTCTCTCGCTCTCTCTCCTCTGCCCCTTCAGTCTCACTGATAGAGGTCATACCCTCATCAATATCACAATTGAAATTTTTATCTTGTAGGGATGAATGGAAGGTCGTGTTCTCATCGGAAGCCATGGATCACTTTGTTCAATAAAAGAAACAAAGAAAAAGAAAGTATGAAGCAATCAAGTGAGAGAAGCAGAGACGACGATGACGACAACGCTGAAAAGGGTAATTTGGTCTTCTTCCTCAACCGGAAAATGGGTTCCCACCAAAATAGGTGGGAACCGATTTTCCCATGTATAAGGGAAAATGCCCCACCGCCGGAAAATATTCTCCCGGGAAAATGCGAACCAAACATCGGCCGCCAACGAAAAATGCTCATTTTCCATTTACTTCCCCCCATTTTCCTTGAACCAAACGGGCCCTAAGGATTAGGAGGAGGCGGTGGATTCATTGCATTAATTACTCCCTCCCACAAATGTATATAAAGTGGCAGCTAATTTTATAGTTTTTTTAATATCTTAATTTATTCATCATTATTGTTTATTTTATTTTATCATTTTCTTCACTTACATGTTTTTGCCCCTCTTTATTCTTTTTTTTGTTTAACAATGATAAAATATTATTACTTTCACATCCTTATTCCACTAATTTATTTTACTATCCTAAATGACATTTTATATGAAAAACCTTTATTTTGAGGATTACATAATAAATTCATGTATCATCATTAATTAATTTTTCTTATTTATAATTAGATCCTAATATAAAAATTAGGATGTTACACTCGTCCTTATTATGCTAACGGTCAAAGTCATACTCTTGACTTATTATTTTAAATTTATGCATACAATTTCTTAGAATAAAAATCTCTATTAATTCCCTTAATTTTTCTCTTTGTTAGGTTAATAACTCCCTTTATTGGATTTTTCACATTTTCACATTAATATTTTGTAACAACTTTCCGTTTATCTCTCTTTATATCTGATACATTTTTGTCCATATTTAATTTATAAATTTTTATTATCATCTACCTTCTGAATTAAATATTTCATCCTTTTTTTTAACTAACCATTATCATTATCCCTCTTTATATTGTTTTTTTAACTATATCATCAAAATGAAATGACTTTGCATAGGATACGTGGACAAGATGACTTCTACCCGTGAATAGTCAAGAAAAAGGATGAAATAGTCTTTAGTAAGCATCTCTCTAACCGACACATCAGCAAAATGAAAAGCTCAAAACACTAAAAAAAAATCAAGGTGGTTATGAAAGATGGATAATAGGGAAGATAGTTACAAACTATTTTACCAATCTTATTTTTTCCTCAATAATAACTAAATATTTTTTCATCAATAACCAAATTTGAATTTACTATTTTTTCATGTTTTTATCTTCAAAATTTATTTAGTCAAAATATATTTTATAAAACAACGAGTATATATATATATATATATATATGAGATGTAGTTAGAGATAATATAGGGATTCAAATTCCAAATAAATCTTAACTATATAAAAGTAGAGCAGTAAACATCCCTGACTTTGATACCACTATTACAATTGTTGTAGAAATTAAGGTGGTAAAGGGAATAACAGAAGTATAAAGGGGTTGGGAAGAGAAACAAGAGAGAGGAAACAGAGGAAATGAGAAGAGAAATCAGTGATGCTCATTCATTCAATTCATCATAACAAGTATCGAATAGAATACAATTAGCCTAGGTATATATATATATAGCCTTAGGCAGTAGGTAATTTCTCAACCAACTAACTAACCAACTTCGGTTAGTAACTAACTCCTAACTAACTCTTTATTTACAACTTACATATCAATGACATATCAGCAAAATGGCGGATTCAAAACATTAAAATAAAAAAAAAAAAAAAAAAACAAGGCGGTTATAAAAGATGGATGATGGGGAAAACAGTTACACAATATTTTGTAAATTAATAATAGAGGTAGT
Organism: Acacia pycnantha; assembly: GCA_025563575.1. NCBI lineage: Eukaryota > Viridiplantae > Streptophyta > Magnoliopsida > Fabales > Fabaceae > Acacia > Acacia pycnantha. Next base: position 847,988 of record JAMWYP010000028.1, read on the forward strand.
AGGTACAAAATATTTAATTTAATGTTTTAATTATTGATCTAAATAGAAATTAAAAAGTAAGGCGGTTATGAAATATGAATAATAGGGAAGTTAGTTACATAATATTTTGTAAATTAATAATGGAGACGGTAGTTACAAAATATTTAATTTAATATTTTGATTATTCCTTTAAAGATTTAAGTGATTTGTTATATAACAACATATTAATAAATATATTGCCTCTAACCCACGGGGACTTGGCTAGTTATTTATAAATTTACATAAAAAATGAGAGCTTCAATCCCATCAAATATATTTTAATTGATTAAATAAATATTTTGTTTGACAAGTAGTTGATTAAACAAATATACATGTGGGTGGGGTGTGTATATATACTATTGAGAATTCTCTTTATCCCTCGCCTTATCTCACAATAGCCATTTGTTATTACAGGACAACCCCATATGGCACACTAAGTAATAGAACAAATATCCCACCTTTGACATTATTTTGACTATTTAATAGAATTTAATTAAACCTTATTAAAAAAAATAGTTTAATTAAACAAAAAATAGCTGGAAAAGAATAAACAAAAAAATAATTAGTGGCAATTTTTAGCAAGCCTATCATGTAAATTAGTGGACTCATAACCCAAGCAGTGCAATTTAATTTGCTATTTTTTAATGATCACGTCGTCGCCGAATCACAATATTAAGAACTTATGGTAATTTTATACACACCAACTTGTCTATTGAAAATAAAACTATAAAACATTTTTGTCTAAAGTATATGTTTGGTCCTTCATGTTTGCTAATAATATCATTTTAGTCCCTTAAGTTTGTAAAGTACACGTTTGGTCTTATCTTTTAATGTTTACACAGTTAGTCTAACTTAACGGAAAATACCGACTCAACAATTTTAAGTGATGATTATGCAATTAAATACTGATCAAGCATTCTTATATGTTAGTATTTTAATAAATTAATATTTTAAATCCTATTAATTGAAAAATATTTAATCTTCTTCGACCAAAAAAAAAATATTTAATTTTCACAAACTGTCAAAAACCGTAGACAATCTATGAAGATTAAATATTTTCAATTAATAGGATTTAAAATATAATACTAACATATAAGGATGCTTGGTCAGCATTTAATTGCACAGTCAGTATTTTCCATTAATTAGGATAACGATGTTAATATTAAAGGACCAAACGTGCACTTTACAAACTTAAGGGACTAAAATGATACTAGAGGCAAATGTGAAGGACGGAATGTACACTTTAGCCAACTTTTTTTTTTGTTCGCCTTCAAAAAATAAAACTATAACAGTAAATATTACATAGCAATAATTAAATCCTTAGTTCAAAATTCATTGAAAGAAAATTAAGTTTCCAATATTGAATAGATAAATTAAGTTTCTAGTGTTGAATGACTCAAATTTAAAATTTTTCTCAATTACTCAAAATAGGGAAAATTTCATTTGAAATTCTGAATTTTAATTGTTCTACATAATTTTTTTTACCTTCGTTATTCTACACAATTTATTTATTTTTATTGAGAAAAATTTAAACATCCTGTTTACGCACTTGGGGACTAAAATGATTATTTCAGACATACAATGACTTGTATTTTAGATAGGGAAAACCTTATATACCTAGCCTTATATAAATAATGTGCTTATTCTAATCAATTCAAAACATGTGGATTTTTATAAATTATTTATTTTATAACAAACTCTTATTATTAATATCATTAACACTTTTAAAATCTACTTTTTTCCTTTTAATATTATTAATACTTTAAAAATTCCTGATTTTACTTCTTTTATATATGTTGTATATGTTAGGCGGATTGGTTGTACAAGACTTTCAATGATTCACTTTATTAAGAAATAAGTATCTTTTGGTTCCTACCGTTTGGATCCTCTTATTTTTAAACTAAAAGCTACTTTTAAGCTAAAGCTAAAAAAAAAAGCTTTTAAAAAAAAGTTAAAAACTGTTTGGTGATTATATAAATTTTTTAGCTTAAAAGTTGAAATTAAAAATAAGTTGTTTGACAAAATTTGTCATAAACACTTTTTCTAATAAAAATTATCATAAAAGGTATATTGTAATAGGGCGGCGGCGACGAAGGTGGCGGCGGCGGAGGTAGTGATGGCAGCGGCAGTGGTGGCAGTGACAATAGTGTTCAATCGAGAAATTACGGGTTCTCTTTTCTTTTTCTTTTTTTTTTTTAAAAAAGAGCTTATAAAAAAAGAGCTTAAAAATAAGCTCCTCATAGGAGCTTTTTTTTAAGCTTTTTTTTCTTCATTATAAAATAAGCTCTTATAATTATAAATAAGTAAAATCTGTTTTGGTACTTATAAGTAGAAGATTAAGGCCAAACAGACAAATTTCTTTCTTTATTTTTCAAGGCATGCCATAAATTTATATTCCAAAAAAAATTATATTACCAAAAACAAAATAGTTGTAAAGAAAAAAAAATATAACTGTATAATAACAGTGTTACAGATAAGGTTTATATGGCCCCATTACATTTTGCCCCCCAAAATTTCAGTACTTATAACTTAGTTTTTCTTTGTTTTGTGTTTTCTATTTTGTTTTAGTTCACACTCATTCATTCAGTCTCTGTGGAAAGAAGATTTTTATTTGGATGTTGGCTATGCATGGTTTTGGGTCAGTACACCCAAAACCATGGTGTATAGGCCTGACATCCGAGTTCGAACTGCACAGCTGGCGCCGACCGTGGGATCAATAAACTTCAATTCCCGTGACCATGAGGATAAGCACTCGTGCTTCGTGCCAAAGACAATCGGAGGCGGATCAAGCGGGGACACCGTCAACCACCACGTCAACCACCCCGTAACGAGCAGCCGATTAACCAACACGATGGAGACCATCAGGAAGGAGAAGATCGGTTATCTCAGCCAGAAGACCCTTTGATTCCCAACAATGAACGACATCAAGAGGACAACCTGTCCGACACGGAGTCCTCGACTCCACGAAACCAAGACCGTGGGCCACATAATTCCAATTCAGGAGGCGACCGAGACATCCCGCATGCCGAGCCAGACTTTCGATCTCTTCAAGCCGGGATGCTTGCGATAATGAGACGGGTAGACAACATAGACAAGCGCCATACCCTTCACTATCAGCGAGCGGAAGAGCGGGAGAAAAGACGGACCCACACCCTTTCCAGCGAGGACTGGGAAGATAAAACTTGGAGAGAGGACGACGATGACGAGAGCTCGGCTCGTCGCACTGACAGCAGTAAGGCGAAACCGTCAACGGCGGGAGGGCCAATAGGAGAAACCTAAACCGAGATGAAGAAGGTCGACCTCGGGCGAGGAACCATCGAGGTGACAGGACGATTCCTCCAAGTGGGTTCCAGCGACGGAGATATGTCAGCCAAATGCACAATAGCTTTTTCTCAAAGGAAATCCAGAACGCCCGATTCCCCGAAAAGCTGAATTTGGGCGAGTTGGCAAAGTACGACGGCACACAAGACCCGAAGACTCATTTAGAAGACTTTGACGTTCACATGTCGGTTAGAGGTCTCAAGGAACCAATCGTGCCGCGGATCTTCGCCGCGACGTTAAAAGGGCCGGCGTTGAAGTGGCTCCACACTCTTTCCTTTGGGTCGATCCACAATTTTGAAGACCTGCCGAGGCCTTTGAGTTGCACTTCGCAACTAGCAAACGGCAACCAAAATCCCAGTATTCTCTATCCAAAATCAGGCAGCGGCCGGGAGAGCTGCTCCAAAGTTACCTTGACCGCTTCAATCATGCGGTACTACAGGTGCGCGGACTCAACGAGGACGTACACTTTCACTTATTGGTGGACGGCCTTGATAAAGAGTCCCGCCTGGCAGAATCTTTCTTAAAGGAGCGGGCAAAAATCTCAACGACTTCATAACCCGTTCAAAGAAGTACTTGGACGTCGAGCAGATGCGAATGGCAAACAATCCCAATTCGAGGCGGGACCAAGATAGAACCTCCCCTCCCAGGGGTCGAGACTTATCTGATAACAGAAATAGGGATTCCCGTAGAAGGGGGAACGAAAACAAGAGCCGGGGTGGCAAGTCTGATCAGCGGAGCAAGTACGAGAAATATTCAGCCTCGACGGTGCCTCGGTCTCAAGTATGGAAGGAGGTGTCAACAACCGAGATGAAGAAGGTCGATCGACCTCGTCTGTCCTAGAAGATCCGGGTAGACCAATCTAAATATTGCTCGTTCCATGATGGTCGAGGTCATACAACTGATGAATGTTACGAGCTCCGTGATGCAATCGAACGATTTGTTCGTGAAGGCAAACTTCAACAGTATGTCATAGAGCATCAAGGAAAAGGTGGTAAACGAAAGACCAAGAACCGCAAAGCAGACTCCCCCGAAAGTTCAAAAGCAGGAAGATAAGCGCAAGGCCCTCGAAGTCGATGACGAATTTCCGTAAGCCGATTCGACCGTAACGTCATCGAAGCAATGGGCTGAGGCGGAGATACTATGAGCCGCCGAAGGAAATAACTTCGAGAAGTCCTATCCGTCGAGACCGACCAAAATTCAAGGAACATCACACCGAGGTAGCACGATCGCCTTGTTTTTCACAAGCGACGACCTCAGGGACGTTGTCCCCGGCCATCAAGATGGGCTAGTGATAACCGGACAGCGTCAACCGCCGAGTCAAGCGGATATTTGTGGATGCCGGTAGCTCGGCCGACATATTAAGCTGGGAGGCGTTCAAAAGAATGAGCCCTGACCGGGACGACTTAAAGCCTTGCAAGACAACCTCATCGGGTTTAATGGAGAACAATCGCGTCCGAAGGGGTTTATCGACCTCCGGTTCACCCCGGGAGTCAAAACGCCTTCAAGTCCGAAAGAGTGCGGTTCATAGTGGCCGACTTCGTTTCACCCTACAACATAATCTTGGGAAGGCCAACCATTCACAAGTGGGACATGCTGGTATCTACTAAGCATCAAAAACTCAAGGTGATAGGCAACCAAGGAACCGTGGTCACGGTAACGGGGGATCAAAAAGAGTCTCGACAGTGCTACTTTGAAACCGTCAGAATTGGGGAGGGCGGATCTTCGTCACAGCCCCAAAGAAGCAGCTATCCGGACCGTTCGGACCGGGATTCTCCAGACGACGAAGTTAATACCGTGGAGTTAGACATCCGCGATGAGGAGGTACGCCTGAGCCGGCAGAGAGACTGGAAGATCCGGTGGTAGGAGACCTCTGCACCACTAAGATCGGCAAACACCTATCTCCCGAACTTAAAAGCGGTTTGGTGGAGTTCCCGAAGGAAAACAGGATGTCTTCGCCGGAATTCATCTCGTGTACTGAATAGACCAAGTTTTGTTGTCACAAACTAGAAGTCTATCCGGCTCAAATCCCTGTGTCGCAGAGAAAGAGGAACCACGGACTAGAAAAAGGAAAGCATTGGAAATTCACATCCAAGAATTGCTTGAAGCCGATTTATTCGGGAAATTCAAGATACAACCCGGTTATCAAATGTGGTGATGGTAAAAAGCCAAACGGGAAGTGGAGAGTTTGTACAGATTACAAGAACTTGAACAAGGTGTGCCCGAAGGACTCCTACCCAATGCCAAACATCGACCAACTGGTGGACAACGCCTCAGGATTCCAGCTCCTATCCTTTATGGACGCATATTCCGGATACAATCAGATAGCGATGTACCCAGAGGATCAGGAAAAGACGCCTTCATTACGAAAGAGCTAATTATTGCTACAATGTCATGCCTTTCGGATTGAAGAATGCTGGAGCTACATATCAAAGGATGATGAATAAGGTCTTTGCAAACCAGATCGGTCGCAATGTGGAAGTGTATATAGATGACATGATCGTCAAAACTTTGGACCAAGAACGTCATATACAAGACCTGGAGAAGACATTTGCCAAACTCGAACCTACTGAATCCTATTGAACCCGCCAAGTGTGCTTTTGGCGTCCCCGCCGGAAAGTTCCCTGGGTTTCATGTCGACTAACCGAGGCATTGAGGCCAACCCTGACAAATGTAGGGCGGTGATGGAGATGAAGGCTCCGAGTAATAAAAAAGAAGTCCAGCAGATTAACCGAAGATTGGCCGCCCTAACCAGGTTTTTGCCAAAATCGCAGAGAAGGCTTTGCCCATGTTCGAGCTCTTAAGAGAGCTCACCCCGGCAACTAGGGCAGATGATACGATGGCGGGCGAATGGAAGGTGTATGTCGACGGATCGTCGAACACGAAAGGAAGTGGAGCCGGAGTCATCATGGAGAGTCCAGAGGGGGTTACAATTGAGCATTCGTTGCATCTTAACTTCCCAACTTCGAACAATCAAGCAGAATACGAGGCCTTGATAGCCGGGCTTTTTCAAGCCAAGGAAAATGGGGCCACAAGAGTTAAGGTTTTCACCGACTCCCAACTTGTGGCGGCTCGGATCAAGGGTACGTATCAGGCTAAAGGCCCACTAATGGCCAAGTATCTCCTAAAAGCCAAGGACTTAATGTCAGACTTCGATGAAGCAACCGTTACCTATATTCCTCGAGGAGAAAACGCAAGAGCCGACATTTTATCAAAATTGGCAAGCACTAAGCAGGCTGGTTGTCACCGCACGGTTGTCCAACAAAATCTCGAAGATCCGGTGTGCATGATGGCTATTTCGGTTGAATCTGACTGGAAAAAGCCAATAGAAGACTATCTTGAACGTGGACTCATCCTGCACGATGCAATGGAAGCCAAAATGTTGGTTCGAGACGCGCCAAGTATACAATGGTGGAGGATCAACTCTACCGAAAGGGATTACATTCTCCCATGCTAAGGTGTTTGAACCCAAATGAAGCCGGGTATGTCCTGGCCGAGATTCATGGAGGGGCCAACGGTCAGCATATGGGGGCTAAGGCGCTCGCCAGAAAAACCCTTCGAGCAGGTTATTACTGGCCAACATTGGAGGCGGATTCAAAGACCCTTGTAAGACAATGTGATAGTTGTCAGAAACATGCCAGAGTTATTTGGGCGCCCCCTGCCGAGCTGCATTCCATCACGGCCCCCTGGCCATTTTACAAATGGGGCATGGACATTCAGGGCCATTCAAGACAAAGACCCGGCAACTACGGTGGCTAATCTTGGCAGTAGACTATTTCACCAAGTGGATTGAGGCCGAACCTCTCACAACGATCTCCTCGGCACGTGTGCAACGATTTGTTGAAGTTAATATAATTACGCGGTTCGGAGCACCAATAGAGATAGTAATGTACAATGGAACTCGGTTCACTGGAGTCGGATTTCGTGATTTGATTTATGAATACGAATACAAAGATCACTTTGCTTCCGTGGAACATCCGCGTTCAACGGGCAAGCCGAAGCCGCCAATAAGGTCATCCTTGATGGTTTGAAGAAACGTATGCCGGAGGCCGACACCTCTTGGGCTGATCAACTACCCTTTGTTCTTTGGGGAAACCGAACAACCGCCGTACATCCACTCAAGAAACTCCTTATAGGTGGCCTACGGCCGTGAGTCTATGATTCCTATCGAAATAGGGATGATGTCTTGGCGCGGGAAGAGCATTTTATCACAAGGAGAAATGACCAATAGTGAGGCGTTAGCGGCCGAGTTGGATCCGCCGATGAGGCCCGGTCACCACCCATTGTCGGGATATTGCAATGAAGCAAACTGATCGCGGCTCGTTATAACAAGAAGGTTAGACCACGGACATTCCAAACCGGTTGCTTGGTCTCTTAGAAGGGCCGACATTGGAAACAAGAATTCCAAAGACGGCAAGCTTGCGGCTAATTGGGACGGACCTTATCGCGTTCGGAAACTCTTGAGAGAGGAGCTTACATTCGGAAAATTTGGACGGAGCCCCAATCAAGCGAACATGGAATGCGGACAAGTTAAAGGCGTATTTCAGTTAGGCTTATCTTTTGTTTGTCTTAAAGCATCCTTTTCCATTATGTTCTTTGTTCAATGTTGGCCGCCGGCTTTTCCCTTCGTAAAATTGCTTTGTCGAATATGAATGAAACTCGTTGGAGAGTATTTGTTGAATTCCAAACATTGTCTTTTTCAAGATTAAATTGTTACTAGCTTTTCAAATGAAGAAAATAGGTCCGGATAGCTATCGCAGCCTGCACACGCTTATTTACTCCGGGTATCAATAGAAAATGTCATGCACTCGATCAGTCAAAATGCTCTGACGCTATCGGACAAAACCGAACCCGGCAGGTGGCAATTTTCATTTGCCTTTGGATGACCCGGGTACAATACCAGGAATTTTATAAGACAGTGTAAACACTAGCACTTTAAAACATTATGGTCTTATGACCAAGAAGCGCGTTCGCAGATTCTGCTTACTTTCATATGACCTTGGCCCGGTCGACCGCAATAACTGGTAAATTTATATTCTTATATGATGCATTGTGATTGCTAGGTTACCATCTACTATTAATCGTATGCAAAAATGGCCGATTGGCCAACTGCTCAATAAGAGTCAATGCCAGAACACAACCTAGGACGAGAATATACAAAGTATAAATCAAGAAAATCAACCCACGGGCTTGGGGGTGGTCGAGACTTCCTCACCTCGCTCGGCCTCCAAGACGGTCGCATCGCCGTCTATTCGGGTCTCGGAGTTTGCGGGGAGGTTCCACATAGGGGACAAACTGCCCGTCATCCACATAGGCCCGAAAGTGATGCCCTGTAGTGTTGAGCTCGACCCCCGGGTTCACAGCCTGGATCTGGGCAAGAGAATTCTCAAACGCCTCCACCATGGATCCCAGTAGCAACTCCTGAAGCCGGGTTATCTCCGCTGTCAGATGCGCTGAAGACGCCTCCCCTTCGGCTATGACCCTGTCCCGGAGTGCGATGCTGAGTTCTTCGGTAATTCCCTTACTCCACAAATGGGAATGGGGAATGACAGTTGAAGGACGAGGGGGAACCGGGGTATCAAGCAATGAGGAGGGCCCGACGTCGGTCGACTTGGGAGGCGGCGAGGCCGCGGTAGGGGAGGCTCGGATAGGACAGACAGTCCTGACATCAGTTGCGGGCTTCGACGACTCTCCGACCTTGAGCTTCTTTGGCTCGGCCTGTTTCGATGACTCTCCGACCTTCGACTTGCCCGCGTCCTGGGCCAACCTCTTTCTCCCCTTAGCTGTTGGCTCTGGGATCCCAGAAAGATATTTCGGCTCTTTCATTTTGAGACCTGCACAAAACACAGACACCATGTTAGCTACTAGGAAGGCAAAACGATGAATACTTTACTAAGACGCGGAGCAACGCCGATATTTAAACAGCAGAAATATCATACTCGGCCTTGACACCATCTCATCTCGACGCCGAGCCTCGGCCCGATATAGGGCGGCTCTTTCCCGGAACGAGAGGTATGGGGGTGAAGAAGTAGAAGAACATAGAGGTGGTGCAAGGCAGACCAAGGCTCATGCAAAACCACTCGAAGGCAATTAGGTAACCCCATCCATTGGGGTGTAATTGCGAGGGAGCTACACTAAGGAATTGGAGGGTGGCCATTTGAAATTCGGAAAAGGGAAAGCGAATCCCAAGTCTGGTGATGTAATCAGCATAGAAAAAGAAAAAGGAGTTGTGGCTCCCCTCCCTCACGGAGCACACAAGCTCTTCCTCTTCCGGGAGACAGAGAGAGTAAGTGCTAGTATCTTGAACTGGGAGACCTTCCAAGTCTTCTATGGTCAGCTTCGACCGATAGGACAACACTTCGCGGGTAACCCAAGGGAATTGTTCAATTAAATCCTGTGGGGGGCTAGCGCGGTTTGCATTTCCAGATTTTGACTCAGCCGCGTGGGAAGAAGAAGACGACGCCATTATACCTAACACAAATAAAAATATAAACAAGATCAGAATCTTCCTAGCATACCTGATGTTAAAAATTGAAGGCGGGATTCCACAGTTGTGGTAAGATTAAAATCCAAGTCAACAGGACTCGGCGATGAAGCTTAAGGAGCCGGGACAAGATTGTGTCGGCAGGAGCCCAAAATCAAGTCGGCCGTGGAGGAATCCCGCAAGAAATAAGTCGTGAGCATTCGTACAAGCGATCATAGCAAGGGCCGATGTAGGAATCAACCTCGGCCCTAGGGCCCGAACTAGCTACTTCGTTATACTGGTTATTCGGAAGGCCCGGAGAAGCGGACACGTCGAAGCTCGGATTAAACACCCTTGGATTGGGAAGAAGCGGGAAGGAAACATTGGGACTTCCCCTAACCAATGATGTGCCTTCTCGAGTTTTCGCATGCCCGCCACCAGAAGCTTTTCCCTTGCCTCCACGGTGATGATCGGTTAAAGCAACGGTTTGCGGCGTTGGACGAGAAGATTCATCGCCCTAAAGCCACCAACGGCTTCTTCCCCTGACGGTTTGGCGTAGTTCATCCGATTCTTTGGGGTCATATCCTTTATGTCCTTCGACATTTGGAACCACTCTCTCAAAGGAATTAACGATCAATGAACCGAAAAGGAAACGGCTCACTCGAAAGGGGGATTTTTGCACAAATGTGGGAATTGAAAACAGGACTACGCGAAAATTCACTCAATGAAGAAATCTACCCAGAGCTTCAACTAAGTACAGACGCAATTTTATAGTGAAACAGCAGATCACAGCAGAACAAAAGAAAAAGGCAGGAAAACAATAATACCTGCCTAAGATATGGAGATGCTCGAAGAAAGTTGCGGAATGAAGATGGCTCACGAGACGGATTATCTTAGGAAAGCGAAAATTGTCGGAGAGAATTTCTTCGAACAACTTGGGTAAAATGGCACTGGAGGAGGCACAGGCGGGTATAAACCTTTCGAAAACCCAATCGACGGGGCAAAAGCGCCTTTTCATTCATTAGCAAGGCCGACGTGACTGTTTATTTAATGCGCATCCGTCGGGCATTAATTACGCCAAGGGTCGTATAGGCTAGCACCCCTCGGTTCGGCTTCACGACAGATCGAGGACGCCCCGGTGGCAGAGGCTAATGATGACTTAGAAGAGGAATCGATAGTAGAAAGCGCCCAGGTACAAGGGCGGCGCTCACAATCAAATATCCCGCTCACCAGGTTAGGCTAATCGACCTCGAGAAAGGACCCACACTTAGAGGTTTCGGCCAGTGCAAGAGGCGAGCCGGACTCCGGATGGTCGAAAAACAACGAAATTTAAAAGCAAACATAACCCGGACCACATGTGCGGGGGCAATTCAACCGAGAAGACTTGTAACTCCGAGGTTGTTTGAAATTGATAGACACCTTATCAAAGTAAAACGGTGGTAGCGACTCCGATACAAAATCGGGATTCAAGAACATGTCCACCCCGGTTGACCGAGACTGGACAACCCTGGGGGGCAAGGATATCATGTTACTTCGCGATCAACAAAGACTCGGACTTCCGTACTTCAGTCAAACGAACATCTAAACTCGGTAGCTCAGAGACCTGAGCAACCGAGCTTGGGGGAAACTGTTACGGACCTAGTCTAGGCCCATTATCTCACTGGCTAGTACAGGGGGCAACCCACTATCCGTGGGACCTAGCCATGACATTGGACACGCACACACGATCCCGGACACGCACAGCACGATCCCGGGACACGTACGGTGTGGCGACCAAGGGACTAACTAACCTGTATACTCTATATATACAGAGGAAGGAGACGGCGCCGGTACACAATCTCTAAGCCCCGACGAATCTACATTCATCACACGCACACACAAGCACCCCTTAAGGCGAAACGCCCGCTTGTGTACCGTGATCATACCTTCTCCTGAACGCTTGTCCCATAAGCTTACAGGAGGAGCACACAGATCCTATATCAAATCACCGGACCTTCAATAGGCCGGACATCTGAGTTCTGAACCAGAACACATGGTTATACTTTTTTTTAAAGAGTTTATACCATTGTTCTCCTTCAAATTTGATTAAATTTTAATTTTAATTCAAATAGTTTTAAATCATAGTTTTTGTGGTCTCGTAATTTCATAATGATTTATTTGAGTTTATCAGTGTTAACTTTTAGTTAATTTTGTTAAATATAAGGATCAAAACCAAGATTCATTAAAAGATAAGGACCAAAATTAAAACTAGCTCATTAGAAATATAGGGACCAGACAAGTTTTAGTTTTGGTCCTATTTTTATCAAATCAAGATTTTATAAAATTATTAGTAGGATTGAGTTTAGTATAAGGGGTTAGTCACTCATAATATGTTAAATAATGTTCGAATCCCCACCAAAAAAAAAGCTCACAAATAGTGACTGAACCACTATATGAAATACATGAAAAAACAACCAATATTGTTTTTATTTCGGGGGTAAGGAAAAAGAAATACTACTTAAATTTCAAATTAGTATTATTACCTATAAAGGTATAGGCAGTAACTAAACTTATGTAGCAATTGACAATTTATTTGAGGATTTAATGTTTTTGTTTTTGCTGCGGATTTTTTTTTTTTTTCTGTCACACTCACGTAAAGTGAATGAGTTTCACTAATATTTTCTCCTTTATCTTTTTACTATGGGACTTACTCACTTTTAGGTGAGTGTGATAGAAAAAAAAAATCTGCAGCAAAACAGAAACATTAAATAATTTATTTTAGGGTTAAGGTGCAAAAGTACTCATGTACTTTACCTCGAGAAACGCCCAACAACAAGTGCTTTTTTTATGTACAAAAGTGCACACGTGGTTATTAGGTGCAAAAATAACGTTTGACGGTTTGACTATTAAGTTTGATTTTTTTCTGATTGGATGATGACGTGGCTTTCAAAGGTGTAAAAATACATATGTGATTTGGCCAAAAGAACACCCAACGCCAAGTGTTTTTTGTATTTAATGATTTTATTTCAATTAAAAGAAAATTATTATTTCCCTAGGTATAATTCCTGGGAGGCCAAATTTTTTCTTCTGATTTATCATTTTAGGAAGAAGAATTTATTCAATGGGTAAAAATGGTAAAAGATTTATTTTATTTTATTTAAAAAATCGTTATTAAATTTTCTTATTAATAATTGATAAATGAGTTTTTGTGCACTTGAAATTTGATATTATAAATAATATTGTTAGGATTTTATTGAAAAATTATTTGAATAATTTATGGTTCAATTTGTTAGATCAAAAAATTAAAATTATTTTAATTAAATATAGTATTTATAATATCAAATTTCAAATGCATAAATACTTATTTATTAATTATTAATTAGAAAATTTAATAAGGATTTTTTAAAAAAATTATGGAAATAAAAAATTTGGCCTTCTAAAAATTATACTTATAGAAATAATAATTTTCCTTTAATTGAAATAAAATTGTTAAGTTGAAAAAAAGAACTTGGTGTTGGCTCTTTTTTCCAAACCACGTGTATAATTTTTCTTGCCTCCGTCTAACTCCTTCTTCTAAACCTTGTTTGAGGAACTTTAATATAATGGTTTCAAAAAAAAACATTCTATAAATGAAGAAAAAATTATTTCCATATCCTTTTCCTAAATGGTAAAAACTATTCTGAAAAACTAGTCTCGTTCCAACCAAGAGTTTAATAACAACAAAAACGGTATTCCATGACGCAGGATATTCCTATGGCTCGTTATCGGTAACGGAAACTTGTGGTAGAGGATAACTCTGCTACTACCTTCCTCAGCCTCGCTATTACTTCGCATCAGACACCGATCGAAGCAGCCATGGCTACTGTGAGCTTCAACCCCACCAGAATCAGAACCACTTCAACCTTCAAACATCGCAATTCCATCTCTATTCTGACTTCGCCATCAAAACTGTCCAGAATCCCATGTATTATTCCCTCTAATAACACTAGAACCCACCCTAATCTGCGCCATTTTCGACCTAATTCTGTCTCTGAGAGCTCGGTTTCGACTCAGAAAGAAGAAGAAGGGGTTCTCGATGGCCTAGAAGAAGACGACCCGACCGCGGAATTGAGCTATCTGGACCCGGAAACTGAGCCGGAGAGTATAACAGAGTGGGAATTGGATTTTTGTTCTAGACCTATTCTTGATGTGAGAGGCAAGAAGGTGTGGGAGCTACTTGTGTGTGACAATGCGCTCGCTCTGCAGTACACGAAGTATTTTCCAAATAATGTAATCAACAGTATCACTTTGAAGGATGCTATTGTTACTATTTGTGACGAGTTGGGCGTTCCCTTACCTGAAAAAATCCGCTTCTTCAGGTATTTCTGCGTATTATGCAATTTTCTTGGAACTTTGTGTATATTGTAGAATATGCTTTGTTTAAACTCCAAAGACTTAGCTAAGATGAGTAGAAAACTAACAGCACCAGTTTCTGGAAGCACCTACTACCTTTTGTCCTTAATTAAGAGCTCGTTCGAGATTAGATTTGGTCATAAATATAAGAACTCAACCATTTTGTCTCCCAAACTTATAATTTCTTTCCAAAAATATCTCTATTGATTGCCCGTATTAAGCAGTATCTGCCAGAGCCAGTCATAATGAAAGATGTTTTGAGGGAAATCAACCTATATTTTTTATAAATAATTAACCCAACTAACTTTTTTATTATACCCAAATTAATCAACTAGCTTTTATATCAATTTAGTAATACCCATATATACATGTGTTTGTGTGTGTGTTGTATGGGTAAATCTTTAGACTTTAGAGTAAAGAAAGGTAACGTCAACTTTTTGTTGCTTTGCAGGTCACAGATGCAAACAATAGTTACAAAAGCATGCAACGAGCTTGGAATAACACCTATTCCTAGTAAGCGGGTGGGTAAGATCTCATTATTATTACTGAGGCTCAAATCCTGATTTTTTTGGTTTTTTGGATGATAGATAGACAACGTATCTAACTTGAAACCTACACGATCTGAAATCTGATCGTCTGTTAAAGCGTGAATAAAAAGCTTAACTTGCCACTTAGGTGAAGGTGCTGATAATGGATTTCACATCTATAGGAATATGGAAGATGTTTTTGTACTTTTATTAACTTGTGAAGGGATGTACTTTTAGTATGCATTGGATTTAATCACTTGACTATTGTGAACAAACTTAAAATTTTAATTCATGGGCACGAACATTCAAATGCTGTAGTCAAATACTGCAGAATGCAGAAAGGTCTGTATCTTACCAATTGCAAGGGAAATCAATAACAAAATTTGGAACTTAATATCATTTAAGTTGGAGCATGTTAAAATGCCACTCAATTCTATTCTTAGCTCAAATGCTTCACACACACACAATATTGATTACTTTTTGCGTGTTGTAGAAACAACAATGAGAGCAAGTGATAAAAATATACAATACTTTTTGAAACTAGTAGTTTTATATTTGGACCCATCTAATTTTTACTTGATGTGATCCAAATGATTGTAAACCATGCCAACATACAGTCGAACTTGTTAATTTCAGATTAGAAATCCTATGTGTTGTGTCAAACAGAACCATCACAATCACCATTTTAGTTTGGTGTATTTAGCTAGATAGAGATTCCATTTCAAGCATCTTAAATTTAATCGTGGAGCAATGAGAATTTGACAGTGGGTGATTTCTGAATGCTGCAACAGGAATCTTGAAGCACTTTTCTTTTGGGTAAAAATTAGAAAGTCTTAAGGATGAATAAGATCGTTATGCGTGTTATATCTTTTCTGGAACTGCAAACAGGTTTAAGAACTCCCTTATTTACTTTTCTTTTTCCTAAACTAATGTAGTTCACCAAAAAAAAAGAACTAATATCTTTATGCTAGTGTTCCCAAATTAATGGTGCATCTTGATTTTTGGGTTGAAATGATTCTTCTACTTATTTGTGTAAAATGAGGAAACAGCAGTGCCATTCTATGCATATGATATTTATACTGTAACACTCTGTTCAAACATCATATCCTTGTCAGAAGTGGTCCAGCATATAATTTTATACGGTTCATCTCAACTGTTTCAGTGCGTATCATTACTTCTATGGCTTGAGGAGCGTTATGAAACTGTATATACGCGTCATCCTGGATTTCAAAAGGGATCAAAGCCTCTTATGACACTAGATAATCCTTTTCCCATGGAACTTCCAGAAAATCTTTTTGGGGAAAGATGGGCGTTTGTCCAATTGCCTTATTCAGGTACAGAGGCAGAAGCTATATACTAGTTTTTCATCTCCATCCAGTATCAAACTCCATACTTCTAGGACAGTAGTTTAAATTTGACTCATAGCCACATACTTAAGTTCCACATCTTTGAATACTAGAACTACTTCCAAGACTATTATTGCTCTCTAACTTACAGTGACTTATTCTTAAGTTGTTCGAAAGGAGGTGTCATCCTTAGAGGAAAATTTTGTTTTCGGAGCTGAGCTGGATCTGGATTTATTGGGTATTGAAATTGATGACAAGACATTGATTCCAGGATTGGCTGTTGCATCTTCTCGTGCTAAGCCATTAGCAGGTACTATACAAATTTCTTTTTAAACCAGAAGCTGTATATTTGACTTGAGTTTCTCAGTGACTTGACATTCTTCTTCTTGCATAGTATGGTTCCAGTTCTGCCAACTGACATATAAGAATTAAGAAAAAATGGCTAGCAAATAAATTAATTGGACAAAACTATGGCATTGCTCAACTCTGTTATTTCACTGTAGATATAAAGAGTTCAATCATAAATTATACTAGCCATACCTAGAATAATTGTAACTTGATTGTTATTGAAGTAACAGGAGTTACCAGGATTTAATTGAGCTAGAAAGTATGTGAATAGTTTCATTAAAATTTCTAGCAACAAAAGTGGATAGCTGCCTCAAACTTGTTGAATTGCCAAACGACAAACTTATGCTTGAATTTTCCTTTATAGTCTAAGGATAGCAGATCACTGTAAAACTATGCTAATGGAAATGGAACGTATTTCTCATCTAAGAAAAATGAAATATGCTGCATCTATTCTTTCGTTGCTATTACTACTTCTTGTGTTTTTAATATAAGACATATTTAGGGAATTAATATTGGTCCTAAATATAAGACATAGTTTTTATATTTGTCAATCTTTTCCTAATTTACTTTTATTGATATTCCTTCAACCATAATCAAGGAGGAGGGGGAAGAAGAGAATTAAGGAAGATGGCGAGGGTGTTTTAGAAACTACATTTTATATTAATTAACTTAACTTACTTTCTTAATTTAATCAAATTAGTTAAAGGGGTTTAAACTTCTCATGCTGCATGAGAAGAAGAAGATTCCTACACATATGAAATGGTGGGACCCACATATATATATATACTAATTTTATATATATGTGGGTCCCACCATTTCATGTGTGTGTGTGACATGAGAATACACTTCTCCTACAACATGAGAACTGTTTTTCCCATAGTTAAATATATCTTATATTAAAGATTGGAGGAAGTATTTGCTAGTGGTTATCCATCATCATTACTATTTACTTATGTGCTCAATTGATTCTTTTCATCTATTCTTTGCTCTTGTCCGCTTTACATACCTATTATTTCATGTATCAAAAACCATTCAGGGTATGCTTGGTTTCACGTTAGAAACCATCGAAACCATGGTTTTAATGGTTTTCAACGTAAAATCAAACACAACCTTCCTAGTTGTTTACATGTGATAATACAGGAGAACATGGGCAATCGTAATTTCGAAAAGCTTGTACTTTCTTCTTGCACACTCTCATTGCTGCCATCCCTTAATCCTTGCACAATTGTTACAATTAAAAGAATCATCAACCTGTGCAACCACAGGTTGGATGAATGGACTGGAAGTGAGTTCGATTGAGGTAGACAGTGCTCGGGCTTGTCTGATTCTGTCGGTCGGAATTTCTACTCGCTACATATATGCCACATATAAGAAAACTCCTGTGACAACCAGTGAAGCTGAAGCCTGGGAAGCAGCCAAGAAATCTTGTGGAGGCTTGCACTTCCTTGCCATCCAAGAAGACTTGGACTCAGAAGATTGTGTGGGTTATTGGCTTTTACTAGACATTCCACCCCCACCTGTATAATCATGCTTGATGATTCACTGGACAAAAATATAATCACACCATTATTGTTTATTATTAGATCCTAGAAGTATTGGAGTTTATCCCAAATAACTGCATTATGTAATAAAGATATATATCTTTTTTTCCATTTTCTACTAGAGTTTACAATATACTCCCTCGGATCTTTAATATAAAAGTTAGTTGATTTTTTTTTCTTAAGAGGGATTAAGGAAGTTAAATAAGTTATATTGAAGTATTTATATTTGTCTTTTTTCTCTAAACTAATTTGCTTGACTTATAAACTGATATATAATCTAATGATACACAATATATGTTATAATTAAATGATTTATTTGGCTTCCTTAATATCTCAAAAAAAAAAAAAAGTTAATTGACTCTTGTATTGAGGACCGAGAGTAATATTATATCTTGGTAGTATGAATCTATTGATGCTTGGATAAGCAATAAGTAGGAGGGGCAACTTGAATTTGCATTTCTGCTAATTGGGGAAGCACTTGATCCCTCGGTGACACTGCAAAAGAAAAGTGGAGGTGAAGATAATATATACTGGACAGATCTTTAGGTCCATTTGCTTATATTTTTAGGTCCAATTTTCCAATCAAACCTTGACATGTGTAATTTTTATTATTAATAATTGTCCAAGAGAAATTGGAAATTGTATCGATGTAAATTTTTATTATTAGAAGAGTTTGCATGACAAGATTTAATTGGAGAATTGGATTTAATAGATACAAGCAAATGAACTAACTCATAATGGAATTGATAGTGTCAAATGGAATTTATGTTCTTGCAACTGCTAACGTTGGATATGATCGAGAGATAATGAACAAACTCATAATGGATTGCATATTTGTGAGTGATAGAGAGCTTAAAGCTTGAGATGGAAATAGATTTTGATGCCAATTAAGATTGATACTCCCTCCTCTTATAAATATATGAGTTAGTTAGAGAGTTTATTATAGTCTTAATATGATATCTCAATTCACTTCGTCTCCTCTCAGATTAATAACTTCTCTTTTAACAATTCCTTTTTTTTTTTATAATAAAAATTTTAGGAAAGGGGTTGGGATCACCCACGATCTAAGGGCAGGGCGAAATCTCCCTTCCTCCTAAGTGATACCAATGTTGGGCAGAGCGAGCCGGCTATTACCCTTAGATGTTTACCTAGGCACTCAGGAACTAGGATGCCTCCCCCAGCGCCTTGACCAACTCCAGGATCGAACCCCTCCCTTTGGTAAGAGTGTCTGACCCTTTTGCCAGTTGAACCCAAGAACGAGTGGTCTAACAATTCTTATTGCATATAGTAAGGGATTTATGGTAGTTCCAATGCAAAATGATAATTAAATGCGGTGTTTTAGGAAAATCAACATTATTCTTTATAAATAACTAACAACTAATTTTCTTTATCCCTATAATTTAGTTGTCAGCCTCTCTGGAATTATTTTTTTTTTTTTTAAGTTATCTATACTGAACGGAGTTTTTTGAATCATGTCATGGGGTGAGTCATCTTGACAATACTCTTGAATATGTAATACTACATATAATCATTAATAGAAGATCTCGTTTATAATGTAATTTACACAATTTATATAAGATGATCTTGGTCTTCAAATTGCCCCTTGATGCTGCTACATTGAAGGCGCCGGCTCATTGTGTCTTCCCTTGTTCCACTTGCAGCTCGAACATGGCTGTGAAGGAAGCAAAGCTCACATCAGTCTCACTTTTATTTTTATTTTCGTAAAATCTATGTGGGGCAAAGTTGGAGGCCACATAGGATAACATAGTGCTGAGTCATCCTGAGTTAGGGGCGATAGAAAGGTTAGGGATTGAATTTCAAGTGAGCTAAAAGTTGAGAGACTGAATTGTACTGGGTCAAATCCCATGGACTAAATCATAAGTAAGTCCAAAATTCAAGGACTTTTTTTTTTTTACCTAACAGTTTAAGAATTAAAATATTAGTTTTCCCATAATTTTTCCTTCTATTATCACACTCAAGTTTCTAATATGGTGGATATTAGCTCTGTTTCAATGGAAAATAGAGTCGTCTGGTAGGCCCCACTGATGGCTGGATCAAAGTTAACGTAGATGTAGTTGTTTCCTTATCTAGGAGATGTGCTGGCTGTGGTGGAGTTTTTAGGGACTCTAGTGGTGATTGGATTGTAGGTTACTCAAATCATCTTGGTCAGTGTAGTCCATATGAAGTGAAAGAATGGGCGATCTTGAAGGAATTGGAGCATGCTAGGAATATGGGCTTCAAGATTATTATAATTAAATCCGATTCAAAAAATTTGGTTAATGCTCTAAGAGTTGTGGAAGCTGATGGTACTCTAAGTTTGGTGGAGTTGCAAATTAGAAATTACTGGATGTAAAATGGGAAGTGCAGTTGAACCATATTTCCCCCGAGTGTAACCAGGTGGCGGATAAGCTTGTTAAGAAAGGTTTATCCATTTCCTGTTTCTTTGATAGGTGTCCTGATTAGAGCTTGTTTGGATCCTCTCTTTTTTAAGGTAAAAGTTATTTTTAAGTTAAAGCTATATATATATATATATATATAAAAACTTGAAGTTGTTTGATGCTTATATAAATTTCTTAGCTTAAAAGTTAATCTGATAAAGAAAGACGGAGTGAAAAGGATTGTAATGCTCAAAACTCGAAATCGAAAGGACGACCACACGTTTCATTTCAACAAAAACTAATAAGTAGAGCCAAGAAGAAAAACCCATAATTTATCCTGAAAGTTGCAAAAAGCAAGGAAAACCCCGAATGAGAGACCGAAAAAATTCTGGGTTTGATGGCTTTGTCACTGCAGGGTACTAATAATTCTTCTCATGGTTTTAAA
The DNA here is from genome assembly GCA_025563575.1 of Acacia pycnantha. NCBI lineage: Eukaryota > Viridiplantae > Streptophyta > Magnoliopsida > Fabales > Fabaceae > Acacia > Acacia pycnantha. The sequence continues at coordinate 868,743 of JAMWYP010000028.1, forward strand.
AATTATTTCAGGATTCTGAAAAAATATTTTAATGTACTAATAATCTTGAAAAAAAAAATCTAGGGTACTAATGGTACTAAAAAGATATTTAAGGATACTAAAAAATATTTCAGGGTACTAAAAAAAATATTTAAGGATACTGACTTACACTAAAAAAATACTGATGATGGTAGAGGAGAGAGAAAAAGTAAAAAAAAAGTTTTTTTTCCCCAAAACCTAGGTTTTGATGCAGAATAGCTTCTGAACAAAAATGGAGTGTTTGGTAAACTTTTACTAAAACCTAAGTTTTGATGCAAAATAGCTGCTGACAAAAATAGAGATGTTTGACAAACTTACGACAAAACCTAAGTTTTGATTTCCCCGCAATCCCCAAGACTCCAAGTGTTACTACCTGGCTACGACCATAAGGAATTGTTTGAAAAACTTTTGTTGGGAAAAACACCAATGTAGCAACTTTTACAAAAAATTATACATAATTAAAGCACATGGAAAAAAATTTACCAAAATAGGGCCGTCAATGACGCCTTATTAGACAACGCCATCAGTGGCCACCGCCCTCTAGATCATCAAATTTCATCAATGCCGTTGACAATATTGACACCATTAATAACGTCATTCAAGGTGCTTGACGCCATTAATGGCGCCAAACTGGTTGATGCCATTAATTGTGTGGAATTTTGAAAACAGATGGCTATGCTTCATCTTATTTCATTAATTGTGTGGAATTTTAAAAAATATCAAATCATTTAAATTTAAAATGAATTTATTTCAATATTTATTCATTTTTTATTTTGGTTTAATTTAATTTTTTTATTATGTTTTTATACTTTACCAACTTATTATTTTAATATTTAATTTAAAATAAAAATAATATTATAGCTGACACTTCTTTATATAAAAAAAATGAATTTATCATTTATGATTCTGGTCCTCTTGATTTGAATTTATCAAAAATGACTAAGAGTTTGCCAGTTTGATTGCTGATATATCTAAAAAAAATGAATTTATCATTACAAGATGTATATCAAAAATTTTAAATCTAAAAGATTCAGATAAGATTTTTGATGTCCAAATTGTCCATATGTTGAGATGGTGATGTTTTTAACTAAAGATATGGTGATTTTTTCTTTTAAAAAGAAGATATGGCGACTTTTAATTATAGATTCATTGATATTAACTAAATTTTCTCTCCATGCGCAGCATATGTATTTAAAATGGTAAAAGATAAAATGGAATACATTGGTGCGCAACATATGTATTTAAAATGGTTAAGCCATTAATGGCTTGGGCCATTAATGGTGTCAAGTAGCTTCGCGCCACCTTGACGCCATTAATGGCGTCAACACTTTCTACGGTATTGATGAAATTTGATGACTAGGGCGGTGGCGTCACGGATGTCTACGCCACTGATGGCGTTGCCTATCAAGGCGCCATTGACTGCCCTATTAGGTAAAATAGTTTGGAGAGAATATGAAAAATATAAATACTTTAAAGTAATTTAATTAGTTTCCTTAAGTTCTAAATAAAAAGGTCAATTTTTGACTTATATTTAGAATCATAACTTTTTTTTGGCATACAAATTGGCAAGCCCAGGCTGGAACAGCCATCAAAATATGAAATCCATCTAATGCAAACAACAAAAAATATGTATTTCCAAATTTACCATCCAAGCCTTAATTTTTTTCTGGCAAGGTCCTGAAAGTATAAATTTGTTACGGAAGATGGGCCTGACCTTTTTGTTTACAATTGGGCCTAAGGTTTGAATTGGGCTTTCAGTTTTGGGTATCATAAAGCCCATATCAGAATAGACTTCGCGCCTATTGTGATTGAGATCTTTATCTACCATAATCCCTTTGTCTCTATTCCCTCCTTCGCCTTCAGACGATCACAGCGGCCACTCTTCCCTCGTCCCGTCTCATATAAACTTCTTTTATTTTTTATTTTTATTGCTTTTTAAAAAAATTATTAAGACGAAGTAATTTTAGGGGACGATCCCCTAAACATCAAAATTCAAATCTAAATCCCTCAATATGGCATTTCACGTTGCTTGCCCAATTACATGGTTACTTCTCTTCTCTTCTCGCGCCTTCTCTATAATATAAACTCTTGCTCTTTATCTCCCTCTTCCCCTTTTCCATTTCCATCTCACGAAGTTTCCATTTTTCTGTTTTGTTTGGGTGTTTTCAGTCGCCGAATCTGCTTCTGCTCGCTAGGGTTTCCTCGCGTCCTCCATACATCGAAGGCTAAACATGAGTTTTTGGACGATGTGGCAAGAATCGATGAATTTCTCAAGGACCCTTTGGGAATTAGGGCTCCAGAAAGGGAACAGACCGTGCAAATCGCCGTCCCTAAGGTTGTGCCGCCGCCGCCGCCACCTCAGCGGCAGTTGCAGTCAACGGCGGTGGCTGATGGGGTCCCCGCTGTTGATGAGGTGGACGAGGCAGTGTCAACTAAGGCCAAAAGGGTCGCGTTGCAGCGGAAGGGGGCTGCCGCGATGATTGCTGCCGAGGAGTACGCCCGTCAGTTTGAGTCCGCGGATGCGGTGGTGAGTTTTTGGGGACAATTTCTTGGTTGATGTTTTCGTTAGTATTTGGATTTTTGGATGTTATAGCTGTGTGTACGTTTTTGTGAAATTCAGCTGGCTAAAATTGAAATTTTATAGCTTTTCTGTATCCCACGTGTTCTGGCTAATCTGATGTCCTTTTCACTCAAATCTTGACTGATGGGAGCTTACTGAAGAATTATACACGTGGGTGAAAGGTTCTATAATTTGCTAAATTTAATTTTAATGCTGTACAATCCAATATCCCGATAATTTTTCAACTAAATTATATTTTTTAATAAGGGTGGGTGTGGCATAGGAGGCGTTCTAATCTGGTCTATTAAATTTCTTCCTGTTTGCTTTGGTACAGAGGGGGAAAAACTTGATACTGTTTTTTTGCATTGACTGTATCCTGCTAAATGTAAAGTTGAAGAATGGAAATTTAAAGTCACTATCTGATATTGATAGTATTGTTTCTGCCCCTTTTGATTTCAAAATGGTGGAATAAATGATCTTGCATACAATTTTATGAGACTGCTTATAAGCTTAAGTCACAAATTTGTGTTCAATTTTAAATGAGTGTAATCAAACTTGCATGTATGATAGCATATGGAATACTTTCTTCTCTTTAATTAATGTGGTTATATATATAAATAGGATGTATCAGGAAGTCTTGCTGGGGAAGAGCATGGTAATTTGAACGTCAAAGTCTTTTGCCGAATGTGCAATCGTGTTGAAGATGAAGGAAGTGAAAGAGCTAAGAAAATGCTTTCATGCAAAAGTTGTGGTAAGAAGTACCATCGGAATTGCTTAAGAAGTTGGGCTCAACATAGAGGTAAGAAGATATATCTGCCCATATCCAGACATGGTCCAGCTTTCATTTATTACCATTTACCTAGTACCAACTGTAGATTCTCATTCTCTGGGTCGTTATTGTAGATTTATTTCATTGGAGTTCATGGACTTGTCGTGCTTGCCGAATGTGTGAGGTAACTCATGATGTGCAATACTGACGAGCTTGTCTTTTTGTTTTCCATGTTATTTTGAATCAGAGACTTGTTTGTTTTCATATTTGCAGGGAAAAAAATGATTGATTGCTTTCATATTGATGTTTTGCCTCTCAATCTGGATTTGTTAATGTTTTGATGTAATATTTTCTTATTACCCTGGATGGAATGAAATCATGTTTGACCTCCATTGACATCAAGTTGAATATTTAATCCTTGTTAGATTCAACCTTAGTAGCCCCACCTAGTGGGATAAGGCTTCTTGTTCTTGTTGTTAGATTGATGGAGTGATTTGTGCATTCTAAACAGCCTGAGTTTGCAACTCAGGTTTTTAAGTTTTTTATTTAACTATCAGAGGGGAGGTAAAATTTGAATGTTTATTATAAACAAAAACTAGAGGTATGCATTTTCTCCTTCAATATATTCGAATTAGGAGATCTGTTTTTCTATATAGTGTGAGTTATATTTTATATTGGCTTGGTGGCGTACATACTAATGCATCTTTGGATAAGTTTGTTATGGATTATTCTTTAATATTAATTTACAATTTACAATTACTGTACACTGCAGTACTAGACATTAATTTGATTATGGACTTGAGATTTAGCCATGAGTTATTTTATACTCAGCAATGTAGTGATTCCATCAGGGAAAAACATGATCAAAGTAGTGGGCTGGTGGAGTTGGAGTTCCCTCTTTTTGCCACATCCTGTTATTGTGCTAGTTTAAAGGGTTTATGGCTACTCTCATGTTCCTGCCTTTGAAGTTGCATAGAGAATTATATCAATTACTGCCTTCTTCATTTTGAGTGGTTGCAGCTCTTATACGAATAATTGAATATTGATGATTCCTAGAAGTTAAGCAGCCAGTGCATGCATGTTGCATTTTTTTTTTAATGTCAGTTTTATAATTTCTCTGTTTCTACCAGGCCTGTAGAAGGACAGGAGATCCAAGTAAGTTCATGTTTTGTAAAAGGTGTGATGGTGCTTATCATTGTTATTGTTTACATCCTCCTCACAAGGTAGAGTCTGCATCACTTATCACCAATGATCTCAATATTTATTTCAAATCATTTAATTTGTGCTTATGAATGATGCAGAATGTTAGTTCTGGGCCTTATCTGTGCTCAAAACATACAAGGTGCCACAGCTGTGGATCCAATGTTCCTGGAAATGGTCTAAGTGTGAGGTATCAATATGCCTTTGTTTTAAACTTCCCTTGTGGCATTCCAAACATTCGTTCTTATGATTTAATTCTTTTGTCATGACTAATTTACCATTTCAGATAGGCCATTACCTTTGTGTATACACGCAAGCTACTTTTTAGTGTATAATACTTTGGAAACTGATGAATATATCTGTTGACGTAGTTATGCTATTTGCGACTTAAGCCTCATAATTGACTTCCTATAAAATTTATACATTAGTAGGTTAAATAGGATAAATAAACAAAAAGGTTAGAAAAAAGTATCCTTTTAACTCATGGATACCAAGGACTGTAATTAACGATGATATTTAGAAACCAAATTGATATTAAAAACCTCTTTCAACTTGTAGAAGATCTGATGGGAAACATAAATAGGGTTGAGATTATTTTATCAGTGTATAAGGGTTATTTGTTTCATGTAAATTAGGATATCTAGATTTTTTAGATTGCCTTTTAGATTTTATTTTGTTTTGAATTAGGATTTATCTTTTATTGGAATAAAGATTATTTATCTTTTTCTTTTAGAATTTGAGTAGTTTAGATTAACTAGGATTAGGACGAGGGCTCTATAAGTAGCCCTATGGTTTATTGGCTCGTTTTTGGCCTATTAAAAAGTTGAATAAATCTTGAATATTTTTCATTCTTCCCCCTAAAGTTCTCTATATTTTCCCTCTCTTTCTTTCTATCCATCCATTACGTTTTTATCCTATTGTGTAGTCAGTGATTTTTTCCCTGCAGATCCTGCATGTTTAAATTGAGACCTGGACTTACCATTTTGTTTTTGGATTTCTAGGTGGTTTCTGGGATACACCTGCTGTGATGCATGTGGAAGATTGTTTGTCAAAGGAAACTATTGTCCTGTTTGTCTGAAGGTATTGATCGTTGGTCTTGCTATTTTTCTAGGAAATAGGAGTCAGAACTTGAGTTCTGAGTCAAATTTACCTTCAGTCCCTAGGTGATTGGATCACTTCTCAAAATCTTAAACTATGATCATGCAAAGAGGCCATTTGATTTTGTATCACCAAGAAGTCTCAGGACTTGGGTGATGCTGTATGATGTATAAAGTTCCATATATGAATTATTTGGTCCTATTGATTCTTGAATTATAATGTTAATTTCATTGGGTAAATAACCCGTTCATTACCATGGGGTAAGTACCTATAACAGTCTTAACAGGAATTTCGTTGACATTATTTTGGTTTACTTATGTAAGGGTCTTATCAGCTAGATTCTCATTTAATTTTTAGGATTCTTGAACTTGGCTATAGGTTATAGATCCTTGTTTATCCTTGAATTGTATTGCAATTGAAGTGCATGAAGCAGTTTATATACAGATAGTAACCTTTTTGAATTTGTGCATGCACAACTAAATATTTCTGGTTTTAGTTTTTTGGCTTCCTTCTGATTTAGTTTTTGACCAAGGTCAATGGCGTCATTTGATTCATGTAGTTGACCCCACATAGTGGGATTAAGGCTCTTGTTTGTTTGTTGTTTTGATATCTATTATGGATTGCTTTTGACTTTGATGCAGACTGGGATAGTTATAGACACAAGAAGTATAGGGTCTGTAAAGAAATAAGAAAGTAGACTGATTTCATTGGGTTATTTGTAGGTCTATAGAGATTCAGAATCAACACCAATGGTCTGCTGTGATATTTGCCAGCGTTGGGTGCACTGCCAGTGTGATAATATAAGGTTAGGTTACCCATACTAACCTAAAAGGTCATGAAGATCGTCTGATTTTGCTGTGTAATATTTGCTGTTCTAGATATATATCTTGATTGATAGGCTGTTGTTTTTGTTTTTTTGTTGATACATGCCTCTGTCCACAGGCAGTGGTTATTCTTTAGAACATTTTATTTATTTTCTATTTAAAATAAAAAGTAGTTTGTCACATTTATTTGTGTCAAAATGCTAACGATAATGTTATAATATGCTGTAGCTTGATAGTTTTTATCCTTGTAGGTCCTGATATTTCGTGGTAGTGAGTGGATTAGTAATTTAATTTTCAGTGTGCAACCTTGTATTTGAAGGTTATTGAGAAGTTAACGTATAAAAGGAAATTGTTATTATTATTGTTCTAGATAGGAAGTTGTGAGCTTTCTCGTGTGAGGCACAGATTGTTCAGTATTTGCTGCTACTTTGAATTTTCTGTTTTTACTGTCCACCAGCATCTGGTTTTGAATAGTCAGTATTCTGCCAATTTTTACCAAGCACCATCTTTATTGTCTTTGTAATTCAATGGGTTTCTTGAGACTGCTTATTTATAGAAAAGTTTTGCAGTGATGAAAAATACCTTCAATTTCAAGTGGATGGTAATCTACAGTATAGATGTCCCACATGTCGTGGGGAATGTTATCAGGTATGTGGTATGCCTTGACTAGGTCTCCTTTACTGCCTTTTGTGAAAGGAACTCATCACAATGGAATATTTATAATTTGCGTGTATATTGCAGGTCAAGGATCTTGAGGATGCTGTTAAAGAACTCTGGAAGAGAAGAGATATTGCTGACAGGGATTTAATTGCCAGCTTGAGGGCTGCAGCTGGTTTACCAACTCAAGAAGAAATATTTTCTATTTCACCTTATTCAGATGATGAGGATAGTGAGCCTGTAAAAGCAAAGAGTGAATCTGTTCGATCTTTTAAGTTCTCTCTGAAGAATTTCTCTGATCACTCGCCAAAGAAGACAAAAGATTATGCAAAGAAATGTTCAAGTAAAAAGTCTGCCAAGAAAAAGGACTACCAGACTGGTAAAACTGATCCAAGTTTGGAAGGACATAGTGATGCCAAATCTGTGCATAGCTTGGATGATGATATCCAATCCCACAGACATGAAGTTCCTGATGTTTATTCTTCACCTGCTGGTGGAAGCCTGAGTCAAACTGAAGGGAATGCTAGTCAGCCAGGGATTTTGAAACAGAAGTTTGTAGATGAGGTAATGATCAGTGATGAGGAGAGAAAACCTAGGGTTGTTCGAATAAAGAGTAGTAAGGCTCAAACTCTTGATAGTGAAGAGGAGGCTGGAAAAAGTGGTGATAGGAATCAGAATGTGAGGGGAAAGAAGTTGGTTATAAATTTTGGGGCTCGGAAAATTAACATGACTAATTCTCCACGATCTGATACTTCAAGTTGTCAAAAAGATCAAGATCTTGTTAGCACTAATGGTATGCATCTCTGTGAAGTTTAATCCTTTTTTACCTTTTGTTCCCTACTAATTTAAGAACTGGAGATTTCAGGAGAGTGTTAACGAATGTGGGTTATGGTCAATTTCTTATTTAAGATCTGCCTCCCATATGCATGTATGCTTGTAATTTCGTTTTAAATGAGTCGTAATGAATTTTGTTGAATCATTAGATAGCCTTTTCCTCCTCTTTTTTTTGTAATGTTTTTTGGTTCCAATTTTATATCAGGCAATGAAGATATTAGCCAATCAGGGAAAGGAGACAAGTTTGTGTTAGAAAGACATGATGGCACAGCTAGAAATGCTGATGGTAAAGGTAGGGTCTGGTTAAAATATTTTGGGGGTTATTTCTGCATCGTATTTTAGGTAGCACATTCTGTTATACCATGGGTTAGCAGTTGGAGATCTATTTCATCTTATTTTAGTTTCCCAAAAGAAATACTAACTTAAGTTCATGGGACTTGCAGGAAACAGAGTTGAATCTCGCCAGTCAAAAGATTTAAAGGTTTTAGAAAGAGAAAGAAATTTGATGAAGCCTGCAAAAATTAAGCCAGAAGTTTCTGAATTGAACTCAGTCTCTGTTAGGAGCAATGTTGCTGATGGGAGCGAATCTGTTCGCATAGAGCGACCTCTTATCTTGTTCGGGAAGCGCCGCACTGAGAGAACGACTGGTCAAGACGGAGCTGTACAAACTATGTCACAAGGGGAGAGGATGTTTATGGGAAAGCAGTCAGAAGGCAGGTCTGATGCATATGATGAGACAGATGACAACTCTAATCATACACCATCACATTCTTTGCCAAAAGACCCTAAACCTTTATTGAGATTGAAATTTAAGAAACCTAGCATTGAAAGTCAAAATTCTCTTCATCGTGAGGATGAGAAGATTACAATCAAAGGGCAGAGGTCAAAACGGAAGAGGCCTTCACCTTTCATGGAGAAAGTGTCGAACAATGAAGATGAAGATGTAGCACAGTCGCATCAAGATGGTGTAATGGATGAAATCTTGGAGGCTAATTGGATATTGATGAAATTGGGCAAAGATGCCATTGGAAAGAGAGTTGAAGTTCATCAGGCATCTGACAATTCTTGGTTAGTTTCTTCTCTACCTTTGGTATGCATCAATAATCAATAATATTTGGAAGTTCAGGCCCAAAAAAAAAGAAAAAAAAAGAAATATTTTGTAGTTGATTTGGCATGCCCCGAGTACTGTTGTTACCACTGATTCATTGGTTTCTCCTAGGAAGCTTCAATATCTTACAAGAACTCCGGGTGCATGAATGTGCTTTATTTTATTTTTTTGGTAAAAAAATTTGAGTTGTTGACTTGATGTGTGGATCATATCCCTTTTCTTTTCATGCTTGTCTTCTATTTACTCAATCCTTTGATTTCCAAATTTGAGTTCTCCGTTTGGCTTTGGTGTACTTTTTTTCTGTCCAAATTGTAAAGATCTGTTTTCCACTGCATTTTTCAATTGCCCTTTTTGTCCTCATAGCAAATGAGTTTCTAGATGTAAAAGAAGCTAAAAGATGAAGGTTTGATATGCTTGCCGCCCCTAATGATTCAATCAGTAAAATTCTTTTCAGTGAGACATTTGTCTTGCTTGTATGAACAGAAATTATTCCAAAAGTACTATGTGCATTACGGTGAACATGGTTTTTCACTTTTGATCTAGGCACAAGGGATCGGTCACCGGTGTCATTGACGGAACTTCAAAGATATCTGTTACCTTAGAGGATGGTAAGGTGAAGACATTGGAGCTCCGGAAGCAAGGAGTCCGTTTTATTCCTCATAAGCAAAAGAGATCAAAAGTTTGAATCGATCAACCATTTCATTCTTGGTTATTCTTTCACGTGGAGACTGTCCATACTTTTGATTTGAAGAGACAGCTTCTTATCTCTATGGGGGACCTCTAGATAATCCTTGCCATTCAGTGGTAAGATGTGCTGCTGATTTTTGGCTGAAGCCATTTTCTTCTGGAACTATTTCAGTTTTCCATGAAGAAACAAAGCTGCTTCAACTGAGGTCCTTCGAAAACTGCAAAATTTCATCCAGGGTTAGAGTTGTCTCATTCTTTTCCCCCACATGTATCTTATTTCAGGAAGTAGTTTCTACATCTGATGTATAGGTCACCATTGCTGTAGAAGGAAGATTTTTTTTTTTTTTTTTGGGATGATTCTGTAGAATGAAGATGGAGTGTCAGATTTATTGCTTAAGTTGCTAGTTGTATTGTGTACCACAGTCCTAGTGAGCCGAGATGTTACTATTTGGAAACTGAACTGCTTCAGTTTGTCCTCTCCCCAATTAGTGGGTGGTAGGTGTTTCATATAGTTCCCTCAAAATCTGTTTAGTGCATGGACATTTAAATTTTGTTTTTGTTTCTTCTTCTTCTCTTTTCGTGGCCAATCAATGTGCTAAATATTTGAAAGCCGAACTTAAGGAATAATATACCAACTTCTCATATTGATCACTCAATATATTACAAGATCTGTTTATTTGATGATTATGCTTAAAGAAATAATGAATTTTCAAATTTATGTTGTGCTAGAACATGTAGATAAATTGTAATGATTGGGACTATGATGATGAGGATGATGACTAGGAGGATGACATGACTGATTACAAGGACGATGGCTAGGATAGGGATTCTATCCAGGCATATATGATTAAGACAGTTGGATCAAGACCTGGATATTTAGATGAGGAGGCTGATATGGATGATGACATTGACAAGGATAAGGGTGTTGGGTTTGGGACCTGGCTTTGGTCCGATGCATCGGACCATCCGATGCATTTTTTGCCTAATAAAATTGTACCGCATGCGGTGCGTGTACCGCATGCGGTAAATTATTAAGTGCAAAAAGATGCATCGGACCAAAGCCAGATCCTTGGGTTTGAGCATGAGACAAATACTTGTGTACTTCAAGAGCGTGACTTCATACGCTGACTAATTAAAAATGAAAAATATAATTATTTTAAAGTAATTTGAATAGCTTTATTAATCTTTCTAAAAAAGTCATGTATTATTGGGTAGTACTTTTGAAAATGAAGTAAAAAAGTTACTCCATCCGATCTTAATTATAGGACAACATTTGAGAGTTGGTTTTGATCCTAATTATAGGACAACATTCTAATAATTGTAAATTTTTTCCTAAAATGCTCCTATTTTATTCTCTTAAGTGTGTTTGGTTTTTAGTGAGTATATGTATATGGGTGCGTATACTCTTCCAGTCAGTGAAACTTTTAGATATATATACATGTATGTATATATGTGTGTCTACACACAAATATCTATAGACACACACACACATGTGGGTGTATGTCTACATATATGTATATATATATGTGTCTATACACAAATATATATAGACAAACACACATATATGTGTGTGTATGTCTACATATATGTATGTATGTATATAAGCGTGTTTGTGTATATATGTATGTATATTTTGAGCAAAAAAGTATATTTGAATGTATATGTGTGTGTGTGTCTACACACACAAGTATATATAGACATACACCCACACACACACATATATATATGTGTACATATATGTAGACATATATATGTATATATAATAAGACCATTATTTCAATTAGATAGCGTGTGGAAAAGAAAATTCTAGATCGAAGAGGTATGTGGTAGGAGTTATTTCAATTAGATTTACTTTTACTTATATCATTTTAAATTTAAATAAGGGCATTTTAGGAAAATGAGTAAAATTAACTAATTTAACTTCTTTCCTTAATCTTCCCAAAATCGGTTAAATATGTCCTATAATTAGGACCGGAGGGAGTATTTCCTTAAGTATTCCAAGAGTGCTTGTTATTTTTTCAATTCATATTTTTATAAAAATGCAAAAAATACTTGCAATCTTTTTCAAAAGGTGCTACTACCATTATAACCAAATATCAGGTGAAAAAATATATTTTGAACTCAATCATGCACCAACTATTTACTTCATTATAATTCTATTATTTAAAATATTGGAATTATAATGCCGTACTTCCTCATGTCCTTCTTATAAGATTCAAATTTTGAATTTGTTGGGTACATAGTTTGGGATTGTTTGAACATTAAATGCATTTTTACAATTTTATTCTTAATTAATTTTATATATTCTCTTTCATTTTTTATTATTTATCTCTCTCACTCATCATCTTATTAATAAGAGTATATTTAGACAAAAAAAAAAATTCTTATATATATATATATATATATATATATATATATATATATATATTTATTTATATTTATATTTATTTATTTATCTTTCTCAACTACCCAAGTAATTCAGTTATTTGAATCTTATAAAAAAGATCTAAGTAGTATTTTACCAACAATTAGTTTATGTGTGACTCATAATCTTGTTTACCATGATTCATAACTATCTTGTTCGACTGTTGTCTTAAACAGATTTTTGTTAGGCTGTTTCATGCTAATTGAGGCCTTAACTTATCCATTTCTTAAAAACTAAGAATTGTTCACGAGAAAGTTCATATCTCTGTCCAGTATGCCCTGTGGACTGGGTTCCAAGCGCCCTGCCCTTGAATTGTGGGTGAGCCCAACCCCTTTCCTAAAATTTTATTATAAAAAAAAAAAAAAGTTCATATCTATGTGATACCTTTGTCATATCAATTAGGTTATACAAACTCAGTTATAGGTGCAGGCACCTGTATATGCTTTTTTTTTTTTTTTTGCTCATTCATATTTTTCCGAGAGCATATGTTAAGAGAGAAAGTGAATTTCATAAACTTTGAAATTCTTTAATTTAAATTAATATTTTTGCACTCGAGTTCAAATGCCTATAATGAATTGCATGCTGAAACATAACAAATTAGAACCAAATTATGAATATAAAAATAGAAAAATAATCATCAATAAATTATTTTTATTGATTGATATGGAGATAAACAAATCAATTATAAAGGAATATAAAAAAAGAAATTAGAAAGTAATCATCAATAAATTATATTTATTGATTAATGGATTCAAACTAAATCACCTAATATTTATAAAATTTTTTTACAAATTAAATGTAATTTTAAATTATGATAACTCCTGGATTTATTAAAATAAAACAACTTTTAATTACCAAGTAATATAAAAAAAAACAGTGTTTTTTAACAGAATTAACGGTGTTAGTATGAGTATTATAGATAGATATCAATTACTTCATTTATGCAGAATGTCTTTCATGAGAGCTTACAATGGAATTGGAATTTTTAGTAATTTTTCCTAATTATACAAAAATACTGTGCTGAACATATGCCATCATGAGAGCTTAGAATGGAGTTTGAGGAGAACAAGGCAAAAGAAGACAATAAAGAAGAAATGTCTGCAGTAATGGAGTTTGCGGAGAGCTTAGAGCCCAGAGGGGAGAAGAAATTCCGCTTGAAGCATTCAGCGCTCAACGATCCTGGAAGAAACTGGTACAGAGCCGATCTTAACATGCCGGGTAAAATAGTTGAGGTTTTCCAATTTGTAACTCCTTACCATGATGCAATTGTGAAGAGTATCTCCTCCCCTTCTGATTGACAATTTTTATAGAATCTGTTGCTTGAACTTTGAAATGCAGAACCAGAGTGACCAATCTGAAGATATCTCCGAGATTGTTTTGATTCGGACTATGGTAATAACCTTGACGTACTTCGTATTCGCACTTTGTTCATTCAGTGTTTACCACGAACATGCATTTTCCACGTAGTGCTAAATTCCTTTGAACTCATACTATCTCTATTGGATTTTCTATTCTACCCTGATGGATTGCAATGTTCCGTTTCTACCCGATGAAGTTGATGAGAATGATGACATGCTTTAGGGTAGGAATGAAATTCTTCTAAATAATTCCATGGACGAGCCTTGCAAACAAACCCTTGAGTTTTTGAAGCATTGGATTTTCACAGATGTTTGGGTTGCTCAAGTGTTTGATTATATGGAATAAGAAGTTGGACTTCATGGGTATGATTTTCATTCACCACAGAAAATTAAAAAAAGAAGATATAATTCATTTAGTAGGCTAGCTCTGACGTGTTCATAGGTTTGATTTGATTTAGTTTAGACAAATTATTAAATCATACCCTAAAGGTTTGTCAGTTGGAGTATTACTAATTTTAAAGCAGAATCCCTATATTATATTTAGGCCCAAAAAAGGTCTCATTTGTCTCTTATAAAGAGGTCCGGTGGGAGTATTCAAACTAACTATTGTAACATTAGGATACTGATCTTCTTTCAAATTTTACATCGTCTTTACACTCTTCAGCTCTTGCAATCATCTTCCTTCTTGCTACAGTTAGTATCTCCTTCTACAATGTCTATACATCTCTGACACATCTACATGACAACTTACTCATGAGCCATATAGTGTACAACTAGCTAAGGAGTCAATAAAAAATTATGAAAGTGGATGTGCAAGTACACTCCACCATCTAAAACACTAGGGGACTTTTCATTTAACTCACTTGTATAGCCAACTTATGCACTAGATGTAGTCAAAGTTTCTACTGCATTATAGAGAAGTCTTCATCAAGGCCTTCTATTTCTCCTCTAAGTTTGTGTTGCTGGATTATCAACACAGAGATGTTCGTTGAGAATTCTGGTCCTGAAAGAACATCCCCAATCGGTCCTAATTCTGGGCATTGTTGCCAGTCATTCATCCCTTTTGTTAATATAGAGTTCAATCCTCCTCCTCTTCCTACAATCACAAGTGAATATTTCCCTTCCAATTCCCTTAGTGTAGAGAAGGTCTCTGTTGAGTTTGCAAGATGCTTTTCCGTGTACAAAATCCGACCGCCAACGACTTGTCCTTCGTAGAATTGCGCGAAGTATTCATCGTCTAGTCGGATTTCCTCCTCCTCTTTCACTGAAGGGACCTTATGGCCTGCATATATCAAGACATCTGAACCAGTATCTACCAGAAACCTTATCACTGTGAGTTTTACTCCCGGATGCTTTGATGCTCTTGTAGCATAGGCAAGTGCTTCTCTATCATCTTGTCCTCCAACAAAGATGACTGCCACGTGTATTGATACGCTAGATCTTGAGATCTTCTCAATGGATCCAATGCCTCTATCCACTAGAATCCCCATTGAACATGGAGCATTTGACAATAACTGTTCCATAAAATAGCTATCATATAAGATAAAAATGTAGAGAATAAGAAATTTCTTCTTGTGTAAAAAACATTTGGGGGAAAAGGAGAACCAAAGACCTTTTGTATTGATTCTACCAGTTGAACAAACTCTTGTTGGATTTTCCTGGAAATGATTTAACTTCAACTAAAAATTTCGTCTGGCCAAAAATCAAAAACTAAATATTTATTCCTTTTTTGTTCAAAGAAGCAACTGGTAAGAATCTGTATTTGTTTATCAAAAACCTAACTAACTTGTTCTGTATATGCTATCTTTAATTATTTGAACTATATGTGGTAAAGAACATCTATGTCAGGTTCTTCAAGTTCTTAGATATAAACCAAGAAAAACTAACAGACATGATACAAACAAAATAACAGTAAAAGAAACTGGTGTTTTAGACTTATAAGTGTCAAGTATTACGTTTGAGACAAGTGGTAGACTTGTCTCAATCAATCCACATGCGTGTATATATGTATATAACTAGTTGTGTTATTCATATGTCATGAATAGCGAAAGGGCAGCCCAATGCACAAAGCTCCTACCAAGTGGGGTCTAGGAAGGGATAGATGTATGCAACCTTACCCCTGCAAGCGGAGAAGCTATTTCCAGAATTTGAATCTGTGACTTCTAGGTCACATGACAACAACTTTACCTCTATGCCGAGGCTCACCGGTTATATGTCATGAATAGCACAAAACATTTTTCAGACCGCAGGTAATGCATGGAAATATGTGTCTAGTCAAATATTATAAAGCATATAAAGCTTGATTTTGATGACATTACCTTTTTATTCACATATCTGAACCCTGGATTGCCTGGATCCAATGTTCCATTTTCACGCTGGCTTTTGTGAAATGGTATTATGATGAGGGAAATCATCAAATCCTCTGCTAAATTGGCGATATCTTGGGCCATATCGTTGAAAGTTGAGAGAGCCAAGGTTCTTCTAAGTGTTACCCCATCACCGTCTTCTTCTACATAAGCTTGGAACAATAGTGTCACCTTGTCTCTCATTTCCACCACACCTTTGTCCTTCACAATCAAGGTGTCTGCTCCTTGAACTTCCTCTATTGTAGTTGCTATTCCCTCTGTGAGTTCTATTATGTCTGTGACATATACGAGGATTCCAGGATCTGCTGTCCCTCTTGTGATCTCCATCAAGTTAATCGCTGATTGAACATGTTGGGGTCCATGGACGCACAAAAGTATCCTTAATTCTCTCATTGGATCAAGCAATTGGAGGGCCATTTTACGGGTAGGTGCCCTTTTCTTTGCGCGTTTGATGATTTGTGCCACAACTGCTGGGGATGGCAAGATTGTGAGGAATATAACAACAATAATCACTATGCTGGTGGATGTGCTGATTCCGCATTGCATCTGATTGCACAAGAGCAAGAGTAATTCAATGATAAGTGTGTGTATATATTTCTGCTGTTTGTGATTTAAACTTCATGGAAAATTGATGTGGCTACTTGATGCATGGTATCTGCTTGTTAAAACGTCTCTTTAGCTATGATGAGATGCTAAATTCTGTAAATTGGTACTATAAAATCTGGTCCAAAAAATACCATGGAATCATTTGAGGAGAGAGAAAATTAAACTTTTGAGGACTCAAATGATACTAAAATTAGTGAAGAAGCGGGTAGATACTTCATATTAAGGATGTCTTCAAAAGACCAACAGATGCAAATGCTCAAATCTTGAATTATCAAAATGAATGGAATGAGTTCCTATATGCTGAGTAGGGGGCCAAATTAGATATGACATATTCTATCATAGGGACTTTGATTTGATTCCTCTTGGTTTAATCTCAGAAGCTGCATATCCATGCCTCTCTCACTATTTTGACGCATGTTAAGTCTAATAATCCATATAATAATACCAATCTCAGCATGTAGAACCTATTTTTAACCCCACATATATGTTGTAGCTATTACTGTCTGAGACTCAGCACTTACTCAATCGGTCCTATTAACAGTTTAAATGTGATTTTTTCCCCTTCTCAAGTTTATATTATAAACTTCAAAGGATCTCAATGTATATATATATTTATGTCAATAAAAATGCTGGAAATACCGATTTACAAATTACAGTCATAGAGACTACCTTTTGCAACTCTTTAATCTTTAGAAAATGAGGAAATGAGGAAAGAAGCCACGAAATCAAAATTGACTTACTGCTTTGATGGCCAAATAGATATGAAAATGGCCCTTGATGGTGAGAAGCAACCCAATTGCAACTGAATCATGCCAATTGAATCCCACTATTACTCCTAAAAGAAGTATTCCTGCAACTTTACTAACTATAACTGTCCCAATAAGTAACAACAGTCTTGCCCATGTTTCCAACTTTCCAGGCTCAAACTTTCTTATATCAGCTGCACATCCCATCCACAGGAAAAATATGGGAAAGAAAATAGTGGTCAACAAATAGTTGATTTTGCCGATAACCCATTTAGAAACTCTTCCTTCTCTAGGCAAACATATCCCAGCTATGAATGCACTTAGAATTGCATTATAACCATAAAGGGGAGTCATGGCAACTATTAAGACCATGAAGGCCATAGAAAGTACCAAATGTGAACCCTTCATGGGTTTCCCTTCTGGGTTTTCATTATTAACCCAATTCATAAACCAGGGTGAAACCAAGGATGTGAAAAGTACCTGCACTAAAAGTGCACAACTTGTGGCAATGATCCTTCTGATGTGATTCTTTTCAGGCAAGTCAAGACAGTAATTGTGCATTGGTATAGCAATGTAGCCAATTGAAATGAGCAAAGAGCATATGAAATCTGAGTGCATCCCTGCTGCGATGACAAGCTTTCCTATATCGGATTTGCCTATTTTGAGGCTAGTCAGCATACGGGTCAACACCGGCGAGGCCGTGCTGGAAAGAATTGTGGAGAAAGAAAGTGTGAATCCTATCCTGTGTTGGCTGGGAAAATAGTGAAGAAATGAAGTTGTAACAGCTGCTATGATGAATGTAGAGATTATCCCTGCATAAGTAACTTGAGCATCTCTTGTAGGTTTCTTGATGAGCACGAAAGGATCCATTTCTATCCCTAAAGCAAACATGTAACACATCATTCCTATATCAATGATAAATCCAAAGGTCTTGTTGAATTGTTCATATTCAAGACGTAGAAGGCCTATGTTCCCCACAATTAGTCCTACCTGCACGAATGAGAACAACATTAGAAGCATTCAGTCTCATTGATTTCCAATAATGTATTAATATTATTGTCTGGTCCTTATAGTTTCAAATCGTTGGTCTTGGTTCATATAATTTCATAAGGACTTGATCTGAATCTATGCATAGAGACCAAAACAACAATTGTCGGAAGCTTACAAGTATGTCAGAAGTAATGCGTGGTTGTGAGTAAGGCCTTAGCAGGTAATGTACGCCATTGCAAACAACTACCATCCCCATGAAGATGGCAAAGTTTTTTCCTACTGAAAACATGAGTGAGCCCATTTTCTCAGAACAAGGGTCTAATGCAAACTTGAAACTATTATTCGTGTTATGATGAGACATCTTTCTTGGTTTGATCCGCACTAGCTTGCTCTGTTTCTTTCTTCTCTGAATGCTAAATCTTCAAATTATTTCTTTCTCTTCACTCTCATTTTTTTATGTTTTAGTTAGGATTAATTCTAAACAGGTTCTTTTATTTTTTTTTTTCCTTTTTTTTTTTTGTCGAAGCTTTTGCTAGAGCGAGTGGTCATCATTGATAATAGCATTGTTTTAGGAGACAGTTGAGTACTGTGAGGAGAACAATCGTCAGTTGGAGGATTTCTAGAGGGTGAGAAGAAATTGGCAAGAAAACGGAAAATATGGATAAGTCGCGATTATTTCACGATTGTATTTGACTACTTTTTTTGTTTTTTGTTTTATCAATTTATCTCTATTACTCCCTAAGACATAGTTGATTTTTTTTAAAAAATTGAGGAAGTTAAATAAGTTACTTTATTATATTCTATATTTTTTATCCTTATATTATATATCAATTTATAAGTTAGGTAAAATAGTTTGGAGAAAAAAATGAAAAGTATAAATATTTTAAAGTAATTTAATTAGTTTTCTTAATTTCTTCAACAAAAAAAAGTCAACTTTATCTTGTATTTAGAACCCAAGGAAATTTATTCTTTTAAATATTAATTTCAATCACACTTTTTCTAAAAATTATGTTGTGCTGTACTTCTTTTGATCCTTATTATAAGGTACCAACTAATTATTTCATAAACCAATAAAAACTGTGAAAGTCAATAAAGTTGTCTTAGAATTTAAATAATTTTCAATATTACCCCTATTAATTGCACTAAACTCTAATATCATATTAATTATTATTCTCACCCCTACCCTTATTAATTATGAGCATACATGTAAAAAAATAATTAATGCTCATTGGGAAAAAAAAAAAAGAGACAATATTCAGGCCAGAGAAGACCAATCTAGTTTGATATGCCCAATATTGTTTCAGGCTAATTTTTCTTTCACTGGATCGAACTATTTGGACCACCGTGTTTTTTACTCATCCCTAGTTTAAACACCCCAAATGGGACATCATAATGTTTTAATTTTTTTTAGTACATTAAAAGTTTAGGTGAGTTGGGTCCTAAGGGTTCACTTGGGCCAGAGCTTGCCTTCAAGCACAAAAATAGTTAACGAAATCCTTACATCAATGGAATTTGAATCCACCAACATCTCCTTGGGAGCAAGTGGAAAGGGACTTGTTTTCCCACCACTATGTCCTTGGTTCAAGGCGTGGGAATGGAGAATATAGTGTTGGAAGCTCTTTCCCCACAACCGTGGGTCTAATGTAAAGCGATATCTGGATTAGTTGGTGAACCAGGTGGGATAAAAAAAAAAAAAGAAAGATAGAATTTGAATCCACAATATTGTAATTATTAGTAAACCCATTTACCAATCTTTGTAGGCATAATGTTTTAATTGGTTAAATGGCTAGTCTGCTTTTTAAAAATATTTAGACAAAACTAAAATGTGACAGAACTCAAAAGTAAATATATAAAGTTTTAAAAAGAAATATTAAATATTTAGACAAAACTAAAATGTGACAGAACTCTTTTCAAAAATAAAACTAGATTAGGGATTATTATAAAACAACAAGGCGCGGGTACTTTTAATTCTCTTATCTGTCCCCGCCTCAACAATCCTTTTCTATAAATATGTAGTACCTCATCATCGTCCCTCGCCCTTAGGGTTTTTTAGTTCAGTACTCCCCCAACTCTGGTTCTTCGGCCGCCCCTTGATAATATAGTCTTGTAGTGATATTTATTATTTACTTGTGCGTAACCTTTCTTAGCTTCTCTTTTCTCTTGAATCCTCTGATTCAGCTGCAGTTTCATTTGGTTCTTCTTCTTCTTTTTTTTTTTTTTGTTCCTTACGATTGCTGAAGAAAGCCTGTATTTCTTGATCGGTAACATTTCATTTGGTTCTTCTTTTTCTTGATTGCCTGTTTCTGTTTTGAACTATTTGTTTCTGGGGTTTTGAAGCCACTTGATCGGTCAGTTATGGCACTATATTTGTCTGGTTATAATGATATTTGTTATCAACCAGATCTGAATTCATTGTGAGTCTGGTAGGTACTGTTAAAAGTCAGGGAAACAAAATATGGAGAAGGATTCGGATCAATGAGGTTCTCATTTATCTAAAAAAAATATGCATTTCTGCATTTCTTGTTATTTGAGCTGCATCTGCACTTAACCATCACAAATCCCTATTCATGTGTTCATTTTAAATATTATGCTGTGCATTAGTCTGTGATGTTGGTTGTTTAGGCTTTGTTTTCTTTTTCCTCCGACTTGAACTCTGGCTTTGCCCTTTTTGAGGTCATTTGATCAGTTTAGTATTGCACTATGCTTCTGAAGTCAATTTTGTTGTTCTGAGCAAAAAAAAAAAAAGTCAATTTTGTTGTTGTGATCCAGACATAGTCAGGTGCCTACTATATCTTGTTATTTTGGTAGGTACTGTTACATTTCTGGGAAATGAAATATAGAGAAAGGGTCAGGTGAATAGGATTCCCATTGATCTGATGATTTTCTCTTGAAGGTGTCCATCGTTGCCCAATAACATGCCATTGTTGCTTATTGTTATTTGAGCTACATCTGGATTCCACATTACAAACTCAACAACTCTACCAGTTCTTCGAAATTTTAACTTTTAAAATCCCAAAGGAATATGACACATTGACATGCTAAGATGGATGTACAAGTAACCCTGTAGCTTCTCTGATAAGTTTTTTTTTCAATGAGCATAAAAGAATCCATTTATATCCATAAATCAAACATTTCTGTTTCCCACAATTTAAGATGTGTTTTTAGTTTCATGGTTTAAACCACCAGAACCAATGTCTGAAGGCCTTGGACTTTTTGGTGGAAATAGGTAATTTCTTAGCTTTGCCAAAACCATTTCAACATATATGAAACCTGACTTGAACAACATTACAAGCTTTGGTTCATCAATTTTATCCTTATTTCAAGTTTTAAAGCATTAGGTTTGATTGATCATATTTCATTACATTTAAAACATTAATCTGTCATTTAATAAAAATATAGGCTATTAAAAAAGGGATCGAATCCTATAATTTAAAATTTGAGGGATTAAATTACGTATTGTAGTTGAAAGCTTTGAGGCAACAATAATTAAGTAAAAGCACATTTGAAGGGGAGGAGATTTTCTCATTATCTCAATTTTTCATAGTCTCTTATTGTCTTATATGAATTGGGAAGATGAGCCAATCTGAATCATTAATTAGGAAGATGAGAAAAAAGTTAAAGGAGTAATAACTTGATGACGGAGTAATAACTTGATGACATACCACTCTGGTCTTATTTATAAGTTCTTGAAAATTGTGACAATTTTAATTATATTAATTGTACCAATGAAAATAGGGAGAGAAGGAAAAGTTTAAAAGTATCCTTTAGTTGAAAATTTACTTCATAATTATTGAGCTAACTATCTCTCCTTAATACCACTATGATCTTATTTATAAGTTCATTTTGACCAAAAAATTTGGTCCTATTTATAAGTCTTCTTTCAAAAGATAGGTGAAATTGTGACAATTTTGTTCATATTAATTATACCAATAAAGATTTGAAAGATACTCAATCATAAATAAGGGTAAAGAAATTTTACCCCATAATCATTAAGCTACCTACCTCTCTTTGGTATGTGTGTTTTGGTCAAAAAGAACTTATAAATAAAACCAGAGTGATATATGATATATGTGATTTAGTTAAAAAAGACTTATAAATAGTATCATGCTCGTAACTCATTTGTTTACCTTTCAATGAGAGAAACCGAACCAAGGATGAAAGATTATATTAAATTAATAAAATTTTCTACATTTACTGTCATTAAATTGTCTCTTTCTGTAAATAATTCTCACATATATCTCTTTCATTTCTCTTTTTCTAATAAAAATTAATAGTAAAATTGAGAAAATGCCATTAATTACCTATCAAGTGAATTGATTGAAACCGAAGCATGCAAATATGCCAGTTGTGAACACCTTGGCGGGTAATGAAGGCCATTGCTAATAAAAGGCAACCCTACGAACATGGCAGAGTTCTTTTCCAATTGGAAACATGAACATGAAATTATTATTCGTATTACAATTTGGCATCGTTTTGGTTTGATTTGCCTGAAATCCATTAATAACTAATGAAGAACTACAACGTGGAATATTACAACCTATTATCATTTACCAATGGCTCCTAGTAGGGAGGTGATGGGTGATCAATGATACAAGTTTCCTACTATATTATGAGTCTCCTGGTATGAATGTGGTGGGTGATCAATGAGATAAAAGTTTCCTACTATATTATGAGCTAGCTTAACCAAGTAATCTGCTAAACTATTTTGATTCTTATAAATATGACTAATTAAAACTTGTCAGCTTTTTTTTAGAACTATAACATGGTATTAACTATAATATTCCTAAAGGGGTGAATATAATCACATGACATCCCCTAGTCAAAATATTAGCAGCTTCAACACAATATGATAATACAACAACATTTTTGCATCCTTTACTCCAGCATATCTGAAGACCTTTGGTGATCGTAATGATTTCTACTATCGTTGGGGAACTGTTGTGAGCTTACACATAAATCTGCATATCCATCGTCTAGCTCGTTTGGAATAGCGGTAATAGAAGTGGCTTTTGTTTCTGATAGACTTTTCTTGATGGACTTTTTTTTTAATGAACTTTTTTTGATGTGATTTGTGTTTGGGATAGCTTTAGAAAAAACAGCTTCAGACCTTGAAGCTTGGTTAGGTGGCTTCACCAAAAAAACAGCTTCAGACTTTGAAGCCCATCAAAGTATGAAGCCATACCAAACACTCATTATTCATGATTCTCCTTTCAATGGGCTTTTTTTAGCTTTTAAAGCCATGCCAAATAGGCTAATGTCTATCATCTCCACTAATAGTGCCTCCAAAACCGCTTCTCCCTTACTCCATAAATGAAGTATCCACCTCAAGAGTGATAAATCCTTGTTAACATTATTGGCCCCGTTCTACAATATTCTGGTTAGAGTAAAATTGACACTTTGCTATTAAATGCATGTCCCAACTTATCCTGAAAATGCTAGCATGTGATTTGTCTGGTTTTATACCAGGTAGTCTTCATATCCCCAATATAAGTTTTTAATACTTTTTTCAAATTATTAAATCTTCAACTAATAATCAATATACTAAAAATAATTATTTACTGGATTATATTTTATTGAATGTTGAGGTAATATCACAATAATACCTGTAATATAAAAAAATTAAATTAAAATTTTAAATATTCGAAGTCTACAAGATATACAGAGTAATGGAGATAAATTTGTTTCTAGATACTAAAAAAGCTCCCCAATTTCATCATCAAACTCTTGCTACTTACAACTATTCTATTAAGAATTTAGAAGTAAATACTCATTAACACAAATTATCATTCATCACTTGAAAATAACTTAATACAGGAGCTTGATTTTTGAATAAAAATATTTCTCAAGATTAAAAAATATTCTGAAAAATAGAGATGATAAGATGTCAACAATACTCTTAATATCCTTATTTAGTATCTCATATATCTAAAATAATACGAGTATATCATAATTTAAAGTAATATAAACTATGAATAAATTTAACAGATCTTTAGGGTAATTCAAATTATTTTAAAAATCTTCAAGTATTTCTAACAAACTATTAAATATAAAATCACTCAATTAAATAATAAAATTACATAAACTTGAGATATCGACTTCCAAAAAAATATAGGGAGGAAACCACTCTTCTTTGTTTTTTATCCGCTGGAGGCTCTACTCGATATTAAGAGCCCGTCCGGATGATATATATATTTTTAAAAGAAAACCCTTTTTTAAACAAATAAAATATTTTTTTATTAATTTATGTTTTTAGAAAAAAATACAAGTAATTGCAATAAAAGAGAGAATAAAAAAAACGACGGACTCTTTCACAGTGATTTGCTTTCACTCGAACCATGTTTTCGTCAAAACGACTCAGCGACGGCAGAGGATGCAGAGGACCGGATCCAAGATTTTCAACCATCACAGTCCCGGACCTTTTTCAACAAGAGCGGTCGGCCACTATCTTTCGATTTTGATTAGCAGAGAATTTTCGGACCACACATTGAGGTAGGGTTTTGCTTGCAATTTCTCTAAGAAGTTACTGACTTATCTTTGATAGGGCTTTTTAGTTCAGTACTCCCCGACCTCTGGTTCTTCGGCCGCCTCTTATATTCTTGTCTTGTAGTGATATTTATTATTTCCTTGTGCATAACCTTTCTTAGCTTCTCTTTTGTCTTCAATCGTCTGATTCAGCTGCAGTTTCATTTGACTCTTCTTTTTCTTGATTGCTTGTTTCTGTTTTGAACTGTTTGTTTCTGGGGTTTTGAAGCCACTTGATCAGTCAGTTATGGCACTATATTTTTCTGGTTATAATGATATTTGTTATCAACCAGATCTGAATTCATTGTGAGTCTGGTAGGTACTGTAAAAAGTCAGGGAAACAAAATATGGAGAAGGATTCTGATCAATGAGGTTCTCATTTATCTAAAAAAAATATGCATTTCTGCATTTCTTGTTATTTGAGCTGCATCTGCACTTAACCATCACAAATCCCCATTCATGTGTTCATTTTAAATATTATGCTGTCCATTAGTATGAGATAGTGATATCTTGATCTATGAATGTTCTGTGATGTTGGTTGTTTAGGCTTTGTTTTCATTTTCTTCTGATTTGAACTATCTGGCTTTGCCCTTTTTGAGGTCATTTGATCAGTTTAGTATTGCACTATGCTTCTGAAGTCAATTTTGTTGTTGTGATCCAGACATAGTCAGGTGCCTACTATATCTTGTTATTTTGGTAGGGACTGTTACATTTCTGGAAAATGAAATATAGAGAAAGTGTCAGGTGAATGGGATTCCCATTTATCTGATGAACTTCTCTTGAAGGTGTCCATCGTTGCCCAATAACATGCCATTGTAGCCTATTGTTATTTGAGCTACATCTGGATTCCACATTACAAACTCAACAACTCTACCAGTTCTTCGAAATTTTAACTTTTAAAATCCCAAAGGAATATGACATGCTAAGATGAATTTGGAAGTAACCCTGTAGCTTCTTTGATAGTTTTTTTTTTTAATGAGCACAAAAGAATCCATTTATATCCCTAAATCAAACATGTAACCGGTCATTCCAATATTAGGAAGGTTCTATTTCCCACAATTTAAGATGTGTTTTTCAGGGTTTTGAAACTTGGAGATTGGAAACCGGTAAACCGGTTGGTTGGTAAACCAGTCTGGTTTTTACGTCGATTTTTTTTTTTTTCAGAATTAATATTAAAAACCCTGAAATTTTCAATTTATCATTGGTTTGGCCTCAGGCTAGATCTGATTTTACTCCGGTTTAATCCACTACTCACTGACATTTGACTTTGCTTGGCCGGTTTGGGTTTAAGAACCTTGGTGTTTTTAGTTTCATGGTTTAAACCTCCAGAACCAACGTTAAGGCTTTGTACTTTTGGTGGAGATAGGTAATTTCTTGCTTTGGCAAAACCATTTCAACATATATGAATCCTGACTTAAACAACATTACAGGCTTTGCTTCATCAATTTTATCCTTATTTGGTTTTTGTAACTAAGTTTTAAAGCATTAGTTTTGATAATTCAAATTTCAGTATATTTAAAACATTAATCTGTCATTTAATATAAATATAGGCTATTTTATCTTATAAGGGATCAAATCCTATAGTTTAGAATTTGAGGGACTAGATCAAATATTGCAGTTTAAAACTTGAGGTAACAATACTGAAGTAAAAGCACATTTGAAGGATGATAGATTATATTAAGGGAGAATCTGTACCAAGGCCCAATTAAGACCTAAAATTGCAAAAAGGGCCCCAACCACTTTCAGCTACCACAAATGGCCCTAGGGCCCTGATGGGTATTTTGTCAAAAAACGAAATTACATTGGTGCCCTTAGTAAAAGTCTGAAATTATTAATGATTTGCCTCCCTAAAAATTAGATCGACCCCTCTGAAAGCTACGACCTGAATCAGTAGCAGTGGTGATTGACCTTCCCCCGTTATCGCAGTCCTCTTCTCATCAGTCGCGGTGGCGATTAACCTTCCACCGTTATCACAGTCCTCTTCTCATCGATCGCGGTGGTGATTGACTGAATCAATTAGCGAACTTTGTGTCTGAGAGAGATGAATCCTTTAACCCTAGTGAAGCGCATTCAGAATATCAATTCCAAAGAAGCTTCTTTGGGCATCAGCGACGAGGCTTCTGGCACGCCAAGTACAAAGATTCTCGCTTATGTATTCGTCGGCGGCATTCCCTTCGATCTAACAGAGGGTGATCTTCTAGCCGTTTTTGCTCAGTAAGTCTCTTCTTTTTTTTCCCGTTTTGATTAGTGCTCCTGTTACATTTGAAAATTAGGTTACTATCCCCTTCTAACCAATTTTATTTAATAGATGTTTTCTTTTTCAATTTCTTCCTGCTGTGTGTGCCTTCCAATTTATGAGCCATTACCTATGGGAGTAGCAATATGCCGTGGGAGTGCCGTAGGATTATTATAAGCTAGAACTCGTTGTTGCTTTGGCTATCATTATGCCTAATTTTGTTCTTTATGAAATCTGATTTTTGATTTTCTCTAATATCTGCTAGTAATTTGTGTAAATCCAGATACGGAGAAGTTGTTGATGTAAATCTTGTTAGGGACAAAGATACTGGGAAATCGAAAGGTTTTGCATTTCTTGCCTATGAAGATCAAAGAAGCACAAATTTGGCTGTAGGTTGGGTTTTCTGTCTTGTAATAATATTGTTAGGGATGGTTTTAGCTTTTTTTTTCTTGCAGAAGCTTAATTACATACAAATGCTTTTTCCTCAGATAATTTGAATGGAGCACAAATTTTGGGTCGAGTCATTCGGGTTGATCATGTCACTAAATACAAAAAGAAAGAAGAGGAAGATGAAGAGACAGAGAGGAAGAAAAGGGAGGAACGAGGTGTTTGCCGAGCTTTCCAGAGAGGTGAATGCACACGTGGAGCTAGCTGCAAATTTTCTCATGATGAGCAAGTAAGTACAAATTCTCAAGAAGTATTTAATGTGTCTATGATTTAGTCTTTCATGAGAAGAATTAGATGTTTGACCATTGAAATTGGGCCTGTCTTCAAGGTTTAAGATGTAAATTTTGATGTGAAGTCTTTGATGAGATGAGTTTATCATATCATAATATAGATGCTAATATATTAATTGCGAATTTTGATGTCAGCCTTCAATAAGGAGCATTGTAGGCCTTGTTTGATGGTCAGACTTGTTATTGAGCTTGGAGAGTTAGGCTCAAAGCTCTATTATTGGAATTTGGATCCCAATTTAAAAAATCTTCACTTCCGTATTCTTGTTTCTGTTATAATTTTAAGTTTTAGTAATGATTTCAAGGATTTTTAGAACAACTGCACTTCTGGTTCTATCTCTTTGTGACAACTTAAGAGAGATAGGAACCAAAATGTGCCATGCCTCTTGCTTTCTCATCTTGGTTTATTTGAGCAATCGAAACTTCAAAGTTAACTGACATGGCGATATTGGCCACCATTTCTGGTAAACATCTGTCACATTGATTATGTTCATTCACCTTGGAGCCTCATGTAATGTTTCCAAGGTTTTAATAATATAAAGGAGGCCTAATGCAGTTTTACATTTCTTTCTTTTTTTGTTCGAGTGCAATGCTTGAATCTTCAAGACATATGATTGTGTTCTTGATGTGGTTATTTTAAATGAATTTTCATTTCTGATATGCAGGGAGATTGGACAGTTTTGTTGCATTTTATAGCCTCTTTCGTTCTATGTTTAGTTTTCTCCTCATTTGTGTTGACCATGATTTTTGCTTTAGTTGTAAATGTGCTGAATTTTGTGAACCAAATCCTTTGCTTAATTCATGATACAAGTTTGTGTGTTATTTCCTGCTAATTTGAGTTCCTTGTTGTGCCTATCCAGAGAGCTGCAAACACAGGTTGGGGGGCCCCTGAGGATGCTAGTTCAAAGTGGGGTCATGACAAATTTGATGGTCACAAAAAAGAAAGAGATTTACATTCTGGAACTCGAGCGAAGAGATCGTCGTAGGAGGGAAGACACTAGCTTAAGGAAGCCGATAATGATGAGTTTGAACCTAGGACGAGAGATTCCGATAGAAGGGAAGAAAAGAGGCACAAGAGACAGTATGATGATGATGATTTTGGTAGTAGATCAAGGGAAGATCATATTATCAGGGAAGAGAGGAGGTCAAGGCAAAGAGACTACGATTCTGCATCAAGGTCAACAGATGATTATGATAGGAAGCGAGGGGACAGATCAAACATACATGATGATACAGATAGATCAGAGCCAAAAGAAAAACATGATTTGGGCAGGAGAGAAGAAAAGAGATCAAGAAGGTGATTATTGGGATCGGTAGCTTTGAATTTGGGCGTCTCGTCCCTCCTGGTGGTGGATTGCATTTATGTGCTCTCATTCTCTGGTTCTGGTCATTTAACTTGTGTTCTGTATGTTCTCTTTCCACTTTGTTATGTAAGAGCAATCATAATCTTCCCACCATGCATCTAACTAGTGATCTTAAAGAAGTATTGATACAAGATTTGAATCTCTCATATATGTTGTTGTGACTCTTTTTTTTTTTTTTTGGCTTTTTTACCTGTTATCAATGAAACGGAAGTTTTTGGCTGAAACTAAGCATGGCTCCAAATTTATAGAATTGTTGTCTACTTGATACTAAATTGAGATAGTTTAGTAGTAGTATATTATTGAGTGGCAGATTATATATAGTTGTTCTGTTTTCTTCTGATTTCAAATTAATCAGAGCATCCTAAATGAGGACCTTGTAATGTAAGAGCCATGTCAGCATTAGTATTCATGAAAATTTATATTTGAGAACCAAAAAACGTATTTTTATTTGAAATAATTGTCTTAAAATTAACTTTGGCGAGTACTGACTACTGAGCACATGAGTTCGATTATTCGTCTGAATTTTAGAAGAGAATACTTGTGTATAATCTATCTCCAATTCACAACTTTTTCATTCAATGCCTGTAGATCAAAACTATTTCAATTGAGAAGTTGCGTCTTTCTAATAAGGAATTAGACGGATTACCCCGTACGATGCACACAGGTCCTTTCATTAGAAGGGGTGGAAATGATTTTTAAATTTGGAATATAATTTTAGTTAGTGATTATAAAAAGTTGAAAATATGAAATTAAAGGATATGTCACAAGTTAATAAAATCAAGGTACGTTATCTATGAGTACCTGTAATTCATTTTGGAGATGTTTGCTCCAAAAAAATCATATTGAAGATGGAAATAGATGAGCTTGAGTTTAGAAGTATTAGGCATAGTAAATGGATAATACAGTGTATGAATGAGAATGACAATTGTTTCCTGCATCTTTGGTCATTGTTAGTTGTATGTGCAGAAACAGGAAAATGGGAACCCCCTGTTATTGTTGTTCATACGCCTCTGATATTGTTGTCAATTGTTGTTAATACCCCGATATTGTTGTCGATGACCCCATTATTGTTGTTAATACCCTGTTATTGTTGTTAATACCCCCGATATTGTTGTCGGTGACCCTATTATTGTTGTTAATACCTCGATATTGTTGTCGCACCCTCGATATAATAGGGGTATTAACAACAATAATGGATCACCGACAACAATATCGGGTATTAACAACAATAACAGGGCCACTGACAACAATATCAGGGGTATTAACAATAATAATAGGGGTCACTGACAACAATAACATGGGTCACTGACAACAATATCAGGGGGTATTAACAACAATATCAGGGGGTATTAACAACAATAACAGGGGTCACTGACAACAATATCAGGGGGTATTAACAACAATATCAAGGGGTATTAACAATAATATCAGGGGTCACTGACAACAATATCAGGGGGTATTAACAATAATAACAGGGGTCACTGACAACAATATCAGGGGGTATTAACAACAATAACAGGGGTCACTGACAACAATATCAGGGAGTATTAACAACAATATCAGGGGGTATTAACAACAATATCAGGGGTCACTGACAACAATATCAGGGGGTATTAACAACAATAACAGGGGTCAATGACCAAAGATGCAGGAAACAATTGTCATTCTCATTCATATTCAAATATCATGTTACTTACATCAGAAAATTTATAAAACTTTGTCCTAAATATGAACTCAAGTGTTCTGCACAATTGCTATTATAAAATATGTTATACAACCACTGAAATTTAGATACACTTAAAAACAAATCAACCTATGTACATAAAAGGATTGCTTCCTAACGGCTTATCTTCCGCTTGTGGGAGTCCTCGATCATCGACAACACTTTGTCTCGATGCGTGTTGTTTCGATGATTGACCAACCACCACAACATGCCAATCTTCAGATCTTGGAGTTCATCCATGGAGTAGGAAGTCATTGTGTATCCATCCTCTTGCTCCATGGCATCCCACATTTGCAACCAAGAAACGACATGAACACCACATGAGTCCCTAAAAACAAGAAATATACAGAGGTGTTAACAACATGCTTCATGTAACTTATTAAGATATTCTTAACAAATAAAATACAAGTCTCTAAGCAGTAGCACTTCATAGTAACACATCAGAGGACTAGTGGTGCTTGATCACTTTACTCTGGCTGAGAAACAATGGAAGAGAAGGAAAAAAGAAAGATGCATAATTTATATAGACATGCCAGAGTAGACCAATTTGTCCCATATCCAAAGTATGAGCCGCATCTAGCATAATCTAGGCTAAAAAGGGATCAGTGGCATGTAATAATTACTCAGAAGCAAATATCACCATATTTGCATAATTTTTCACTACCTACAAAACTCAAGCAGTAAATAGATATCAATGGAGTAAACTAACCAATCAAAAATCCCTGCTTAATTCAATATGTATTGGCATGCAACTGCTTTCAATGACACAGCAAGACTAGCAAGTAATGTTTCCTCAAACTTTATCTTATGGACTATGGCAAATCATAATTTATTATAGATTGCTAGGTAATAAGAAAGAAGCATAACATGTCATGAGTTGCATACTTCCATTATATGAACCCATACAGTTGAGCTCCCGTAAGCATAAAACTTTAGACATAAATAATGGGAGGATTTATGTTAATAAAGAGAATTTATGAATAATTACTAAATATGCACTTATAACAAAACAACAACAAATCAAAGACCTGCTCGTTTGTATGTACAATTGATACTTAGATAGTAGTGGCAAGCATAAGTTGAGGACGTATGGTGAAATATAAGAATTGATATATTTTGAAGAAACTTCCTACAAAAGGAAATCTAATTTTTTATTTTATTACTTTCTGTTTTTACTTATTTAGCAATTGGGTTGTTGTTATCAATTCATGGGTGTTTTCTCAAAGGGAAGGAAACCTTAGCAGTGGCTTCTATAAATAGCCACCATGCAGCACATGTAAGGAAGATTTGGAAGATAATGAAAATGGATTTTGATATGGTTTAGCTACTTTCTCTCTCCCACTTTTGTTCTCATCCCCCCTCAAGTTCTTCTTCTTCCCCCTCCTTCTTCTGGTCTCATCCCTCCCTTCAATTCTTTGCCAAATCTCCCTCCAAGTTCTAAGTACCATCCCCCGCCCCCTCCCCCAAAAAAAAAAATAATAATCCTTTTGTTTGTATCAGTCAAAGTGTGCCTGAGTCTGCTTTGCATCAATATAATAAAATATAAATGCAGAAGTTACAAATTTAAGAAGTTTCACCTCCTGGGGATTCCAGCCACCTAATCCAGTCCCAGTGACATTTGACATGAGATTTGAAGAAGACATAGGACTGGGGCTTCTATTCCGCAGTCTGTCTAAATCACCAAAATTTTGGTTGGACATCATTCCAGAAACTTTCAATATTTTTGCACATAGAAAACCAATTATATCAGAAATTGACAGGTGCTATGTGAAATCATACTTAGAGAATGTAGAAGGGCCTAACTTAACAGATAAAGAAAGAGTAGGAAGAAATGAAGAGATATCAGGTGATCTCAGTAAAAAGATCAAGTATAAGTAGACACAAGTCGAACTATGACCTAAGAGCCTTCCCAGTTCATCCCAGATAAAACAGAGAATACTCGGCAGAAGCCACTTCACCTATGTTTCTGAGAGCTCTTAGGTTTATGGCTGTCAAGTAGTCTTATGTTGAAGGCCCCATCAACCTACATTGTATTGAAATGATATTCTTGACCTTTAAACCCGAACTTAGGAGTCAAGAGAAAACTAAGTCAAATCCAAAGCCTGAACAGAATGAGTCAAGGATGCCAAACCCCTCACGGAAACTTCAAACTACTTGCATAAACTATAGCAACTTCATGTTTTCCCTTGAAGTCTCTTCTTCCAGCCACCAAAAGAGACCGCATAAAATTTCTTCAAAACCAACCCCAAAGATAAACACTATTTAGACCATGAAATTGACACAGATCGCATCTTGGAAATACCAGTCTCACTATCAATAGTTGTACACACTAAATAACTGGACGGTTCCAACAAGTTACTTACTTTACACAGAAACAACAATGAGAGTTACATTTTGATAAAGGCGACCGACCAGAGGTAATTCAGATGTTGAGACATGATAGAAATAGGGATTAACAGGGATTTCAAACTAAACTAATATTGTAGTTCCCCCATAAAGGTGACTATAAAAGAAAGTGATAAGAGAAATGAAACACCACAATGAATAATAATGGACCCAAGTAGAGCAATCAATGTACAATCGATATGTCTGAAGGTAAGAAAAACTAGGAAGTAAGATTAACACAGATAAAAGCCATTGATATGCGATCTGAAGAACAGGAAGTGATAAAACAAAAGGAATGTAGAGAGAGATCCACGAAAGGGGGGATTAAGGAAGAAAACCTTGATTTAACAGCCGACTGCATATCGGAAGGACTTGAATGAAGGGTCCAAGCTTCTGATGCTCCGCCAACAACTCGGACAAGTACTGACTCCTAAATAAAACCCAAGAAAGTAAAGAAAAACGTCATCTTTTGAATCAAACCGAATTTTGCGACGAACTAGACCAAAACTGTGTATTTCACATCCTACTCGATTTTCATCAAACATTCACAAGCAACCTACCTATCCACATCCGAGGTGGTTCTAATCTGAGGAGAAGCCGCTCTAGCATGAGAGAAGTTCGGATTATACAAACCAGACATGGATTTTACTCCTCGGTTCAGCTTTTATCAGGCGATTGAAGAAAAAAAGGGGTTGAGCACTTCACTCGATGTCGTAGTTGTTGCTGCTGCTGCAGAGGAAAACTAAGAAATAGAGGACTGTGGAGGGGAAGCAATAAAGGGGTCGACAGAAATCTGTGAATTTTACAGAGAGAGAGAGGGAGAGGTAGGGAGGCAAATCATTAATAATTTCAAACTTTTCCTAAGGCACCAATGTAATTTTGTTTTCTGATAAAATACCCATCAGGGCCCTAGGGCCATTTGTGGTAGCTAAAGTGGTTGGGGTCCTTTTTACAATTTTGGGCATTAATTGGGCCTTGGTATAGATTCTCCCTTATATTAAATTGATAATTTTTTTTACCTTTACTATTATTAAATTTTGTCTCTTTGTAAATAATTTTTACATTTATCTCTTTCCTTGCTCTTTTTCTAATAGAAATTAAATAGATGTAAAGGTGAAAAAATGCCATTAATTCCCTATCAAGTGAATTAATTGAGACAGAAGCTTGCAAATATGCCAGTTGTGAAGACCTTGGCAGGTAAAAGCCATCCCTATGAACATGTCAAAGTTCTTTATTTTGGAAACATGAACATGAAATTATTATTCATGTTACAATTTGGAACTAGTTGCCCCCCACTCATCTTTTGGATGACTAGGCGGAGCTTTTTCCATCTGAACCGGGTCTATATTTAATTTATTTTTAATTGTTGATTTTTGAATTAAAAAATTATTTTTAAAAAATATGTTAGTTGAAACCATGGATATAATGGACCAACATTTAGGAGCTTGATTTTTAAAAAATCATTCATCACTTGAAAATAACTGCATGCAGGAGCTTGATTTTTGAATAAAAAGATTTCTTAAGATTAAAAAAATATTCTGAAAAATATAAATGATAAGATGTCAACAATACTCTTAAAGAGGGATTCAATCTTGGGCTTAACTGGTAAAGAGGTCAGACACTCTCACCAAAGGGAGGGGATTCGTTCTTGAAGTTGGTCAAGACGCTGGAGGAGACATCCTAGATAATGTGAACTTGCCTGGGGAGCAAAGCTATAGTCCCCTGTTCTTGGACTGTGGGTGAATTCAACCCCTCTACTAAAATTTTCTCATCGTATAAACTGCATAACGCTGTCTCTCTAACCTCTTCTAGCTTCTTCTTCATCTTCAACAGCTCCTCCAAATTGTCACTGTAACATCCCAAATTTTTGGACCAGAAGGTTGGAAATAAAACTGAGATGAGAAGGCTTCTAGCCAGTGGAGTCTAAAAGTCTTAAGCTTATTATGAGGAAAAAGCTTAAGATAATTATTAAAATTATTTTGGACCTTGAGAATTTGAGAATGTTATGAAATAATATTTCGAGGATATAGCAATATTATGGTGGAGTTAATTATGGGAAATTTAGCTTTGAATAAATGTTAAAATTAATATTTTGAAGTTAAGGCTTATTTCTCCTTAATTTATTTCGAGAAAAAGAAATTAAAGTCAAAGAATATTTGGAAGGGATAATTTATGACCTAAAATAATTATTGGGAAGTTAAGACCTAATCTCCATGAATTCTTGGGAAAAGAATTATTTATTTGTAATGGCTAAAATTAGAAAGAAAAATATGAACTAGAGGTATTATGTGTTGGAAGCCACGTGCCCTCATAACTATTTAATTCTTTATTCTTCATAAACCAACTCCACATTTCTCTAATATTCATTTGGGACACTCCAACCATTTAATTTGCCACAGCCCATACATCTTTGTTGGCCGAGCGAAGAACCAGCAAGGCACGTCTCCTTGTCAGCATATTTTCTCCACTCAGTCTCAACGGTCCACGCAAGAGCAGTAAACCCATGCTTCTCGAGCCCCAACCCAAACTGCCTGAACGTCTCGAGCTCAACGTTAATATCCAGCGTTTCATGCTTCTCGGACCAACGTGTCTCTGCGTCGGTGTAATACCCTGAAATTTGAATTAGGGAATTTAAGGGCCAAAGTGCCAAAATGACCAAAATACCCCTGGGAAGGGTAAATGACTTAGGAAAATTGTGAAAAATCCTAAAAGGCAATGAAATAATTATTTGAATTATGAGAGTATATAACCTCTAATTGTGATAATTTGATAAATTATGAACTTGGAGAAATTGAATAAAATGCTCAAAAAGTATTGTAAAAGACCATAATACCCTCGCAAATTATAGAATAATGTAAGAGGCATGGAAATGCTAATGTAAAAGCAAAAGTTTGAAGATAAAGGAGTGTCTAAATTAAGAAAATTATCAACAAGTGATAATAAAGTAATTAAGTAATATTGAGCTAATTACTTAAGCACGAGCAAAGAAAATTATGAAATAATTATGTAAAGCTCAAAAATTAGTGGAAAATAGTTGAAAATTAGTAAAAGTATGTTTACTAATTAATTGGAAATTTTGGAGAAAAATAGTTGAGTTTAGGTATTTTTAAGCCTAAATACAAGTTTGGACCAATAGGAAAATTATGTAAGAAATTATATAAAATAATTATTAAATAATTATTTTATATTAAATTAAATATAAAACGAAAATTTAATAAAAAGGACCAGATGTGTGACCGAAACTTTGGACTCAAAATAGGATAGAATTTGCAAAACATAATATCTAGATATTATGTTACAACTTGCAAATATTTTATATTATAATTAATTAAAGTGAAACTTTGTGAATAGTAATTTTAAAATTAGGAAACGGATCCTATCTAGAGATCTAGGAATGAGATTTCCAAAGTCAGGGAAAAATAATGATCAGTGGAATTTTGTCTTCCGTTATACTCTTAGGAGAAAATTGAAGTCGTTGGTGCATTTCCTAATAAAACAAAATAGGAAAAAATGCATATAGGTATATTTTTGGATATAAGGAAAATAAATTCTAACTCAACATCTAGGCATGAGTTTGAATTTATTTTGACATATTTGGAATCAGTGAATTTTTCTGAAGAAGTTGATAATTTCAGAAATGCGTTCTGAAACCAGACGCGACCGGACACGTTTTTCGAGAAACTTCGGCTGAACACGGAATGCCCTGTATGGAACCAAAATTTAGGTTAACTTGGACATTTCTACTGAGTGAGGAAATGGTTTCAAAGTTGTAAATCCAGAATTTTGAGATTTTTCCGAAATTACGCGAATCGGGTACCGATCGGGGAAGTCGGCTGCAGGGCATAAAGTAGCAATGAATCATCACTTGGAACCAATTGCTTGCTGCCACTTCATCCCATGTATGTCGACCAAGGCTTCAAAAGGTCCAGATTTTGCCATCCAATCTAAAACAAATCCAAGGGTTTATAACAATTTGGATATTTCCCTTTATGTCCCTAGAAAAAACTATAAATACCCCCTCCTCCCTTCACATTCCTCACACCATTTTCTTGAGAGCTCTTGGCCGAAATAGAGGGGCGGCAAGGAGGAGAGGAAGGCCGGGGAAAATCTGTAGCGAAGCTCTGGGTAAGTTTTTCTGATGCAGAGCTTTAAGTTTTCGTAGTTCTTTCGGTAGTTAGTAAAGCTAGAGTAGTCTTTATTTTTATGATTTGGGTATCATATGGGAGGGCTATTTTAGTCTTTATTTTCAAGAATCATAAATGCGTCAAAGTTAAGCGAAATTTTGGGAAGAAAATAGCCTATGTAGCGGAAGCTACCGGCGAAATTCCGCCAAGTAGGGTTATAGGGCAAAATGGTAATTTTTACCTAAAATGCCGCTTATAATGTCAAATTACTAATGGAAGTGACATTATTCTCATAGGATATCTGAAACGTTGATTCTGCTGCCGTGTTTTCCGTAAAACGTGCTAGAAATACCGTAATCCGTCAACGAAGGTACGTTCGCGTACTGGTAACCTTAACTCTGATGTTTATTGTATGCATATGTGTATATTGTATGTACTCCGAATGTACTATTGTCTGTCATGCCAATTGTCTGTCATGCCTGTACTCTGACTGTACTGTTGTTCTGTCATGCCTATTGTCTGTCATGCATGTACTCCGATTGTACTACTGTTTACGTACTTTGATTGTACTATTATCTCGTACTCTGATTGTACTATTGTGCGTACATCCGATCGTGTACTATTGTCTGTACATCCGATCGTCTTGTTGTCTATCATCCGATTGTATGATTGTCTGTCATCCGATTGTATTGTTGTTGCCATACATATCGATATGTATATCCTATGTCGACCATAGTAAATGTTGCCAAGAGTCTATGAATGTCTCATTGTACATATATGATGTATGTAATCATGAGGTTAACCGTTACACGGGGTTCGATGCATGGACCTCGGCTCTTAACTTAGCTTCGGGGTCGGGTGGACCGAGAACCGAGGAGAGGGACAAGCAAGACGCCTAGGAGTCCCAGTGAAGACTCCTTTCGTCATTTCTTTTGAAACACTTCGTATCATTTGTTTAAACAACAAAACATGTTACCATGGGTATTTTAATATATATATCAGTTACTCAATCGCTCCGGTGCACTACTCTGATCATTTTGAAATGATATTTGAAAAAAAAAAAATTATACTGCTGTAGAAAAGTCGGGTTGTTACATTTGGTATCAGAGCTAGTTTTTCTGATGGCAAATTCGATTCATGATTGGGGGTTCTCACAGTGTGATCTGTGGCGAAGCATTGGCTCTTACCCCGACATGGCCAGACGGCCAGCCACCGTCTTGGTTGTATCCGTCGTGAGGCGGTGCGTAAAAATAGCGGCTGAGGTACACTTTGTTGCCACGGCGTGTGATCGCCAGTGAGACATTTTGGTATCTGTAGTGTTGACCGCGGTGTATGGGCGCCTCGGGAGACACTATATATCAAAATACGATATGACAAGATCATAATGGTCAAACCAAACCGAATTGTCGGTCACCAGGAGGAGCGACAGGCAGGCGAAGCAAAGATCCGACGCGGATAGTCCAAATTCCAAGTAGAACGAAGTTTAGTTCGTACGAGGTTTAGTGGGTAGAGTACAAATTTCGAGGACGAAATTTTATTTAACGGGGGGAGAAATGTAATACCCCGAAATTTGAATTAGGGAATTTAAGGGCCAAAGTGCCAAAATGACCAAAATACCCCTAGGAAGGGTAAATGACTTAGGAAAATTGTGAAAAATCCTAAAAGGCAATGAAATAATTATTTGAATTATGAGAGTATATAACCTCTAATTGTGATAATTTGATAAATTATGAACTTGGAGAAATTGAATAAAATGCTCAAAAGTATTGTAAAAGACCATAATACCCTCGCAAATTATAGAATAATGTAAGAGGCATGGAAATGCTAATGTAAAAGCAAAAGTTTGAAGATAAAGGAGTGTCTAAATTAAGAAAATTATCAACAAGTGATAATAAAGTAATTAAGTAATATTGAGCTAATTACTTAAGCTTCGAGCAAAGAAAATTATGAAATAATTATGTAAAGCTCAAAAATTAGTGGAAAATAGTTGAAAATTAGTAAAAGTATGTTTACTAATTAATTGGAAATTTTGGAGAAAAATAGTTGAGTTTAGGTATTTTTAAGCCTAAATACAAGTTTGGACCAATAGGAAAATTATGTAAGAAATTATATAAAATAATTATTAAATAATTATTTTATATTAAATTAAATATAAAACGAAAATTTAATAAAAAGGACCAGATGTGTGACCGAAACTTTGGACTCAAAATAGGATAGAATTTGCAAAACATAATATCTAGATATTATGTTACAACTTGCAAATATTTTATATTATAATTAATTAAAGTGAAACTTTGTGAATAGTAATTTTAAAATTAGGAAACGGATCCTATCTAGAGATCTAGGAATGAGATTTCCAAAGTCAGGGAAAAATAATGATCGGTGGAATTTTGTCTTCCGTTATACTCTTAGGGAGAAAATTCTGAAGTCGTTGGTGCATTTCCTAATAAAACAAAATAGGAAAAAATGCATATAGGTATATTTTTGGATATAAGGAAAATAAATTCTAACTCAACATCTAGGCATGAGTTTGAATTTATTTTGACATATTTGGAATCAGTGAATTTTTCTGAAGAAGTTGATAATTTCGAAATGCGTTACGAAACCGACGCGACCAGGACACGTTTTCGAGAAACTTCTTTGAACACGGAATGCCCTGTATGGAACCAAAATTTAGGTTAACTTGGACATTTCTACTGAGTGAGGAAATGGTTTCAAAGTTGTAAATCCAGAATTTTGAGATTTTTTCGAAATTACGCGAATCGGTGCCGATCGGGAAGTCGGCGAGAGCAGGGCATAAAGTAGCAATGAATCATCACTTGGAACCAATTGCTTGCTGCCACTTCATCCCATGTATGTCGACCAAGGCTTCAAAAGGTCCAGATTTTGCCATCCAATCTAAAACAAATCCAAGGGTTTATAACAATTTGGATATTTCCCTTTATGTCCCTAGAAAAACTATAAATACCCCTCCTCCCTTCACATTCCTCACACCATTTTCTTGAGAGCTCTTGGCCGAAATAGAGGGGCAGCAAGGAGGAGAGGAAGGCCGGGAAAATCTGTAGCGAAGCTCTGGGTAAGTTTTTCGGTACCGAGCTTTAAGTTTTCGTAGTTCTTTCAGTAGTTAGTAAAGCTAGAGTAGTCTTTATTTTTATGATTTGGGTATCATATGGGAGGGCTATTTTAGTCTTTATTTTCAAGAATCATAAATGCGTCAAAGTTCTGGCGAAATTTTGGGAAGAAAATAGCCTATGTAGCGGAGCGTGGCGAAATTCCGCCAAGTAGGGTTATAGGGGCAAAATGGTAATTTTTACCTAAAATGCCGTTATAATGTCAAATTACTAATGGAAGTGACATTATTCTCATAGGATATCTGAAACGTTGATTCTGCTGCCGTTACGTTGCCCGACGTCTGCACTGTTTCACGATTTTCCGTAAAAGTACAGTTTTCCGTAAAACGTGCTAGAAATACCGTAATCCGTCAACGAAGGTACGTTCGCGTACTGGTAACCTTAACTCTGATGTTTATTGTATGCATATGTGTATATTGTATGTACTCCGAATGTACTATTGTCTGTCATGCCAATTGTCTGTCATGCCTGTACTCTGACTGTACTGTTGTTCTGTCATGCCTATTGTATGTCATGCCTGTACTCCGATTGTACTACTGTTCTGTACTTTGATTGTACTATTGTCTGTACTCTGATTGTACTATTGTTTGTACATCCGATCTGTACTATTGTCTCGTACATCCGATCTGTATCGTTGTCTATCATCCGATTGTATGATTGTCTGTCATCCGATCGTATTGTTGTTGCCATACATATCGATATGTATATCCTATGTCGACCATAGTAAATGTTGCCAAGAGTCTATGAATGTACATTGTACATATATGATGTATGTAATCATGAGGTTAACCGTTACACGGGTTCGATGCATGGACCTCAGCTCTTAACTTAGCCTCA
This sequence comes from Acacia pycnantha, assembly GCA_025563575.1. NCBI lineage: Eukaryota > Viridiplantae > Streptophyta > Magnoliopsida > Fabales > Fabaceae > Acacia > Acacia pycnantha. Next base: position 910,045 of record JAMWYP010000028.1, read on the forward strand.
GGGTCGGGTGGACCGACTGTTTAAACAGCAAAACATGTTACCATGGGTATTTTAATATATATATCAGTTACTCAATCGCTCCGGTGCACTACTCTGATCATTTTGAAATGATATTTGAAAAAAAAAAATTTATACTGCTGTAGAAAAGTCGGGTTGTTACAGTCGGACTGGACCCTTGGGTCTTTATATAATCGTTGTTCTTGAACTATCAACCATTTGCGTTGCCTTAGCCGAGAGCGAGAGAGACAGGAAGAGCAGTGAGAAAAGTGAGGGGAGAGTTCTTGTGATATTCTTCCTCTGCCAAAACGCATCCGAACGGGGAGGCGAGTGCATTCGGCGGAAACCTCATCACGCCGGCTTGAAACCCGAAGGTAAGCTGTTGGGCATCTTCCTTCTAATTATCGTCATAAGTTTCGAGTTTTAAGTTTTTAGGAACGTAGCTATGGTTTCACTTATGAGTTTCTGCGTTGAGAAGTGAGAGCAGAGGGAGTTTTGCATGGTAATATATATAATTGCTGCATGAGTCCGTGAGGTCTAAGTTGGAGAACCAAAATATTTATATGGGTATCTGATACATATATAAATGTGTGTTGCTGCACATTGAATAAAGGAAAAGGAAAACTTATAAGTATCCATATATGTTGCCGTGGGTACATTTGGGTGGTTGTTTACATTTGTTCCTTCTGTTTGGAACCAAAGAAACTATATATACATATATGAGTATATATGCATGTGTGAATATGAGTCATATGCATGAAATCATAAGCTGATGCATTTCTGGAAAACTGAACTTGGCATTGAAACAGTAAACTTTGGGTAAAAACTAGGGCAAATGACCTTGTTTGAACCTGAAATTTTGTGGGTCTTTAGTACACATCTATACCTTTAATATGAGCTTTAGATCACCTAAAAATGAGGTCTATAACTCCAGATATGATTTTTGGAAGTTGAGCTAAAAATTCTGGAAAGTTTCAGTATGATTCTGGAGGAACAAAATGACGTTGCATTTCGGACAAAGTAAACAAAGTTAAACAAATGTTAAATTCTCCAGATATATAGTAGACACAGAGAGCTTTAATTTGATAGGTCACAAGCCTCATTTGGAGCTGTATCCAAAGAGATATGAATTTTTGAAATGGACCTATTATCTTGGAACTATTTTCTGGACAGAGAAGGATGAACGAAAATCTGGGAATGATACAGCAACTAATAAGCCTAGTGATTATTTTTCTATGAAACTAGACTTAATTAGTGTCACATAGAAATTTGAATCACCCCAATCGGAGATCTAGTGAATTAATTATGAATTTTCAAAGGTTAATGAAAATTCTGAGAATTTAAAGTTAAGTCTGAAAGTAGGAAATTATGGGAATGTGGTTAATCCATAATTCGTGTAGTTAGTGACTTTGCGATGCAAAAAGTGACTAATGACAATGGTAAACGTTTATAGGTATACCTTGACACCTCTACCGATCCCATCAATTCCGGACAAAGTTAAGGATTCAAGTTTGAGGTGGGTAAGCTGTTATCTCGTTAGCTTGTATGTATGTATTCATGTATGACTGATCATGGTTGCTAGATAATTTGCATGTATGTATCCTAGCTATGGATTGGGGCTGCGTGTCCCATAGGGCTGCGTGTCCTAAAATGGAGCTGCGTGTTCCAAAGGGTGCGGTCCTTGGTCAGTTAGCTGCGGTTAACGGTGCGACTTGTTTATTGTGAATTACTCTATGCTTATACATGTGTTATACTGTGATTTATATTTCATACCTGCATATGAGATTAACTGTTACCCCTGGGGTTCATTCATTTGAACTCCAGATCGCATGAAAGAGACAGGTGGTGGATCGGGATCAAGAGGAAAGATGCAACTGTAAGGGTTAGGAACCTTTTGGAAAAATATAGGTAGTTGGATTGTATTTTATCGTTTATCATTTGTCTATTATGGAATAATGTATTAACTTCCCACTATGGGATGGATTCGAATCGCGAAAAATTCATCCTCATGTTTTCGAACTAAGTTATTTTGTTAAAGTTTTATTCCGCAATTAAGTCGTCCAAATTATTTCGATGCCTGTGCGCTATAACTCTGATAAATAAGGGCGTCAAAAGGACGGGCGTTACAGTCACTCCCTTCCATATTTAGAGGCCCTTTGGACGAGTTTTTTTCCTTAAGAAAAGTCCATTTTTTTCAAAAATAAATTGTTTTTTTAATTAATTTACGTATTTAGATTAAAGCTTTAAAAAAAAAAAAGAAGCAAAAGTAGCAAAAAAGCTTAAAATTCTCTCTCTCTCTCTCTCTCTCTCTCTCTGCTACAATTTAGAGCTTGAAAAAACAGCAGATGCGATAGAAGTGAGAGAATAAAAGATCAATTGACCGGTCATTTAATTTTGACACCAAAACCCTTATACTCGAAGAAGTCGCTAGATCACCCGCCTCCCCAATACTCAAGGTTCACACCGTCGGCATTGCGAGGCAGTCGTCTCTGCTCTCTGACCTCTTCTTGCTGGTGGATTGAACCAGTCTCATCTCTGTCTCCTTCTACTTGCTCGCGCCACATTAGCCACCCTTTCTCTGAAAGTAAGTCGCGGTGCCGTTTGTTTATTCTGATTGAGATGGTTTGGAAATTGTTTGCTGAATGAAAGTTTGATACCCAAAATCTGTATTTGTAGATGTTTTGAACTAGTCATTTATTGTTGGAAATTGAAATCAGATTGTATTTTGCTTGTCATTGAATTTTCTGAATTTGAAACTTTGTTGCTGCACTGTATCACCTCGTACAGGGATGCCAATTACCAAACAGGAATTTAGGCACTAGTTCTTGCCTATTGAGAATAATTGTAGCCTGTAGGCATTAGATGCTTTTCTCTTGAGCAACATCAGACCCTAAAAGTTTCCATAGTTCTATTTCTGTACATATGCTGTAAGTTCTACACTGAGTACAAGAAGACGCTGCTAAAATTATGAACACATATCAGTCCAATCACTCCCTTCGAATTCAGAACTAGTATCAATACATAGTAGTTCTTAATCCTTCAATTTCCCCTCGTTGACCATGAGAGCCACATGTCAGCACAAATCAAACTCTTCCTGTTATGCGGAAAAAAATGTAGATATCCCCTTTCATGTAAAAGGAGCATATCAAGGAAATACGGGGGAAGTTAAATTATTCTCCCTTATACCACGCAGTGTAGGACACATTAGTGTGAGACACTAATTTAGTGTCCCAGTATCCCAATCTTGCAGAAAACTGGTGGTGGAACATTCTAACCAAGAAAGGAATTGGCAAAACAAGTTTGGAAGTTGACTGGAAAAAAAAAATTCTGAATATTTTTCTAACTGAACCAGTTTGTGAATTCATGTTTTTGAATTTCTTACATAATATCTTTTTCTTGGATTGTTTTGATAGAATTCGCTGTTATAGATTCTAAACCATTTCTGAAGCATTATCTGTTATTTTCTAAACATCACAGAGTGTTGTTTTAGCGCTTAAACTGTCATGATATTGGTCCTAGGATTGATTTTCTGTTCTTGTACTTCCCTAGATTGAATTTGACTGGGTTTAGATTACATTTAACTGCTGTTACTTACCACGTTCCTGCTGGTACTATGAGAAAGAACTTGCTGTCAAATTGATTGATTAAAATACTGCTGTGTTTACTTTTAAAGTGTTGTATAAGCTATTTAATTTTAATAATTAACTTGAATTGTACTATTACAGGCAAATACTACCTTGTTGATTCTGGATATCCTAATTTCAAAGGGTTTTTAGCATCATATAGAAATACAAAATATCATCTTCCTCAATTCAAAAGATTTGAGAACATTGACGAGTTTGAAAATAATAATGATGATCATAAAGAATATGAATGGGAAGGGCCAACTCTAGACTCTATTAGACTGATGAAAGAAACAAGGAATGCTATTAGAGATCAATTGTTAGATAGAGGTCGAATGCGTCATTAGCTTTTAGTAACGTGTAGTATAATGGATATTATTTCTATTATTAGAATATTATTGGAATGTGGTATAATATGACTCTATTTTTTTAATTAATGCGTTGGTTATAATATAGTAGCTGGCCACTTGGATGGAAATTACTATTTATTAATGATAATGAAGTTTTGAGTTATATTATATTGTTATATAATTTCCTTTTTAGTCATTGTCTGTATATATATTAAGAGATACGATATTGTCACTACTAATTTTAGTCAGCACTTTTGCCACCGTTAGATCAGAATTTTCATAGGAGAGAAAAATGATAAAGATAGATAAGAGTCTAATGTAATGCTGAAAAAATGGTAATAACATTAGTAGTGACCAAAATTAGTAATAACAATATCCTATCCTATAAATTAAAAGAAATATTTGATAACAACTTTGATTACATGGGTCTATGAAAAATTATATTAACAATTTAATTTTAATATTATTAAACTTCAATTATATTATAATTTTTAAATTCAATTATTGAATATAATATTTCTAAAATTTTAACATAAGTGTTTTTTTAATCCAAACGACCTTAAAAAAAAGTGCTTTATATGCCTCATTTCAGTAATTTTACTAATAAGAAAGTGTTTGTTTTAACATTCAAACAATTTTTTTTAAAAAAAAAATTTAAAAGTGCTTGTTAAGTATATCCAAACGTAAAATAGTTGTGACTTCTAATTAAAGTATTTTTTTTAAAACAATGTAAAAAAGTCCTTTTTTAAAAAGTTTATCCAAACGGATTTGTTCTTTCAAACCCATGTCAGTGGAGGCAGAGTCTGTGACACAGCTCCCAGCGTTGTTGCGGCTTCCGATGGTTGTCATTGACGACGCCGTGGAGCTGTTAAGAACATAGTTGACGATGGGTCGAAGGAAGGGGATCCATGGACTTAGGATCTTCCCGTAGGAGAAAAGACCATCACCCCAATGAGAGACCTAGAGATTTCGTGGTATTGTTGAGTCTTCTTGAATAGGCCCTCACGACGCTTCAATAGGACCTCGGGCTGGATAAGGCAGCCCAAGGTTTAGTCTAGTTCAGACCAGTTAGTGGACTGCCTGGACAAGAACTGTTTTATTTTTATTTTTATTTTCATTTTCTGGGAGGCAATATATTTCAGCTTGTAAGAGCATAACAATAAACATATCACAAAACATTAAAAATGGTCCGAGGCTCCGAGTTCATGACAGTAAGGGAGGTATGCTTTGATAAATCCCCTTTCTGAGTTCGTGTGCTTCTGAAGATTGTGAAACATTCTGTTTTGCTATGATTACCAAACACGGAAAAATGGCGAACTCGCAAAGGGGATAAAAAAAGGGAAATCACACGCAGAGGAGATCTAGTGTGGGTATGAGAAACTGAAGTTTACGCGGAGCAAAAACAAAAAATCAGATCAAAAAAATAGCTGAATCAGGCGCAAGGACGAGAGCCTCTGATACAGAAATTATCGATCGATTACGCAGACGCAAGGAGTAGAGGCGCCTGGATCTGGACGGAGGACTGAGGTCGACTGAGACAGCGGAGTGGGCGAGCGGAGACGGAGACAGGACAGCGGAGTCGGAGTGGGCGTCTGGGCGAGTAAACATTATTCCGAATTTCCTATTATATTCTAAATAGAAAGAAAAATAGATGGTGACAGGTAGGATTAAAATTTGCTGAGATGTCGATTTTTGATTGATGAGAGTTTATATGAGGTGGCACTCTAGGGAGTATGTAAGTATCTCTCCTATGTCACCACTCACGATCCCCCTTGGAGGCTCGCGCTCTCTCTCTAGAATCTTCTTAGATCGTTGAAAATTGTAGGCTTTGGCTCGCAGCTTCTGTGGCGGATAACGAAAACAGCTTGCTGACTGAGATCACACTCCTCTGTGTAGGTGAAAGCAATTCGCCTAGCTAATTGAATCAGTTTTGATTCAAACAGTTTTCAATTTTGCTTTCAAATTTCCTGTGCTTGTCTGATCGTAACAAAGTTTTGCGGAAGAATGGGTTCTAGAATCCGAACGCTTGAATTGAAGTGCCTTTCCAATGTCTTTTCTTGAAATTGATTTGCCGACTGGTTTTTTCTTTGCTATGCAGGATTCCACAGACTCTGAAATCCTTTTGGCCCTTAGGATTTTACTGAATGGAGGAAGTTCAGGAGCCTCAAACTCAACCACTGGGTATTCTTTTTCCTCATTTTCAGTTATTGATCACACCATTCTTTGCTTATGTGTTTCGGTTTTCTAGTTTCTGCCTGCTTCTCATAGCTTGATTATCCTTTGATTTATGATCTGCGTGCATTTTCTCACATTCAAGTTAGGAGTTTTCTGAATTGTGGCCATTGACTTTTCACGTCTAAATGCTTTTCTTTAATTCCGGTCCTTATACTGTCACGTTTACTCTAAATTAACTTATGTTGTTCATACTCATGCACTTCTTATCCGCCCCCCCGGGGGGACGTTTCCTGTTTAGTATGGTAAAAGTGTAATGTTCTAGGATGACATCTTTTTCCTCGTTAAATACAAGTTTCCTCCCTACATGTCATCTGCTACTGATGGTTGTATCTTTACCGCACATCTAAAAAAACAAGTTTGAGAATTTAGATGATCTCTTCTATTTGTCTAGCCCACGATGTTACGCCATTAGTCCATGTGTAGGGTGTTGCTACTATAAGCAAAATGTCAGGAATGGTGAGGGATGTAATAGGGTCTTTCTTTAATGATACTTATGGCTAACTTAATATAAGTCTTATAAAGAAATGTTCTAAAGGAGATCCATAATTCATTTCTGTTGTTATTCTTTGCAGGTGGAGAAGATCAAGATGAAATAATTACTGAAAGTTCTGCATTTGTTAAAGGGGAACCTCCACAAGAAGTGAGTAATCCTCCTAAAGTTGACTCAGAGATTGAAGTCCTCCACGAGAATGTTACAAAACAAATAATTAAGGAAGGTCATGGTCAGAAGCCTACCAAATATTCAACATGCTTTTGTAAGTACCACATCTCGATGGTTGTTCTACACTGGTATACTTGTTCATTCCATTATTTGAAATTCCATTATTCATTTCTTGAGTAATATCAGAGCATAGTGAGCAATATAATCATTCTGTTTCATCACCGGCCGTGCTTATATTTCTGTTTTGGCGTCATGTATATAGTTCATGATATTAGATGCTTTCATTATTTGTGAAACTTGATTTTTCTTAAAGATGTCAATGCGTGTATCTACAGTCTTTTCAAAATTTATCCAAGTGCAATTAATTTTAAACTATATTGTGGATGAACTTTTTTATGTTACCTGATTGCTTATATCTCATTTTATTGGTTAAGTGAACAGTTAGGGTGAGGCTAATAGATAGTAGATAGAGGTTGGATTCTCTTTTTGTTGTGATTCGCCATTTTGGAAGAACCTGTTCAACAGCTAAGTCAGCTTTCACCACATATAGTATGTGGTTGAGTGTTAATGTATTTTAGGGATTGTATACTAAAATTCCTGTGCAAAATTTTGGTAAGATTGTATGATGTGATATTCATACTATAAATTGATCATATCTACCTACAAAGCAACATAGCCATCACAGTTGTATCAAAATATAACATATTTGGACATCACGTGCTGCTTTACCATTAAAAATAATTATTTGCTTAGTCTAGACTCTAGATAAGGATTAAAAATGAGGACGGGTGGAATGACATTGGTTGTATTGCCCTCTTGTATTTATTCCTATAACCCATTACCCCTTAACGTCTGTTTCTTTGATAGGCTTGTCTTTTCCTGTTTTTCAAATTCATGACTCTAAACTAGATGGCATGCGATGGTAGTTCATTACAGGGCATGGACCGAAAACACACAGCACAAGTTTGAAGACACATGGGATGAGCAACGACCCATTGAAATGATATTAGGAAAAGGTATATTCTTGATCAACATAAAACCTATGTGCTTTCTCCGTTGGTCAACATCATACATGTATCTAGACTTATGTAAATTTTGGCTGTGTGAGATTGCACTTATATTGATGTCTATATTTAATTTCTCTTCTGTATTGGTAACTTACTGGTTATGTGATGGTCATCTTCTGGTATTTATGCATATTGAGAAATGAGAATAAGTTGCCCTAAATGATGGAATGATTTGTGTACTTCCAAAATATTGTAGTTTGTGCTATTTGGGAGAGACTTGATGCATGAAAGTTCTGAAAGCACTAATGTTTTGCTGCTTTTGAAACCTCCATTAAGGGCATAAGGTGCTAATGTCATGTGATTACAAACCCGGACTTTACTCCCTTTTCCTTTCTACACTTACCCTTTGCTCTCTTCTCTAGCCTAAAAAAAAAGTTCTCTATAATTGCTTCCTAATGTTTTGCGTGATATTTTATTGGCAGTCTCTAGTTTCCAAGTGCAATAATATGCTAACATGTTATTAAATTTGATGGTATTGCTGTGAAACAGAGAAGAAAGAAATGACTGGCTTGGCTATTGGTGTGGGCAGCATGAAAGCTGGAGAGCGTGCCTTGCTGCGTGTGGGTTGGGAATTAGGATATGGAAAGGAAGGCAACTTCTCTTTTCCAAATGTTCCACCTATGGCAGATTTAGTTTATGAAGTTGAGCTCATAGGCTTTGATGAAACAAAAGAAGTAAGTTGCCTTAGAATTATCATATGGCAATAGACTTAATCAGATGCTAATAGCTTGTAACTTTGCAGGGAAAACCTCGCAGTGATATGACTGTTGAGGAAAGGATTGGTGCGGCAGACCGTAGAAAGATGGATGGAAATGCTTTCTTTAAGGAGGAGAAATTGGAGGAGGCCATGCAACAGTATGAAATGGTTGCACACACTTCCTTTGCACTTCAACATCATTTTCTTTATGGATCAATTATTTTGACTGCTTTGGTTCTTGTCAGGCCATAGCATATATGGGAGATGACTTCATGTTCCAGTTGTTTGGGAAGTATAGGGATATGGCTTTGGCTGTAAAGAATCCTTGCCACCTTAACATGGCTGCATGTTTGATTAAGCTGAACCGTTATGATGAAGCCATAGGACAATGTAGCCTTGTAAGTATATGATAATACAGGTCTATAATAGACCAAGTTTTTAAGTGGTTTTTTCTTGCCTTTCTTCTGACACATGTTTATTTTGTTCTTGGAGGACAAATGTTTTTGTTCTTGGATACAATGCTATTTGCTTGGGATTTCAATTGACATTATATTTCAGTTCATTTCACATGTTGTCGGCTTTGATTGGAATATGACCATAAAAAGCACGATGATGCTCTGATTATGTTGACAATGGCAAAAAATACCTTGATGGAGGAAAAGTTAAATGTTTTCAATCCATTATTTTCATTATTTTTCATTCCTTATTGGGGCTATATCCTTCATCATCATCCCTTATTGGGGATCATTAAGGCTTTCCTTTAGTGGTAAGCTATTCTTGTTGAACTTTCTCAATCAGTTTAAACATATAACTACTGTCACACCAAGGATAGTTTTGGCTGTAATGTAGCATGAGTGGTGTTATTTGTACAAGGCTCTTTTCACAAATATGCAGCAGTGGTTATATCTTAGTTTGATTGGTCTTACATAAGTTCAGTTTTGATGGAGCCAGTTGAATTTAGATAAAGCCAGAAGTTTGCTATAGTTTCTGTGGGAAAGTGTATTCTGATGCTAATTGAATTTAACCCTGCCCAAAGGAAGGATTTCTCACTTTGCATAACACACACACACATATTTATGTGGAAGTCATTGTTCAATGAATTTTGTTTGATTATATAATTGACCATGCAGGTGTTGAGTGAGGATGAAAACAATGTGAAGGCGTTATTTAGACGAGGCAAGGCTAGGGCAGCACTAGGCCAAACAGATGCTGCCAGGGAGGATTTTCTGAAAGCAAAGAAGTATGCTCCAGAAGATAAAGCAATAACAAAAGAATTGCGATTGCTTGACGAACATGACAAGGCTCTTTATCAAAAGCAAAAAGAGATATATAAAGGAATGTTTGGACCGAGGCCTGAACCAAAACCCCAGCAAAGGAATTTTCTGATTCTTATTTGGCAGTTGTTGGTGGCGGTATTTCATCGCCTCATTATGCTCTTCAAGCGTGAAAGGCAAAAATCTGACTAATCAAAAGCTGTTGAATAAACTGAAGAACGGTGAATCCAATGACTTGAGTTGATTTTATAGGGTCCATGCTTTGTGTAAGTGGTAAATTATTCAGGAGTTTTCAAGTCTTCTAGACAGGAAAGTCATGTTTGTGTTAGAGTGCTTTCAAAATTGAGCGTTGGAGAGAATGTATGAACATGAATCTTTGATGAAATCCATTCAAACTCATGTTTGGAGTTTGTCTCTTCAATTGCTAAAGCTTTGCTTTAAATTGCTGTTGTTTGGGTAGTTCTTTACTCATAGTTGCCCTTAAGTGTACCTTTTCCCCTTCAAATAATTTATAAAATATATAATATACACGGCCTCCTATTTATCATCCTTTGGTCACACTAGACATCTAGTTTGGTTTCATGCTTTACTCTTCTGGCCACCTTTTTACTTTTCTAAGTAAAGTGAGATTCGTTTCTTGACCTATGAGAGTATCCTCAGTAGTTTTCTTGTAAAAACCAGCAATTTTCACCTCTCTCTCTCTTTTACTCCTTTTTACTTTTTATAAGACGTTAAAAATTTAAAACAGATTTGAGTTGAGATTCAAAAGTTAATGAATAGTTGGAGAAGGAAGCAAAGAGAAATCGAATTCGAGTAACCGTATAGTTTGGCCATTGGAAGATTCTTGACTGGTACAAAAATATTGGTCTTGTTCCATTAGATTCATTGTGTGTGTGACACACAGTTAACAACCAAATATTTTAATTAATCCACTTTATTACCCCTTTGTCTTATAAAACATACTTTAAGAGTTAATATCAATCTTTTCTACATGAATGACTAAAATGTTTTAAAAAATACATGTCATATTAACTAACTTCTATAATATATTCAAGTTACATAAATAACATAGGAAATGTAGTATTCATTAGAAAATAGCTAAACTAAAAGCCTGTTTGAAATCACTTTTGAAAGTCCTAAAAGTATTTATTCATATAAATCGATACAAAACTCTCTCATATCCTTACCTCGTATAATACCGTGAATCAAGATTGAAAAATCTGTTTTTAAAGCCTCCAATCCTATTCCCTATTCGAAACATACATTAAAGGGTAAAGGAGCAAAAATACACATGTGCTTTACCCCTGGGAGCGTTCAGCACCATATGTTTTTTTTGGGAGCAAAAATACACACGTGTTTACCATTTTGGAGCAAAAGTCACATCCCACCATTATGTTACTGTTCAGTGTGATGAGTGAGAAAGAGCTGAAGTGAATAGTAACATAATGGTGAGATGTGACTTTTGCTCCAAAATGGTAACCACGTATGTATTTTTGCTCCTTAAAAAAACATATGGTGCTGAACACTAAAGCACATGTACATTTTTGCTCATTTACCCTACATTAAATCATTTTGTGGGTGTGTGACTGTTTGGCCAAACACACGCACAACTGATTCAGTTTAAGCTTTGTGTGGGCGATCAGAACTGTTAAAGGGTTGAAACCACAACAAGTAAAGCAGTAAAAAGGTAATAAGTAAGGTCTTATTTATTGACTTCCTTTCTGAGATAGAAAAATGAGCTAGGAGGAAGATAAAGAAGCAACAACTAAAACTACCATGGCTGTTTGGGAATAGAAGTCCAAGCACAATAAGCACAGACAAGCTTCTGGGAAATATACACATAAACAGCAAAAGATAAACTCATAAGCAACAAGTCTTTCCAATCACCCTTCCGCTGTGGGCTCATATTCTGCTTCACCTTCTTGCTAAATTTCTCAAAACTGTTCAACAATTTCAGAAACCCTAATTTCCCTGCAATGATCTCTTCTTTCTTCCCTTTTTGAGAATTTGATTCATTCACAATGACAGGTCCTCTGCTTTGGCAGGATTGCAGAATCAGAATCTTGGGGCTCTTTCTGTTTCTGATTTCAGTATTGGGTCCTGTTCTGGTTTGACAGTAATAAACCACAGGAAGAGCTGCCATGGATGCACAGGGAAAAAGCTTCAACTTTCAGGTCAAGAAGAGGAAGAAGAAGAAGAAATTAAGAGAGAATTTTGGTTTTCAATGAATGATTATTAGTGAGGAAGAAGAAATGGAGAAAGATGGCATGTGATTGTGACTATTTGTTCAGAATCAGAAGATATTTTCTTCAGAGGGCTTAATGGATAAGGGACGTAGGAAGGAAGGCTTGGGTGGCCTGTGGAGTGAGTATGAATATTATTGGGAGATCCAGGCGACGAAGAAAATGTAAAAAAGTCCCATAAAAAATTTTGATTTTTATGTCAAAAAAATTCTAAAGAATTATTAAAACCTATATATACAGTTATTAATTTACTGAAAGAATTGTTAATGAAATTTTTCTTATATCAGAAATTTATGTAGAATTTTTTTGACATTTTTTTGTCCCTTGGAACCTTGAAAGGATTTTCCCAATATTATTTTAGGCAGCAAAGAAAAAAGAAAATGTTATTTTGGATTAAGCAAAAGCAACTTTTATCTCAAATTTAATTATCAATACTTTTGGAAATCAAAGTTGGATTAAAAGTTACATATTTGTTACATGATTTATGTTTATATAGGCTTTTCTATAAGAAATAATTTTGACAAAAACTTATTTAAATGATTTATTGAATAGAGAATGTTCAATTTTTTTTAAAAAGATGTTACAAACTAAAAGTAAGATTTTTTTTAAAAAAAAAGTTAATGTAGTTTTTGACACCAAAAAAAAAAACTCATTTATTTTTATCGCTATCCCAAATATTTATATATTTTTATTTAATTCTCATCATTTTAACTTTCTCACTAATTAATATAAAGGACCAAATTTAGAACAATTTTTAAGCGCACTCTATTTTTCGAATTATGTTTTTTATAGAGTTGGGCAAAAATGCTCCTAATATATCATAAACTCTTTTTAGTTGAAAATATACTCACAAACATTTAAAATCATAGCAAGAATGACACATTTGTTAAAATGGGTTGACATTCGTTACTTTTTATAAATTATATGATGTTTAACGTATTTTGGGTAAAAATATATGAATATTTTCGCACATTTACCATTTTTGAGCTAGGGGAATTTTGGTACTTTAAAAAAAAATAGCGTGGGCCTTGGTACAAAAAATAACAGACGTTAGCTTATTTTAATGAACGTGTCATTTTTACTCTGATTTTAAATATTTATAAATATTTTTGCTCCTAAAAAAATCTATAGTGTTAGACACACTTTTAATATAAATTGGTGAGGATTTTTACAAGTTCATCTTTTTTTTACCACCACATCACATCTAGACTATGAACTAATAGCTTCATAAGACATGTCAAATAATGATGATGAGGAAGATGAAAGAAGTTATATAAAACCAATAATTATTGGTCCTATATAAAACCAGTACTATATCCGTTAACTCGATCAATATGTCAATCCTTTCAGTACCATGTAATCAGCACATTAAATAATGTCTATATGTATGTGGTAAGGGTTTGGCTACTGTCTACTTTTCTTCTCATCATTTTCCCTATCTTAGTCGTTGGATTGAAATTTGAACGGTTCAGATTTAATACTTTATAAAAATATAATTTTGTAAGTATTAAATAATAGGATAAGGGTCTTATTTGCCCCAAAAGTTTTCACTCAAGAGCACTCAGCACTCGAAAGTTTTTTTGAACAATTGCTCTGGAAGTTAACAAAATAAAGCAATTTTGCCTTGAAAGTTTTTTTAAGAGCAATTTTGCCCTGAAAGTTTTTTTCTATGAGCAATTTTGTATTGGAAGATTACAAATTGGAGCAACAATTTAACGGTCAACTTTAACGGAAGGGCAAGATTGCTACGTTTTTAAACTTCCGGGGTAATTTTGCTTCAAAAAAAAAATTCTGGGTGCTGAGTGCTCCTGAGCGAAAACTTCTGGGGCAAATACGATCCTTATCTATTTAATAATTTATTAATATTTTTATAAAGTATTAAATATATACCGTTCATATTTCAATTCAACGATTGAGATGGAGAAATGGATGAAAAGTGAAGTAGATTGTTGCCAAACCCATGTGGTTGAAGTCCATCTCTCCGTGATCTCAAACCTTCACGACAAAAGGGTTTCAATAGATTATATTATGTAAATCACATTCCCTCGTCAAAAAAGATTAAAAGCATTTGATGAATTAGTGGCGTCACAATATATGACACCACAGTCCATTTGTTTCCAGCTTAGAAGGGCATTTTTTACCATTACATATTTACATGATAAACAGTAAACAAAAATACCAAAATATTATATGGTAGAAAGTATTCACAAAAATGTTACACTTGTTATAAAACTAAAATGATTATAAGATAAGAGATGCAAGAATTCAGAGAGGAAAAATCTGAGAACCATATATTCATTCACTTCACATCTACATCAATCTGCAGTGTATTGGGGATGAGGCTATTTATAGGCAAAGGAACCAAGAACCTCATTTAATGAGCTTATAATACAATTTGAAATGGAATAGCCCACTATACACGTACGTACAGCCACAGGTAATCCATGAATACAAATTGGATATGAGACATGGGCTAATGGGCGGCTAACTATGTGCTTCCTATATGCCTACAAAATATGAGATTAATATATATAATATATTACACCCAAATGATTTTCATGAATTGTAACAAATACGGGAAGATAAGAATCTATGGACATCCACGTAATTTAATATATTCACAACACTCCCTCTTAAATGTCCATTATGAATGTGCCTCATTAAAAGGGGTATAGAGTACGGTATTTTCGGTGTGCAGCTGGATGATTTAGGGATGGAGGAACAATTTATTATTTGAAGAAGGGTTTAAGATGTCTGCTCGTCCTGAATTTGTTATCTAGAATTATGTTAGAGAGTGTATTACCTCGTTAAATAAATTTGATGACCTTGGGTTGTTAAAGAAGCCAAGGGAAATTAAATGGAATTTCCCGGAAGAGGGGTGGGTGAAACTAAATTTTGATGGTGCTGCAAAAGGATGTCCAGGCTTGGCAGGTTGTGGAGGGGTATTGAGGAAGAGTGATGGTAGTTGGATTTGTGGGTTCGGTAGGAAGTTAGGACGATGCCAGGCTCTAGCTGCTGAGATTTGGGGGTTCTACAGGGCATTAGATTGGCGCAGGGTCTGGGTTGCAACAAGATCATTGTAGAAGGAGACTCAATGATGGCTCTACACATGATTCAGGATGCCTGGATCCAAAGAAGGACAAGGGACAGAATCCTGAATGCATGACTACGAGACAATAACAGTGAACTACAAATTTGTTTTTCTCACATTCTGCGAGAAGGCAATGTTGTGACAGATTGGTTAGCGAAGCATAACTTTATTTGTAACGATGATTTTACTATTTTAGACTCTCCACCAACAGAGATGGTAGATTTTCTGTTCAGGGATAATGTGGGAGTTGTTTACCCACGGCTAAATCCGGGTTAATTTCTTTTTATTGAAGTAGTGGGCAATTAAGCCCCAATTTTTACCAAAAAAAGAAAAGAAAAGAAATGCTCCTTTCTTTCTTGACCTTAAGAAGTAGAGCTGGGAATCAGGGCCGGCCCGACAGGTGGCTGACAGGCCCGGCCCTACGGGGCGGGGCCCAACAGGCTGGAGTAAGGAAAACATCTGTTTTCAAAGCCGCCCGATAGTACAGGGCAGGCGGCCCTACGAGGCACGAAAATTACTATTCCAAATTTTAATTATTTTTCCTTCGATTTTTTTCAAAGAAATATAATTAGTAAATTGCAACCATTAAAATTCAAATATATCAAATAAATGTTATCAACATTAATATCTAAACAATATAAATCATTCAACAAATAAACACATTTATTAATTCGTAATAAAAAACAAATAAATACAAAGAATATGTTTTTTCCTTTTTTTCAAAAAATATTAAACAAAGGAATTGTTTTATGTGTGCCACGACAAAATGCATTTCCCTCTCGTAATTTTGTGTGTCTGCAGATTCCTTCGGTTGACGTGATTTTACTGATGGTAAAAATAATTATACTTATTTTACACAAAATATATTTATAATTTATTACTTATATAATATTTTAATACCAAAGTATGTGTTTATTTAATATGAAAACATCACTTCTTTAAAATTTATAATAACTAATAATGTGTTTTAATACAGGATAATAATAAATATAAAAAAGGTTATAGTTTAAACTAAAAAAAATCTAAATAATTACAAATAAACACATCCATTAAGTGGAAGTCTAAGTAATTATTTTTTTTAAAAAAATGCTATAGTTAAACGTGCTGCGGGCGGCCCGAGGCCTACGGTAGGCCCGATTAAGCCCGAGGCCCTGGGGCAAGGCCTGTGAGCCAATTTCAAATTTCTATCTAATTTTTCAAGCCCGAGCCCTACAGGGCCAGGGCTTAAACGGGCCGGCCCGATGGGCTTGGCCCGATTTCCCGGCTCTATTAAGAAGTAACTCCTTCGTGTTTTGGAGTGTTGTCATCTCACAATGCGCCTGGTCATCCTAACGTAAGAGAGTAAAAGGTAATCTGATACTCTCTTCTGCCTTAAATATACGATAAAATTATCTTTTTTAGAGAAATTAAGAAAGTTAATTAAATTACCTTAAAGTATTTTTATTTTTTTTCCTCCAAACTAATTAATTTGACTAATAAACTAATATATAATCTAAAAATATAAAACATATGATATAATTAAGTAACTTATTTAACTTCCTTAATCTCTCCCAAAAAAAAGTCAACTATGTTTTATATTTAAGATTAGGGAATAAAAAAATTAAAGCAACAAAAAAAGGGTTAAAGAAACGGCGCCATTTCAATTCAACGAAGAGGTAGTGGAGAGAAACAGACTCCAAATTAATTATTAAATCAATGAAGAAAAGGTCAAGAAACGGTGCCGTTTCATCTTAGTAAGGGATAGTGGAGAGAAGGTATGACACTAAATTAATTATTTTTAACCAATAAATTCTTAACTGAAAGCTCAATGAAAACTATCTTTTTCTCAACTAAAGCATGTGCACTGTGTGTTGATATTGAACATAAATATAGGCTTAGATATTTTATAATAAACTATTATATTGCCTGAAAAAAAACGTATAACAAATGTCGACATTGTTAATTAATTGTTAGTTTAAGATGATAAACTTTTTAATATTGATGAATACATGGCAAAGCCTGTGGTGATATTTTAAATGTGATACCACATATTTTAATAAAAATAATATTCCCTTAAGTCCTAAATATAAAACAGAGTTAACTTTTGAAAAAATGCTAAAGGAGCAAAAATACATATATGTTTTATCTTCGGGAGCGCCTAGCACCATATATTTTTTTAGAGCAAAAATACACATGTGGTTACATTTTTGGAGCAAAAATAACACCACCTTAAAATCTAACTTAACGGTGCATTTGTAACAGAAAATGTCATATTTACAACAACATTTAAACACCTGGATTTTGAACATAGAAATGTCATTTACAAAAAAAAAAAAAAAAGATATATTTACAATAGGAAGTGTTGTATTTACAATAAAATTTAAAATCTGGTCATATTTACAACAGAAAATGTCATATTTACAACAACATTTAAACACCTAGATTTTGAACATAGAAATGTCATTTACAACAGAAAAATGCTAGATTTACAACAGGAAGTGCTGTATTTACAACAAAATTTAAAATATGGTCATTACAACAGAAAAAACCATATTTACAAAAGGCTAGATTTTAACGGTGTTGTAACTTTTGCTCCTAAAATGTAATCACGTGTGTATTTTTGCTCCCAAAAAAAGCATATGGTGCTGGGTGTTCCCGAGGATAAAGCACATGTATATTTTTACTCCTAAACCCAAAAATATTAAGAAAACTAATTAAATTATTTTAGAATATCTATATTCATCGTTTTCTCTTGATACCATTTTGCCTAACATATAAACTGATATATAATCTAATGATACACAACATATAATATGATTAAATAACTTATTTAGCTTCTTTAATCTCTAAAAAAAAAGTCAACTCTATCTTATATTTAGTACAAGAGGAGGAGGGTGTAGATGTCAATTGCTTCACATTATCAAAGTTATTCTTTGATCCAAAGTCAAATTAGAATTAAAGTAATCGAACAATCGTGAGGGCTTCCAGCAGTGATAGCTGAACCAACGGGATGGGCGCCCAAAACCTAAGAAAACATATGCGCTAAAGAGTGGTCTTCCAACATATTTGTCATTGTGTCATCACCTCCCACTTAGCTTGTCCTACGCATTCGATCAATGTTGTCACTACAAAACTATAGTTAAAGTGCCCATGGGACCTTGCCATCTAGCTTTTGGTATTCTGCATCTTCACAGTGAATTCAATTTCATCGTGTCCATGTTGAAGACAGCGGAGCAGTCGTTACACCATTCGTGCAAGTCGCTACTTATGTGACCACGAATTTCGCTACCTTAAGACAGTTATTTATTAATGGGTTTAGGAGCAAAAATACACATGTGCTTTATCCTCGGGAGCGCTCAGCACCATATGCTTTTTTTGGGAGCAAAAATACACATGTGGTTACATTTTAGGAGTAAAAGTCACACCACCGTTAAAATCTAGCCTGTTGTAAATATGACTTTTTCTGTTGTAAATGGGCAGATTTTAAATTTTGTTGTAAATACAACACTTCTTGTTGTAAATCTAGCATTTTTCTGTTGTAAATAACATTTCTATGTTCAAAATCCAGGTGTTTAAATATTGTTGTAAATATGACATTTTCTGTTATAAATATGATCAGATTTTAAATTTTGTTGTAAATACAGCACTTCTTGTTATAAATATAGCATTTTTTTGTTATAAATGACCTTTCTATGTTCAAAATCCAGGTGTTTAAATATTGTTGTAAATATGACATTGTATGTTGTAAATATGACATTTTCTATTGCAAATACACCGTTAAGTTATATTTTAACGGTGGTGTGATTTTTGCTCCTAAAATGTAACCACATGTGTATTTTTACTCCCCAAAAAAAGCATATGGTGCTGGGCGCTCCCGAAGGTAAAACACATGTGTATTTCTTCTCCTTTACCCTTTATTAATCTAATTATCATTGGGGAATTACAATGACTTTGAAACTTTCTTTTTTAATTAGAGACGCATTCACTAATTATCTAAGATTATAAGTGGGATCGAACATATAACTCTCACTTACAAGCGAGTATCCGTATCACTAAACTACATAATAACAAACAAATTAAAGCTTGATGGCCGAGTACTAAAGAAACTCCTAAGAAATAATAAAACCTAACAAATGTGATGTTTAACTTCCAAATACATTTCTAACCAATGACTCATTACCACATCGAATAGTGTCTCTGCTTTTGTGGTGCAACCCCACCTCTCCATGATCGATTTATAGCACATCTCTAACCTCTGTAATCATGGATCTCAATGGATTATGTAAATCACATTCCCAATTATATTTGGACATTAATCATTAATGTAGACTTAGATTTTTTTTAGGGTAAAAGAGCAAAAATACACTTGTGCTTTATCCCCGAGAGCGCCCAATACCATAGAATTTTTTGGGAGTAAAAATACACACGTGGTTACCATTTTGGAGCAAAAGTCGCATTTCACCGTTATGTTACTGTTCACTTCACCATTTTGAAGTAAAAGTCGCATGAACGATTACAAAGAGAGAGAGATCGTCGGCAGCTCCCTGTTCGACGTCCTTGTGCGATGAAGATAATGAATAGTCGAATGTTCGCATTCTCTCTCCCTCTCTGGTTTAGATGCGATCTTAAGGAAAAAGGTGACTCTACAATGAAGCCTTGCCTCCTTCCTTTTTTTTTTTTTTTTTCTGGTCGTTCATGCGCCTCTTCCTCCTTTTTTTCTCTATGGCTCCTGCGCCTCTTGCTCTCGTGCCTCTGTTTTTTTTTGCTCGAAAACCCTGTGCCTCCGGTGATTAATTGATAAAGAGAGACGTGCTAGGAGCAGATGGAGGAGACTTGCTAGCCATTTCATGTCATATCATCTCTCAAAAGTAGTGCCACTTTGTCTTGCTTTTATATAATAAGTCTCATATAGTTATCTATCCGATTTGACTCCGGTCTGATCTATTGACCCTTAACCCAGTACCCCGACCAGTTCATTGTCCAATCTGGTTTTAATAACCTTGATTATTTCTCTTTAAATTTTGTTAACTGTATTTTTCTGAAATTTTCTTAAATTTTCAATTAATTTTTTTACTCATTAAAAAAATTATCCAACTCATAGAAATGATGACACTACTCCAACAAATATTTTAAAATAATTGATACTCCTTAACCAAAATTACCATTTTCACCCAATTAAATATGTAAAATGAAGAAGTTCTCATACTATTACATTTACCACTCTAATTCTATTTATAAGTCTTTTTTAATCAAATTACACATACCAAGGAGAAGTAGTTAGCTCAATGATTATGAGGTAAATTTTCAACTTTACTCTCATTTATGATTGGGTATCTTTCAACTTTTTCTTCTCTCTCTATTTTCATTGGTACAATTATAAGTGACCATTTGGTCAAAAAAGACTTATAAATAAGACCAGTGATACATATTTTAGAACATTGTCGTAAGGCAGGGGAGTACAGGGAAGTGGCCGCAGGGGATAAAATCCAAAATGTTGAAAGGAGCGTTAACTTGGAAGTAGTAACAAATAGTAATGTGACGTCAAAGTCAGTGAAGGAGTCAAAGAAAGACAGCTTTTTCAATTCATGCTTCACTTTCAGACACGTGTCACCGTCCTACTTCATCTGCTTTCCTTGCAGGTGCAGCTGTCATAATTCTTAATATTTTTTTCAGTCAAATCATTAAATACTTCAATTCCAATTTTAGCCATGGGACCCATCTCTAGCCTCAATAAAATGACATGGGACCCATTTCACTACCCTGTAATACAATTCCACGATATGTCTCTCACAACAGGGTTTGACCTAAAATATCCTGAACTGAAATTTATATTTCAAGTAATTAATATCGATTAAGAAATATTATTAAATTAGTTCAGAAATTCAAATATGTTATAAAATTTTAAAATTAAATTTAATAAAAAAAATATTTTTTTCCTTCAAATCAATTTTTTTTTATAAAAAAATTAACATCAATTGGTTGGAACTTTTAAAATAATTTATAAATAACACTTCTATCTTTTATATATAAGGTTTCATTTTAAGGAAAAGACTTTATTTTGATGCACTCCCTACTATTTTAAATATAAGGCATTTTTTTAAATTATTTCTCTCATGTTTTTCATTATTCTCTTAACTAATTGATTTGATTTATAAAATTATATATAATCTAATGATATATAGAAGTATTTTAAAGAAATCGTGTTACATATATTATAATTAAGTAATTTATTTAATTTTATAGGTATCACCAAATTAATTAAATAGGTATTATAAAATAAGTATGTGAGTAGAATATTATCTCAGTTTATGAGAAAATGGCTTCTGAACGGAGTAAAGTAGCAAGTTGATTTATAGTCAAATCTGATAAATTAACTGTAATTGTGATTTGACCAATACCTCTTGAACACCTCTGATTTCTTCTTTGTTTTGTCCTTTAAATCATCTACTGAGCCATTTCTTTTTATTAGTAATCCGAAAGCCACCTTTGCAATTTTAAAATAATTTTAGAAACTAATTGTTTTTTTCAATTATAAGACAAATACTTAAATTTAAGGTTATAAGTAGGATTGAACCGCAACCTCCTATTTAAACTTGCATGTTACTCTGCCAAAAAGACGGGTTTGGCTATAGTCCACTTCTCTTCTCATCCTCTTCCCATCCTCTTCCTCATTTCAGCCGTTAGATTGAAATCTCAACGGTTCAGATTTCAATCTAACGGCTGAGATGAGGAAGAGGACGAGAAGAGAAGTGGACCATAACCAAATCCCAAAAAGACATTAGCATAAAACTAAAATTCTAACGGTTGAAACTAAAAGCAAATTGTTTATAGTATTTAAAAAATTATTAGCTGAATTCAATAAACGGGTACATAACAAATTAGAGTGCGGAAGATTTTTTTTTTTTTAATAAAAAATAAAAATTTATTTATTTATTTTCCCTCAAAAATATATATTCAACTTAATACAATTAAATAGTTACGCAAATTTTAGTGGTGATTATATATTTTGGCCAGAGAAAGTGTAACATCCCCGTTTTCCGAAAGCAGTATAAAATTTTTTTCATCAGCGTAGAGCATCGGAACAAGAGTGTAACTGATATATATATTCAAAATGCCCACTGGCTAATTACAGAAGCGGTTCAGTAACTGAGAGTTTTCAAAAGTAACGAACAACAACGGAAAGTCTTCAGCCTGATCCCTGAACTTGCTGCTTCCCTCTCTCCTCGGTCCTCAGTCCTCCCGACCCTGATGCTATGTTAAGAGTTGAGATCCGCACCGGATCTCAGGTAACGGTTAACCTCACATTTACATATACAACATATGCATTACAGACAAACTTACAACAAACGGGCATACCCCAACAGCACATAACCCCTAGTACATGTGTCACACCTAGCTATCGTGTCACACCCAGCAGCCGTTTCACATCGAGCAATCGTTTCACACCTAGCATTCGTATCTCAATACCCAGCAAGCATAACAACAGTATATGAACATAACACAGAGCTAACAACTACCTCACATAAGCATACCACACACATAGCACATACACGCATACAATAAACATCAGATTAGTGTTACAGTACGCGAACGTACCTTCGTTGACGTTTTACGGTATTTCGGCACGACGGTTGGTCAAAACGTAATCAGGGATATCCTATCAACATAACAATGTACTTGTTAAGGATCTATCATTACGACGAACATTTTTAGTCAAAATGATCATTTTACCCCTGACCCCCTAATCGGCGGAATTTCGCCAGCACTTCGTTACTTTGACTTTAATTTTCCAAAATTTCAACATAACTCTTACTCCAATATCATTTTCGAAATATAAATCATATTAATTAATGATTTACATCATAACATGCATTTTAGGTAAAAATTACCATTTTGCCCCTGATGCCCCTATCGGCGGAATTTCGCCAGAGCTTCGCTATTTTAACTCTAATCTTCCAAAATTTTGCCAGAACTTCGACCCCACCAAGATTTTCGAAATAATGACTAAAATAACCCTAACATATGATATCTAATCATACTTGGAAGATTAAAGACTAATATAGCATTTCTACTCTAACTACCGAAAGAACTACGAAAGCTTAAGTACAGAAAAACTTACCCAGAGCTTCGCTGCAAAATTCCCCGGACTCCTCCTTCTCTCTACCTTCTCTCTAAAACCGAAATTCCCTCTTGGAATGGTGTGAAGAATGAAGAGGCAAGGCCTCTTATTTATAGGCAAAATGTTGACACTATTCATGCCTTTTTCATACCGGATATCGGCCGTCGGATCGCACTCCTGCTAGGTGTCACGATCCTCACCGGGCCACTTGGCAGCTGTCCTTTTGGCTCCCCAAAGTCAAAGGATGAGCCAATAAGGTGGTGCCACATGCCCTGCTTCCAGAAGCTTCTACCGGCTACGTTCCCCGATCGGTACCCGAATCGCGTAATCTTGTAAAATCTTAGAAAACCAAAGGCATAGCCCTGAAGATTTTCCCTTCCTTTTTCAAAATACTTGGTCTAACTAAATTTTTGATCTCATTTAGGGCATTCCGTGCTCAGCCGAAAATTCTCGAAAAACGCGTCGGTTACGGAACGAAATTCCGGAAGCTACCGCCTATGGACAAGAATGCACTGATTCCAAATATGTCCAGGAAAACTCTCAACTCTTCCCCAGATGTCGCAACATGACATTTAGATCCTTAACTTTCAACTTGACTATTTTCCCTATTTCGTCTTATTAGGAAAAAGCTCTACCGGCTTCAAAATTAACTTCCGGAAAAGTCTAATGGAAGATAAAAATCCACTGATCAATATTTTACCTTGACTTTGGAAAACCTATTCCTGGTACTCTAGATAGGATATGTTTCCTATTTATTCCATTACTATTCACTATATTTAATTATATAATAAAATATTGCAAGTTGTAACTAAATATCTTAGATATTTTTACCAATAAGTATCTTCATTTTTCCCAAATAATTCGGTCAACAATTTCTGGTCCTTTTTTTTCGTTTTTATTTTATTTATTTTATATAAAATAATTATTTAATAATTATTTTATATAATTTTTCACAAAATTTTCCTATTGGTCCATACTTCGATTTAGGCTTAAAATTATCTAATCTCACTTATTTTTCTCAATATTCTCCAATTAATTAGCAAATATGTTTTTACTAATTTTTTAGCCCACAACCACTAATTTTAGGGTTTTACATAATTATTCATGAATTTCCTTTGCTTATGCTTAAGTAATTAGCCAATAATTACTTAATTACTCTCTTATCACCTGCTTCTAATTTTCTTAATTAGAATGCCTCATTACCTCATAACTTTTGTATTGA
Organism: Acacia pycnantha; assembly: GCA_025563575.1. Taxonomy (NCBI): domain Eukaryota; kingdom Viridiplantae; phylum Streptophyta; class Magnoliopsida; order Fabales; family Fabaceae; genus Acacia; species Acacia pycnantha. The sequence continues at coordinate 934,603 of JAMWYP010000028.1, forward strand.
CATTTGTGTTTTCATGTCTCATTCATTTTATACAATTTACGGGGGCATTATGGTCATTATAATACTTTTTAACTTTTCCCCTTTTATTTCTTTAAGGTAATAATTTAATAAATTACCTAAATTAGGGACAGTATTATTCCCTATTTCAAATAAATATTTTCTTGCCTCTTTATAATTTTCCCAGGGTATTTTATAACCCGTAAATGCATTTAGGGACCTAATTGCACATTCTTAAACGTTTTAGGGACCTATTTGCACATTATCTAATTTCAGGAGTAATTACCCTAAAAATTCACCACAAGGTCTTGGAAACCATATATTCACCTATTTCCAATAGGCAATATTTGCTCAATATGATACTTATCATAAATGAGATTTTCAGGGTATTACAGAAAGAAAGTCAATATAGATATTAAAATGAGGAAAATAAAAAAATTTACTTGTTAAAAAATATAATTACTTTATCTAAAATATTTTTTAAGAAAACGGATGAATATTCGATAAAATATAAAAATAGATTGAACGCTTAACCTCTCCATATCTTATTAAATTTTACATTCAGTGTCATAATTTAAAAAAAAAAAAAGGTTAAGGTGCAATTTTACACATGAAGTTTACCCCCGGGAGCGCCCAGCACCACGAAGTTTTTCAGGAGCAAAAGTACACACGACGTTACGTTTTGGGAGCAAAAATACCACGGGCCGTTAGTTGACTAACATCCAAGTTAACGGTCAACTAACGGCCCGTGGTATTTTTGCTCCCAAAACGTAACGTCGTGTGTACTTTTGCTCCTGAAAAAACTTCGTGGTGCTGGGCGCTCCCGGAGGTAAACTTCATGTGTAAAATTGCACCTTAACCCAAAAAAATACTTGTGTTACGGATGTGGAGAAAGCCCAATGGCGACAAGGCTCAACCACGGGCTGGCATGATAGACCAAGTCTTGCCCATTAACCAGGAGAATCTCAGCTACCCCGGCAATATAGGAAGATCTCCGCATGAGGGTAGGCGGTTAAGATCATGGCCGGATACTGCGTCAGATCGCCCCAGGTACGCCGTATAAATACTAAGGCTACCTAAGGTACACAGGTTCTAACCCTAAGCTATTTACATACACACTGTGCACACACCCCACCCCCTTGGCTAAGAGCCTGATTGTGTACAGTGATCACCTCTCCTTTCGAGTGCTTTCCCAATAGGCATTCGAGAGGACACCTTTGATCCTACATCAAAGCACCAGCCCATTCACTTGGCTGGACATCTGAGTTCTACACCAAAACAACTTGTATTTAGCATCCTTTGATATGTCTTCTTGCTGAACACTCTGGAGAAAAATGTCATACACATTCTTGTTTATTATATTTCATTTTCTCCTTAATATAAGTAGTGGTTGATTTTTTAAAATATTAAAAAATTTAAATAAATTATTTAATCATGGGATATATTGTGTGTGTATATCTTATAAGTCAAGTAAATTAATTTAGATAAAAAAGATAAATATAAATACTTTAAAATAATTTATTTAACTTTTTTAATCTTTAAAAAATAATCAACTAAAATTTATATAAAAAATAAACGAGGGTAAGATTTTTCACATCCATTAAGACAGACAAAATTTTGCATGAAACATATTTTTCGCATTAAATATCAACATGTACGTGGAAACATAAATGTGATCTAACATAGTATAAGATAGATTAAAAAATTTGTTAAATTTATTATTTAATAAAAATATGGGCTAGCTTTTTTTTTTAAATATTTTTTGACGAAGTTTACTGATAATTTTTTCTAACGGAAAATCCATAAGTAATCTGTCTTTAATACTATCTCCGGTTCTAATTATAGGAATATTTTTGTAGTGTAAATTGCATTACAAAAGTGTTCCTATAATTAGAACCGAGGGAGTAGCAATTTTTTTTTTAGTCAAAATACTTCATTGATGAAAAATCTTTTTAGTATATATGCAATCAGTGGAGAGATTATAAACAAAATTAAAATTTTGACAAAGACAGTGAATTTGAGTTAAATATTTAGGATAAAAAATCATTCTCTACCAACTCTTATATACTTAAAATAGGGAATGTTTTAAGATGCGCACGATGTCATGTGATTCACAATTTGACATACCTAAGTATATATACTATACTTTATATATAGTAGATCCACCATCTCGTGGAGGAATCCACAGGCTGTCATGTTCCAAATTAAACCAAATCAAAATGGGGTTTAGAATGCGGGATGAAATTGGATTAGTCGGAATCGATAGAACTAACTTCGGGATTGGACACAGTATAAAAGATTTTTTAGAAGCACATATTCCTCCGAAGGTAGATTGGGGCGTAGACATAAAGGTCTTTATGACACAATCAATAATTCAATTCATTTTCAATTAGGCCTTGCTCTAGCCTCTTTAGGGGTTATTACTTCCTTGGTAGCTCAACACATATACTCTTTACCTGCTTATGCGTTCATAGCGCAAGACTTTACTACTCAAGCTGCGTTATATACTCATCATCAATACATCGCAGGATTCATCATGACAGGAGCTTTTGCTCATAGAGCTATCTTTTTTATTAGAGATTACAATCCGGAACAGAATGAGGATAATGTATTGATGTTAGACCATAAAGAAGTCGGAATCGGGTGGGATACAAAAAAAAAGGGGGGGTTTAGAAAAACCGTTTGAATTAATTTAAGAACAGAAAAAAAAAAAACAGAGAGAGGCAAAATACATTTGTTTGCATACACAAAAATAACATCAAGATGTTTATATATATATGCAAATTGCACTATAAATGTTGTCATATATTTAGGACCAGAGATAGAATGTTTTTTCTAAAATACCCTAATCATATTCCTTAATTCCCTTCCTTTATCTTTTACTTGATTATCATTGATGAATCATTGTTAGAAAAATATTGATAAATATTTTCAATAAATCTTACATTTAGGATTAAAATCAGCACTACAAACCCTGTCTTATATTTATAACTGAAGAAAATATTATATTAACTAATTTAACTATTAATGTGTATACTAGTAAAAAGTGTTGGTTCCAGGAGCAGCACTTAAGGAAAAATGAACTTGAAGATCGGATCTCAAGCTCAATTTAGTAATGTCCCTTTCTCTAATTCATTTAAGTAAAGCCAATGGATTCTATTAGGATTTTGAAAAAAGGTTTAATTATACTCTCATGCGAGTAAATTTTGAATTTTGGTATTAAAAGGTTATGAAAGGACAATATACATTGCAAATAAGATTCACTTATCACATCAGTTGTATATTTGGATAAACTCTTCTTTATAAATTTTGTTTTTAAGTTTGTGCCAGTTGTGTGCTGCAATCCTATATGTGGTGAATGGTATGTACTTCTTTTTTGGGGAAATTTACAAAAAAAAAAAAAAAAAATCAATTTTTTTTTTTTTTTTACAAATTTGGAGCACTTTGAAACTATTTACCAAAGTAGTGTCGTACTTTCTGATGCTACACTTAGTGGCGTCAGAAAGTACGACGCCATTAATGGCGTCAGAAAGTAGTACTTTCTGACGCCACTAGTGGCGACGTTAAATTTTTTAAATTTTTTTAAAATATAATTTTATAAATATATTTAAATTATAAACAATAATTCTACTTAATTATAAATAATAAATAATAATTTTAATTAAGAATTAAAATATTTAATTTTTTTTTTTATAAATCTCAGGATATAAGACTAACTAGTGAATTTATTACTCCCTCTGGTCCTTATTATAAGGCACCAACTAACAAGTTTATTTTGTCCTTTTTATAAGACACTTACTTGTTCCCAATGAGAGTAATAATTAGTAGGGGTAATATTGGAAGTTACTTAAATCATAGGGCAATTTTATTGACTTTAACTGTTTTTATTGGTTTGTGAGAATTGTTAGTTGATGCCTTATAATAAGGACTAGAGGAAGTATAAACCATAAGATATTAATTAAAGAAATTTGTGAGAATAATGATTAATATTTTTATTAATTCACTAATCATTATTCTCACAAATTTCTTTAATTAAATTTAGCTAATAATATTTTACAATTTATATATCAAATTATTAATGTACAATATATTAAATAATTAGTCATCTATCTTATGGTTTATAATAAATTCACTAAGTAGCATGGTTTGTGAAACCGGACCGGACGGTTCAAACCGGGAACCGGCCAACCGGCCGTGAAACCGGTCCGGTTTAGGGTTAAACCGGTCTGACCTGGACGGGTCACTAGGTCACCGAGTCAAACAATTTTTTTTGTTATTATTATTATTATTATTATTTTTTGAAATTTTGCCTCACACTACCATTTATTTCTTCAGGTGAAACCGTGAAAGAGCTTTGTTCATCTCGAGTCTAGCTATCCTCCCACACATTCTGGTGTTAAAAATGATCCTGCTTGAGAATATTTTGTCATCATATACTTATTTTTGATATTTTGCTACCATGAATATATTGTCTCAAATGTAGGTTCTAAAGAAAATTGTTAAGAATATCTGAATATGTCACAAGTATTGAAGTATATGGTTATTTTGCTACTGATCTAAAATATTGAAATGATATATAGTATATCAAATTTAGGTTGGTGTGATGAGAAATTAATTATTTTCCAATTTTTTATACCTCACTAGCCCAGGCTGACTCCGGTTTGACCCACTAACCCTTAACCCAGTACCCCGACCGGTTCATTGACCGGTTCGAGTTTCAGAACCTTGCTAAGTAGTCTTATATCCTGATATTTATAAAATATTTTAAATATTTTAATTCTTAATTAAAATTATTATTTATTATTTTTATTATTTATAATTAAGTAGAATTATTATTTATAATTTTAAATATATTTTTTAAATTATATTTTTTAAAAAATAAAAAAAATTGACGTCGCCACTCAGTGGCGTCAGAAAGTACGACGCCATTAGTGGCGTCAGCATTACTTTGGTAAATAGTTTCAAAAGTGCTCCAAATTGGTAAAAAAAAAAATTAAATTTGTTTTTTGGTAAATTTCCCTCTTTTTTGTGATAAACTACATGATATACTCCATCCGTTAATAAGTAATCCAATTAATTTTTTTAGAGCGATTAAACAAGTTAAATAAATTATTTAGAGTCTGTTTGGCCAGAGGAAAATGGAGGGGAGGAAAAATTTTTATGAGTTGGATTTTAAAAATCTGGAGAAGTAGGGTTAGAAAATTTTAAAAAAGATAAAATGCAAAATAAAAGAATAAGAAAAATAATTTAAAAACTTCCAACCCTACTTCTCCAATTTTTTTAAATCTAAGTCATAAAAATTTTCTCTTCTCTCTCTTCCCCCCAAATTCCTCATACTAAACCACCCCTTAATTATCGTGTATATATATTGTGTGTCATTAGATTACATATCATCAAACAAATTAGTTTAAAGAAAAATGATAAATATAAGGGTTAACATAATATTTAATCCGGCTTGAAGTAAATAAAGCTTTGGTTTGGTTAGTTTAGATTGAGAAAAATAAAAGACGGCTTTTGACCAAAAGAAATGGCATCAAATGCCACAGGATTGCCTTTAAACTCAAGTTTACCCTTTTTTTGATTTTGGTCATTCAAGTTTCAAACCATAAGTTTTTGTCTTTCAACTTTCATTTTGTATAAAACATTCGTCCTTATAACTCAATAAAAATATGTACCATTTTACCCTTAGAAGGACCAAAACCTACATTTTAAAACTTAAGGGGTCAAAACCAAAATAAAGGTAAATTTGAAGGATCAAACGTTATATTAATTATAAATATAAATATTTTAAAGTAATTTATTTATCTTTCTTAATTTTTTAATAAAAATTAACTGTTTCTTATATGGAAGTAATTGGTTATTTCATAAAAGCACAAGTGTAAAGAATCTAAAAGCTAATCGTCAATAAGGGGAAAACAAAACCCACAATTTTTTGAATGTTCATTCGATGCTCATCAAACTGAAAGATGAGTGCGGAGTATTTCTCTTAATTTGAACAAATTAAATTGATTTTGATGGTCCATATCTAATTTAGTCTTTTTTTATTGTTTTTAAATATTTTTTAATATATAAATTTAAAATAAACACAATATTATAATTAACACTTCTTTTAAATACATTCATTATATAAAAAAATTGCAAATTAAAATTTTCACATTTGTATGGTCTAGATCAAATTTTAAATGGTCCATGTTTCATTCCAGTATGATCATTGATGTGATTAGCACTTAATAAGGATTTAATATTTTTCTTATATAAATAGACATTTTTTCCCATATTATATACCTAAATAAATATTTCCTCCGGTCCTAATTACAGGAATACATTTTGGAGTTGGTTTTGGTCCTAATTATAAGAGCAAGTCTTAACTTTTGTCAATTTTTTTCCTATAATACCCCTATTTTATATAACAACTTATTAAATAAAAAATGTTAAAATGTAAGTTAATTAAAAAAAAGAATTGATTATTACTCAGCAGGGGTACATTAACAACTTCGCGTGGACTAATTTTGAGCAATTATAAAGTAATTAATTTTGTCTTGATGTAATTTTTAATTTTTAGTAGGGTATTTTGGGGAAATAATTATAATTAACTAATTTAACTTCTTTCCTTAATCTTTTTAAATTTTGGTAAATAATTCCTATAATTAAGACCGAAGGGAGTACTTAAGAAGATCGATGCTTTGGTTGCTGAATTGTTTAAGTGTGAAGATAAATGGAATCCATGATTGTGGGTTTCACGTGGCTCCCACTCTTCGTGCATCTCTCTTTCTATTGACCAACATAGATTTGGATTCATCATGTGTGAGGAAAATTTATTTTTATATGATTATTTAATATTTATATATTAGTGTTGAATTAGATTTTAATATTGTTTGATTAAAATGGAGATTTGATTTGATTTTTTTTATAACAAAGTTGGAAACCATACATAATCTTGTCTTAAATTGACACTTTATATTTCACTACAAACAATTATTTCATTATTTTTTGTGAATTGCTAATTTTTAAGAACACTTATTTTACAAAACAACTTTTAAATCCATGAACGTCATAACCCCAAACCACTAATTTTATATCTCTTACTCCCTTCTATCCTAATTATAGGAACACATTTTGAAGTTGGTTTTGATCTCAATTATAAAAGCAAGTTTTAACTTTTGTCAATTTTTTCCTATAATACTCCTATTTATACTTATTATTATGAGCATTTATATGTGTGTGTGTGTATATATATGTGTGTACATATATATGTATATCTGTGTTTATGTGTGCCAATATATATATATGTGTGTGTACACACACACACACACATATATATCTGTGTGTTTATTTAGTAAGACCATTATTTCAATTAAAAAGCGTGTGGAAAGGAAAATTGGTTGGAGAGATATGTGGCGGGGTTGTAATTCACTTTTACTTATGCCATTTTAAATTTATATAAGGACATTTTAGGAAAATGAGTAAAATTAACTAATTTAACTCATCTTTTTAATCCCCAAAATCGGTTAAATAATTCCTATAATTAGGACCGGGGGAGTAATATTTTATTTGTTTGCATATACCACCCCAAACTTTGTGTCACATGCACATAGTTTTTTTAAACTTTATGTCATTTATATATAAACAATAAACAAAGAGTGTTATGGACCTGGTCAAGGCCCATTATCTCAACCGACCCACAGATCTAAACCGCAAGACCTATTCAAAGGGGAGGTTGCCGAGATTCATGGACACACGATGACACACGATGATACACGATGCGGGAGACCTAACCCTAAGGTACACTCTACAAATACGAGTAAAACCCCAAAGGTTCAGGCATCTTCATCTTCTACAGATTATCTCCTATCTTCGATCTCCTATATTCTACACGGTCTACGCTCCGGCTAAACAGATACAGCCGTCACAAAGCATATAGACCACCCCCATTGGCTAAACGCCTCCAATAATCCTCGAACTACGTGGACTTTGATCCCTCTTCAGGGTACGTAGGCCCTAGGAATCGCTCCTAGGTCAAGTCCCAATCTACACCAACATCCTAGCCCCTCAGGGCTAGTCAATCTGTGTTCTACACCAGAACAGTGGCGCCGTCTGTGGGGACTCGGTAAATTTCGATTCCTATGACCTAAGATGGTCTGTAATTCCAATTCATAACTGCCAAACGAACAATGGTAAAGTTTAAATACACATAAACCTACGGTGGGAGTGGTTGATTTCAAAGATCCCCAAGATCCACCGTCGGTGTTTGCCTCTCAACGTTTCTCGCAGAAATTCATCCCTTACTCAGAAATTGAAGTCAGAATGCAAATGACGGATCACTTTGTTCGAGGTGCTCCTGCCCAAGAAGAATTTCAATCAACTCACTCATGGAAGGGGTTCTCTCAACAAAGACCAACCACCATGTGTTCAAATAGCCATGTCGACGTGGATGACTAGAAATTTATTGTGAATTAGTTGCTTTTCTACAATCGGCTCCATACAAAGGGATGACGCTATTATCCACTTCATCCGTGTTGCAAGTGGGAAGCCGTTGGAGTTCACGCCAGGATCGAGTATGTTCCGGGTTTGCGTCGTGGTGGGACGTAATGCCGGAATGCCACAGGTCTGAGATGCCTAAGAAGCTGGGATACCTAGGATCCAATACCGAGATGCCTTGTGTAGGGAGGGTTTGTGATATTGAATCGCATTTGGTGGATCAGAAGTCAAAAATTTCCACCGTCATTTATTTGAATCACTACCAGCAGTACCATCTGATTCGGGGTCCCACGGTCTTCGCGTCGCTTCAGTCTTTCTGTGTTAAGTATCTGATTTCAACATCTGAGAAGATCGTCATGGGAATGCCAGACCTTTTTGAGCCCAGATACTGGAAGATGGCATGCACAGCTTTGGCAGCCGAGGACTTGGAGCGTTATAAACGTTTAAATTCTGAGGTTGCTAAAGGAATCTCTTTGAAACTATTAAATCGTGTATGCTGAGATAGAGAAGGCGAGAAACTATATTCCCATGCTGAGATATGTCCGAGATGATCAGGGATTCTCCGATGAACACAGTGTGAGCAGCGTTTTCGAAGGGTGATTGCCGAGGTATACATCCGACATGCTCCTGAGATGCCATTTGAGTTCGGTGCCGAGATGTGGAACGCGGAGAAGTTAGAATGCCGGAGTCGGGAAGCTTGTATTCTGTTCTTCCAAAGTCGAGCAGAATGCAAGCACATCAGAATCATCGCCAAACTTCTGCATGATTTGTTCTTCGATGGGTAGAGTCATCTTCAGATGGAGATGAGGATTGAAGTCTAAAGATTGAGATTCATCGTCGTCATCTTCTTCATAGATAGTTTCTATCTCCTCCTCTATCCCATTATTATACTAACTGAGATGCATGAACCGAGATTGAGCACAACCGAGTTGCAGAGTTGAACCAAGACGCTGGGGTGCCATTGTCTTGAGAAGCCGAGATTGTGCGCTGAGACTGCATGTATGCCGAGATATACGTTCACTATCGACTGAGCAATTATTTCGCTGCAGTCTATTCGGTTGTGTGGTTGATATTCAGTAACCTCGATGATGTCACCTGTATCTGTGTGGATTCAGATCCCGGAGTGCTTGTTGACGTCGTCATGCGATCTTGGAATTCAATGGTGCAGTCAGATGGACCTTTTCGCCGAAATAATTCATAACCGCCGGAGTTCTGAGTTGTATCGTATTTCTGTCAACTCCAAATCATTTATGTCAAAATGCAAATAATTTGCCATCTGCTTCTTCTGAGCAAGGACCACATAAAGTTCTCTGTGTGCACGCAAAATATTTTCCACAATGGAGATTTCTGCAATAGTGGTGATATACAACCAAATCTGATACAATAGTCCATCTGACTTCTTGCGGCAAAGTAGATACGGGATGCGCTAGCCAGAACTTTCGATGAGGACACGAACGACATTATAATCTTTGAACACCATACAAAATGGGAGGCCTCTATCCGTTCATTATAGTGAATTTGTAGCAATATTTCAAAGAGATCGGTCATGAAACGAATACCCAAGCCAATACGGCCCACGGTGTCATTTAGCTGCACTCGGCAACGGGCCATGTTCATATCTTCCACATCGAATTCAACATTGAATTTGATTAGGTTCGCAGTGCAATTCTTGGAAGAGCATATGTGGTAGCATCTGATGAACCTAGCTTCTGAATAATTACCTGCAAGTATCCACAAAGAATCCCATGAAGATCATTCTGCTTGGAGATTGGAGTTGCCAAAATTGGGAGCATGGAACTTTCCCGACGGTCAGATGGTGTGGGAGTTCTTCTTTCCGGGCTCAAAGGCTTCAAAGTCAACATTTAATTGAGTTCATCCCTGTGCACGTGACGAGGCGGCAAGAGCTAAGTTGCTTTGTCATTTAGTGATTGCAAAATTCCATTTAATTGAATTCATCCCTATGCACGTGATGAGGCGGCAAGAGAAAAAGCTAAGTTGCTTTGTCATTTAGTTATTGCAAAATTCCATTTAATTGAATTCCTGGGTTCCTGCCATTTTTTATATCAGAAATAGAAGTAGTTTGACTTCTTTTATTAGTGGAATTATTAATGGGGCAGACCCCAATACTTGCTTTTGATATGGAAGCTAATTAATAAGGCTCCCTCATCAGCTGATGTCCGTACAGCTCATCATCTTCAATCAACAAATCATACTTCTTAGCGGCAAGCCTTTCGACAGCAACACAAATGGTAACATGATTTCCAAGTCATCATTATTGGCTGCCCTTATCTTGCAGGAACTCTGGGACAACATCCAAATTGGATTTATTAAAAAGCAAAGAAGCTTCCCTTCAAAGTTGAAAGCAAGACTCCTGGAATAGTTGAAGAGAAAAATGAAGCTAATGAGGCGTCCTTCGGATTCAGGCCTGACAATACGGTTGTGATTCCCCAATGAAGAATCAAAGAGTCACTATTATGTGAAGCCTGAATATCTACTTTTGTTATAGATCCGGGGGCAACAGAATCAACGCCAACCAGCAATTCTATATCCCCATTCAGGTTGTATTTCTTTGACAATTCCGAAGTATGATTTGTGGTTAACACATCATGTGGAACCCCTGCAGCTCGTCCAAGCCTTCCCACGGCTGATTTTCGTTTCCTCACATACAATGTGTTCCCACGAAATTTGGAAGAAAGACGAACCAACTTCTCTAGATTTTCCTTGATCAGTCTTGATTCTTGGCACTCCATCTTCGGTTCTTCAACACATCTACAAAGCTTTGCATTCACTGTATTTGCCGCCTGCAGCTCTTGTTCCATTTTTGATATCTCAGCTTCTTTATTCTTGAGAAGCTCATTTGCTTTTTCAATTTGGTTTCGGAACCTCCAGCAGATTATTCTGAGGGCAAAAGCATGCTTGAAACTTGCAAAGCGGCTGATACAACATTATTCTGATTGGAGTCCCAATGATATAGTTCTTGTTATGCGCGCAGATCTTGAAAGTGCTGAAGTTTCTTCAGTTAATGACAATGACAAGAAAATATGATTTAAGTAAAGCGGGGTCAGGTGTTTCTTTCGACCCATCGATACCCCGGTTACACCGAATCTGGTTACAATCCGGGCTCCGTGTAAATATGAAGGCGGACCCCGGTCTCACCAAATCTGGTTAAAATCTCGGCTCCGTGTAAATCTGAAGGCGGACCCCGGTTAAACCGAATCTGGTTACAATCCGGGCTCCGTGTAGCTCTGAAGACGGACCCTGGGTAAACCAAATCTGGTTAAAATCCGAGCTCCGCGTAGAGTTTTGCCGGATAAAGTTATACGGTTAAATCCACGTGTCCATAACCAATTCGGAACTCGGTAACACTGAAAGAACAGCTAAATCCGTCTTTCCATGGTCAGTTCGGAACTCTAATAAATCGGCCGTGTTCCCTAGTTGGAACCGGATACACCGAACAAAGGACGTCGAGGACCATCGAACCCGGCTTTTCGGTCGAAGGAAGTTTTCTCAGAAGAGTTATCGCAGCTCGGACGCTTTCTAACTTACTCCGGGATATCAAGTGGAACTGTCATGCCGACCCTGATCAGGTCAAAATGCTCGGACGCTTCGGTGAAAAACCAAACCCGGGCAAGTGACAACTTCCCTTTATCCTAGGATGACCCGGTCAACGAACCTGAAATTATACGAGACAGCTTAAGTGCTGACTCCTCACCACACTCTATTTCCCGGTTTCAATACTAGGATGCACTTTCACACTTTCGCAGATTCTCGCATATCACACCTTTGACCCTGGCCCGGTCACTCAATAGTACTCCAAAAACAAATGTGAGTTCACTATATCAGTTCATTGTGGACACGGATGAAACACTACATAAATATTTGAATTGATCGGGGAGTGAGCAAACTTTCATTAATGATCAAGTCAACGAAGTTTCAAAGCAAATTAACCCAGACTACATGTCTAGGGGCAATTGAATCAGAAGACAAGTAACTCCGAAGTTCTTTGAAACTCGGATAGACACTTTATCAACATCAAACGAGTGGTATCAACTCCGATACGATATCCGGACTTAAAACAGATCCACCCCGACAGCCCAGAGACCTGGACTACCAGGCTGGGGGCAATTACTATACAGTTGTCAATAACCGGGATTTTGCAAACTCGAACAAGCATTCGAAATGAGCAAACTAAACGATCTGCGCATACTGGATATAGCTCGGCCAAGTCTGTATCTCACGGTCAAGCAAACAATTAACCTCGCGGCTCGGACACACGAACTACCGAGCTTGGGGCATCTGTTATGGACTGGTCAAGGCCCATTATCTCAACCGACCCACGATCTAAACCGCAAGACCTATTCAAAGGGGAAGTTGCGAGATTCATGGACACACGATGACACACGATGATACACGATGCGGGAGACCTAACCCTAAGGTACACTCTACAAATACGAGTAAAACCCCAAAGGTTCAGGCATCTTCATCTTCTACAGATTATCTCCTATCTCCGATCTCCTATCTTCTACACGGTCTACGCTCCGGCTAAACAGATACAGCCGTCACAGAGCATACAGACCACCCCCATTGGCTAAACGCCTCCAATAATCCTCGAACTACGTGGACTTTGATCCCTCTTCAGGGTACGTAGGCCCTAGGAATCGCTCCTAGGTCAAGTCTCAATCTACACCAACATCCTAGCCCCTCAGGGCTAGTCAATCTGTGTTCTACACCAGAACAAAGAGTTTAATGTTTCTGCTTTTGCTACAGAATTATTTTTTCTGTCACGCTTACATAAAAGTAAGTGGGTCCTATTGTAAAGAGAAGTGAGAGAAAATATTAGTGAGACCCACTCACTTTTATGTGAATGTGACAAAAAAAAAGTTTCTGCAAAACTAAATCCATAAACAAAACTAATGGTATAAGAGTTTATATGCATAAATGTAAGAGTTTATAGGTATTTAATGCAGAGTTTTAAAGATTTTGGAAGATATCTACATGCCTCTTGAAGATTAGAAAAAAATTTGTAATTTAGTCTAAAAATAATACTCACTTCTTGGGATAAGCATTTGATCCCATTAAAAAAAATAAAAATAAAATATTTATAAAGAAAAAAAAAAACCCTAAGGAATGAGATGTAAATTGGGAAGGTGAAGATGTAAAATAGGGAGGAGGTGCAGGGGCGAAAAAGGAAAAGGGATAGGTGACATTCATAGTAGCATTGGTTATCCTAAATTTGTGATTCATCCGCACTTAAAAATATTTTTAACTAAATTTTTATATGTCCAACACTTTAAAATATTTATTTAGAGTACTTGATAATTTAAATTTATCATGTTTATTGATTATTGATGATAAGAAAAGTACTCCATCATATCTTAATATAAAGTCAGTTGATTTTTTTGTAAAAATTAAAACAATAAAATAAACCATTTAATCATAATACCACTTTATATATTAATCTATAAGTCAAATAAATTGGTTTGGAGAAAAACAATAAATATAAATATTTTATTCTAGCTTAATTAATTTTTTTAAAATCAACAGGTTTTTATATTAAAATTTGAGGGGAATACTTTAAACTTATGGTCTGATAGCAAATCTAGTTTTTCTCTCAATCCAATTTGATAACAGCCAAACTTCTTTTACTGGCTCCCATGATAAAGACAAAGTTCATTTTTTGAAGAGAGATTATAAAATTTAAATAAATTATTTAATTATATTATATTTTATGAATTATATATCAATTTATAAATTAGATAAATTAATTTTTTTTAAAAATTAATTTTTTCAATATCTTAAAAAAAAAGTTCTATTCTTCCATTTATTTCGAATGGAAGAGAATATATTAAAAAAATTGTATTTTTTGGGAAACAAAATTTTAAGAAAGGGGTTGGCCTCACCAGGGCGTTTGGAGTCCAGTTCACATGGCATACTGGGTTAGAGAATACACATGCCTCCACCTCTTTCCAGTGTCTCCACTGCTTCATAGACCCTTAGAATGTCTCTCCCAGCGCATTGACCAACTCCAGGATCGAATACACTCTCTTTAGGTGAGAAAGTCCGACCCGTTTGTCAATTGAACCCAATGAGGAAGAAGGGTAAAAAAATTGTATTTTATTCGATTAGGTAAAACCTTGTCTATCGTGCGCCGGATAGGCGCAACGCGCCTGTCCCTTTAGCTTTTACTTTCTCGTCTTCACGAAGTCACACACAATGCGTCCTACGCACTTTGCGTATCCAAGTCCAATTCTCTCTCTCCCCTCTCTCAGTGGTTAAACTGCGTTGACTGAGATAAAATCTCTGTACTTTTTTCAACTTCCTTCTCCATTTTTCTTCTTTCGAACGCATCCCCTCCTCTGCCCTAATCTTCCCTTTCCTTCCCTTTCGCCGGTACCTCCTCCGATCAATCACCGCTGCTTCTCTTGTAGGTAACTTCTCTTTCCGCCTTGGTTTTTCCCTCTTCTCTGCACGTCCATTTCCGGCCTTGTTACAGAGATAGGGTTCACAAAACCCTAGGTATTCTCTTTGCTATTTTTTGCTGCCGTGCGATGAGCTCAGAGATATATTTTGGAGTCCTCCAGCTCATTGGCTTATATAAGCATATATTTGTCTCGTTGGGTGATTACTGATTTGGTGGCCGTTGTATTTTCTTGTGGTTGTTATTTGTTTTGGGGAGTTCTCTCGATATGAAGAGGTTGAGGTCTAGTGAGGATCTCCATTCGTACGGAGACAAGAATGGCTGCAAGGATTCGAATCTGAACCGATCCTCGTCTTCTTCACACCGAACCTTTTACTACAAACCTGATAATGTGCGGAAGGGATTGCTTTCCTCATCGTCTTCGGCGTCTCGGTATGACAGGGATCGAACGATGGATGAGGATCGGGAAGGCTCCCGCTTGGTTCGGAAGCGATCAGACCATGATTTTGATAGTTTTGATCGCAGAAAGGGGTTTGATCGTTACAGGGATACTGGAGATAATAGAGGATACGGAGCTGGAGGGGATAGGGGTTTGATGCAGAGGTCGGAGAGTTTTTGTGGGTCTAGGAGGGATTTTCCGAAGGGCTTTCGGTCTGAGAGGGACCGGTCTCGGCGGGAAGGTAGTGTGTCTTCGTGGCGGAGATTTGGAGGTGGGTTAAAGGATTTTGATGATAGTGGCAGGGGTAGCAGGGTTGGACTGGAAGATAGAGTAGTGCGGTCTCCGAAGACTTTGAGGGATGTAAAATCACCGACATGGTCAAAAGATTCAGAGAGTGAGCATTCCAAGATGAGTGAGCAGTCTAAGATGAGGTCTTCTTCAAGAGGGTCAAGAGATGCAAAGTCGAAGTCAAAGTCTCCATCTTGGTCCAAGGATTCAGAGAGTGAACAATCAAAGAGTGAGCAATCTAAGAGTGTTGAGGTGAAGAAAACTGAGGAATTGCAGGTTGAGAGCCGTAGTAGTAGTGAAATGGAAGAAGGAGAACTGGAGCCAGAACCCATGCCTGAAACAGAACCAGAAAAGGCTTCTGATGCTGCACCTAAGAATGAAGACCAGACCTCTATTCCTTTGGACACTGATGAGAAGGAAATCCAGACTGAAAGCCAGCTCAATGATACAGATACTACCATGCATGAAATAATGGAAGAGTTAAATAAAGAAGAGGCAAAACCAGAAGAGGTTGCAAATTCAGCGGAAAAGGTTGTGGAGAAAGATAAGAAGCTGCCAGATGTTCAGAATGATCCAACTGATAAAGTGCATGATACCAAAAATGAAATTGAAACTTCTGTTCATAATGATAACAAGGCAGAAGAGAGTTCAAAAGTGGAAACCACATGTAAGGGGGAAACAAAGGAAGGTACGGAGCATGAGAAGCCATTGCTGCATGAAGAGGAACATAAGCAGGACAAGGGTGTAGATCTTGAAACCAGGGCAGAGCTACACAAGGAAGTTTCAACAGAAAATGAAGTGCTTAAAACAGATGTGGAAATGACGATGGAGACTGTGACCAACAACGTGAAGGATAAAGGCAAAAGTGTCTCTGTTACCGCTAGTGATGTTGTTCATCCTTCTGAAGATGGTTTGTGGAATGACAGAGGGCCCAGAGATCTCACAGCATGCTCTGGTGATGCCATGGAAGGTCCAAGCACAAGGGCCTTTGAGTTGTTTTCCAGATCTCCTGTTAGGAAAGCAGAGAAAACTGACCAATCAAGTCTCAGCAAACATAAAGATGGAAGTCTATCAATGGAGGAGCTTGATCTTTCTCTTAGCTTGCCTAATGTTTTGTTACCTATTGGTGCTCATGAGACTGCACCAGCCCCTGGATCCCCCAGTCAAGCTCGAAGTGTCCAGTCTTTGAGTACATTCCGTACCAACTCAGAAGGATTTACTGCGTCAATGTCTTTCTCAGGTTCTCAATCTTTTTATCACAATCCAAGCTGTTCTCTCACACAAAATTCAATCGATTATGAACAATCTGTTCATAGTCGCCCATTATTTCAGGGAATAGATCAAGTTTCTCATGGAGGCTGGCAAGGTATGTCTCAGACTGATCCCAAACAGAAAGAAATTCCTTACGGTCAAGGAACTTTGATTAATGGCAGTGGCAGCTTTCCTCAGTCTCAAGCAACATGGGGCATTTCGGATGGTCAAGCTGTGAAAGGTCAGCCTTCTAGGGTTCTAGAAAGTAGCTCAAAAATGGCCAGTGGCCTTGATAGGCAATTGAGTTTTCATAAGCAGCTGTCAGGACAGTCAAGGCGCCATGGTGATGTTAGATCTCCTTCTCAGAGTGTTGGTTCTCATGACATTGGATCAAATTATAGTTTTGACAAGAAGAGAGAAATGAGAGACAGGAGTAATGGTAGTTTATACAGGACTGCAAGCCAGAAGGAACAAGAACAATTTCAGATGGGTGGAATTGAGTTTGTTGAGACAATCATTGCAAAAATAGTTTCTGAACCAGTGCCTGCTATGGCTAAAAAGTTTCATGAAATGAATGGACAGACTTTATCATGTTTGAAAGAGAGCATTCGTGAGATTATGCTCAGTGCAGATAAGCGTGGGCAAATACTTGCTTTTCAGAAAGTTCTGCAGAACAGGTCTGATATAACCCTGGAGGTTTTGCTAAAGGCCCACCGAGTTCAATTGGAAATTTTGGTTGCTTTGAAAATGGGTTTAGTTAATTTTATTCAGTTAGACAACAGCACTTCATCTACTCATTTAGCTGAGATTTTTCTGAACTTAAGGTGTAGGAATGATTTATGCCGGAGTCAGTTGCCTGTGGATGAGTGTGATTGCAAAGTTTGTGCACCGAAAAATGGCTTTTGTAGGGAATGCATGTGTCTTGTGTGTTCTAAGTTTGACAATGCATCAAATACTTGTAGTTGGGTTGGATGCGATGTTTGCCTTCATTGGTGCCATACGGAATGTGGATTACGTGAATCATATATTAGAAATGGACCCAGTGCTACTGGGGTACAAGGGGTACCTGAGATGCAATTTCATTGTATTGCCTGTGATCATCCTTCAGAGCTGTTTGGTTTTGTCAAGGACGTGTTTCTAAATGTTGCAAAAGATTGGTCAGTTGAAGCTCTTTGCAAGGAGCTTGAATATGTGAAGAGAATATTTTCTGCCAGCAAAGACATGAGAGGGAGACAGCTGCATGGGTTGGCTGATCAAATGCTGCTAAGGTTGGCAAATAAATCTAACCTTCAAGAGGTTTATAGCCAAATCATGTCTTTCCTAAATGGTAAGTATTGGATGTCTCAACTATTTCATATTTTTTACTGTCTTTTTTGATTCAATGTTTGCTCTCTATTTTTACAGCAGTTAATAAATCTGTGTTTTTTTGTCTACAGAAAAAAAATTGTCAAGTGAAATTCTTTTTGTTAAAGTAGGAGTGAAAAGTATATCTTAGTGATTTATAAGAAACAAACTGGATGTATTAGTTTATCTGCACTGGTTTATCTACGCTTTCGGAAAATACATTTCAAATTGCTTGTTGCCTTCAGTTCATTTGGGCCATGATAAATGTTAAATTAATCATGAAAGATCTCTCTTCTCCTCTACGCTAATATCCACTATATATAGGACCTGTGGAGAGTGCATTCCAAATATACCTTTTCTTTCATAATTTTACTGTCTCTTTTGATCTTTTCCTTTTCTATTTTTAAAAATAAGTTTCCATCAAACAGAACAGCTTCGACTTTAGTCTTCCCAGTGGCCTATCTTTAAAACAGCTTAGACATAGTTTTTATTAAATATAATTGAAAGAATCAGGACTCCTTGCTGATTTGCTTCAGTAAGTTTTTTTTTTTTTTTGTATTTGTTTGGCATCATATGGAATTATTCTACTGATACTATCTTCAAAGCCATTCACTGCCGTACTTGTCATATTTGATTTATGCTACACTAGCATCTCTAGTATTTGTAGAACTAAAATTTCATGGAACTGATTAATTTTTATCATAGTTATTGCAGATGGAGATTCTTCCAAATTAGCCTTGACACGGAACTTTTCTGGGAAGGAGCAAATTAAAGAAAAGAATGCAGTTGCTGAGCCCTGTCAGGAGGCTGCCTGGATGAAATCAATCTATTCCGAAAAGACGCCTCTGTTAGAACGGCCAGCAAACAACCTTTCGAGCTATGACCGTAATGATAAACGGGCTCCACCGCAAGAGTTGCAGATGAATGTCCAAAAGGACTATTGTTTTGATGAATTGGAGAGCATAATAAAAATTAAACTGGCAGAGGCTAAAATGTTTCAAACACGTGCGGATGATGCCAGACGAGAAGCTGAAGGCCTGAAACGCATTGCCCTCTCAAAGAATGAGAAGATTGAAGAAGAGTATGCCAGCCGACTCTCAAAGTTGCGACTGGCAGAGACCGAGGAAATGCGTAAACAAAAATTTGAAGAGCACCAGGCATTGGAAAGAGCGCATCTGGAGTACTTCAACATGAAAATGAGGATGGAAGCAGACATTAAGGATCTTCTATTGAAAATGGAAGCAACCAAAAGGAGTCTTGCCATGTGACAAGATGATCAAGAAGTTTTTTTTAGTATAGTTCTCTCAGGTAAATGAAATGTTGGTTCTGAAATTTGTAGGTTTTACTTCATCATCTTATTGTGAGTTTCTGTAGTTCTTGATTTCTAGGTGTATCTATTTGTTGCAGTAGTTCATTTTAGTTTCATGTTGCTAACCAGAATGTGCAGAGAGATCACAACAGCTATTATTCTTATAAAACAGTTACGTTCCAGAAACTATTTAAAGACATGACTATGAAATTTGAATATATGCTTAAAATTGAAGACTTCCCGGCAGGTATTTGCTGTACAAGCTATGTGGTACTGACTGACCCAAAAACCTGGAGAACTTGGTTAATACTGATCGTATCTGTCTTGGTGTTTTTGTAAGGGTACATTGCTTCTGGAAAGCATGAGCCTGTGATTCGGTCTAGTCCCTGCTATAAATGAAAGTACTATACGTAAAAAGTGAACCATAGTTTCCAAGTATTTCACAAGTCAATCTATAAATTTTTCATATTGAAAATATCTTTGAAGCAATCAAATATTGACCTTCATGTTATGCTTTTATTAAATACTTCCTCTAATCTTTATCATAAGGCATTAACTAACAAGTCTATTTGATCCTTTTTATAAGGCACTTGGTTGTTTCCAATGAGCATTAATTATGTTTTTCCATGTATACCTTTAATTAACAAGGGTAGTGGGTTAGAATAATAATTAATATCATATTAGAGTTTAGTACAATTAATAGAGGTAAGACTGAAAGTTATCTAAATTTTAGGACAACTTTATTGACTTTAATTGTTTTTATTGGTTTTTGAGAATTGTTAGTTTGTACTTTATAATAAAGACCAGAGGTCTGTCCTATTTATAAGTCTTTTTTAACTAAATTACACCAACCAAGGAGAGGTTGTTAGCTCAATGATTATGGGGTAAGTTTTCAACTTTGCTTTTATTTATGAGTGAGTATTTTTCAATTATTTATTCTTTCTCTATTTTCATTGGTATAATTAATAAGGGTAAAATTGTCACGATCTCATTTATTACCTTGGACTTGTAAGTAAATAAGTATGATCAAATTTTTTGGTCAAAAATGACTTATAAATAAGACTAGACAAGTTTTAGAGCAATAATTTCAGGCCAATCTCGTACATTTTGGGGCTTATTTTACTCACATTTTTCTTTTTGAAAGTATTTTTGCATACCAATCTTTAAAAAATATTTTCTAAAATAAAATAGAAGAAACAAATCATTTTCCCCCCTATTAGGCACAAATATCCTTATATTGGAAGTATTTGAATTTTAGTTTGTCGACCCGCTAAACAAATGTTTTTGAACTTATTTGAAAATAGTTTTAGAACTAATACAAAAGTTATCTTTAAGCAAAACTTTTGACAGCAACAGGCTTCCCACCATTCCTCACATTGCAAGCCATCACCAACCAACAATCACCACAGGCTCCGACCATCACCGTTGACTACCTCCACCAAACACTGCTTACTAACTATCATCCTCTACCGATGGTGGTGCTTGGCGGGGGATGTTAATGGTGGTGACCTGTGGTGGTGGTTGATGGGAGATGCTGAGGTGGTAGCGGTTGGCAATGGAAATGGCGATGGGCGGGTGGTCAACTATGAAGGTTGATGATGGTGACTAGCAGGTGGTCATTGCTAATGGCAGATGGTGATAATGGGTGGTAGCTGACAGTGACGACTGGTGGGGACTGCCAATTATTGGTCGTGATGGCCGGCGGTGGCATTGGGGAACATAGGCGGTGTTAGTTTCTTAGTGATTAGCCTCTGCATGTTTGGCAATGTGCTAGTCATAATAAAGCTAGGATTTGTGTTCTCTTCAGACATTTTCTATTTTTGATATATGAAAAAGACTTCAAAGGGCTTCATAATCTAGTGGCATGAGAGTTTCTTTCTAAGTGAGAGATTGTGAGTTTGATCTCGTCTTTAACCTTAGTCGCCCTTAATTAAAATAGGAAAAAGACAATAATGAAGCTCTCCTAGCCTACTTCATCTCTGGTTGGCAGAGAAGGGTTGATGCTAACTTATTGGTTCTTTATCTCAAATCTCAATTTTACATATTTGGGTCATAGGTAAACTTCAAACAATTCATCATGAGTCAACATTTCAATATGACCCAAAATGAAGGTTGCTTACCAAATTTTGTCCATGCACCAGGCACTGAGAACCCAATTTCACTCATGTTTATATTGATTTTCATACTTTTTTATTTGTTCCATCCAACTAAAACTCTTCTGCAAAATAACTACATATTCTAAGTGTATAACTGGCACCAAACCTTAGCAATTAGAGCATTCTTCCAATCTGCTAATGTCAAACATAATATACTCAAGCTCTGCTGAGAGATGACCTAAATGTCAACTAACTACACACAGTTAGGAAAGGAATCACAATGAGTTAAAAATTGGCTCTAATTACAGCGAGTTAAAAGTTGTAGCTAAATCTCATGCTTATTAAAGTACAATGTCTTCAACCAGCTAGCTTACTTGAGCAAGAAGCTCAAGAACTCTCATCTCCGTCAAGGTCAGAATCCTCGATAGCCTCAACGTCGTCATCGTTGTCGTCATCAGGCTCATTATCACTTTCAGTTTCACTCAACACATATGTTTGAGGCCTGCGAATAACCCTCTGAGGCCTAGCTTTTGGTGCTGGGGCTACTTCAACTACCTCGTCCACACCAGGTGATGTTGAAGCAGAGCCGGACTGTTCTTCACTTTCAGTTTCATCTTTGTTTGAAACCCTGGCCAGCATGGAACCACTTTTCTTGTTAAATGGGGATGCTCTCATCTTCCTTACTTTCTTCTCCGGCGAAATCCCTGAACCATCAGCTGCTGGCTTCAACATTTCAGTAATAAATTTCTGACCCAGTATCTGAGTTTGCTTGTTGACTGCAACACCTCTCTTCCTGGTGGCTGCTGCAGACGGCTTTTTGGCGGCGGCATTCTGAGCAGCAGGTTTCCTGCCTCGCCTCTTTTTCTCTGGTTCTGGGGCAGCTTGCTTCTGTAACTCAAAATCATCATCTTCATCGTCGCCACCAACATTTTCATTCTCACTATCAGAACTGTCCAAAACTGTAATAGCTGAGGACTTCTTTTTTGCAGCAGCCCTTTTGCCATTTTCTTTCTTTCCAGTGGCAGGCACTTGGGGTTCTTCAGTTTCCATGACTGCTTCAAAGTATATAATAAGTTAGTATTATGTACATACCAGGATCAGCAACAATTCTATACAGAAGTTGTATAAGAGCGCATTTTACCTGTAGAATTATTACTACTAGATGGTCCAAGGTTATATGCAGCAAGGCGTTCTTGAAGAGATAGCACTTCTTCATCATCCTCATCATCCTGATAACAAGTATCAGGTAAGATTAAGCGCACAAGCCAACTATACACAGATGGGATATGTTTAAAAAAAAACTTAACATACCTTCTTCTTAGTCTTAGTAGGGCCTTTTTTGGCAGCTCCCCTACCTTTTGGTTTAGCAATCTCAGCAGGTTTCTCTGGTGATGCAAATGAAGAGAAACTCAGATGAACATTAAAATTTTAAATTTTCTGCCAATGGCAGTTTAATACACTTTCAAGATAGTACTAACAATCTAAACTTACCAACGTCCATTGAAGTAGACATGGATTCAGCCTCTGGCTCAACGACCTTATTGTTCTTTCGTGGTCCTCGCTTAGCGGGAGCTTTTGTGCCGATAGCCCGCCCGTTCCTTTTATTTGCTTGACTTGATCTCTTCTGCTCCTCCTCTGCCTCCTTTCTGTCCAAATCCTGAAAAATACCATCACATTAACAAATGAAACTCAACACAATCAAATATAAGAAAGATGATGAGATTAGATATTGTCTCGTACATCAAGTTTCTTCTCTAGCTCATCCAGATCCGTCAACCACATATCAGTTGGTGGTGTTGCTTTCAAAATCTCATACTCCCTAGTATTTTCATCCTTTTCATTTAGTAGCTTCTCAACACTTTCAATGGTCAAAGTTCCTATTGACATTGACAACAGATAATCATAGTCACCAGCACTTGCTCCTTCAGTCTTAGAAGACTTGGAACCATTTTCCTGCTCTCCAGAGCTGTCATTCTCATGCTCTTCTGAGTTGTCATCATTTGCCCCAGCAATTTGTGGTTGTGCTGATTTACCTTTCTTTGGCATGGGAGTGAAACCTTTTTGCTTCAGCTCCATCAACAAATCAGCCTTCTTTCTGTTACTTACAACAATCTCTCCGCTCACAACCCCTAAAATGAACCTGACTTTATTGTCCAACACCAACAAAAGTCGTTCGAGATTGCCTAATTTATATTTCTGCATGAACAACCAAAATCGCTCATAAGTTCTTCCCTAATTAACGCCAAGACGTGAAGATACATATGACTTGATACATATATTCTTATGACCATCATAATCATTTACCTTTCTTCTCTCGTAATACTCCAGCCTTAACGGAAAGAATTCCTCAAGAACTGCATAAACAATCACGTGAAAAGTTACTACCAAGGAATTAATAAGTATAACATACCAAATGGTTCCATACTCCTAGTGTCATACTTTGTTCTGGGGTGTCGTATTTCTTAATCTTCCCTTCTGCATCAAAAAGGTGCATGTTGCTTGTGCTAATAGTACCAGTCAGTTTTAACTTCTTCAGCAGGCCATCCTGCATGATAGCCGTTACCTTGTCGTACTTCAACCTGATTTCTATATCCACAGTAGCATCATCACCATTTTGCCTGAAATCCTGCAAGACGGAAAATTTGTTGTGAATTGAAAGAAAACAGACACAAACGAACGAAATCACAATGGAAATAAATATATAAGTATGCTTTTTCTGGGTTGAGGCATGACACTTGTCAAAGAGTCATGTCTGTGCCTTATGCATGGGATGCTTGTACAAGTCATTAACATATGGACAACTAAATTTATCACGTCATAGTTCCACTAGCGTCCAAAACTTCTGGATAGATATGTTCGCTTACCTCGATGAGCGTATCCTTGGCATTAGGTGTCCCATCGGTGACAGATTCAAGGAACTGCTTATAATCTTGAGTCCACCTACGGATGGGCAATTCTGTAATCCTGAAAGTGAAAGTTTGCTCATCTACTTCCTCTATCGTACCATTGACGTTGTAGCCTCCTTCCTTAGCACTTTTCTCAATGACTCCTTTGTACCCTTTGTACCATGGATCCATGGGTACAACTTCCTCACCTTTCAACAAGCGCCTAACATTAGCAATAATGTCTCTTGGGTTATAATTCGGAATGAAGGAACTCCATCCAGTGCCGATTCCTTCACTACCATTGACAAGAACCATTGGTATAACTGGCATGTACCTGTACAATCATTAAACGGGGATATGATTTAGTTACAAGGTTCCTTATTCCAAAATTATGATTAAATGCAAAAACTGGGAGAGCATAATACCAGTTCGGTTCAATAGACTTTCCATCTTCATTAAGATAGTCCAGAAGCTTATCATCATCCTCCGAGAAGAGACACCGAGTAATCGGGCTAAGTTCAGTATAAATGTACCTTGCGCTTGCGTGATCTTTGCCACCCTGTAAGAAGCAATTGACCATCAAAAAAAAAAAATATGAAGCTATAGACGCCTCAACGGTGCTAACACATCAAGGACAGACTAGTTTGTCGTACCAAGTTACGGGTACCAAATTGACCGTTTGGTTTGAGAAGGTTGATGTTGTTACTGCCCACGAAATCCTGTGCCATTCCAATAATAGTGGTAGAAAGACTTTGCTCACCATGATGGTAAGCTGAGTGCTCAGACACATAACCAATGAACTGGCCAACTTTTATTTCTTTGAACAACTTTTTCTTGAACGAGCAAAACAGAATCTTCCTCTGACCAGGCTTGAGACCATCAACCATTGAAGGAATGGACCTTTGGAGATCCGCCCTTGAGAACAATATAAGCTCTTTGTTGACAAAGTCTCTGTAGTTTATATATTTTGCCACATGATCACGGTAAGTGCCAGGCTGCAAGAACAAATGGAGGTTGAAATTACTTATGAGCATCATAAAATGGACAAAATTAATTGATTAGTCGAATTATATCAAACCTCAAAGTTACGGATCCAGGTCTTTCTATCTTCTGCTTTTTTCTTACTAAATGCCAACTCAATTGCAGTCCCATCCTGGTCATCTTCCCAGACAAAGTCTTTCCTGTGCTTTTCAAGATCTCTGAAGTACTCTCTTCCTTCCTGGGGGGTACTTGTTCCCAAACCCTACAGGGGGAGAAGCAGATCAGTGCGCACTCAAGCAAAAGCTAGACCAGATAGAGGAATTTCAGACAGTATAGGAGTTTCATGCTTTCAAATCGGATCAGACAATAAACCTTATAGTACTTTATCTTCCACCCAGTTGCATTATTCCCCAAGTTTTCTTTCCATGATTCGAACTGTGGCATGGAATAAAATGATAATTTTGCCCCGCTCGAGTGAAAAGCCTGTTGAAATTTGACAAAATTAAATTAATTAATCAATCCAAAAAAAAAAAGGATCCTATTAACATATATACTGCTAGTTTGACTAGAATACGAACCCTTATAATTGGAGTTGTGAATTCAACCATGAAAGATGGAACTTTCAGCAATGAAGGCCAGAAAGAATGAATGAAGTTGATCAGAAGCCCTTTGATATGGGAACCATCGTGATCCTGCTCCCATAAAATTAAGTTCTCAAACTCCCAAAAAGAACCAAGACCATTTGCTAGCTTGTTTCCATCCGAACTCTCTGTGTTTTCTAGAGAGAAAACAAAAGACAAAAAATCCAATGTAACTGACCTGATCAGCCATGATCATCAAATGACCATATCTCAATGACTTAATGTTGCTATACTCCTTATTCTGCTGCAGTCCAAGAATCTTCTTGATATTTTGAATTTCTTCATTCTCCATTATCTGTTTGCTGCTAGCTTCTCGTACATTCAGCAATTTGCCCCTTAATGGAAAAACCCCATAATGGTCACGACCCACGACAGAGAGCCCAGCCATCTTCATACAAGTTAAAACGGGTGAGAATTCTTGAATGATCAACTTATTTAGTACTCCGAACTATTGTTTTTTTGGGGGAAAAACTTACCGCAAGGGCCTTGGCAGAGTCTCCTTCTGTCAATATCAAGGTACACTTCTCGGAATTTCTTCCTCCAGCATCATTAGCATCCTCAAGCTTTAAAATCCCACGAACTCTCTGAGTCTTAGTTCCATCGGTTTTCTTCAGATCTTTGCTTTGCTTGAAATCAGCCCATGATAAGAGGGTGTCCACTATTCCAGAATTTGATACTGCAGGTATTTATTTCAGCAAAACAACTTGTTATATCTTCAAAATAATTGGTGCCTTATACCCATATGCAATTTTAACTAGTTGAAGATATAAAAAATCACACAAAGTTATGTCTGGACGAACCTTCCTTCAGCAATGATTCTGGAACATCACATTTGGAACCAAAACTATTTTGGCGAGTGGTAAGAGTTTCTTTAGTTTGAGAATCAAAAGCGGGGTTGTCAATCAGAGCATTGACAAAGACCCATAAATGATTCTTCACATTGTGCGCTTTGACGTTGGCATCCTTTTTCTTCTTGTTAACTTTGTTCATCACATAATTTGTGATTTGATTGGTAATGTAATCAACATGAGTTCCACCCTTGATTGTACTAATAGAGTTCACAAAACTGACCTGGAAAAACCAATTCAGATTCTAATTACAAGCGAAACAAGGCATTAACAACAATGAAATAACATGCTTCTTTACTTGGTAAGTTCTCCAATTACCTGTTGAAATTGTCCATCACTTAAACTCACACAGATTTCCCACCTTTCACCTATTTTTGCGTGTATCCTAACAATATAAATAACAGACAAATGAGTGTGGTTGAAATAAAAAAGATCATAATAATTCTCAAACCGTGCGTCAGAAGCTGAACCTTGGAAGGGGTACTGGTCTGGATTTCTCAGCTGATTTCAGATAGAGGTCAGCATAATCACGGAACGATTTCAATCGAATCAAGCGCCCGTTAAGTTCAACCTTCACAGCCTTTCCAAGACAGCCAGCTAAGTCCACAACCCGCTTCTTCATTAAAGCAACAACATCTTCTTCAAGATAGTTCATTTTGAACTTCTCTAAGTCAGGCTTAAAGGAAACCTTGGTCCAGTTCTCACCCGCTTTGCATTTTGTTATGGTTGGCTCAGATTTCTTCCCCATGTTGTTGGAAAATACCTTTCACAGATAAAGATGCGTTTAATAATTTTTTAGAGAAAAACTACAAAACACTAAAAAAAAGGTTGGTTGAAAACGGAATTATAAAGCTCTACAGAACATGAAATGTTCATCAACAGTGAAGTTTGATTAATAATGCAAGACAAAAAACATATTAACAAGGAATATAAACTTTGGATCAGGAAACTATATCAAAGCAAAGAAACATATATTTCGATTTAACTAATCCCCCACAGCTGAAGAACCTATGCAGTTCTAGCTCAATTTTGGAGATATTTAATTAAATTAGACACATTAAATTAAAATTAAAAAATTAAACATGAAGAAATGTGTGTGAGAACATAAATAGTACAAATTTTCACAGTTTCAAATTCTCAAAGAAATGATTTAATAAAATCCACAATACCTGTTTGTACTTCTTCTGGCGCTTCCCATCAGCTGTCTCGATCACGAACTCTGTTGAGAATATATTGGTAAGCTTCGCACCATACCCATTGCGACCACCGGTCGTCTTCTTCACGTTATCGTCATAGTTACTGCTGGTAAGCAAGTGCCCAAATATCAATTCGGGCACATACACCTTCTCCTCCTGATGGATCTCCACGGGAACACCATCCCCATTGTTGTACACGCTAATCAAGTTCTGCTCAACATCGATCAGAACCTTGAGGGCATCCATCGACGGATCCCTCTGTTTGTTATCGGCTGCGTTCACCAAGATCTCATCGAAGATCTTGTACAGACCCGGAACGTAGGTAACAGGGCGATTGACCATCTCGTCGTTCTCGTAGACCCAGAGGATCTGAGTGTGTTTCTCGATTGAACCAACGTAGGTATCAGGCCTGAGAAGGATGTGCTCCAGCTGACTCTTCTTCTGATACATCTCCTCGATCGTTTTCCCAGCGCCTGCCATGGCCGTTGGTCCGATGTTGACATTGTTGCTTGACTGCAAAGGGCGATTCGATTTCCCCTCCATTGGCGATTGATTCAGAATGAAGGTTCAAAGATTTGAGCGAAGAGCGTCAATCAGACACAGAGGAAGTGTCTGAAAGATTTGGAGGAGAGCAAGCGAGATTCAAAAGCCCCGTAAAGGCAAAGAAAATGGGATATTAGCTAGGATTTAAACTGAAGTGGCCAACGGTCATGTCCTCCGACAAGTTTGAATTTGAATTTAACATTTGAGCGGGACTCTGCATTTTGAATGCGTAGGGATGGGAGGCATCCAACGGTCGTGAACTCGTGATCAGTGTAGATTTTTTTTTTTCCTAAAACGAATTGGGCCTTTTATGGGCCATGACCTTTTCTTTGCCAGTTTTATATGGACGAAGACTTGGATTGGGACTTAGGAAGTAGCGTTGCACATTCCAGTATTCAACAAATGAAAAAAAAAAAAAAAAAACTCTTTTGGGCTCAATTGATAAAGGGTCGAACACTCTCACCAAATGGGGGTTCGATCCTGGAGTTGGTTAAGGAGCTGGAGGAGGCATCCTAGGTAATGTGAACTTGTGGAAACGCAGACTGAGGTGGAGGCATGTGTACTCTCAGTCTTGTATGCCCTGGAGAACAAAGTCATAGCGTCCTGCCCTTGGATTGTGGGTAAACCCAACCCATCTCCTAAAATTTTTTTATAAAAAAAAAAAAAAAAATCTCAGACCAAAAAATTGGATAACTATTTAGTATTTTATGATTATTGGGGGAAAGGACCTGATTTTTATAAAATAATTTATAATTTATAATTACCATGGGAGTGGACCCTCTACATATGTACGGACATCTAGCTCAAGATAGATAAATCAATTCTACGTGATACCTTAAAACTATATTAAACTTAAATCACACTATGTGGTCATATGATATTCTGATATATCTTCTCTTTTTAATAAATAATCTCTGATTCTAAATATAGGACATAGTTTGTAGTGTAAATTGTACTATAAATTACTTCCTATATTTAGGACCGGAGGTAATACTAAATTACATTTAATTCAAGCAAAGCTATAATGTATAGTGAGATTTAGTTTCAATGATAATTTTAACTATATTAATTTTTTTAGTTTTTTGTAAATTAGTTACCTAGACATGTGAAAGTATATACATCAAGTGAATCTGAATTTGTGAAAGATATGCGTAAATTATCAAAATGTTAAAAAAAAAAAAAAAAAGGGATATGATGGTTGAAAATCCAAAGGTAGCTTATGAAACCAAGACAATGGGAATGAGCTAGACGTACTTTTTTTAATTTTTATAGCAATAATGTTAATATAATAAGCTGCGCTTATGAATAAAATGCAAATGAACAGCTAGGTTGCCTTTACATTCTTGGATCGCTAGCTCTTGATGCATTATTTTAAATATGGGTAATAGTGTAAAAATACCAAATGTAGTTTTTTTAAATATGTGGGGGGCAAAAGTCACAGATTTCATTAAATATATATGATGAAGATAACTTTAATCTAACAAACATCATCTATATTTAATGGAATCTGTGACTTTTGTAGTTACGTAGTCATTTTTGCACCTAAAAAAAGTATTTGGTGTTGGACACGCTTTTAAAAAAACCGCATTTATATTTTTACACTTTAACCCTTTAAACATTTATTTTTTGTTCCCCTCATTACAAAAATTATTACTTTTTTTTTTTATATAAAAATTTTAGGAAAGGGGTTGGGTTCACCCATGATCCAAAGGCAGGGCGAAATATCCCTTCCTCCTAGGTGATACCGATGTTGGATAGGGCGAGCCGTCTATTACCTTCAGGCATTAACCTAGGCACCTAAGAGCTAAAATGTCTCCCCCAGCGCCTTGACCAACTCCAGGATCGAACCCCTCCCTTTGGTGAGAGTGTCCGACCCCTTTACCAGTTGAGCCCAAGGACGAGGGGTACAAAAATTATTACTTAAACGAACTTGAATTTGTTCAAGAACTTAGATAGAGGGTGCAATCTACCTTTTTACATTTATGGCCCGTTTGAATGGGCTTTTTTGATTAAAAAAAATTAATACAAATTTTTTTATATTAATTTATGTGTTTAAATAATATTATTTTAAAAAGCAAAAGACACAAAAAAAAAAAAAAAACAAAATGCTGCTGTTTTAAAAAAGCTCCAATTTAGAGCTTAAAAAAAAGTACAACAAAAAAACATTTTTTTAAAAACCCCATCCAAACGGGCAAATTAGTTAAAGATAGGTAGTACAGAAGACTTAGGGCCCATTAATCAAATTGAAAATGTGATTTATATTTGAATTAACGGTGGTAGAAGTAATTTTTCTTCAAACTTAAACTTGTTTAGATCATTATTTGAAAAGCAAGTTGAGATGAAAAATAATATTAAAAAGACATTAATCTTATTGAATACTACATACATGCATGCATGCATACATACATACATATATAATGTGTGTATATTATGTTTTTATATAGTGATAATTTAAGAGAAAAATTAAAATTAGATAAAATAAAAATAGTTAATTTATTATTGAAAAAAACAATTAAATTTTTCAGAAGTCACAATTAAAGAGAAAGTGGGGAGCACTATAAAATGTATTTATTAAAATTAAATAGATTGACTATAAATTTCACTACACTAAAATAATATATCTCTTCACCTCGCTGTCAATAAATCCGAATGCTTGTGGGAAATAGAGAGATATATAAAGTTAAATACCAAGCTAAAAAAAAAATATTTTTGAAATAAAAAAAATAAACTAATGAAATAAGTCTTTAAATACCTTTAAACAATAAGTTTTATGACATGGATTTTTTAACCAATTTTCTTATAAAATAAGTTTTACTTGAAAGATATTAATAATAAATAATTGAATTTTAAAATGCTGGTAAGTTGGGGTCACTCTCCATAGTTGCTCCACATCCGAACTTCTCTCATATATTTTATTACCTCCTCACATTTTTTCAGGTTCACATTAGGTGTTTTTTTCTTAGGTGCTTTGTAGATGTTTTTCCCTCTAATTAGAGGGATTATGCATTTTTTTTTAAATTTTTTATATATTCTATTTATTTAGATTATATTATATGTTGGATCTTGAAATTTTTTTTGCACCCAATATCTCAAATTAATTAATTTTCAGTCCTGCATTAAGAAATACTTTTCTTATAACCCCAATATCCTTTAAATTAATTAATCTGAGATTCTGGATGTAAAAAAAAAAATCCAGAATGCAGTATATAATCTAATCTCAATAAATAGAATACATAAAATTTTTTTTTTTTAAAAAATGTCTAATCCCCCTAATTAGAGGAAAAAAGTACCCAATGTGAACTCCATTTTTTCACGTTCTTCCTCTCTCACATGGCACCATTACCATATATCATCACATAAACTCATAAAGCTAACTCATAACTAAAGCAGCCCTAATGAGATCTCGGAACTTTCCAGTATTCTTTGTTCCCCCCATAATTTACATCAATTTGTGTACTTCGAATACCTCAAAACTAAACAATGCTGATTAATAAAAGTTGGTCCAGTTAGTAAAATGATAACTCATAATTATAAGGTTGTTGGTTCAAATCCCACCGTTTGAAAATCTTGTTGGTGAATGACCAATCTGTAAATATTTCTAAGTTTTCTTTGAATTTAGATGTCCTGACCTTGAAGAGCTCTGAAGACCCAACTCATCTAAATTTTTTTTAGTATTAAAAAACTAAACAAGATTGAATCACACCTTATAATAACTCAAAATAATCAAATTATGAAGAAATATTAATACTATATCCATCCTAATTAATTAGCCTATTTTATTTTTACTTTTATTTTAGGGAAAATTCCATTAAAATACCATCTGAATTTGCAAAAACCCCCACAAACCCACCGAATTTGTAAAAAGACTGAGAGATGACAATGACTTTTGAGGGATATGCAAATTCATGCAAAATGACCACACTGCCCTTAAGAGTTATGAAGACAGAATATGCAAATTCATTCTCGATTCATTCGCCCTGCGTCTTGTTTGTCGTCTTGACCCACTGCGTCGTCGTCGCTCCCGCCGCGGAGTTTCTAGATCATGTTTTGCAGGATGCTCTGTTTTGTGGTTAGAGTTACAGAGTCTAACAAAGGTTGATAATACTTAAGAATGATCTTATATTCTTATCATACTCGAGAATTGGTATATCATCTTCCCTCAATTCATTCCAATTTCTAAACCTATTCTCGAGAATTGACAATGAGTTCTCGAGAAATATCGGGATTTGATGAATCTACTGAGTGTCTTAAGAATTGATTGTGCAAAATAAGATCATCATTCTTGAGATTGTCAAAGACAGAAACCAATCATTGATCAAAGTAAGAGGGAATTCTCAAGTACTCCCAAAGAATTCTTGAGAATTATCGAGAAGGAGTCCAATACAGAACCTCTTCCATCTAGGAATTCTCGAGAATCACCAAGGCATTCTCGAGAATTGTCGAGAAGGAGTCCAATACAGAACCTCTTCCATCTAGGAATTCTCGAGAATCACCAAGGCATTCTCGAGAATTGTCGAGACAAACTCAATACAGGGTCTCTTTTAATTTTGCATTCTCGAGAATCATCACAACATTCTCGAAAATTATCGAGAATTGGCGAAGTCTGAAACATAATATTTTTAACTTAGCATAGCATTCTCGAGAATCAATCTTTGAATTCTCGAGAATTAGTGTCATTTTCGAGAATCAACATATAATTCTCGAGAATTGTCAGGCATTTTATAACCAAGGCGTATAATTCCCAAGAAATTCTCGAGAATTATCGAGAAGGAGTCCAATACAGAACCTCTTCCATCTGGGAATTCTCGAGAATCACC
Organism: Acacia pycnantha; assembly: GCA_025563575.1. Classification (NCBI taxonomy): domain Eukaryota; kingdom Viridiplantae; phylum Streptophyta; class Magnoliopsida; order Fabales; family Fabaceae; genus Acacia; species Acacia pycnantha. Next base: position 968,134 of record JAMWYP010000028.1, read on the forward strand.
AAGGCATTCTCGAGAATTGTCGAGACAAACTTAATACAGAGTCTCTTTTAATTTCGCATTCTCGAAAATTATCGAGAATTGGCGAAGTCTGAAATAGAATATTTTTAACTTAGCATAGAATTCTCGAGAATCAATCTTTGAATTCTTGAGAATTAGTGTCATTTTCAAGAATCAACATATAATTCTCGAGAATTGTCAGACATTTTATAACCAAGGTGTATAATTGGTTTAATTCTCGAGAATCCATATTCAATTCTCGAGAATCGTTGAGCCTGAATGAATCCTTAAGATGTGTTGTTTCATTTATCTCACTTCTCCTTTTTGTTATTTTCTCTTTTCTTTTTCGTTAAATCCTCAACTTTCGTCCACGTCGGCGGGAGCGGCGGCGGTGCGGTGGGTCAAGACGACGAACAAGACGCGGGGCGAATGAATTGAGAATGAATTTGCATATTTTGTCTTCATAACCCTTAAGGGCAGTGTAGTCTTTTTGCATGAATTTTCATATCCCTCAAAAGTCCTTGTCACTTCTCAGTCTTTTTACAAATTCGGTGGGCTTGTGGGGTTTTGCAAATTCAGATGGTATTTTAATGGAATTTTCCCTTTATTTTATTATTTATATATATGAGTGTGTGCATGTACCTACCTACTTTACTCTTTCTCCATTGCCAATTTATCCATGTTATATTCTTAGTTTAAATACCAATTTTGTCACGAAAGTATTGGTTAGGGAGCATTCAGCATCCGGAAGTTTTTTTGGTATCATTTTTGCCTTGGAAGTTTAAAAACATAGCAATGTTACCCATCGGTTGATCTTGACCGTTGAATTGTTGCTCTTCTTTATAAACTTCTAGAGTAAATTTGCTCCTAAAAAAACTTTTGGGGCAAATTTGATCCTAAAAAAACCTTCTGAGTGCTGAATGCTCCCTAGCCAATACTTCCGTAGCAAAAATAGTATTTCACCCTATATTCTTTCTTTCTTTTTATATGCTCCTTGTTATATTCGTAAACAAGATACATTTGATATCTTAGTATACACTGTACACACACGGAAAAGAGGATAGCTACAATAAATAGAAGATTATTCCAGAATAATTGCAATGAAAAAAAAAAATGAGGATTTGGTCAAAACTTATAGTAGGAAAGTCACCCCAATCAAATTGTCTTAATTACTAATTATAATTAACATATACTCTCTTTGGTCATAAATATAAGATATAGTTAACTTTCTTTTGGAGAAATTAAGGAAGCTAATTAAATTACTTTAGAATGTTAATATTCATATTTTTTTTCTCCAAACTAATTAATTTGACTAATAAACTGATATATAATATAATGATACAGATTATATGATATTAATGAATAACTTATTTAGCTTTATTAATCTTTAAAAAAAAAATTTAACTCTGTTTTGTATTTAAGACCAGAGGAGTAGGATTTATAGCAAACTATATGGGGTATTTTATAAGTTCTGATCATAGCGTTGATATTTTTAAAAATTCATTGCATATTACCCACCTATTTATTTATTGTTTTTTTAGAAAAAATGTTTATGTTGTTTGACCAAATATTTTCCAACCTTAGCAAATAATGTTTCTAAACAAGAAAGAAACAAAAGCAAAAAAGGGCAACATCATGATTGATTCAGATTCCAGATAATGGCCACAACTAGAAAATGCAAGAAGCTTCAGAGAACAAGCTCAAGTCATGAAATTAAAGTCGAAGTCACAACCTTATGGATTACGAATTAATTAAATTAATGCGCTTATATGTTTTCTCCAGACTGGCATAGCTGAGCCTTCACCAGTACGCATATGCGTAGGATGTTGAATTATACTGTTGTTCTATTCTAAATATAAGACAGAGTTGACTTTTGTTTGGAGGGATCAAGGAAAAACGATAAATATCTTAAAGTAATGTAATTAGCTTATTTAGTATTTCTAAAAAAATTCAATTATATCTTATATTTAGAATCGGAAAGAATATTTAATTTAAGCAAACAACGAGTAATTAACTTGCAACTTAGGCAACACATTACTTGCTTCATCATATATACCAAAACAACAACGTCAAGCCTTATCACTTCATACTAAGATATTGCCCTTTTATTGAACTTCTTTACTTTTGGTTTTATAAAGGTTGCTTCATATATAGATTCTTGGACTTTTCTTTCCTTAAATTCTTGTTCTTTTTAGTTTTTTTTAGCTATATAGTGATCTATAAATATTTATAACTTATGCATTTTGATCTTTATCCAAAGAAAAATGTGGGGCCAGCTACATGGATTGAATGGTGCTCTCTCTACAATCAAATTTTGGGATAGATTATTAATCAAAAGATCTTACTCAATAAGATAATAACTACTTTGAGTTTTCTCTAACTCTTTTTAGAAGACTCTGTATTGTTTGATTTTCACTGGTACATCTAATGACATTCTTTGAACATGTCTAAACTACCTTAAATGATTTTCTAACTATTTTTTTTTTCAATAAATGTCATTCCAACTCTTTAGCATAAATATTCCTTACGAATTTTATATTTTCTTTTATTATCGCACATCCATCTCAATATCATCATTTCAGCTACCCACATCTTTTCTTGTAAACATTTGTCGTCTCATAGCTCTGAAACACAAAATGTATAATAATAACCTTGGTGTCCCATCCCAAAATTGAAGAAACTGAGGTTTTTTACCGTAAATCTCAAGCATATAAGCTAAATGGACTTAGTGAGATTCCAAGCAGCAGAATGAGATTAACAGTACGGGAAGCTTGTAGCAGAATGAATTTTACTGCATTTATGAACTCCTCAGTATAACTCATGTGAGAACAAGTAATTTACTGTGAGAAGCAATGTGATTCAATCCATGGAAAGTTACCAGACTCAAAAGTAGGGTCAATAATAGATAGTTTCAGACAAATACCCCACATGATCAGAATCACATTCAATGCAGCTGCTGTAACATGGCATCAAACACACACACACACACACACGATATGGAACAGAGCAGCAAAACATTTCAGGCTTAACTGGAATTCATGTTAGATTTTGGAGCATTCTGGGCAAACACGTACACTACTACTAAAGCAACTTGACATATGATATGATAGATAGGATTAAATTTCAAGAGCCATATCATTTGAAGATTTGAATTGAACATATAGACAGGACAGGATTCTGAAACTTCCAGTGCATTAGTATTATATAAATAAAATGTATGAGAGAAAAACACATGCTTTTTTATGCAAATGTTGGGCTAATGGGAACTGCAGAAACAATCAAGTTTTTATTTTTTCTTGTTTGATATAGTTTTACATTGGCATTCTGAACTTTTCCCATTCGACCAAGATAATCTTCCTTTCAAAATTGATTATCAGCTAGCTAAAAAGATTGGACACAAAAGAATGAGATTCATATGATTCTCACTATATGGGATCTGCCATATGGATAGCATGACGGTTTTTCAATGACTTCATTTTCATTGAGTGTTCATTGCCCCCTTTTAGAGGACACCAAAGTGTCTATCTTCTTTTTTTAACGGTGCCTCCAATAGCCTTCTTTTTGTATCAAGCGATGTTAGACCAATTCTCTCCTATAAGCGATACTCCTACTCTTTCGAAGGACACTTGACACAATAAAAGATGTAACATTCTGCTTTACATGAATGAATCCACCACATGAACAGAAACTATGAAAAATAGTCTGAGTAAGATTTTTGTTATCCTTTTTCACTCAATTTTTGAAAAGACAAACTTGAGTTGGCTGCTTTTTTTTTTTTTTTTTTGGGGGGAGTGATGATATAATGGGCAGCATGCCATGTGAGAACAAGCTCAAATCCTTCAGGAAAACACGTGTTTTGTCAGACTTGAGAGCATGAAACCAGTGTAACCCATCTGGGAAAAGGGTGGTGTAATGGATCTCTCTCTACTTGGACAGACATGAACTCATCAATTAGTATATCACATGCTCAAATCAAAGTTAACAACTAAGTACAGCCAATGCTTTCAGAGAATCTCAACAGTGAGATCTCAAATCACCATGAATGAGTTCATGGAAAACAAATTCAGATTGCATTGTTGAAACAAATTAACAGTCATGGTTTCTAAGCCGGGGAAGAGAAATTTTAAGACATGCTCAAGAAAACCAAACCCTGGTTTATCAGATTAAGAGTATTTTCTACATTCCAACTTTTTGCTCAAACTAAAATATGATTAAAGAAAATGAGACACTCTACTTTTTGTTCAACTGAACTGATTTCATTCAAACAACATCAGACAATTACATTAATCACAGATTGATGGCCCACCAAAATTTGACCCTCAAATCAGTTAATTAAGGGCCAAATTCAATTAACCATAAACAGTAAAAACAAAGGAGCAACTTCAATATTTTATTTTCATATACTCTCCAAGCTGATTGGCCCTTTTCACCATCATATCGAAGAACTCTGTTTTTCTTTCCCATGTTCTTCAATAATTGTTAAATTCAAACAAAGGAGCAACTTCAATATTTTATTTTCATACACTCTCCAAGCTGATTGGCCCTTTTCACCATCATATTGAAGAACTCTGTTTTTCTTTCCCATGTCCTTCAATAATTGTTAAATTCAGCCTCATAGTAAAGAGAACCCCATTCGCAGGAGCCCGCCATTACAGAGATCTTCTTCTTCGTCGTCTCCGTCTTCTTCTATTTCTTCTTTCACTCTCGTCCTTAGGAGCGATTTGACAGGACAAGATACATATACGGTTTATATACAATCAGAACTGTATCATGTCCTGTGCGAGATGCTTCAAGAATCTTCGCCGCCTCGTTGCAATTCCTCTTTCCGGCAATCAACAAATTGCGCGACTCGAGATCCACAGTTGTTGAAACATCGAAATTAACCAAGCAATTGAGCTCTTCCAATTGTTGCGAAGCTGAATCGCGATCCGAAAGGCGACTCTCTCTCTAATCGGAAATTGCATGGTCGTTCCAGCAAAGGAGCATGGTGATACAGCGGCCGAGGATGTAGAAGCGCGTTTTCTGCTGCTTGACCATCATAAAACACCGCTTACGGAGGCTCCGACGGGATTTCCGATCGGAAGGACGGCGAGAGAATTGGGGTTTTGGAGTGAAGTGAGAGACAGCCATAGCCACACACAACCTAACAAGAGAGAGAAGAATGACAGGATGAAGGAGGAGTAGTAGGATCAGATGATCGCCACAAGTGCCAGGGGCAAGCGTGGGCATATATTTATAATGAGTCGGATGTTCCGTGGGCCCCACTTGCTTATTTTTTAAAAAGTCTATTAATGTAGTTATTGCGGTTAAGATTAAAGTAAAAATAGTTATTGGCTTTGTAGGACCTTGGCTGGCATGTTTTTTTTTACCATTCGATCTAGCTTCTTCATCTCTTAATTGGAACATTTCAAATTTAATTTTTTATAAAAATATTAATAAAATATTAAATTATTAAAAAAATATTTTAAAAAATATTTTTATAAAAGATTGAATTTAAATTATTCTATCCTCTTCTTCATCTTTTAACCTTGTTTGGCATTGAACCCTTGTAATTAGTTATATATTTAGTACTCTTATTTTATTTTATTAATTGATTAACGGTTTCCTCTTAAGATGTAAAGGATAAAGAGTTTTCATCTATTTAGTACTTATTTTTTACATAAAAAATTAAAGTAAAAGCAAAGATTTAGGGAAAAGAAGAGAAAAAATATTTCATTAAAAATCTTATTCGTTCATATTTTGATAAATTTTTATTCATAAAAATTGTATTTTGCAAAATTTTTTATATATAGAATACTGAGAAATATTTATATACCCTAAGAGTGTCACATTTTCTAAATTCAGATTAAATAAAAATAGAGCAACTCAAATCATTTCATTTCTAATTGATTTATGACTCATGAAAAAATTCAACTTTTATTTTTTAAGAAAAATATAAATTGATATATTTTTTTTAGTTTTTTTAAATTAAGATATTTATTTTTCTTCAAAGTAAATTAAATGTGAATTTTTTCCTATGAGTAATCAGTCTATTAAGATTAAATTATCTGAGTTGCTATATTTTTATTAAAAAAAATTTAGATGATGTGACCCTCTTCAAATATGTTAGTATTCTAAATTTATATGAGAGATTTCAATTTTCTTCCAGATTTATAGACTTAAATGCAAGAAAGACTGAAAAAAGTTGACGATGATAAAAAAATTTGTTTTATATTTCTATGTGACTAAAAAATAATTTCTTTCTGAATAACACTATCAAACAATGTTTAATTATAAAATCTTAAAAAATTGCTCATATTATTTGTTTTTTGAAAAGTATAGTTTAAAATCATGTTTATAATAATTTTCTTAAAACTTTAAAATTAGATTGCTTAAAATATGGGAAAATCCATACAAAAGCCCAATTAAGGTCCAGAATTTTAAAAAAAGCCCCAACAACTTTCACATACCAAAAAAGTTTTTTGTATAAACGTTATAAAACAATCACATTAAAATGTTCATGCATTAACAACAATATTTTAACAACTAAATCAGTCACATTAACAACAATATATAACAATAATGAGATTTAACGTTTTAATGAAAAAAATTGTGAAAGTTGTTGGGGTCTTTTTTGAAATTATGAGCCTTAATTGGGCCCCTGTATAGATTTTCCCTTAAAATATCACAGTGAATTTTGTCTCTACTCACTTAATTTTTAATTAAATTTGATTATGATTATAAATTTTTCCATTAAAAAATTCTTAATTAATTTGGCCAACTGATTGGAATTTTAACAAGTTCAGGGAATATAAATGTAATATTTACTTTTAAATTAGGTGGACGAATTTAATAATCCAAGTAGTGTGGTCCCACTTGCTGACGTAAAGGCCAATCCATGCAACTTGCAGCTGCATGCCTTATTTGACGTTAATAGCCTTATAGGCTTATAGGTAGCTTCTTCCTACCTTCCTATTCTGACATGCAAAGCGTGTGATTTATTTCTTCTAAAGTTTTTGTGAATCAAATACGAGTACCATATCAGTATAAATATTAATTAGATATTAAAAAATGATAATTAATTTATATATTTTCTCCCAGACAATATATAAAATAGATAATAATCTAATATAAATAAAATTAGACATTTTATCCTCTAATCTTATCCAAGCTTTTAGATTAGTCCTTTAATTTTATTTAGTATATTTTCGGTTTTTTAACCTTAGCATCTTTAATCTCAAAAAAATTTTGGGCTAATTAAGATTTTTAATAATGAAAAAAGTCACATGAACATAAAAAAAATATAATTAAAGTCAAATCATGTCAAAGCAAAGTCAAATCAAATAAGTTTTTTGAGAGATTTCATATATATGCGCAAAGGAGCTTACCTTTTGAATGGTGTCACATCAAACAAATTCAATGTATCCACACACAAAAAAAAAAAAAAAAAATCAAACAAATTCAAATACACCATTACTACCTCCACTTATAAATATAAGATTTTTTTATTTAATATAAAGAAATTAAAATTTATAAAAATTATGTAATTATAAAATATGTGACATCATTTTTTAAAATATTTATATACATTAGTTCATAATTCAAATAAATTAATTTAAAAAATAATAATTGATAAAATAAAAATAGTTTTCTATTTAAAATCAAAGGTGCTAGTAAATTTTGCACGCCTGTTAAAAAAAAAAAAAATTGTACAGACACAGGCCCACTGCATTGTTCTTGTACTTGAGCAGTAAATTAAAAATAAAAATATATTACAAATAAAAAATAAAAACCTTCTAGATTAAATCTAGTTGTTACATTTCTCCAAACTATTTTGTTTGGATGAAAATGTGTTACAGTTCGGACAAAATTATGGCATTAAACTGAACTTATTTTTTTAATTTGGTCAAAGCATGCCGCCGGGCCGGCGCAAGCAAAATCTCCCAAATTATATATATATATATATATATATATATATATATATATATATATATATATATATATATATATATGTATATATATATATATATATATGCATAATTTGCTAATTTATAAGAGAAACCACACATTAGTAGCTGATGGTGTGAATCTCACTCAATACAGGCCTGGATTAATTTTACCGCAATAATTTAAATAAAATCAAAATCAAGCAAATTACATACTTCCTCCGGTTCTAATTATATGAATACTTTACTAGAATTTGGATATTAAGGGGAGAAGTTAAATTAATTAATTATAATTATTTTTCAAAAATATCCTTGTTTGTCACCCTAATTTACCGCTCTTCCCACCTCCCTCTTTTTTTTCTTATATGACCTCTTGTTTGTTTGGATATTTTTAGGCCAGAGTTTAGGGAAATTAGTATAGCGATTTCATTAAATTTTAAATCTTGCTTCTTGGTAAAAAATGAAGTAAAATCTCCCACTTGATAAAATATAAGCGTGTTGTTAAATTAATTATTGTGAAGGAAGTATTTAGTAGGGGTGATATGGGAAAAAATATGAAAAAAATTGTTCAAAATTATTTTATCATAAAACAGTATAATTGAGGTGTATATGACATTAATGAGTTGCAAACATTACTTACTTTATAGAATATATAGGTGTATTATTAAATTATTATTATCTTTAATTATAATAAGAAAGTATCAATAAGGGTATTTCAGGAAGAAATTGACAAAAGTTAAAACTTGGTCTTATAATTAGAACCAAGACCAACTCCAAAATATGTTCTTATAATTAATACCGGAGGATGTATTATATATATATATAGATGCAATGAGAAGATTTTATGTATAATAAACTTTTTATTTTTATGTTGGTAATAAAAAAATTTACTCCATCATTTTATTTTGTATTTTGTGGCAACTTACAACTTGCTTAGTAAGCATTTGCATCTGTTTTAATTGATAGATTATGAGCAAAAAGATTAATAGTGCATATAATTAGGGAAAATGTAAGTATTTAATAAGAAATACGAAGATCTAATCAAAAATTAACTAAGGGTGTGTTTAGTTTGAGGTGAGGGAAGTTTCCCTCATTTACATAAAAAGTCAGATATAACCATAAATTATATAGCTTTTCACTTTTTTTTTTCGTACAAACATTTCACATCATGGTCATATCTGACTTTTCACACAAAGTAGGGAAACTCCTCTTCCTCCTCTCCTCTCAAACTACACAAAAATAATACTCCCCCTGATCATTATTATAAGACACCAATTAACAATTTTCACAAAACCAATAAAAACAGTTAAAGTCAATAAAATTGTCCTAAAATTTAAGTAGCTTCCAATACTACCCCTACTAATTGTACTAAACTCTAATATTATATTAATTATTCACCCATTACCCTTATTAATTATGAACATACATGGAAAAAATAATAATTAATGAGTTTTGGAAACAAACAAGTGTCTTATAAAAAAAGACCAAATACAATTATTAGTTAGTGCCTTATAATAAGAACAAAAGAGAATACTATCATAAGTCTTAAATATAAGATATAATTTATAGTATAATTCATATTAAAAATTATGTCCTATATTTAAGAGCGAATGAGTAATAAATTGATTTTACATACAATAGAAGTTGAAGTGAAATTTGCTTGGGCCATGACATATAAAAAGAAAATGAAGGAAGATGTGGTCAACAAAGAAAGTAGGTTGGTCAAAAAGAGAGTGGAAAAATGACAAAGACACTGCGTGGAAAGGAGCCGTGTATGTTATCTATTCTTGTTGTGGTAGCTTTATTCCTTTGTCCACATTCAATTTTGAATTTTGTGTATATCACCATGTTAAGTCATTTATTGTCTTAATAATTTGATTATACTTGAATTAGGTGAGAATCACCTTCTATAGCAAACACAATATTTTTTATTTATAAGGTTAAGGTGCAATTTTAACTCGAAAATTTTCATATTTGTGAAGGAGCTGAGCACATTTGAAAGTTTTTTTTATCGATATTATCCTAGAAGTGTAAAGATAGGGATAAATCACCCAACGGTTACAAGACTAACATCATCAGTCAAAAAACTGATAACAATTTTAACCGTAGGAATAACCTTACTTCTCTTTTAACACTAGACAAGACGATATGGGCCTATTTGGGTTGGCGGTAGAAGCGGTGACTTAAAAACTATCTGACTTTAAAAAAAGCTCGGTAGGAAAAAAGTCATGTTATAAATAATGATTTGTGTTTGGATTGATAGTGGTAGAAGTGGTCAGTGGCGGAACCAGAAAAGAATTTTAGCCCGGGCCAAAAATTAAATATATTGAACTACTCTCTTTAGTTCTTATTATAAAGCACCAACTAACATGTATATTTGGTTCTTTTTATAAGGCATTCTTGTTTCAAATTGCATTAAATATTTTTCTCATGTATACCCACAATTATAAAGGTAGTGAGTGAAAGTAATAATTAATAAAAATTAATTATTACTCTTTTTTTCGAGAAAAAAAAGAGAGTAATAATTAATATAATATTAGAGTTTAGTGTAATTAATAGGGATAATAGTGAAAAATACTTAAATTTTAGGATAAATTTAATGACTTTAATTGTTTTTATTGACTTGTGAAAATTGTTAGTTGGTTTCTTAAATAATGATCAAATGGAGTATTTACTAAATAGTATCAAATAACCTTGAAAATACAAATAAATAATAACCGATAATTATAAATCAAAACAATATATAAGATAATACTGACCTTTTCGATATCTTAAACAAGAATTTTAATTTTCTCTCATAGCCCAATGAGTAATTAAACAAACATTATCCTTAGAGAAGATAAAAATTAGTTGGGGCCAAATTTGTGCCAAATAAAATATCATATAATAAATACATACATATACTAACGTATTTTATAAGATCGATGAAGTGAAAATTGGGGCCAAGGCCCAGGCCATAAAGCGTTGCCAATGGAAGTGGTGGGGCCACGTCAAAAGATGCATTCGGAACTTTTTCCTTAACGGCTTTTGAACTTTTGACTTAAAGTTCAACCCAATGCGATAAAGCAATCCAAACAGAAAAAATTGAGTTTTTTTTTCAATGGGTCGTTGGCTTAAAAGCTACTGAAATTTATACACACCAACGCTGAAAAATAAGCCACTCCCTCCCAAATATATACTGCTCCCATGAAAAAAACTTTAAAGGTAAAATTAAACCTTAACCAATTATTTTAAAACATAAATAAAAGTAACAACAAAAGGGAAAAAAAAAAAAAACTTAACACCTTGCAGTGATAGGGACTCGGAGACCCAGCGGCACTCACATACAAGCCCCACCACATAAAAGTCCCCGCAACGCGGTTTTTGGCTCATACTTGTCAGGGTTAGGTCATGCCACGTGGCATTGCTGTCTTTATTATTTGAGCACGTTCTTCTTTTATTTTTATTTTTGACAAAACAAAACGAGTCACGTCAATAGTATATACTCCTTTCCAATCCTAATTATAAGACTTAGACACCTAGTTAATTTTTTTGGAGATATTAAGAAAGTTAATTAAATTACTTTAGAGTATTTTAATTTTAAATTTTTCTTCAAACTAATTAGTTTGACTATTAAACTAGTATATAATCTAAGGTTACACAACATATGATGAAATGATTAAGTAACTTATTTAGTTTCCTTAATCTCTACAAAAAAAAAAAGAGTCAACTAAGTCTTATAATTAAGACCGGTGGTAGCATTAAATAAATACTCTCTCCGGTCCTAATTATAGGAGCAAATTTTAGAGTTGTTTTGGTCCTAATTATAAGAGCAAGTTTTAATTTTTGTCATTTTTTTCCTATAATACCCCTATTTATACTTTATCAATAATAATTTAATAATACACTTATATATTTTATAAAATAAATAATGTTTGCAACTCATTAATGTCATATACACCTAAATTATACTTTTTTATATAAAATAATTTTGAGCAATTTTTGTCATATTTTTCTCATATCACCCCTACTAATATCTGGAGGAGGGTATGTTCTTACGTGAACAGAGATGACTGAGAGTGATATATGCTGACAAAGGAGATATAGAAAATCTTATTCGCTGATCTTTGTGATACCGTGTTGGTCGCAAGAATGATATCCCATGGAAATATATAATGCACATATTTTGTTTTGTCATATTTTGAGCAAATATGTATAATCAATATGCCTTATGTAATTTGTAATTTTCAGAGGGGTATTTTTAGAAAATACACATAATTAACTAATTTAACTTCATTCTTTAATCTCTCCAAATTCTAGTAATTTGTTCTTATAATTAGAATCGGAGGGAGTAATTTATATTCGTAGGGCATAGGTTGGTTAGTCGGCGGCCCCTTGCTTTCGTGGCTGACGTGTAAATTTAAAAGTGTTGGCATTTGTGATAAGATTGAGTTATCTACTTATCTTCTGTCGTCTTCATTCCTATTTCCTCGTATTCTTCATGCTTTCATATGTCATACGATGTGTGTGGGGCCGCCTACACAACTATGACATGCTATTATATTGATAATCAATATGAATATAGTAGAACGTAAAAAGTTTATATATTATTTGCTACGGGTATAATTGGTTTGAGAGGAGAGAACGGAAAGAAGGATATTGACTAAATTGTCATTAATAAGAAAAATATTCTCTTCTTGTTGAGAGTATATTTTTAGAATATTGAAAAGTTTTTATGGGTAATTTAGTAAAGAGGAGGGTACAAAATTTCTCTTTCCCCTCTTATTCCTTCCTTTCCCTTCAAACCAAACATACCCTAAGATTTAATTTTGCTATTAAAGTCTTCATTTATAACTTGTAGTTATGAGGGGAGTGTTCTCCCTTTCTCTCTTCAAGGTGGAGGCGGCTTCTATATGCATGAGAGTTCTATCTTTTTTGTGAGTGGAATTCTGACGCTTCCCTCTCCGACGCAGGCCGGAGGGGGGAGGGGGGGCGTCCAGCTATTGGATGTTTCTTTTAGGGATTCAAACATGAACTATAAAGAGGTGTTAGTGAGAGGAGTGTCGAATAAATGATTTTGACTCTAGTAAAAAAAGTAAAGGAAGACAAAATAAAACTGTTATTTATAGTCCTTAATATAAGACATATTTATCTAGTAGGAGTAGGGGTGGAAATAGGCCAGGGACCTGTGGCTTGGCCTGTTAAAAGCCTGGTCAGGCCTGGCCTGTCAGGCTAAAAGGCCAGGCCAATGCCTGTTTTAAGGCTTGTTTTGTCTTAACAAGCCAGGCCTAGACCTCCAAATAGGCCTATTAAGCCTGACAGACCGGCCTGTTAAGAATATTTTTTTTTTATAAAAAACATTAATTAATATCCCTCCAGCTTATTTACATTAGGTCTGTTTTCGGCCTATTTACATTAGGCTTGTTGTCGGCCTGTATACTGTAGGTCTGTTTCTGGCCTGTTTACATTAGGCTTGTTTTCGGCCTGTATACTGTAGGCCTGTTTCCGGCTTGTTTGCATTTGCCCTGTTTTTGGCCTGTAATCCTCTTAACAGGCCACAGGCCAGGTAAGGCCTTTAACAGGCCAGGCTCAGACCAAAATTTTAGCCTGTAATAGGCCACAGGCCAGGCTCAGGCCACTTTCTTGCATAACAGGCTTGGCCTATTAAGGGTGAGACCTAACTTGACCTGACTTATTTTCACCCCTAAGTAAGGAGTATGATTAGATTGAGGAAGTTAGTTAATATAACATAAATTTTTTAAAACACTGTATCCATCTTCTTTAATTTCATCACTCCTTCTCTTCATTAATTATTGTTGAGGGAGTATCTAAAAGGATAAACTTATAAAAATATTGATAAATATAAAAACTATGTTTTATATTTAAAACCTAGATCAACCCTTTAATAGTCCTATATTAAGGATCGGAGAACATATTGAACAAGACTTTTTGGTTAATGAATATATTTAAAAAGTTATTGTTGATAAAATAAAATGATATAAGACGGTTCTGTTGTAAAAATCATAAATATCATATAAAAATACATGGAAATTGATGTGAGGGCACTACACATTCAGAAGTTTGAAGATAAACCGACCAAACAGTTGGTGGACAAGGAGGAGAGGCCTGACGGGTTGAGTAGTTATCAGTTATGAGTAGTCAAATATAATGTTGTCTCCAAATCACAAAAAAAAAGGGTAAATAATAAAGGGTCCCATTTTCCTGCTTCTCCTCATTTTGTTTTTTTCCAAATAAAACTTTTTGGTTTGGCAAATTTTTGAGTTGAGTGAAAGAGATAGGATTTCATTTTTCAAAAAAAAGGAGATTGGATTTTTGTTAAATACTTAAATAAAGTTGGTCGGTCTAATTTAAAATGCGAAGGAAAAATTGTTATGAACCAGTTGGCCTTAATGGAAAGAGCTTTGAATGTGAAATCTCAAGTTTAAGTCATGTGGATGCGAAGACGTCTTTAAAATAGTTGTCCTCAATGGAGTCGATAATAATCAAATGTGACCAAGTTAGATAGCCCCATATATATACTACTCCCTTCGGTCCTAATTATAAGAGCTAGATAACTTTTTTGGAGAGATTAAGGGAGCTAATTAAATTACTTTAGAGTATTTTTATTTTTTCTTCAAACTATTTAGTTTGATTAATAAACTAATGTATAATCTAAGAATACATAACATATGAAATGATTAAATAATTTATTTAAATTCCTTAATCTCCCCAAATAAAGTCAACTAGCTCTTATAATTAGGATCAGAGATAGTATCTCTAATTTTATATATAAGACATAGTTGACTTTTTTTAAGAGATTACGGAAACTAAATAGGTTATTTAATAATATGATATATTATGTATGATTAAATTATATATCAGTTTCTAAGTCAGAGATTAGTTTGAAGAAAAACGATAAATATAAATATTTTAAAATAATTTAATTAGCTTCTTTAATCTCTACAAAAAAATCAAATGTCTCTTATATTTTGGACAAGAGGCGGATAAGAAGTTGGATCACATGGCCCTTACTTGTGCGGATTTATTTGCCTTGTTGATTGATCTTTAGCTTTACAAACAACTTGGCTTTGGAACAGATTCATTGGAAGTTATTCCACTGATAATGACTGATGGAAGATAAAAGCTTCCAATAAGATCACAGATAAGAAAGGTGAGGGATTTGATTTACTCAAAATAAGATACTCCCTCCGGTCCTAATTATAGGACATAATTAACCGATTTTGGAGGAATTAAGGATAAAAGTTAAATTAGCTTATTTTACTCATTTTCAAAAAATGTCTTTATATAAATTTTGTACTTCAACTATCTTATTGATTTCACATAATACTTCATTCATATCAATAGGGACATTTTAGGAAAAAATTAACAAAGATTAGAATGTTGTCTTATAATAAGGACCAAATCAAACTCCCAAATGTTGTCCTATAATTAGGACCGGAGGGAGTATTGAAATCAAGCAACTTAACATGCTAATAACATGCTGGTGAAGTAACACCTATCTACCAATCAGCTTGGTTTTGGTTAAGATATTTTTACAGCTTAAATATCACTGGGAAAGTTTTCGGGAGAGTCATCCTTAAGGATTAAGGTGTAAATTTATCTCAAAAGTTTTTCGTTGAGAAAAGTAATGTTACCCAGAAAATTCTTTTAGGTTCAATGTGGCCCAAAAGTGTTAAAATGAAGTAATATTCCCCATACTATTAAAAAAGTTAACGATCAACCTTATTTTTTTAATGGTACATGGGTAGTATTGCCACGTTTGGAAACTTCCAGGGTGATATTAAACTTGAAAAAACTCCTAGGACAACATTGCTTCCCAACGAAAAACTTTTGAGACAAATTTGTAGCTTAACCCTATTGTTAATTTCTTCGACCATACTCGAATATATCTCAATCAGATTATTATATGGTAAAAGAAAATAAGTGACACTTAGCTAGTCCCAAAATCCTTTACTTGTACCCCTCGTGCTTGGGCTCAACTGGCAAAGGGGTCGGACACTCTCACCAAAGGGAGGGGGTTTGATCCTGGAGTTGGTCAAGACGCTGGGGGAGGCATCCTAGCTCCTAGGTGCCTAAGTTAACACCGGAGGGTAATAGATGACTCGCCCTGCCCAACATCGGTATCACCTAGGAGGAAGAGAGATTTCGTCATGCCCTTGAATCGTGGGTGAACCCAACCCCTTTCCTAAAACTTTTGTATCAAAAAAAAAAAATCCTTTACTTGTTAGTGTGAAAACCTATAAAGTCATTGGATGTGCTAAACTTATCCTGCAACACGACATCATTTCATTTTGCGGGATGAGTTTCTAAGCTCATAGATGCGCTGAACACCTGGAACTCGTTTTATTGGCTGTGAATTGGAACATACAAGGACACAAAAATGGCAATACATCCAACAAGAACCGAACCTGTGTATGTGGGGTGTGAGATGTGAGATGTCACTCAGACTGTCTCCTATTCACGTGTATGAACAGAACTTCCCACTCACTGTGACAGGACATGTCCCACTAACAACTTTAATCTTTATGAACGTCTTTTCCACATGGTGATTGAGAAGCCAAGCTAATGGTGATTTTTAATGTATGATTTTTATTTAATTTCTTTTTTAATTAATAGTATGAAATATGAGATTGCTTGATATTGAGAGACAAACATGGGATATTATTTACAAAGATACAACTCACTTTTTATTGGAGAATCATATATTTATTATGTGTAACTAACCAGGCTTGTTTGGAATGACCATTACAGCATTCAGGAGCATATGAAGTAAGTATGTGAGAAGTCTTTTATCAGCTTACTTGAGCATGCTTATGATAAGAAACTCCAAATAAACACCGTAGATATTTCCAGATGAAATTGGGTTGAGATTTCCCAAGAAAGCAAAAGTTATTTAGGAACTGAGTTTTATATATGTTCCTCAAACCTGCTCATCATCTATAATCTTATAGCTTAATAATGCTTTGTCATCTCAAATTCTAAATATTTTATACAATTATAATGAATATAATGTACTTGAATGAAATTTGAAATGAGCTAATCATGTTCATGACTCAACTACTGACAACTTTACAGATATATTTGTTCGGATCACCTTATTTTAAATGGCTTTGCACAGTACAAGGTAAATATAGGGGGATAAATTTTCTCTAATAAATAGCAAAAGCACTTATTTTACCTAGACTAAAGAACCAGAACAGCTAGTAGCTAAATGGGAAACCAAGGGAAAATCTAGAAAGGCAAGGAGTTCAATTCACAATTAGACATCAATAGGCAAAATGGTAACATTACTTCTTTTGGTGGTAATATTTGTCTAGCAGCATCTCTGAATACTCTCCAAAAGTAAGGGCAGCGTTTGATAGTATAAGCTGCAAAAAATAGAAAGAATAAGCATGATTTAGCCTCTAGAAATCCAGCATATTAAATTTATATACAGAAGTCAGAAGGTTGAAGCTTGGTGATCTGGATTTGAAAGGTATATTGTACAATATTTTCTTTATAGAAGTATTATGCATAAAGTGAACACTACCAGGTTCAGAATTTGATCAACTTACTAAAGAAAAGCCAAATTGGTCATGTGGGTTTTGTGAGAGAATAATAAACTATTCACGGCTCTACATTTAACTATTTAGCCGTTTGAGTTGTACTTTAACATGGTATTACAACCTTTATGACCAAGTTGTATAGTGTTCCATCAGTGTTAATTCTCTTACTTCAAATTAAGTTTTAGCATACCATAGAATAGACTAATCCTTTGTCCTTGCTTCAAGTCCAATGGATTTTTTCCTAATAGATCATGTCAGAGATCATAATAAACTATTTATGGGACTTGATGGCATAAGCTCTCTTAGCTGAAGAGGCCTATGGCTGATATATATATAGATATAGATATAGATATAGATATAGATGAAAACATTCCCTGTCTGACCTTCCCCTAACTTATGAAATTAGGGAGATTCTAAATATATTTGGTGGCATTGAAAATATTATAAGTAGACAGTTGCATTCTCTGAATGAAGCATTTCATTGTCTAAACTGAGCTCTAGACATGAAAGTCTAGCTTTTAAGGTTTAATCAATGATATGGTAATTCCCAAGGTGAGGGTCATGGCTTCAAAATTCATACCTCTTTATGAATATGAACATCCTCAGGAAAATTGAGTTTTTCATCCCTGAAAAGCAAAAATGTTGAGTAAGCCAGGATTCATAGTTAACCTCAAGTTTGCCAAACATTCAAGCAGCACAGAATTCAGCATGTAAACTAAAGTCTAAAAAGATAACTTTAGTGTCTGATTATGCATACCAATCAGGTTGCATGAAGAAGGCAAATGTTGAACGTTCAATACCAGAAGCCTCCTCTCCCTTAGGAGCCTAAAATTATCAGAAAATTCATATTTAATAATATTAGATACCAGTAGAAACTGAATCTAGATCTGATACGCTACAACTAAAGAGACACATGAAGGTACTACATACCAAGGATATGCTGAACATCAAGGAAAATGTTCATTTATTATCCACCTTATATATCACAAAATTACTTTACATTATCTTATGATCAAACCGTAGCATGCCAAATATCCGTGTTTATCTTGTAAGTTGGCTTTCAGAACATCTCATATTCAAACCATCACCATTCCAGAAAGATGATGGGGAAAAAAGAAAGATGAGCTTTCAACTGAAAGACCCCAGAAAGCATTTGTACATTAAGCAAATGATAGCAAAAAATGACTAATGTGAGTGATAACCTGTCCACAAGAATCCTAAATGTACAAAATGAAAAACTTAGGGGAGAAAAAAAGATGCTGGTTTGTAATCAACAGATATCATGGACAAAATGAAACCAAATCCATCCAATATGAAGAAAGGAAAAAGGAACATATAAAACATAGTTTGATATAGTAAGATTACCAGAACTCGTGGTATGCTTCAAAATAACAACAAAGTGACTCTGAGGCTTAGAGCTTACCTGAACACAGTGAGGTGTTGCACAAAGATATCCTCCAGATAATATTTCAGTGGTTTCACCAATTTGGTAAGCTATATCATCTTTTCCAAACACAACCTAATGGGTAAAACATGAAATGAGTACATACAATGTATTGAAGCATAATAATTCTAAGCTTCATGAGCCAAGTTTATGAAAAGTAACCAAGGAAGGTTCATTCAGTTTTCAGTTGAATATACATTTGCACTTAAAACCAAAACAAAAACTAACAACATTTTTTTGTTAAAAAGAAAAAAGTTAAAATTAACTGGACAGATGCTTTCACACTTTAAATGAAATCATCATTTCTACTCAGAGTAGTGTGTCTGTTATACATGCTTTCATCTTGTTCATCCTAAATAAAAAGGGAAGAGACTGCGAAGTGCAAGTTTTTTTGACTAAGTTGCAGTCATTGGTCTTTCTACCCTTAAATAAAAGATAAGGTCTTGTAAAAAAACTTGTGGATTGATGTTATTTGACATTACAGATGTGTGAATTTTACCCCTTTATTTCAACATATTTTCTGATACAGAAATAAATAGCACAGTTTTGACTTTTGGAGAATCAACATTATCTGTGGATCCATTAAAGAATATTTGAACACTTATGCTCAAAGAGAAATGGACCAAGAAGTAATTGTAGGTTTTGATGATGATAATTTCTTATGAATTGTATCTTGTGTTACTTCAAATACAGGAAAGGAATGACATACTTTCACAACTTGCTCACTTCGTGTTCGAATATATAAGCCAGCAGCACCATCAGGGCAAGGCACTTCCACGCCATTTCTCTTAAACATACCACAGGTCAGACCTGCAAATTAAAATTTAAATAGAAAATGGAAAAAAGATGACACATGAAGAACAAGTTTTTCAACAAAACCACACTAGAATAAAACCTCCCTGACAAAAAACATAAGACGGTCACCTGTTAGTGAACCATGGTCTGTGTGCCAACCACACCAATCAGACATGGAGCTCCCATCCCGAGCACTGTTAAAGCGAGTCATTCATAACCTTTTAATATTGTTACACATACAAAAACTTACAAACTATATAGTGTAGCTAAATATGAGATTAATTAAATTCAACTTTAGAAATAGTGTATTCTCTAAAGTACAATTTGTACTTTATAATGAAAGTTCTGCTCAAACCTGAAATACTCAGGTCCACAAACAGAACTAGAACAAATATTTAGAAGATAACTTCCTTATGAAGAAATGTTGTGCTTTTATCCATTGACTGAAAATGCAATTTTTCTTCCAATATTACCAAATCAGGGTCTCAAAAGGAGTTGAACAATTTGGCCAAAAAAAAGTAAAGTAAAAAAAAAGATAAGCTGTTGAGCTAAAAGTAAAAGACAAAACAAATGAATGTCAAGAGTATGAACAAAAGGTTTGAGTTCTTAATGATTCACTATGTTGTCCTCTATACCAAGAAATTTGGGGTAATAAAATTTAGCAAGTAAAATGATTTTACATCGCACCTTTGAAAAGTTAAATGAATGAATGAAGTAATGAACAAAGGACTCTAAGTTTCATATTATCTCTCAAGTCACAATTTGTTCATGTCTTCAGCTCTCTTCATATATTCGTTAAATAAAAAAATAAAAAAATAAAATCAAACTTCAGCTTCAGCTTACTGCTTTCATCAGATATTAACATGGAAAATTTTGAATGAGCGAAAGAAGAACATCAAAATTACCCTTGTTTTGCAGGAAAATAATAAAGTAAACGCCCTTTATGACAACGGGAGCGGCGAAGTATTGGCTCCAGACCTTCATCCTGGTGCTTTTTCATCCCTTTAGATACTGACAAGAAAATTGAAGGTAACAGAAAATCATTTCCCGGCAAAAATGAGGATAAATATATAAAATGGTCAAAAGACTTATTTCAGGAACAAAAGGAAGCAGTTACGATTTCCCTATCAGCAGCATCCGCTAAGATTAAGGACACAAACACTCACAAATGATCCACACAAGTCACATCCTTAACCTGATAAGGGTATTTGGCTAACACCTTTTACTTGGCCGATCTTAGAACTCAAGATCAATTCCCAGCTTAACATGGTAAGTTAAAGGGGAAGAAAAATGGGCCAAAAATCCATTTTTAGGAAATCCACATAGAACATATAAACTATTTCACATATTATTCGAGATGCTGCGTGTGAATAGATCTTTATTTGATATCAACATGCACAGAAATAGAAGGCTTGGGGCTCAAGAGGCCATTGCTAGAGTATTTTTCTGAAGAAGAACATATACAACTAATTGTATTACCGTATTGATCACAGTGATGTGCCAACATCAGCCCAACATCAAATATCAGCTTCCCCAGTGCTTTAAAAGCTACACATTCAGAACAAGTGAACATTGATTGAGTAATCATGTAACAATATGGCAAAACATAAAACCACAAAAAGAAAAAAACTTCGTTGTAACTATCTCAGATTATAGTAATTTTCAAGACAAACATAAGAGTAACATGCTCTTAACCAAATTTAAATGTAAGATCCAGTAATCCAGGAAGACAAGGAAATGAAGGAGGTGATCCATAATAAACTGCACGGAAAATATATAGTAGCATGAAGAAAAGTGTCAGGCTGTCTGCTAGAAAGAACCACAAAAATGGATAAAGACATACGGAAGCAAACAGCAACAGTGCTGCACGCACATACACAAGGCAAATCCAGAGAAACAACTTATGGTCTACAATCATCAATTACATGATCATTCAATAATATAATGCGAAGTACTTCCAGCAACATTCAATAGAAAACTGATGTACATGCAAAATTGGTTGAGGACATACCTACTTCAAGTTCCGGTAATGCATTGCTGGGCCATATATTTGATCCACAGTATGATGGATACCTACAGAACAAGCAAAAGCCGAGGTGATACATATGCTCAGAAGCTACAGATTTGAAAGCTCTTCCCATTTAAGTCATGTAAAGATAAAAGAGGCTTTTACTGAAGTGATAAGAAAACAGAACTTAATGACTCAGATGATAACTCGACATAATTATGTAACATATTGTGTCAAGGGTATTTCTTAGAGAAAAATAATCACTCATTCCAAAAGTTGAGAATACAGTAAAGCAAAACTATGTTTTTATTTGCTTTTACCGTTGTATCAAAGATTCCTCTGTTGTAGGCCTATCTAGTATAGGATTTGCATAGAAAGAACCTTTTAATAGATCTGCAGTTGGGGAGAAAAAAAAGTAGATAAAGATAAAAAGAAACCTCATTCAAGAAAAAAATGGAGATGATTAATTAATTTTCTCCTAAAATTGTGTGTGCAACCAAATGCTAGCAATTACACTTTTCAAAGATACAGGTGGCGTAATGTTCAAAAGAGATAATATAATTGGATTACATTCATTTATGAAAAAGGCAGACTTACATTCATAAATAGTGTTAACCAGAAATAACACAAGTCTTGTGGCAGAAAGTTAAATACCCATATAGGTGTAATAATATATCTTTAACGTTGATGTCAGATAGTCACTTTTAGAACATATTATAGCCATGTTAAAATACATAATATTTGATTAATTTTGAATCCTTATTCAAAGCCATATGTGGGGGTTAGTTCATGCTGAATAAAGCATGGCATCTAATCATCAACCACAGCTGCCTTATCTTGGATCACAGATTAACCCAGAAGGAACTCCGTGTGCTTTTCTGTTGTATAAGACCATGTAATCCCAACTTGATCTTACAGAAAGTTTTTGTCCAGTCATCAGAGGCTTGGATAAAATTTCAACCTTTCTGGGGCAGAAGCAATGCCCATTTTCCATGTGCAATGGTAAAAGTACACCAACAAACAGAAAAGAGCTCTGTAACTTTTATTCTACTTTCAATTAGCTAAGAATTTCCTTCGATCCAATGCATATGAAAAGATGCATGTGGATAAGAATGTAGGTTTGTGCGCACATGTGACAAAACATGAAAAGCATTGGTTGTTTCCACCTCATCAAGCATCTCTCAGAAGAATATAATATAGCCTAGGGGTACATTCAAATTATTTATGTTTTCATGCAGATATTTCTATCGCAAATTAAACTTCAAATTTACACTAGTTTATATTTCTCACAGATAAATAGAAAACGTAGGTTCATTAGTTCTCCTTTGACCACAACTCACAAGTCATTTTGAAGCATAAGACTTTAAAGCTCGTTTGAATTGCAATCAGAGTTAATTATATCTCAAGATGAAAAAAATTACCAGGCTTCCCAGATTCAAGTTTCTCTTTCCCATGACTCCAGCCAAAATTGTACCTGCAAATTCATGGCGGGTAGAAGGAAAAATTAAGAAAAAAAGGGTTATTTTCCTCAGTCAGATATCTAGAAGTAAAGGTATTGGGCTGATGGCGGACGATAGTGATATATCAGTGTGACTAAGTAGAACATAACATAAAAAGTGAAAATCAAAAGGTAAAAACTTCTAATAACAGAGGAAGTTACCTACTATGAGGATCCTCAAGTTCCTCCTTCACCTTTTCAGGAGACCAGCCAATCTGACAGAACGTATAGAAAACTTCTCATTAGCAGAATAGCATGCTTCTATTAATCATCTTCGATGCTAAACTAACACATCTACAATGATAGTTGAAGTACTCTTTTGAAGCACTTACCTGGGGGCAAGATGCAAAAGATCAGTACGTAATGAAGAGTATCCAGGGACCTGAAATCAATTAAAGGGTTATGAGGACATAAAGTATAGTTCAGCCAGCAAACAAAATATCCAGTTCCAGCATAATTATCTAAATCATATTTTATACAGATTGATTTAGAAGACAAACAGGAAAAAAAAACATCACAAAAGAAAATGCACTATGATTTTAGACACAATGCACCCATTCTTACATTACTCATTTGTCATTTCCTCTATTTTCTTTCTCTTCACTTTTGATTTCCCAAACTAGGCTAAGAGAACACTAAAATGTCTAGGTACAATACCAGCTACTATTCCCAGTTCTTGCAGTTGATTGATGCATGCTTGACGACTTAACCGTCTATTGATATCATCTATTGTTATGACTTAAGGGATCCCGACGCAAAGACTATGTCTGTGAGCATCAAGGCTCGAGCACCATCCTTGGTCTGAGGTCTCAAAGGTTAAGCAAGATAGGACATAATATTGCATACCCCTTTGAAGGTCAACATCTCGCAACTTAAGCCAAGAGGAGAGCCCCAACCTAAAAGAATATCAATCTATCAGATTGGGTGGGAGAGCCTCAAGGATTAGTTATTATCTCAGATCTTAATGGTACCCCATAAGGTTAATAACAATGGCTAGTCTAACCCAAGTGATACAAGTGGACGGATTCCTTAGAAGTAAAAGAAAATATAGTTTTGCAGTTGGGAACACAATGCCCAAAAATTCAATGCCAATTTATGTGCAAAGCAACACAATGAACTATATAAAACTGCCCGATCAAACTCTTCAACCCCTCCAAAACCAAAAAATGTTGTAGTTTATCAAGGCTGGAAACAGGCTTATGAATAGAAGATATAAAAAGCAACTTTGCACGTACATCTGAGACCGATAGAATTCCTAGCCCATTGGGCCCAAACCCTTCTTCAATCTTCATCGACAAGTCAGAGTTCTTATCCTGCCACAGCAAATCAAAACGAACCAAATCAAAAATAAAAACCAACAGTCGCAGTACACTCTGAGCAACACAATTGCATCGAGAATATCTTCAGGGTTCCACAAAACTAAGGATCGATTCTTCAATAACCACCATAGCATGCCCACAAAAAAAACACATTCAAACAACCGCTATTTGCATGGAGGTATTTTGAAATCAATTTCAGAATTAGTTCACTCACTAATCACAAGGTACCCATTGAATAGTAAACACAGTGAAAAAAAGAGAGAGCGAGAGAGAGAGAGAGGAATTACTTGGAGCTCCGAGAAAGGTATGCAGACAGTGGTGAATGTAGGGAAGGAGGTTCGAGAGACGCAGGACATGTTCTGGCACAGAATTCGACACCGTTTGGAGGGAAACGAGGAGAAAGACGAAGCGGGAACGAGAAGAGGATCACTCCGAGAGTTAGTATTACAGAGCAAGCACCTCGACAACTCGAAGAGAGGAGACGTGGGAACTCATCGGACTGAGTGAGTGTTTGGTAACTGTGACTTCAGAAAGTCCAGACAAAACTCACGTCGTAATTCTTCAAAAACTCACCCAGTGATTCTTCTCTGAATGTCAAATCAAATCGCGAACAATAATTTTCAAACGGAACGCAATTGGGAGTATTTATTATAATGTCTATGAAGTAACGAACCGGAGATAGGAATGGCGTGTAACGTGGCTAAAGAGCCTTATTGTGTTTTTTTTAAATCATTTCCGAGTCTATATCCTCTTTATTTAATTAACCCACAATTAATTTCCTCTATTTATTAATTTTAATTTACAATTTATAATTCATACATACATTTTTTAAGCACTTGGCACATGTTCTCCTTATTTTGCTAACTGTCAAGATCACACTCTCCGCTTATTATTTTTAATTTTTAATTTATGAATACAATTTCTTAGAAGAAAAATCCTTATTAACTCCATTAATTATCCTTTTTGTTAGGTTAACCGATAAGATAACTCTTTCATTGGATTTTTCACATTTTCACATTAATATTTTATAACAATTTTCCTTATATCTGATATGTTTTAAACCAATATTTAATTTTTGTCTTTGTTTTATCCTCTACCTACTGAATTAAATATGTCGTACTTTTTTTAATCTTATATTGGTTTTTTTTTTTTTTAAAAAAAACTATACCATCAAAATGAAATGACTTTGATTAAATATGTACGGTAGGCTGATGCTATTGTTGACTTTTTCCTTCTTTTTAGAATTGGATCCTCTAATTATCTTACATCATCATCCTTTATTATTCAATCTAAACCTTTAACATTTCTCCTCAATCAATATAGATTCGTTGATTTAAATTAATCTTGATTATCACATTCTGAAGTACTTTTTAATATCAATTAGTATTCTAAAATATTTTTCCAAGATTCTAAAATTTAAGATCTTGAAAAAATATTTCACTTTCTCGATCGATACTAAAAAAATACTTCAAGATACTGACTGGTATTAAAAAAATACTTCATACTTCATGATCTTGAGAAATTATTTTAGGATCTTGAAAAAATATTTTAGGATACGGACTAATACTAAAAATATATTTTAAGATACTAAATGGTACTGAAAAAATACTTCATGATCTTGAAAATATATTTTAGAATCTTGACCGGTATTAAAAAAATACTTGAGGATACCGACGGGTGACTAAAAGATATTTCAAGATACGCGTGTGCCGAAAAATATGGCATGATCTTAAAAAAATATTTTAGAATACTAACTGATACTAAAAAATATTTTAGGTGGTGTGGCTTTCTCTAAGCAGTTAGATATCGAATGGATGACCAAAATTTAAAGCAAATGAGAGATAAGGAGGGATGAGGAGAAACACGGCTGAGCAGAGAAACCGAATACACTTTTTTTCGAGTCCACATTATGTGTTTAGAATTAGGTGCTTATACCTTTAATTAGAGGTATGAGCATTTTTTTTTAATTTTTTTTATATATTGTATTTATTTATATTTAAATTATATGTTGCTTTATGAGATGTTTTTTACACTGAGTATCTCAAATTAATTAATTTCCAGTTCTGCATTTGTATGTAACACCAGTATTATGAAAATTAATTAATTTGAAATACTGGGTGCAAAAAATATATCAGAAAGCAGCATATAATTTAAATCTAAATAAATATAATATATAAAAAATAAAAATAAAAATAAAAATGCTCATACATCTAATTAGAAGTATAAGCACCTAATTCTAAGCATATATGAAGGTGAAATATCACCTAGAGGGGGGTGAATAGGTGATCTCAAATTCTTTTTCGAAGATACTTTCGATAACAGAATCAGAACTAAGACGAAGAATAAATGAACACTGGGCAATTTATCTTGGTTCGGTCTAATACCTCGACCTACGTCCGTCCCAAGAACTCCTTGGGATTTTACTAATATTATCAAACACGATTACAACTCAAGGATGATCCTTTCTCTCCTGGACTCACTCCCCCTTACTGGTTGTAAACGTACACCCACTCTTAAGGTTCCACAACCTTAAGTTACACAAACTGAAATGTAATAAGTATTTAAGAAAACAAAAGACTCCTCACTAAGTATATTTGATAATCACTGAAGTGCTAGAAATATCTGAAGATATTAATGAGACAATTGAATCAGTAAATACAATAGACTCGAATTGAATGCTCAAGTAGTTTCGGTGGTTGGCAAAAGTGAATGCGATGCCCTTTTATATTGAACATCATTTATGCTGTTGAGAGACTTAAACAAAGAGCTGTTGTGACTCTCTGTTTTTCCGTTAGACACAGAAGCAGAGTGACGAGGTATATTTGAACGTTGCTTCAATAAATGTTCTTTGGCGGTGATGACCTTGTGCGAGAGAGATAATCGAAGCAAGGTGGAATAAGTGATCCTCGAAGAATATTTTTCGTGTCTTTGTAATTGCTTATTCTGAATGTAGCTCTGTTTCTCTGACTTTCAATTAATGCGTTGCCACGTTGGATTGCCTTTCGCGTGAATTCAAATATCACCTGGTTAATCACTTTGAAACTCAACCAAAGAATGATTAGATATGATATAAGTGAGTTTAGAGATGATTAATATACATTGGAATATAACCCATCATTTTCAGAAGTGATTCAAGCAATATAAGTTCATCGTAAAAATTCCAGAAAGGTATTCTCGAGAATTGTTCTATCGTTCTCGAGAATCAAGTTATAAATCGAAAATAGGAGCGACCATCCTGAAGAGATTCTCGAGAATTCATTTATCCTACTCGAGAATCAGGTATTGAAATAATTTCAGTAGAACCATGTCATTCTCGAGAATTGGCACTGTATTCTCGAGAATTGCTATCATTCTCGAGAATCACTCAGGTATTCTCGAGAGCCATGTATCGAGAAAACATTTGATCATTATTTTTCTTTATATGGCATTCTCGAGAATCAAGAATTCATTCTCGAGAATTGCTACTATTCTCGAGAGCTATGTTAGTATACTCAAGAACCATAGTTCAGGAGTTAATTGTTTATCCATTAGTCATTCTCGAGAATCCATGACCCATTCTCGAGAATTACTGTTATTCCCGAGAATCATCTTTCTATTCTCGAGAATCCCATAAGGTGAATTGGTTCCTTTTATCTTTTCTTAGCATTCTCGAGAACTACTTGCCTGTGCCCGAGCATTACAGCCATTCTCGGGAATTGATTTCTCATTCTCGAGAATGTCGTTATATATAATCATAATATTGAAGCATACAATTCCTTCTCGAGAAGCATTTGTGAGTACTCGAGCATTAGTTCAATTCTCGAGAATTCAACCCAGTTCTCGAGAATTGGAGTTATTTGATTTTGCCATGAAATTCTTCAAGAGACACAAGGCTATTCTCGAGAATGCTAGGATCATTCTCGAGAATCAGAAGATGTATTGAGAGAGTTTGCTTCTGGTTTATAATTTTAGTTTAATTATGCTTTCTGTTTTTAAGTTCTTTAAATCTTTTGTTATCATCAAAACACTTGGGATCTAACAATATAAAGTGGACTCCTTTTTTTCCAAAGTTCTGAAAACCGGACCGGTCACTGAACCGGTGGAGGTACTGGGTTAAGGGTCAGTGGGTCAGACCGGAGTCAAACCGGAATCAAACCAAAGTCAAACCGGTGTTAATTAAAAATATAATTTGATTAAAATAAGTAAAATATTTATATTTTGTAATACCCTGAAAACCTCACTTATGATAAGTATCATATTGAGTAAATAATACATATTGGAAATAGGTGAATATGTGATATCAAATTTGTAGGGGAAAAATCTCTTGAAAATTATAGTGCCAAAATGACGAAAATGCCCTTGTAGGACATAAATGACTTAGAAAATTATGAAAAATCCTAAAAGGCAGTAAAATGATCAAGTGAATTATGAGAGTATATTATCTCTAATTATGGTAATTTAATAAATTATGAACTTGGAGAAATTGAATAAGAATGCTCAAAAAGTATTGAAATGACTAAAATGCCCTTGTAAACCCTAAAATAATGTAGAGGACATGGAAACAGAAATGTCGGTGTAAAAGTTTTGAGGTAATGAGGTATTCTAATAAAAAAATTATCAACTAGTGATAATAAAGTAATTAGGTAATTATTGGCTAATTACTTAAGCATAAGCAAAGGAAATTCATGAATAATTATGTAAAACCCTAAAATTAGTGGTTTTTGGCTTAAAATTAGTAAAAACATATTTGCTAATTAATTGGAAATTTTGAAGAAAAATGGATGAGTTTAGGTATTTTTAAGCCTAAATTCAAGAATGGACCAATTAGGTAATTTTGTGGAATTTTTGGGAAAATTGAAATAAATAAATAAATAAATAATTAATTAATTAATTAATTAAAAAATAAATATTTATTAATTGTAATATAGGGCCAGCCGAAATTATTTCCCAAGAAGAAAAAAAAAGAAATTGAAGATAAGAATGAAAAATAATGTCTTGATATTTTGTAAAGTTTTAGTATTATATATTATAATTAAATGTAGTGAATAGTAATGGAAGAAATAGGAAACGGATCCTATCTAGAGAACCAGAATGAGATTTCCAAAGTCAATGTAAAATATTGATCGGTGGATTTTTATCTTCCGTTAGACTTTTAGGAAGTTAATTACGAAGTTAGGTAGAGCTTTTTCCTAATAAGACGAAATAGGAAATTCTGAGAAAAAATCGGATAGCCAAGTTGAAACTTAAGGATCTAAATGTCATGATGCGACATCTGGAAGAGTTGAGAGTTTTCTGGACATATTTGGAATCGGTGCATTCTTGTCCATAGGAGGTAGCTTAGAATTTCGTTAAATGCTTAGGCACGCTTTTAGTAAACTTCAAGGAGACCGTTGAAACCCCTGTATGGAATCAAAAATTAGGTTATCTTAGACATTTCTAATGAGAAAGAAAAGGTCTTCCAAGTTGTTATTCGGATTTTGAGATTTTCGAGATTACGCGATTTGGACACCGATCGGGAACTTTATCGGTACAAGTGCATAAAGCAAAAGCATCACATCACATTAATTGATGTGACAATCCACCAACCAAGGGGGGGAGGCCGGTTTTGGGGCTTTTGGAGGGCCAAGATGAAGCCTCTCAAAAAAGTGCGATCCAACGGTCCGAATCCGTCGATAAAGTGTGAATAGTGCGCCGATTTTCCCTATAAATAGCAAGCCCTCCCTTTGCATTCTTCACACCAAAAATCACTTCTCTAGTTGAAATTTCCTAGAGAGAAGAGAGAAGGAGGAGCTCGGAGAGGGAAGGAGTCAGGGAATTTTGCAATAAGCTCGGGTAATTTTTAGGTCTTTAGTCTTTAATTCTTTCGGTAGTTTTAGTAGGAATGCTAGATAGATCTTTAGTTTTATTTTAAATATGAAATTTGAAAATCATGGTGAGTTCTGACAAAATTTTGGAAAGTCGGAGTCAAAGTAGCGAAGCTCTGACAAAATTACGCCGATTAGGGGAATAGGGGCAAAATGGTAATTTTTACCTAAAATGCCCGTTATAATGTCAAATATTGATAATGGTGATATTATCATTATAGGATATCAGTAATCTTGATCTGCTGTCGTTACGTTGTCCGACGTGCCGCTGTCAACTCGTTGTTTCCGTCAAAACGTACCGGAAGTACCGTATATCGTCAACGGAGGTACGTTCGCGTACTGTAACACTAGCTCTGATGATTATTGAATGCATATATGTGATGATATGTTGTGTGAATAGTTTGGTACCGAAGACAAGGCTAGTCTATGTGGGTGTGCCAAATAGTCGCCGTAAATTCGGTGAGGCCCCCATGATAGACACTTACCTGGCCATTCTGTTCGGTGCTATTTGCACCGTGTCTAAGGAATCGTACTTAGATACACTGTGTCTAAGGAATCGTACTTAGATACACAGTGACTATGGAACCGTACTTAGATCGCGATGACTGACTTTATTCGGGTTATAGACATAATAATGCCGAAATGTTTTCCTAGCGAGGACACGGCCCGTACATCGTGGCACGGGTGAATGGTGCAGACGGACTTAACGTTACATGTTAGTGTAGTTGTTATTAAATGATCATACGGTGTAACGGCTTGATCAATGCTGTAAAATTAGAAATACCTGTTGTACATATACTGTTTATAAGCATGAGGTTAACCGTTACCTGAGATCCAATGCGTTAAATTGGATCTCAGCAAACGTACCGGAAGTACCGTATATCGTCAACGGAGGTACGTTCGCGTACTGTAACACTAGCTCTGATGATTATTGAATGCATATATGTGATGATATGTTGTGTGAATAGTTTGGTACCGAAGGCAAGGCTAGTCTATGTGGGTGTGTCAAATAGTCGCAGTAAAGTCGGTGAGGCCCCATGATAGACACTTACTGGCCATTACATTCGGTGCTATTTGCAGTGTCTAAGGAATCGTACTTAGATACACCTGTGTCTAAGAAATCGTACTTAGATATACGGTGACTATGGAACCGTACTTAGATCACGATTACGGCTTTATTCGGGTTATAGACATAATAATGCCGAAATGTTTTCCTAGCGCGAGGACACGGCCAGTACATCGTGGCACGGGTGAATGGTGCGAGACGGACTTAACGTTACATGTTAGTGTAGTTGTTATTAAATGATCATACGGTGTAACGGCTTGATCAATCTTGTAAAATTAGAAATACATTGTACATATACCGTTTATAAGCATGAGGTTAACCGTTACCCGAGATCCAATGCGTTAAATTGGATCTCACTATAGCTTCGTGGTCCTGGAGGACCGAGGGCCAAGAGAGAAGCAAGCAGGCCACGTAGATCGAGGACAAAGGTAGGGAGCTAGCATGAAGGCCAGATGGAGACGCTTTGGCTTTGTTGTACTTACATTAGATGTAAACACTCGGAGGAATGTACGGCCTTATGAACAGCCAGATACACTGTTATCAATGTTATCCAGTTACTCCTTATTATGAAAAAAAAATTATGTCGCTCAAAACTCTGATCAAAACGCTATAAAAACAGTTGTGAAAACTGGGGTGTTACATATTTCAATAATACAAAATATTTTATAATATAATATGACGTGATAGATGCATAACTTTTTAATTTTGTCAATATATATAATACTATATTAATTTTTTTCAAAAAAAGGGCAAATTATGGTTCGCGTGTAGAGTTCCCACGTCTTAAATGTGATGTGTCTTTGGCAGGGTATAGGGCTATAGGCTACAGGATATAGGATATAGGCTTTTTGACTTTTTGATTTTTGTTAAATTAGTAAAGTTGCTATACGTTTGGTTTTCCGCTGTCCAGTTCGTATTAAGGTGTTTTTAACTTTTTATCTCCCTCATTCAACTCTTCATTCATTCAGATCTCTCCTTCTCTCAGTCCATCCTCCTTCTCTCTTTCTCCTTCAACTCTTCACTCTTCAGAACTCTCTCTCAGTCTCTCCTTCTTCTCGTTCGGTCTTGACATTGAAAAGGCGCTGCGGAGCTTCTGGATGTGAACTAAGAAATTCTACCAGTCAAAATCCGTTTCCATTATTTCAACCAAAGAAGCTCCGACCTTCGACGTGCGACAAATCTAGATCGTGATCGCCAGCCATCGCCGAGGCGCGGACATTCTCCCCTCCTTCTCGTTCTCTTTCAGTCGATTTTTTATTAAGAAAAACCAATCTTTTTAAATCTAACTCGGCCGACTCAGCTGGTTCAGGACGAGTTAACCGAGTTGACTCTGGGTCTATTCGGAACCCCGGTTCACCCCCTGACTCTGACCGGTTTTGCAGCCGGTTCGACGGTTTCCGGTCTGAACCGGCCGGTCCGGGTTTCATAACCTTGTTTTTTTCTTACTTTCCTTCTTTCGCAGTAGCTCTGCATCTGCTCATTTTCAATGTATGTCATCACTTTAGACTGAATAAAATATTTCATAATACCTTTCCTTTTATCTCCCCTAAAATTGGTATTTTTTTACACTATTTTAAAAAATGTCTTTGCTTTATCCTTTGCCTTCTTAATTAAATATTTTAAAATAATTTGTCCATCATCCACGCTTCTTTATATTTGAACTATTTTGTGAATAAATAACTTTTTATGCCTCCCTAATTGTTTTCATATAATAAGATTCCAAGTGGAGAGGATCAGAAAAATCCTGTAGCTTATATTTTTGGGGGAATTATTATACTCAAATAATGTTGGTTTTTTCAAGAAATAAATATATTATTTGACTTCTACCTGTGAAAACCTAAGAAATAGGATGAAATAGGAGTAAGCTTGTGCTTTCATATTAATGGCTATTATTTTTTAAATTTTTAACTCTTTTTTCTTCTTTCACATAGCTCCATTCCTCTCTCCCTTCTCTTATGGCATTTTGAAATAGTAAATATTAAACGAAAAATTTTAAAATCATCGCAGCCCCTTCCAAGCGCACGTCCTTCGATCATTTCGATCGTGGGGGAAGTTACTACTCTCCACTTTAGGTTTGTGCGGGGAGGAGTTCACTCTATCTCCCACCTTCCTTTTAAAACTCGCATTTGCCTTTACATCGTTCTATTTGCCCTTTCATCTTTCACTCCAAATTTCTTACCCAGAGCTATGGTTTCAGTTTTTGACGTCGATCATGCTTTGACTCTTACGCGTCATAACTAGCACGTATGTGTTCGCATTGCCCGCATATGGAATATGGCCGCTTGACAGGGTCTTGGTGACACATCCTCCCTGGAGCTAGTGTTACAGGATATTCATGTGAGTTGTTGTCTCTGGTTCACTCATTTGGTCTTCTTTGCCAATATTATTTCTTTATGCTTTTATTTTTTAATTATTAGTTTCCTTCTTTGTAACTTGTTTATGCTTGTAGGGTGATCGTGTGCATGCGTCTGTGCGAAGTGTGTTTCTTCGTCGCCATAACAAACATCTAGAAGAAGGTGCGGTTGTGGAGGTCTCCAGTTTCGCCGTTGTTCCTGCCACAGGGTCGTACCGTCCAACTGAGCATCCGTATTGTATCAACTTCAAATTTTCCACCGTTTTTTGCCCACGCAAAGATGATCATAGCATCTTACGTTGTGGTTTTGGTTTCAAGACTTTCTCTGACATCCTCTCTACTGACTTGGATGATCGTTTCCTGTTCGGTGAGTGAGATTTTTGTCACTGTGTATTGTGCTTCTCACTTATTTTGTTGCTACTAAATGCGTATTCTCTTCTTAAATTTCTGAGTAGACGTTGTTGGGAAGGTGTCTTCTATGGGGCAACTAGAATAGTGCTCTGTCCATGGATGGCGTCAACATCGAGTTGACATAGAATTAGTGAATGAAGAGTAAGTTGGCATGACATTTTTTCTCTCCATCATGTGTTGTTCACCTTCAATGGTTGTCTTCATAACCGTGTGGATAATTTGCAGTCTAGAACACCTCCAGTGTACACTTTGGGGGGACTTCGCAGACAACCTTATGTCCTATATGGCTTCTCACAAGTCTGGCCCTGTTGTGATCACACTCCAATGGTGCAAGGCGTGAGAATTTAACCATAAGTGTTTTTCTCTAATTTTAATATTCCCTTTGTTTTCATTATTTAAGCCCATACGGGTGATGCACACTATATGCTTATTTCGTGCATCTAGATAAGAATAAGATCTCTAATTCTATGTATACATCCCGTCTTCTTATACACCCGTAACTGCCAGAAGTAAGTGATTTCATTAAAAGGTGCATTTTCTCCCTTTGTGTTCTTTTCTTTCTATTCTGCCCAATAAAGTTAGATTGTAGGACTTCGTAGAGGGCCAGCGGTTTGTGCTTTAATATTTTAGTTCTTATCTTACCGCCTTGCTTTTATATAAACGATTTGATCTACATTTGTATTAATATATGATCCTGTGTTAAATGGTTTTTGGTTTTTCATACATCTGTTAGCCTACCTATTGAGAAGTATGCTCTATGTTTTCCTTATTTAATCTGTAGAATAAGATGCTTGTGGTGTTAGTTGAAGTTGTCGATTTCCGTTATAAGCGTGGTTGGTTTTACAACTCATGTAAGGTGGACGGAAAGAAAGTTATTTCGGATGGGGACGGTTTTTTTTTGCGACAAGTATACAGTGATTGTGAAGAATGTGATTCTCGGGTGATATGTTTTGGGATCCGTACACGCAGCGGAAGAATTCTCATCCATTAAAATTTTACGAATTCCATAGAGAGGATCTATCAACGGCGTTTAAATCAAGGTTCATTAGAGAAACCGTGCCTATACGAGCTTGTATGCATCCTTTCTCGAACACATGGACTAACACCTTCTTGCTCGATCAATCCGGTATCCACACCGAACAGCTCTCCAACACGTAGAGCAGCGTGCTAGCGCCTTCTTACTTTGTGTCTCACATTTTTCTCTTTAGGATTTCTTTCGCGGCTTGTTCCTTATCTTAATACGACTAGATCAATATCTTTTATAGAGTTTCTAAAACCCTAATTGGGCCGTATTAAAATATTCAAGATTAATCTCAATTAATCTTAATTCGAATTTTAGATATAAATAGCATTAATTAAATCTGTTTAAAAGATCTAATCTAATCTATTTATTTAATCCGAATTAAAAGCCTGCTGAATTGATTTATTTCTATAAATTAAATCTGAGATATGATATATTTCTATTTAATTAAATCTGAGATACTATATTTCAATTTAATTAAATATGAGATACTACATCTTTATTTGAAAATTAAATATGAGATACAATATCTCAATTTATTATAATTATTCAATTTATCAAATAAATTTAATACTATACAATAATATTTTCGAATTTAATGCATGCATGCATGCATGTATGGATCTTTATTTAAAAATTAAATATGAGATACAATATCTCAATTTATTATAATTATTCAATTTATCAAATAAATTAAATACAATACAATAATATTTTCGAATTTAATGCATGCAATTTAATGCATGCATGCATGCATGCATGCATGCATGCATGCATGCATGTATGTATGTATGTATGTATGTATGTATGTATGTATGTATGTATGTATGTATGTATGTATGTATGTATGTATGTATGTATGCATGACGGTAAACTCATAGTGTCCATATCTGGTACGAAAGGCCGTCTTTGGGATGTCATCTTCCTTGATTCGTACTTGATGATATCCAGTTCTCAAATCGATCTTTGAGAACATGCCTGCCCCTTTCAATTGATCAAACAAGTCTTCAATCCTTGGCAATGGGTATTTGTTCTTTATAGTCACCATGTTCAGTCCTCTGTAATCGATACACAGCCTCATACTCCCATCTTTCTTTCGTACAAACAAAGCTGGAGCTCCCACGGCGAAACACTTGGTCTTATGTAGCCCTTGTTCAACAGTTCTTCAAGTTGGGTTTTAACTCCTTTAATTCTGCCGGAGCCATCCTATATGGTGCTTTTGATATCGGAGCAGTGTCGGCCATAAGATCGACAGCAAACTCAACTTCCCTAATGGGTGGCATACCGGGAATCTCTTCGGGAAAAACATCAGGATACTCTCTGACCACGGGTATTTGCTCAATCTTCTCCTCGAGAGTTAGGTCACGCACGTTGCACAAGTAGGCTGGGTATCCCTTTATAAGGAGACTCTTGATAGTCATAGCAGAGACTATCTGAATGGAAGGTTTGGGCACAACACCTTTATAAGAAAGGTACTTCCCTTTTGGTGTTTTAAATGATATCTTTTGTTCCCTGCAATCTAGCTTAGCCCTATACTTTCTAAGCCAATCCATACCCAAAATAACGTCGAAATCAGCCAAGTCAAACTGAACTAGGTCAGCTGGTAGCTCAGAACCAGCTATAGTAATTGGAATGTTTTCATAAACATTGGAGCAAGAGACAACCGCTCCAGAGGGTAAGGTAATGTTCGTTAAGAAGGTCGATGATGGTACCATTCTCGTCTTCTCAACGAAAGAAGATGCGATAACCGAGAGCGATGCACCGGTGTTGAACAAAATATAAGCAGGTACAGACCGGAGTAAGAATGTACCTGTAATAACATCTGGGTTTGTTTCAGCTTCAGAGTGGTTCATGACGTAGATCCTTCCTTGATTCCCTGCAGTTTGATTAACAGCAGCGTTCTGACCAGTTGCTCGATTTGCTCCAGCTCCATTATTAAGGTTTCCAGTAGTGGCATATTGTCGGTTCCCTCCACTTCCATTTTGAAAGTTTTGTTGATAGCGCGGCTGGTTGTCATTGTTCCTACCCCCTTGGTTATTGTTCCCATTTCGTCCTCCATCTGGTTTTGGTTGTCCTCCTTGAGAGCCGAATTGCGGATTAAATCCCCTGACAGTACACCGGTTAGCCTTGTGCCCTTTGCCACCACATTTGAAACAGGTTATAAGCTCTCCATTGCACTTCCTCCCAGGGTGTGCCTCCTTGCCACATGTGTTACAAGAATATGGTCTCGTTCCTTGAGCTTGGGTCTTGAGCTGATTCTCACCATAATTACCTCTGCCAGCATACTTCTGTCCCTGTGGTTGTCTGCCACTCCAGTTGTTGTCCTGGTTATCATAACGAGGCTTCTTGTCACCACTAGTTTGTTGGGGACCACTGCCAAACTGCTTCCTCTTGTTCCTCTCCATGACTTCCTCTTCAGTCTGTAGGATATCGAAAACATTCAAAGCTCGTTCATAAGCCTCCTGAAAGGTCTTTGATGGTATACCTCCCAAGGACTTCTGAATTTTGAATGTCAGCCCTTTTTCATACTTCCGCGCCTTGTCCTTCTCCGTAGGGATGAGAGTTGAAGCAAAACGCGAGAGTTCAATGAACTTGTCAGTGTACCCTTGTACTGTCATCGTCCCCGTCATCCTGAACCTTGCAAATTCCTCTTGTTTCTGCCACTTAATTGCATCGGGGTAGAATCTATTGCGAACCCGTTCCTTGAAAGTTTCCCAGTCAAATCCTTCTTCAGCTACATAGCCCGTCTTCACTGTGGACCACCAACTATCTGCCTCCTCCTTCAGATAAAACGAGCCTATGCTAATCTTCATGTTCCCGGGGCAATTTGTCACTTCATACAGCTTCTCCATATCGCGAATCCAGTTTTTCCAAAGCGATTGGATCAATAGTCCCTTTGTAAGTAGGTGGATGATGAGACGCTACTCTCTTAAATATAGTATTCTCAGCATTAGTCTGTTGGACGTTT
Source organism: Acacia pycnantha (assembly GCA_025563575.1). Classification (NCBI taxonomy): domain Eukaryota; kingdom Viridiplantae; phylum Streptophyta; class Magnoliopsida; order Fabales; family Fabaceae; genus Acacia; species Acacia pycnantha. Next base: position 1,006,327 of record JAMWYP010000028.1, read on the forward strand.
TGTTGTCCAAGAGCCAAAGCAAGATTTTCAATGGCTCTCAGACGTCGGTCCATATCCTCAGCAACACCGTTGTTTGCAGCCATTCTAGCGTTACGACGGGTATAGTACCTAATCATAGGGCGTATGTTTTTAAAATCCTATGCGTTTGAGTCAATTCTAACTACCACTTATCACACATATTTGCGTTGTATATAAAAAAAATCAACTCTCAGATCATGCAATATAAATTCAAACAATAACCAGTATAAATTCAAATGATAAAACGACATCTTCTATTTAAAAGAATAAGGATCACATCATTCTTCATTATTCATAAGATAAGAAAAATTTACCTTTAAAATGAACCCTTTAACCTATAGGAAAGTCTACCCATCTGCTCATATTCCCAACGCTTTCTAGGGGTCAGTGGTGGAGGTTTTTTTAACCTTTCAAGCTTTTCTTCACAACTTCTTAATGCATCTTTCAACATACTACTTCGTGGTTGGGGATGCTTATGTTGTCCGAAATTCTTAATGTTCTTTTTATCACGGCTTCTATTTCTTGAACATCCTTTTCAGTTTCACTTACAAACCCTATCACTTGTTGATAACCATAAGGAAACCAACCCCTAAGAGGAATTTTCTTTTCTAGCATTCTTCTCACCCTTCCAAGACTCGCAATCCTTGGTAGTGCCCTAATTAAGTACTTAGTCCTAACATTAGGGGTAATTGTGCACGTCCTGCATTCCCTATTGAAGGCTTGGATTATAACCCACAATCTTAAGGCATTTATCTCTATTGACACTTTTTCATTCCATTTGTATTTTGTTGGCTCACTTCTAATCACTTCTCCAACGTTTCTTCTTAAATTCTCCATTTGCAACAAGCTAAAATAAAATAAAGCAAAATAACATAAAATTTACAAGTCAACAAAATTCAAAATCACGAAATAAGTCAAGGAATTTCAAGCATACAATTATCAAAATTTTTAAGGGAATAAATCATAAAAGAAACAAACAAGAGAATAACCCTTCACTACCCATCTCTCACATTTAAAATGTATTTATTCATTTATTATTACTATTACTATTATTTTTATTATTTTTAAATTTTTTTTTTTTAAAAAAAAAAAATATATATATATATATATATATTTATTTATTTATTTATTTTTTTAACCTCTGGGATCTTTGATCCCTGAGTTAGCATCAAAAGCGGAGCTAAGGAGAACCTTAGGCTCTGATACCATTTTGTAACACCCCAATTTCTAACAAATATAATAACATAAATTGCAATGTTTTTATAAATAATTCTTGAATTCCATAGTAAACATCCTTGGGAAGTGTTACCGCCGCACTTGTACTGGGACAAGTGCAAGGCTACCTTATTAAAATAAACTAAGACTAAGCTGAAATCAAAATGTTTTATTCAAAGCGTAATAAAATAAAATAAAAGCTGGCTGGGATTAATTGAATGTTCTTCCCCACTTCTCACGCTAGCCCCAACCTCGAGAACCTGCTTCACTGAAAATCTGCTCCCCCGAAGGATCGTCGCAGCCCATAACACACAAAGGAAAATCAGCAAACGCTGGTAATCCTAAATAAACATAATTTAAGTGGCTCAAATACTTTATATAAATCACATAAAATAATCCTATATAATTTACACTAAATATAATTCTTTATTAATTTAGACCCGGGAAGCCCTGCCAGTCTGTTTAGTAGGAGGAGAACCATGGTAGACCCGGGAAACCCGACCAGTCACAATCAATCAGATTGGCCATCAAAAATACTTCGTCCTAATGTGCACACCTCTTCCTAAAGTTGCTACTAGCGTCCCGGGAAACCCGACCAGACACCACTTTAGGAAGAACGGATATAATCGGTTCACTTCGGTAACATATCGGGGGCATAAAGCCTAGTTGTGTTCGTCACTTTGGGAGGTACCATCCCAAAGCTATCCTCCCATGATTTAAATTATTTTAACCACACACATAATACAATTCCTAAATTATTTCCACCGTGGGGTAATCAATTCACCAAAGCCAAAGGAAGTCAATATACATGTACAGATATAATGGGTAATCAATTTATGATGGTTAATCCACTCAAATATATATGGCAGCGGAATTCATGTGTATGGCAAGAAGTTGTGCAATATGCGTACACCCTGATCACGCGAATCGAAGCACGAGAAAAAGCAATTGCATTTGTTATCTATATATATATATATATATATGTACACGGAATTCAAACGACAATTCTGATCAACCTAATATAGATACCAATCTGAATTCAAATAAAGAGAAGCACAAGATTTGAAGAAAGCAATTTGCGATTTCTATTGATCTAGGACTCATGGGGTTAGGGTTTCATATAGTATGATTTAACCTAATCTATATGGGAATTAGGATTACCTGGTCTCCGTCTTTGCTAGTCTTCTAGAAAAACGATTTGGTGAGAGTGCGGGAGGAGAACGCCGTAGCAGAGAGAAAAGAGTCGAGCGCTTTTTTTTAGGTTTATGCGGCTAAACCTAAGTTTATAATTGGGAGCTAGGGTTTCAATGATGGGCTGGGCTCTTTAATTATTGCTAAATAATAATTTAACACTACCACCATTATTAATTTCTATGTTTTACATATTATTATTATTATTTTATTATCTTAACCTATTATTATTATTATTATTATTATTATTATTATTATTCCTATTTTTAATCCGGGGTATTACAATATGACTCGACTCGGTGTCCGCTTCCTGTTCACCGGGTTCCAAATAGCCATCCTTCAATTCCTTGGCTTAGCTCCTTCCCAATTGCATCCTAATGGGTGGGGCTACATAATAGTGTTTGAATGGTTGTGTCAAAGCTTACATCTTCCCTGCATTACATCCATGTTCTTCTACTTCTTCACCCCCACACTTCTCGATCCGGAAAGGAAGGAGCCGAGTGAAGGGCTGAACCTCCATTTGGGGCATCGCGAACGGACGAGCCATTCTCACCCTGGTCTCGGACTCCTTCAAACACTTCAAGACCGGATTTTTTAAGGTAGTTGCTAAATCCGGCGTAGAGCCCTGGTTTCTTGATGTGTCTGACTCCAAGAACGTCGAATGGCAATTTCCTTTATACTGGTGCAAGGACCACCATGAGGTGTCTCTCAACGTCTATAAGGTGGAATAGGCCACTTTGCTGAGGGACGAAAGGGATGCCATTGACAGCATTATATCCCACGTGAAGGGACATGGTACTGTTGGGGCAGGTTCGTTGGTGGCCCAATACCGGGATGAAAACCAACACCGGGATGATATGAGACTGGGGGCGAGTATGAGTCGCTGAACTTTACTGTCTTTAAGTCCGTCATTAACTTTAACTTGCAATCCGCTGATAATTTAATGCTTTGTGCAGTTCTGAAGATGAAAGGGCCAGCGTATTGGACCGGGATACCAGAGGACGAGCCTGTGAAGGGCAGGAAGATGTCGGCTCCTGCCATGGGTAATTCGAAAGTCGGCCAGTCCTCCAAGGCGGCTGCCCCAAAGAAGGCTAAGACCGGCCCCTCGGTGTCGTTCAAAAGGAGCCGGTGCCAGAATGCCAACCATCTCCCCCTGTGAGCCATTCTGCTCCTGTGATGCTGCAGCCATCCAGTTCGCTGACTACTGGTCCCTCTTCTGCATCATCTACTCGCGTGCTATCTCCTCCACCGGTCTTGATCCCACGCTCTCATTCCTGGAGTAAGGGAATCACTGAAGAGCTGAGTGTTTCGCTCCTCCCTCCACGTCGTTATAATGAACTGGTGCCGTTGCTAGAGGCCGACGTGAGGGATATCCAAGCCATTGGAAACATTAATCTAAGGGCGGCCGGGTTGACTCAATCCTTCCTTTCGCTTCACCACAACTATGTGGATGTGACAAATCTGTTAAAACGCTCGAAAGTGAAAGGGATGAGACTCGAACGGTGCCAAATGGCTTCAAACGAGTTTCAAGCGAGCTAGTTCAAGCTTGAGAAAGCGGAAGAGGAGTTGACGAGGACTAAGGATATCTTGCAAGATGCGAACACCCTATCTCGACCCTTAAGGTGGCTCGGGCTGATGACGAACAAGAGATGGATGCCCTGACAGCCGAGAGGGATAAGCTGAAGGCCGAGAGGGATACTTTGAAGGCCGAGAGGGATGAGCTGGTCAATGAAGCTGAGTCAACTAAGGCATCCCTGGCCGAGTCGACGGAGGAGACGGCCCGGGTTCAAGCACTGTTGAAAGGAGCTGTGGTGGATGCCTTCTAGAATGCGTTAGCCCAGATCTGGCATCTGAACCCCCGGAGTCGAGTTGAACATCGCGGGTTACCATTTTCGCTCTTTTGTTGAGGATAGTGAGTTCGTCCCGTATGTGGAGTCTGTCACTGCTTCTGAAACCCAACTCGACGGTGACTTAGCCGAGGGGGAGACCGAGAAGGGGGAAGAGGCCTCGACTGCTGCAGATCCTGTGACCGCTCCAGATCCTTCGAGTTGATTCAAACTCTTTTGTATTTTTTTTTTTGCTTTTAATTTGGTTTGTACGAACCGGGTTAGTGACCGGTGTTTTTTGTGGACAGATTGACCAATCTGGCCTATAAATGCAACTGTGATTTTTTCTTTAACTTCCTTAGTGTAATGACTAATATAGAAGATGAACATAAGAACTTGTCGTTGCATTTGTCATTGCGTGCGACTGGGCCAAGGTCAAATAAAAAATTGTGCAGAGTCTGCTGAAGCGCATTAGGTATTAAAACCGTATAGTATTGAGTGGTCAGTGTTAAAAATGTCTCGTATAACTCCGGATTCGTTGACCGGGTCATCCTAAGATAAAGGGAAGTTGTCACCTACCCGGGTTCAGCTTTTCACCGAAACGTCCGAGTATTTTGACCTGATCAAGGTTGACATGGAAATTCCGCTTGATACCCCGGAGTAATTTATGAAGTGTCCGGGCTGCGATAGCTCTCTCGAGACACCTCCCTCCGACTGAAAAGCCGGGTTGTAAAACAACCTTTGAAGATAACCATGTTTGGAATCTAGAAAACACCCTCAAACGAGAGTTTCAACTATATTCGACAAACGAATTGCTAACAAGGGAAAGGCCATGACTAGTCGGCCTACCTAGTATAATGTTGTATGGTGACAGGAACTCTGCCACTATGAAACGTACGTGCTCCGACTTGAAGGCATCCTTCGTTCCCAAGGTAAATCGGAGGTCGATAAATCCCTTCGGTCTCGAATGCTCTCCGTTGAACCCTATGAGGGTCGTCTTGCACGGCTTGAAATCCTCCTCGTCCAGGCTCATTCTCTTGAATGCATCCCAACTGAGGATGTCCACAAATATGCATTTGACTCGGCAATGGACTAAGATCCCGGTCACCACTAGACCATCTTGATGTCCGGGGACAACGTCCTTAAGATCCTCATTTGTGAAATATAGCGGCGGGTAAGATGGTCCGCTAATACTCTCTTTGAATTTTGGACGATCTCGTATCGAGAGGACCTCTCGCAAATACTTCCTTCGCTGGCTCATCGTATCTCCACCGCCACCCATTGCACCGCTAATTACATTACAATCAAACTCGGTTTCTGGAAACACCTCCTCAGCCTCGGTCGGTTTCTTGTATTTTTTGTCCAGCTTTTGGTGCTTTCTGGGGGGCTTTTGCTATGGCCTCTGGGCTTGCGCTTGCCGCTTTTTCGTTGTTGCTCAATTACGTATTGTTGAAGCTTTCCATCTCGGACGAACTTCTCAATCGCATCACGGAGCTCATAACACTCATCAGTTGTATGCCCCCAGCCGTCATGAAATGCACAGTATTTGGACTGATCTACCCCAGCTCTCCGATAAGATAACCGTGGTCGATCGACCCTTCTCATCTCGGCCATCGCTACTTCCTTCCAGATTTGTGATCGTGGCACGTTCAAAGCGGTATACCTGTCATACTTTCTTTTTACATCAAACTTTCCACCTCGGCTCCTATTGTCCGAGCCCCTTGCGCGAGAATCCTTTTTCCTGCTCTCCGTATAGTCCTTGCCTCCGGGTGGAGTGGCTCTGTCTCGGTCCCGTCTGGGATTATTTGCTATGCGCATCTGCTCCACCTCAAGATATTTCTTTGAGTGAGTTATGAAATCATTGAGATTTTTAGCTGGTTCTTTAAAGAATGACTCAGGCAGGCGGGATTCTCTGTCTAGGCCGTCGGCTAACAAGTGGACATGCACGTCCTCTTTTAATCCACGCACCTGCAAAGCCGCTCTTTTAAAACGGTCCAAGTAACTTTGGAGTGTTTCGGCGGGTCGCTGCCTAATCTTGGACAAGGTGTACTGGGACTTCGGTTGTCGTTTGCTAGTCGCAAATGCAACTTGAAGGCCTCTGCCAAGTCATCAAATTTATGAATCGACCCTGCAGACAGAGTGTGGAGCCACTTTAATGCTGGTCCTTTAAGGGTTGCAGCAAAGATTCGAGTCATGATGGGCTCCTTTAGTCCTCTTACGAACATGACGACCTCAAAGTCTTCAAGGTGTGTTTTCGGGTCTTGAGAGCCGTCGTACTTTGTTAATTCAGTGAGGTTGAGCTTCTCCGGGAAAGGAGCATTGAGGATGTCGGGTGAGAAAGGGTTGTTATCGTGCTGCCTAACGTATCTCCTCCACTGGAGACCGGCTACTGGAGGCCTGTCTGGCGCTTTCTTCTTTTGGCCGATCTCGGTGTTGTGGCCGACTTGGCGATCACGCATGTTGTCACCATCTCGGTCCTTTTTCTTTTTTCTTTCATCTCGGTTCTCGTTAGTTGACGCGGAATCCGTTTCTTTGAAACGCTCTTCAAAAAGCTGGAAATGTGACGCATTTCTCTTGTCCGTGTTCTCCATACGCCTCATCAACGCGGCCAGCGTATTTTGAATGAGGAGAAGATCCGGATTAGCAAGGGGGAAAGATTCCGAGTTTGAATTTTGTTGGGGATGATTGGTTTTTCGGGTTGCAGCTCTGGCTACGATAGCCGATCTTCCCCTTCCTCTTGATTATCAACGTGGGGGTTGATCGGCTGTTCAACCTGCTCTGGCTGCCGAGGCGGTTGGTGCTGGTCATGCGGTTGAACCAACTCGGGCTGCTTCTGGCTAATGCTTCTAGTATTAACCCTCATTGGTCACGGGGATCGAAGTTTACATTCCTCACATTCGGCACCACTTTGTTAGGTGTAGAACACGAATGTCGGCCCGGTGGACTAGAGCTTTGATGTAGGATCGATAGACTCCTCCTGTAAGCCTATAGGGCAGACGTCCAGGAGAAGGATGGATCACTGTACACAACCAGGTGTTTCGCCTAAGGGGGTGCGGTGTGTGCACAATGTAACTGTATGTAGATTAGTTCAAGGATGAGAACTTGTGTACCTTGATCGTGTAATCCCTATGTATATATAGAGTGTACCTTGCGGTTAGATCTTACGTATCAGGTGTGCCCATGATTCTCGGTAACTGCCCCCTGACTAGGTCCTTCGGTTAGGGTGTTGAGATCCTTGCGCGGACTGCCCCTTGACTGAGCCTGCTAGCTTATGGGCATCGACTCAATGGGCCTAGACTCAATGGGCCTAGACTTAGGTCCATAACAGATACGATACAACCTATCGTACAACCATGTCACGTCCCTTTTGTCACGTGATAACTTGGTCAAGGATGAGGCATGAATAATGTCAACTTCCTATTTTTGACCATTACTTTCTCGATTTTTTTAGAATATTGATTTTAAGCATTGTTTTGAGGCATGTAATATTTATTATATAATTTCAAGTCTGTTTGGTTTGATCGCGTTGCACCTTGAAGTGTTGTGCAGTGCAATGTAATGGTAATGCTATGCAATATTAATTACAAAGCTAGTGTTTGATGTGATTTTTAAGGTAGGTGTGATGAGTTATTTTTTTAATAATTATTTCAAATTAAAATATCACACAAAATCTATTTTACCCTTAATATAATCTTTGTAAAAAAATAGTTAAGAGTCATCGCGCTAACTTATCATTACCATAACTCTACCTCACTGAGGATTATCCGATGGCATTGGTTGTGGTGGTGGAGACAACGGTAACAGTGGTGTGGCGTTGACAAGTGGTGAGAACAACAACAGTCAAGGAGGAGGTAGTGACGGTGGCAGAGGCAGAGGCGGATGAGGAGGAGGTAATGGTGGTGGCGGCAACAACAATGGAGGTGGTGGCGGTAATGACAATGGAAGAGGATAAGGTTGTGGTAGCGACATAGCAACGGCAGGTGATGACGACAACAATAGTAAAGGAGAAGGTACGTAGTGGCAGACCCAGGGGGCTTAGGTGGCACCCACCCCCTAATTTTTTTTAAAAAAAATTATATATAAAAAATAAAATAATTTTGTTTGAAGAATATAGACTTTTTCGGTGGCCACGCTTCAATGAAGTGCGAGTTTATATAGAGCCTGAACTTTTAATCAAAATAAGCTTTTTCTAAATATTGTCTTCTAAAAACATTCTCTATTTGCTTTACAATAATTTGTTGAATAATTAAATAACAAAGATTTTAAATGATACTATAACTGTATTCAATTGTTGGCAAAAGAAAACAACTGTATTTAATACTGAGACTCCATCTATCTATATTTCTGTTTCCTAATGTACTTATATAGATACACACTCACCCAAGTGTATATATTGAATTTTGTGGAAGCAAAACTTAAATTTATCAACTATATCTAAATTATGTCAAGGACTAGCAAGAACTGGAAAGTCCATCATATTTCTGTATTGTAAGAGTCAAGTGAAGTGATTTTAATTTCTGTAATATATTTCTTTCAGTGTTTTTTTTTATATTAGGTATGTATTGTATTTCAAGTACTTTTATCTATGATATAATATTTTTTATTTTCGCCTCCGTCATTAAAATTATTAGGTCTGCCACTGGGTGGTGGTAGCAACAACGATAGAGGTGCCAGGGGGTGAGGGGCGGTGGTGGAGGAGGTAATGTTGGCGATTGCAAGTGGGGACAGTGACAACGGTGGAGGAGGTAGTGGTGATGGTGGTAGGCATCATGTCGATGACGACAACAACGTTAGAGGTGGCGGTGATGAGGAGGAGGTAGTGGTGGTGGTGGCAGTTGTGGTGTGGCGTGGCGTTGCGAGTGAAATGAAACAAGTGATACAAAGTTAAATGAAACTATAGGGTAAATTAGACATTTTCAACCATGCAATGAGGTGATAATGAGTAGAACTGTCAAAATGGACTGGACCCTATGGGCCAGCCCATTAAACCCCAATTTTGGCCCCCATATTTTTAGCCCCCATATGGTGGGGTCATTTTTAGCCCTAACCCAAAATAAGCCCCACTCTTTTGGGTTATGTTGGGGTCAACCCGTGGGCCACCAATCAACCCCGTTTCCAACATTTAAAAGTACAAATCCATCTGAAACTACACCTCCTCGCCTTCTTCAATCAAGGAATTGGATTCAGTCCACTGCCACTAGCATTCACTTCCGGTCCACTACGCAAAAAACAACATTGACCCTTTTTTTAACAAATATTTCAGGATACTTAGATATTTAAAGATACTGATTGGTACTGAAAAAATACTAACGGGTACTTCATGATCTTGAAAAATTATTTTAGGATGTTGAAAAAATATTTCAGGGTACTGACTGGTACTTAAAAAATACTTCAGGACACTGATTGGTACTGAAAATATACTTAATGATGTACTGACTGGTACTTAAAAAATACTTCAGGACACTGATTGGTACTGAAAATATACTTAATGATCTTGAAAAATTATTTTAGGATGTTGAAAAAATATTTCAGGGTACTAACTGGTACTTAAAAAATATTTTAGGATGCTGACTGAGGATTGGAAAGATTAATTGCCGTATCTCCCAAAACAACCAAGTTCGTAATTAATTTGCAGAATTAGGGAACCTGGGTCGTTTCCCAACAAATTTGCAGTGGGCTTGTTTAATAACAATAGTGAAACAGAATGATAAAATGGGGGTTTGGTTTAACGAGAATAGAACAAAACGAAATAACATAACCAAAATGCAATAAACAGAGTCAAACGAATCAAATAAACGAGAGCAGATTAAAGATGATCAACCCAACGAATTGATTCCGAAACCTCCATCATTGAACGAAAATACAACTAACCCACGTTTGGTTCGGATGAATCGAAATCTCTGCATTCATCCGGAGATTCCCTCGCCTAGACGATCGCCTAGAATCTGTCCGGACAGTGGCGTCTCACTGTGCAATCGCACAAGCAACACTGTAACCTAGTCCGAACTAAGTCCTTGGGATGAACCAAACCGAATATTAAATCTAATATTCGAACTATTTCCAGAAATCGAATCCGATAAGATGAAAACAGAATCGAGTAGTTACCGATTAGGCACGAGTTCTCTGGATGAATCATGGAATCCTCATCATTGGGTTAATCACAAGAGTTTAGCCGATCATGGCTGGGAAAATCGAAGAACGAACGAAGAACACGAAGAACGCGCGAAGAACATGAAGAGCAGAGATGAGAGAAAATGAAAACTTGTATTTTGATCCACTCTAATGTTAAAAATGTGAATGAATATGTTTGTGGCAGCTGCCATACTTAAAAATAACCTAAAACGAAATGGGCTCTCATAGTTTTAGCCCAAAACAGAAATAAAATAAAAGCTGGACTTAAATTACAAAATTCGGGTCCAAAATAAATCCAGAATTGTACATCCGACTTTGGCTCCAAAATTGACCGCCTTCTTGACTGAATTTGCTCTTGATGTCTTCATAACAATTGTAGCTCTCTGAATCATCTGAAATATGAGACAAAAATGAGGCAAATCCGATGTCTGGTTCAAGAGTTATGGTAGAAATAGTGAAGCAACACAAAACTGGAATTTTATTATTAAAAATGGCTAAAATGCAATAAAAGGCCCAAGGCCCAAATAAACATAAGAGCCATTATTTATTAGCTAAAGGGTCCTAAATTATTATTCAAGAGACAAAAATAAGTGTATAAAATATTCAATTATCAAATTCCCCCACACTTATCTTTTTGCACTCCTGAGCAAAATTCAAAGAGAAAGACCTAAAGGAAAAACTCTTCTTTACTAACAATTGCTAACAATGCAAAAATTGAATCAAGGGACACAAAGCTTCAAAAGACCAATCATTCAAAACCAAAACTCCTTCATCTCAAATTACAATTCATGGTAGTGTCAATCAATGATGCTAATCACAAAAGATGGTCTCCCAAATGATGCGCTCAATCAATTAGTCTCTCAAGTGTTTAAGGTAAATAAGTGTATCGCTCAAATTCTACTCAAGAAAATTGTTCTACCATAAGCTTGCTCAACTTCTACGTCTCCACTACTCATAACACATACATGCACAAATCAAGAGAGCTTGTAATTAAAGGTTGTAACGGGGCTAGGGTGAAGGTAGGTAATAGTATGGAATAAGAGGCTAAGCACCAAAGAAATCAAAAGGAAGAGCACTGATTAACACAATCATTCTCTATGTATGAAACTTTTATTCTACTCATATATACATTCCTTTCTATGTATTTTCTTTTCTTTTCTCTTCTTTTGTTGTTTTTTTCTTTTTCTTTTTCTTTTTTTTTTTCCTTTTTTTTTCCTTTTTTTTTCTTTTACTTTTTTTTCTTTCTTTCCTTTCATTGTATACGTAATTACAATGTCGAAATAAAATATCCCCCCCACACTTAAACTGTTGCACTCCTGAGCAACCCCCACTTAAACACAAAACAAGTTGAAACCAATGCTCAATAAATCTTCAAGGTGCGGAATAAAATGGTTTTACGCTTAGGCTTGTAATGCGGCTTAGAAAAGAATGGGTCAAAAGGCACAAAGGGGCTAGCAAGGGAATCATAATGCAAGGGAAAGCTATTTGGCCAAAGTGAGCCGAATAAAAGAAAGAAAACAAGCTTCCATCATACTTATGCACGTAAGTGAAAAATGTAGTTTCAAAAAGAAAAGGAGCAAGTTCTAGAGAACACAAATCATGAGAGATGCACACATGAAAGAAAGAATGGCGAAAGATGAATTCCATTCATGCGGGCCCAAAACCTCACAAGGTCAATACCAACTTAGGTAATCAACAACATCAAATCAACTACCAAGACTTGTAATCGAAGAGTCAAGAGTTCCGAGACTAAACGAGAATGATCCATTAAAACCAAAATGTCCTAGTTCATAATATGTAGCAATCATTAGAAAGAAAGAATGTATTTATTTTCAAAAAGCAAAGTAGAAAAGGAAAACAAATAAAAGAGAGGGAGGGAGAAGAAAGAAGAATACTCCCCAATGGTTTATGGAGGATAAGTGGCATCAATGAGGAGAATCTCTGCTTCCTCAGGCTGCTGTGGGGATCCCTTATGAAATGGCTTGAGGCGATGCCCATTGACCTTAAAAGTCCGTCCTGTGGGTGGATCACACAGCTCAACAGCACCAAATGGAAATATGTTAGTGATCACAAAAGGGCCATCCCATCTAGATCGAAGCTTACAGGCATAAACTTGAGACGAGAATTAAATAGAAGAACTTTCGGCCCAGAAAATTCTTTCCTCGTAATATGCTTATCATGGAATGCCTTAGTCTTTTCCTTATACAACCGTGAGCTTTCATAGGCATCCAATCTAAGCTCATCTAACTCTTGCAGTGCAGCTTCCTCTCCATCCGGACTTAGCCAAATCCATGTTGCATTGCTTAATAGCCCAATAGGCTTGATGCTCCAACTCAACCGGAAGATGACATGCCTTACCAAAGACAATCCGATAGGGAGACATCCCAATCGGCGTCTTGTAGGCGGTGCGATATGCCCACAAAGCATCATCTAGTCGCTTACTCCAATCTTTCCGAGTAGAGTTGACAGTCTTCTGAAGGATTTGCTTAATCTCTCTATTGGAGACTTCAGCTTGACCATTGGTCGAGGATGGTAGATTGTGGAAACCTTGTGAAGCACTCCATACTTGCGTAGCAAGGCACCCATGCTTCGATTGCAAAAATGGGAACCCCGATCGCGATAATAGCTCTAGGAATGCCAAACCCGCGAAAATGTTAGACCTAACAAAATCCACCACCACGTAAGAATCATTTGTCGGGTGGCTTTCGCCTCAACCCATTTCGAAACATAATCAACGGCCCAGCAAGATGTAAGTGTAACCATATGAAGCGGGAAATGGACCCATGAAATCAATACCCCAAACATCAAAGATCTCACAAAACAATATAGGGTTTTGGGGCATCTCATGCCTACGGGAAATACTCCCGCCCCTCGACGGTTATCACATGACTTGCAAAACAAATGGGCATCATGAAACAGGAAGGCCAAAACAAACCACATTCTAACACCTTCCTAGCAGTTCTTTGGGGTCCAAAGTGACCACCACGAGCGAAGCATGAGCAAAATGCAATATAGATTGAAACTCACAATCGGGCACACATCTCCTAACTACTTGGTCACTACAAAATTTCCACGGATAAGGGTCATCCCAAACATAATATTTAGACTCACTTTTCAATTTAAGGGTTTGGGCCCTAGTGGATTCTACAGGAAAAACACCGGCTACCAAGTAGTTAACTAAATCGGCATACCATGGGGTCTTAACTTGCATTTGTAGAAGCTGCTCATCAGGGAAATCATCCCGAATAGAAGAGGGGTGAGAGGGAGAATGAGTGATACGACTCAAGTGGTCCGCTACCCAGTTTTGTGCTCCACTTCTATCTCGAATCTCCACATCAAACTCTTGGAGCAACAACATCCACCGGATGAGTCGTGGCTTAGCATCTGCCTTTTTCAAAAGAAACTTTAAAGCTGCATGGTCGGAAAACAATGACTCTACTAGCTAGCGAGATATGACCGCATCGATCTTAGCAGGGTCTACCTCAATCCCTTTCCTAGACACTATGTGTCCCAAGACTATGCCTGACTCAACCATAAAGTGACACTTTTCATAATTCGGCACAAGATTAGATTCAATGCACCTATGCAAGACTCTAGACAAATTAGCTAAGCATGTATCAAAATCAGACCCATATACAGTGAAATCATCCATGAAAACCTCAATGCAGTCCTCTAGGAACTCAGAGAAAATACTCACCATACAACGTTGAAAGGTGCCAGGTGCATTGCGAGAGGCCAAAAGGCATCCTTCGGTAAGCATATGTCCCAAAGGGGCATGTAAAGTCGTCTTCTCGATCCTCGGAGCAATATGGATCTGGAAGTATCCGAGTAGCCATCCGAGGAAGCGATAATGAGACTTACCGGCCAATCGCTCTAACATCCCGATCAATGAAAGGTAGAGGGTAATGATCCTTGCGAGTGGCTTGGTTGAGTCTCACATAGTCAATGCAAACTCTCCAACTATTACGAACTCGAGTAGGAATGAGCTCATTCTTCGATTGGCTACTACGGTAACTCAGGACTTCTTGGGAACCACTGGTGGGCTAACCCACGGCTATCGAAATAGGATAGATGATGCCGGCTTGCGAAGCTTAGTGACCTCCTTCTTCACCACATCAAGGATAAGAGGATTAAGGCGTCTCGGGGTTGCCTCACCCGGCTTAGAGTCCTCTTCCAACAAAATCCGGTGCATGCACATAGAAGGGCTAATGCCAACTATGTCGGCCAATGTCCACCCAATAGCTTTCTTGTTCACCCTCAATAAGCTTAGCGGCTTCTCTTCTTGATCGATCGTGAGATTATTTGCCACAATGACCGGCAGCTGCTCATTCTCCTCGAAAATGCATACTTCGGATGGTGCGGAAGGGATTTCAACTCTAGTTTGGGCGGTTGCTCGGTGGAGGAGAAGCTTGGGTGGTTGTTGCAACAACTCGATGTCATCACCACTGGGAATACACTAAAACCATATTCAAAGAAGCACAAGCGAAGAGTTTGTGTCTATACGGCTCAAGGTTAACATCGAATTCGGTTCATCAAAATCGAGTTAAGCTCATCAAAATCGGAATCGGGATGCACGTTAGGATCGGGATGAAGCTCAAACTCGGAATCAATATCGAGTCTACAAGTAATGTAGAATCATCAAGCAAATCGAGAATCACCAAACAATGCGGTCTTAACCAAATTAGTGCAAGCGAGCACCATTCATTATCATCGCATGCACAAATGGGGGTATCACTCTCGAGATGAAAAATAAGGATAATCGGCACACCAACCATTAAGAACATCATCCACGGCATCATCAATCACATCAATACTGAAAACGAATGCTCTTCCCTAGGATATTTCATGGCATCAAAGATATTGAAATTCACAGATATATCACCAAACTCCATGGAAAGAGTACCAGAATGCACATCTATCTTAGTCCTAGTTGTTTTCATGAAAGGTCTCCCTAGAATGATTGGTGACCTACTACTAGGAGACTCACCCTCCATATCCAAGATGTAAAAATCAGTAGGGAATATCAATTCATTAACTTTGACTAATACATCTTCAACTAAACCAGAAGGATGGGCATTACTCCTATTAGCTAACCATTTCTGACTCGTTTTCGATGTGGAAGTCACATCTGCGGCTTGCTTAGGTTCCTCCAATTGCTTGCCGGCCGTAGTGATATAGCACTCGCATTTCCCTTAGGATTGGGAATTGTTTGTGAGGAAGGGGTGGATCCACGAGGTTGAAGGCTGGTTCAATGATGTTGCCAATTGCCCAATCTGTGTTTGCAAACTACGAATGGAAGTATCGGTTCTTTGTTGGGCGCATATTGGTGTGACAAATTGCTTCATCATTTCTTCAAGTGAGGAACTACCACCACTACTACTAGCTGCTTTGTTGTGCGCTTTGTGGAGGTGGACATATGGTGCATCGAGGAGGTGGTGCTTGCAAGGGTAAAGGGGTGGGGTTTGTTGTTGGAAAGTCGTGGTGCATCGGCCTCTGTGGTAGTTCCCGAGTGCAACGTCTTTGGTTACTTTGATTACGATTTTGGTATTGGTTGCTCTGGTTCGATTTTGGTTCCAACGAAAGTTGGGGTCGGTGATAGACCATCATAGAAAGAGTTGATCAAGTCTTTTTCAGATATCTGATGGTGTGGACAGCTTGCACATAACCTTTTGAACCTCTCCCAATACTCATGCATAGTCTCCCCAGTGATTTGTCTAATGTTGCCAATGTCCTTCTTGATTGCAGTTGCTCTTGAGGAAGGGAAATATTTCTCGAGAAATAGCCTCTGAATACTATCGAAGCACAATCGAGAAAGATCAACGAATGGACACAATCGGAATGGTCGAATCGACTCTAATTGAGTATCCAGATCGGTATTAATGTTATGACTTAGCCTAACAACTCTTCTAGCAGTAAGAATTGTTCTTTCTATTTAAGGATCAAATGGCAACAAATCTTACGGATTAGTAGTATTCCTGGTACTCATGCAAAATATACACAAAGCAGAGTTGGCAAGTACTCAGAATGACAAAGATGCCACCAGAAAATAAGAATTACGAAAATGCCACTAGAGGTGGTGAAAAGTGGAAAAACACTAAGAGACACAGAGACAAAACACACAAAAGCAAAAACTATGCTAGAAATTGACCAAAACAAGTCCGAAACAGTATCAAATGATTTTTAAAATTTTTGGGACTTGGACGGAGCAACTCCTAGACTATTGGGGGACTCAAAAATGGAATAAAAAACTTCAAAAATTGAAAAAGTGGTCTAAACGATGGAATTTGGCGAAACGGAGGATAGCCCTTGGAAAATGGAACATTTTCGAAGGGGGTCTAACGATTCGCCATTTTCTATCACTGTACCAAATTTCAGCTCAATCAGAGATACCCCGAAAAAATCGCCCTGTTGGAAATAAAAAAAGCAGAACCTAAAACAGTGAAAAAAATGGTCTAAACGTTGGAATTTGGGGAAAATGAGTGAGACCTCACTTCCTTCTAGGAAGTGACTTTTGCTTAAAACACCCAATTCCTTGTGAATAAGACTTGGTTTGAGTGATCGGAGTCAGAAAAATTTCGTAGGCCACCCGAACCACCTAAACTACCTAAACTAAGCTATTTACAATACATTACTAATCAAACCGATGCAAATTCCCAGCGGCGGCGCCATTTTTGGAAGGATTAATTGCCGTATCTCCCAAAACAACCAAGTTCATAATTAATTTGCGAGAATTAGGAACCCGGTCGTTTCCCAACGAATTTGCGGCGGGCTTGTTTAATAACAATAGTGAAACGAGAATGATAAAATGGGGGTTTGGTTTAACGAATAGAACAAAACGAAATAACATAACCAAAATGCAATAAACAAAGTCAAACGAGAATCAAATAAACAGAGACAGATTAAAGATGATCAACCCAACGAATTGATTCCGAAACCTCCATCATTGAACGAAAATACAACTAACCCACGTTTGGTTCCGGATGAATCGAAATCTCTGCATTCATCCGGAGATTCCCTCGCCTAGACGATCGCCTAGAATCTGCCCGGACAGTGGCGTCTCACTGTGCAATCGCACGGCAACACTGTAACCTAGTCCGAACTAAGTCCTTGGGATGAACCAAACCGAATATTAAATCTAATATTCGAACTATTTCCAGAAATCGAATCCGATAAGATGAAAACAAAATCGAGTAGTTACCGATTAGGCACGAGTTCTCTGGATGAATCATGGAATCCTCATCGTTGGGTTAATCACAAGAGTTTAGCCGATCATGGTGGGAAAATCGAAGAACGAACGAAGAACACGAAGAACGCGCGAAGAACATGAAGAATGATGAGAGAAAATGAAAACTTGTATTTTGATCCACTCTAATGTTAAAAACGTGAATGAATATGTTTGTGGCAGCTGCCATACTTAAAAATAACCTAAAACGAAATGGGCTCTCATAGTTTTAGCCCAAAACAGAAATAAAATAAAAGCTGGACTTAAATTACAAAATTCGGGTCCAAAATAAATCCAGAATTGTACATCCGACTTTGGCTCCAAAATTGACCGCCTTCTTGACCGAATTTGCTCTTGATGTCTTCATAACAATTGTAGCTCTCTGAATCATCTGAAATATGAGACAAAAATGAGGCAAATCCTATGTCTGGTTCAAGAGTTATGGTAGAAATAGTGAAGCAACACAAAACTGAAATTTTATTATTAAAAATGGCTAAAATGCAATAAAAGGCCCAAGGCCCAAATAAACATAAGAGCCATTATTTATTAGCTAAAGGGTCCTAAATTATTATTCAAGAGACAAAAATAAGTGTATAAAATATTCAATTATCAAGGATACTGGCCGGTACTGAAAAAATACTTAATGATCTTGAAAAATTATTTCAGATCTAAAATAAATTTTCAAGATCATTAAGTATTTTTTTTCAGTACTCGCCAGTATCCTCCGTCAGCATCATGAAGTATTTTTTCAGTACCAGTCAGTACCCTGAAATATTTTTTCAAGATCATGATGTATTTTTTAAGTACCGGTCAGTATCTTGAAGTATCTTTTTAGTAACTACAGTATCCTGAAATATTTGTTAAAAAAAAAAGGGATCAAAGTTGTTTTTTGCCAGTGGACCGAAAGTGAACGCTAGCGGCAGTGGACTGAATCCAATTCCCTTCAATCAATGGAGCGATTGTTGTTCCCAATGTAGGAAGTAACATTTTAGAAGGAAAAAATGCAGAGGGAAGCTTGATTATTTTGTACTTCCCTCTATATAGTCAGATAATGAATGGTTGTGAACAATATTCTGGTTGGAAATGAAGTTGATTATTCAAGCCTAAGTTGATTATTCTAAAATGATTTTTGGCCCGCGGGCTGGTCCTAACCCTTAGGGTTATATAATTTTTTGGCTCGTGCGGATTGTTTAACATGTGGGCTTTTGGCCCTAGCCCGCGTGGGCTAGGGCCTAACGAGCTGGGGTGACTCGTTTTGACAGCTCTAATAATGAGTATTTCTATGAGAAATGTATGAATGATGATTACCAATTTGTTTGGTAATCATCATTACCTTAGTAAACCCTATTACTATACTAAAGAGCAACCAAACACTCTTCTTTTGATAATGTAATCATGATTATCATTACAGGTATGCAATGAGATTGAACCAAACGGGCGTAGTCTTTATTGGTAGGCAATTTTTTAACTGTATGCACAATAAGCAATATTATTTGTAATAATAATAAATCATGTAATTATTTTATAACCATCTATTTAAACTTAAATATGTATATTACGAAAAATTATATCTAAATGTTATTTGACCAAAATTTTTAATTCCTATAAATAAAGGATGGTGGAGTTACTATAATTGAGAGTTGTCAAGATTTCTAAGGAATTTAGAATTAAAATATTGGTTCCACTCAAAAAATAATTGGTTAAAATATTTTTCTCTCGTTTTGATTAATTCAACAAAAAATTTAATATTGTCAATTGGATCTTTTTTTATTTCTCAATAGTAAGTGCCAAAGGTAATGAAATAAGATATTCTGCGTTAAATCATAAATCTGAATTTGACAAAAAAATAATAATTCAAATGTGCATTTTCCCAATAAAATATAAAAAAAAGCCCACACAAATTGAATATTAGGGAGTTATTATAAATCCACCTAATCATATATGAATCTCTTTTCTCTGCTTAATTTGTAAGAAAGAATCTGTTAGACTAAATCAACATAAAATTTGATATCATTTTGTCACCTCTCCTCGTTACTTTTATTTCTCAATGAAATCACCAAAGTAATTAAATTTTCTCTTGAAACTGAAAACATATTTAAATGGGGATTTACCCACAAATATAAAAGATAAAAGTTTATATCCCCATAAATCAAGGATCAAACCAAAGCAACCTGGCTCAGTTGGTTCGTAGCTGAGTACCCTTAAGCATCTAGTCAGGGGTTGATCATTGGCGATGTGTATGGAAAATGTTATTTGGCCAGTACCAATGCCCCTTCGGGACGACTACGGTGCGAAGGAGGATTAGTCTCTACTATCGGCGGATGACACCCCTGATTTATATCAAAAAAATAAATAAATCAAGGATCAATGAGTCATTATAATTTGGGGTGAGCACGGTTTATAAGGGCTCAAAATGCAATGTTGATTTTAACGAATAAAAATCCTCCTCAGCAACGATTTAATATTGTGAATATGATTTTTTTTAATTACTAGTATTTCTCAATCAAATAGCTAAAGCTAAATAACAATTCAAATTCAAAATTATAAAATGTTTCGACACACTATCTTAAATTAATTTAGGATATGTGGCTTCTTATTAGATGGAGAAGTGATATATTACTTTATAGGTAGATTTTATTGGCATTATGACATTCCTTTAATTTAACAAAATTATGACTCTAATTAAATATTAGAGTGATTTTAAAAGAATAAGAATTTTAATCGCCATAAACCAAGGCTCAAAGAGTTATTATAATTTAGAGTTGTCAAGATTTTTAATTGATTTGAAAATAAATTGTTGACCTCACCCAAGAAACTAATTTAAGGGGTTGTTACAATTTTAGCATACATATTGTTTAGTTAAATAAATACGGTGTTGATTATTAGCTTGTACATAATTATCTCTATGTATCTATTCTGACTAAAAGATGTTCGTAAGTGGCAAAAAAATAATAGAATACATGGAAATCTTGCCTTCTTTTTACCTATAATAGGTGTGGGGATTTAATAGTGAACTTCCAAAATCTGATAATAATCGAGTGCAGGGGCGGATCTTATATGAGGAAAAAAAAAAATGTTTAGTTTTTTTTTTTTAATGATTTTTTTAAAAGGGTCTAAAGTACAAATATTTAAAAACTTTATAGAGATTGCTATAATTTCTGAAAACTATGGATATTTTTTTGAAATTTTCCCTAGTCCTTTTCTTCATTGATTGCAATTTCTAGAAATTCTCGGCACTTTTCTATAGCTTTTCCCAATCCTTAAAACATTAATTCTGATCCTCCAAAATCTCAAATTTTCTTCTTAACCACCTACAATGCAAAATTAAGAACAAGAAGTATTAAAAGTCCAAGAAATCATTTGTCTAAATAATTAACAAATTATGATTATTTTACCTATAATATCAAAAGTCCAAGAAATCATGACAAACCTTAGATCTTAAAAAAAAAAAAAATATAATGCAAAATTTAATATAATATTTTAAAAATGTTATATAATCATAAAATTTTTTAATTAGTTAATGAGTATACATTTGGCCCCCCAAACATTTTCTTCAAGATCTGCCACGGATCGAGTGTGAATAATTCCCAACTCATGCTTGTTATATATGTAAGGTTAAATACCATTTTCATAATGGAAGTTTAATCTAAGAAGCAATGGTCACTGAAAGTTTTTATGGTCTCATTTTTTCCCCGAAAGTTTAAAAACATAGTAATCTTGCTCATCTGTTGATCTTAACCATTGAATTGTTGCCCTTCTTCATAATTCCAAGGGCAAAATTGTTCATAAAAAACATCTAGGCCAAATTTGTTCCTAAAAAAAGTTTCCGAGGCATATCTACTCCGTTTGTTAATGTATCGGGTAAAAATAAGACCAAAAAAATTTCCGGATGACCAATGCTAATAGCTTGTTCACTGAAGCATTTTGAAAATTTTGAATTTATAAAATTTTAATTTAGATTTTAAAAAAAAAAAATGAGTTATGAATTGTTTATCAGGTTTTGTATGAATTTTTTATAACAAACTTATTTAAGATTTTCAATTTTAAAATTCTTTTTTTTTTCGATTTGAAATAAATATATGGAGACTAAACGTATATTTTATTATTTTGACCTTATTTATTTGTTTGTTTGCAAACACCAGTTACAGTGAGTCGGTGACGGCGTCACGCCAATTTGAAGCGCGGGAAAAATAGAATTTGGCGCAAGTATTGCCTACAAATATCCATATCGCATTGCATTAGCTTCAGCCTGCTTGAAACAAATACAGAGCAAAAGAAAAGAGCGATGGAGGATTCGGGAACAATTCTTTCTCACATTTCATTTCTAAAGGACATGCTCGATCAGGTTCTTCTGCTCTTCCTCATCCATTTCGATCGCTTCGTTTCTTGATGCAAAAGCTAGGGTTCTGTTAATTAATTCGTCGTTCAACGATTTCCTTTTGAGAATCAGGTTAATGAAGAAATCGAGGCTACAATACAGGTCACGCGAGAGATAGAATCAGGAATCGTGAAATGTGAGGAAATTGAGAGCGGTTTTGTGGCAAGAGAAGCAGAGTTGATGAAAACAATTTACATGCTGCAGTTCGAGACTGTTGGATATGCCACCGTTGCTGGTAATCTCAGTCCTGCTTATTTGTTTCTGGATGTTGAGGTTGATAATTTCATTTGAATGAAGGAATGCGCTGTCTTTAGAGTCTGTTTTTAAATTCTATCAGTTTGTTTTGCTTGAACGAAATGTGATTTAGGGGAAAAGAACTCAAAACAGGCGAACCAAATATTTTCAGCGTCACATTTTGAATTGAATTATACGGTCTTCGATAGTTATTTTACTCAATACCTAATTTAACAATACTGATCTCATGCACGAAATGGTCATAACTCATATCTCGCTGACCAACGAATCCCTGGGGATGTTGAACCGAAATGAATCAGTGGTTCAATTAAATGTTATACTTCATTTTCTCAGGATGCTTTACCTTTCTTGCCTGGGATTTGGAATTTATTCAATTCGGGAGCTAAAAAAAAATGCTATTTGTTGAACTGAAAAATTATAAATAAATAAAAAACCATAAAAAGAGTACATTGATTTTAGATTTCAAACAGAGAAGTTGTGTTGGTAATCCTGCAGGGAAAAGCACTCATATAGGATTTTTTTACAAAAATTGTACCCAATTAGAGTATATGAAAAAATATTTACCAAATTAATGTAGTTAGTAGCGTCGTGTCAGGCGACGCTACCACTACTCAAGGGCGTCAGAAAGTATGACGCCACTAGTGGTGTCAATTTCATTGATGCCAGCCCAGGGGCGTCAGATTACATGATGTCACTGCTCAGTGGCGTCAGAAAGTACGACGCTACTGGTGGCGTCACCTGACATGGCGCCATTAATTGGATTAGTTTGGTAAATCTTTTTCTATCTGCTTTAATTGGGTATGATTTTTGTAAAAAATTCCTATATTGGTGCTTTTCCATAATCCTACAATATTATGAAGCAGATAAAATGATATTTTTATCATAACTAGGTTGCCAAGATTGAGAAAGGGTAGGATACTTTTCTTGTGACGAAAAATATTTATAAATACATAAAACCCTCCGAATCTGCGATAGGCATAAGACTACTGAAACCTTATCATGCTTTAGTAAAGTTTCAATAATTACCATTTCTCATACATAAAGACAACCCTTTAAGTAACTGAAATGTCATAGAGATGCAAATCAAAAGATAAAAACTTATAAAATACACGGTCCACTAAACACAAAGAATAATCACGTTCATCCGACAAATTTAACAGAATCAATATAGGACGCAACAAAAAGTAATGCATCAATAACTTATGTCAATTAATATGTTCCGTTTGGAGTAAAATAAGGAACTATGTATATATATTTGCTCTTTCTTTCAATATTGGGCAGGGGTATCCTGTGATCTTGATTACAAACCCAGTGATAGTCAATTAATATGAGATTGGGTATAATAAACAGTGAACTTGAGAACCATGTATAGAAATTGTTTTTAAAGTTGTTAAATTTTCATGGTCTGGAGCCACGTCCAATTGGAATCAAGATTCGGTATTTTTTCTTCCTGGAAAAACTTGTTATAGCACAAATCCACTGGCTATTTGCTTGATACTTAATAGGCCGCCAAACTAAGACGCCCTTTGCGCTATTTGTTTTTTCCCTTTCTTTGTTCTTAATACTTGTGTTGCTGGCATGCTCTTAGTATCCAGGGCACGCCAAAGAAACATAGGAAGAAGAAATGTTTTCTATTTGAATTTGAGACTTAGCAATCAACCTGATTTTATATTAAAGATATCAAATATAATTTCTCATGAAAATGCAATTTGCTATGCACATTCAAGTTTCACGATTCAAATGTTCCTTAAAGACTTGCATGAAGATTGAGCAATATGAGCATACTTGTGATGAAAGTGGATCGTTCCTTCTCAGATATCCAATCTATTTGCTGCGTCCATAAATTTTTCTGATTTCAAGTTTTATTTTGCGTTTGTATGATGTTTTTCTTGACATGCAAGAATGCATGACAAAGAAAATTCATGTGCCAGATTCTAAAAGCCCTTGTATATATTTATGTAATGAGTCGTATAAGCTGGAATCAAAATTAAATTAACTGAGTGTTGCTTTTCTTTACCAGCAATTGGGTAGTAATTTTATCTTTACTGTTCCAGTTTTCTTGTTCTTTGTGAGGTATTCAAATTTTCTGTTTTCATTTTCCTAATAACTTTTAGACAAGTTGAAGGCCTCTGTAAGTTCTATGGAGAAGGAGCTATGTTGTCTTAAAATGAAGCGGGCCGAGATTGTAAAAATAATTACTGAAAAGAGGTATTGAAAACTCCTCATATTTGAAGACGCAAATATTGATCTCTTATTTTGTTTTGGGCTTCCCATTTGAGTATTTTCTGACTCTTTCAGCAAAGGCTGAAATTGTGACACATGGATGTCTGTATTTCCCTTTAAAGAAGCAGGCTGAGATAGCTGTCTTTAAAAATTATGCTATTTTGTCCAAAATGAAGCAAGCTGAGATGGGAAAGGAAATGAGCGATGACGGAGTTAAAACAATTCTTCATATTTGTAGATGTTGATATTGAATTCTGCTTTGTTACGGGTTTTGCAATTTCTTAAATGTCAGAAGAAGGTGGAATTAAGGTTTAAAAAAATGAAGATAATGTTAGCTATTATGCTGCGTAAAATGCCAGTTTTGAATTAACATTGGAGCTAAGAGTTGGCTATGCGCATAATATCAATGACTCCATGATACTTTGAGGAATATTGAAATTTCCAAAAAGAAAAATCGATAAAAACTTATTCAGCCTATTTTTCCATAAATGAAGGGTTTCTTGGGCTCGTCGAACTACGTACATGATGGAATCGCACCTATAATGTGACAATATCTTTGTAATGTTCCCTATTGCTAACGGAACTTTCCTGGTTTCATATAAGATATATTAATTGTTAAGTTGGTGAAGTCTTATGCTGCATTGCTTTTTAGATATTGATGACTGAGTGATTAGTTTCTGTGCAGGGAAAATTTTACGACCGTGTGCCTAGGATTTCAGGCTGATATTGACGGAAGAGAAAATTGTGAAGTAAGGACGTTGTTGTCGGAGCAAGTTTCCCTTGAAAATGAAATTCAGCTTATGGATAAAAAACACAAGGTTTTAAAAAGTTCAGTATTGGCGTTTGTGGAGGAAATTCTCAAAGATCTTAATAATTCCAACTCAGGTGATATTCTTTTCCTTTTATCTCTATCAACTTGCTATGTAATTGTTGACGTCAGAGTTACAAGAACTCAAGAAGTAGTTCATAACCATTAATTCTCTCTTTTGATGCCTGTATTTGATTGTTTGTGTGTGTCTGGAATCATTTCCTGGACTAATATTTGAACCATATTCTACATACAGGTCTTTCTGGGAATTCTTTTTGCTTTTTGTGTTCTTATTTCGGTTCAAGTGATTTTGTCATGATTACTTTATATTTATTTGGTTCATAGTGTTCCTTAATGTGGAGTACTTGATATGATGTCATCTGTAAGTAATCAAAAGACAGATATTGACCTCCAGGAGAACAGGACAAGAGTAATATTGCACAGCTTTTCTTTCCTTTTATCTTGAGAGATGGACTGCAAGTTCATAACAACTTAACAGTAGCTTTTACTCTCCAATTTTTTTGGCCTAAGTGGATGATATAAATATCAAGTTATATAGAAATATATACACGAATCTCCAGAAGACTTTAGGAAGCTAGTCTAATATGTGATATCAAAATATGTATAAATTTATCTTACACCCTTAATGAAAAAATAATTCAAACTTTAATGCTACAGCTATTTATCATGGTCCAAGGTGAAAATTTAGTTTTTATTAACTAACAAGGATTTAATTATTGTGGCACAAGTCTGCCTGCATGGCAGGGTGCTGGAGTGAGTGACGTGGTACCAATGTAGCATCGTAAAAGTAGGTCACCTTTTCCTGCAGAAATTGGAAAACTGAATTACTATGGATGTTCATATTCATATTTTATCTAAACGTTTATGCTCAGTTGTGGAATTCAATTTCTTGAGTATAAGATCAGTGTTAGATATAACTTCCCATGCTCTAGTCTCCTCTCCTGAATGGACAGTGATGTATTGCAACCTTTTCTTCCCCTTCCTGCAGCGTTTGAAGTTGAGATACAGAGGAAGAACTGGGAGAATGAGAAATTGCTCAAGGACATAAATGTTTTGAAGAATACACTGATTTCAGCTATTGGGACCAATGATGATATACTGTAAAAGCTATTTAGTTCCAGACGTTAATACTATCAAGTAGGTCCTCATAGATCTTTCTAGTGGTCATTGTGTTTTAGTTCTCTTATTTTCCTTGAATGACTGGTATGACTCAGAAGTAGTTGTCCGTCTGGTTCAACAAAATTTAGCGACGTGATGTGTCATTTTCATCCATGTGACCAAGCTATTGACTTCTTTTGGGATATATAAAGAGATTCGTGACTGGCAAGAAATGGTTGCTTGCTGCACGTATGTATTTGGAGCAAAACTAAGTTATGATCCCCAAAAACTTGCAATATAATGAATCTATAACTGTTGCTCTGTAAAAGTTGGCAGGTTAAAGTAACTGCACTATGTTGGTCAAATATATTTTTTTGGTCGAATTCCCTGTTCCTCAGAGTGGGAGCTTTCCAGGCAACAAGCTTCTTGCAATGATTCAGCTTTTCCTGTTTGGATACAGTTGGCGCCTGGATATAATGTTTTCAGGAATGTGTCCAGAGGTGGAAGTCAAACTTCAGACTCCCGAGACTTTATTTCATGCCTTTTCATAATTTGGTAGGTTGATACAATAAATCTCTCGATTTTTGGTGCTTTCTGCATAAACTATTTGGCTTTGTTCGTACTTGGAAAGAGACTTACCCTTAATATATTCTGGCTCTCAACTTGGTCATTTAAGTTGCATGGGTGGGGGCCCCGTACCATCCCCTTAAGCTACTTTGTTTTTTTACCCATTTTATTGCAGAGACTATATGTGATTGTTGTGTCACTATCCATTCTAGTTTAGGGGTCCTTTGGTAATATTGGTCCAGGGCCTAGGAGGAACAGGGTTTTTCAGCTTATTATAACTATTAAGGTTATTGACAAATGATAAATCCATAAATCAAAATCACTAAACAATTAGCCTAGGCTGCAATTGTTAGGTTATAGAACTTGAGTAAGCTTAGCATACACCTCCATTAATCTTGTACATTCAAGCTTGTTACTCAGGAATGGGTTTTAACTTTTTAAATTGAATGATTTAGTCGCTTGAGCTGGCCTGGAACAAGTAAAAAATTCAGCCAATTGAATTCCAACTGTATTGTATACTTGTATAGTTGTAATGTCTCTATTTGTTTATTTTTTCTTACTTTACTCGGAGTTCATTTGTAATTTTGTATGATTGCTATGTCTCTTCCAAATATTAAAGTATTCAACTGCTCATATCCCATCAATGCAGATCTTCTAGAGTATAATTCAACTGAAGTTAGAAGTGGGAAAGAGATGAAGAAGTCAGATTAATTTTCTTATTAGTGAGTTCTACAAAAATGGCTTTTTACTCTTGTTCCTTTCTTTTCACTTTTTGTTGAAGTGAGTTCAAAAAGATCTATTTGGGAAACTCCACCATTGAGTTTTTGTTTGGTGAGTCACTATTAGGACAATTGATTAGTGCTGGTTTGAATGTTTGCTGAAGTGATTTTGCTACTTTAATTTTGAGATAAACTTACATTGTTGGTAGGTAAACTATAATTGAGCAATTGATTTTTGCCTGGCATGGAAGGAATGAAATAATAATAAGCCTCGTTTTATTGCAAATGTTTAGCATCATTTAGAATTGATTTATTTTTATATTCAGATAAAAAACTCTTTATGTATGAAATTATTTTTTTATTTGATTGTATTTTATTGTCGAACATGTCTTCATGGCCATGCTGCTAATTCATTTAAACTGTTGCAGGAACAGGGCAAGAGACAATGATGTGAATGGTCGGTCTCTGTCATTCTGGTTTTGGACTAAAACAAAAAGGGAAAATCCATACAGGGGCCCAATTAAGGCCCAAAATTTCAAAAAAAAAAGGCTCCAACAACTTTTACATACCAAAAAGGGCTCTAGGGCCTTTTCTGGGATTTTTCATTAAAACGTTAGTTGTTAATCTGATTGATTTAGTTGTTAACCGGGGTTGATATTGTTGTTAAAGTGACTGATTTAGTTGTTAAAATATTGTTGTTAATGCAACTGATTTAGTTGTTAACGGATATTGATTTTGTTGTTAATGTGACTGTTTTAATTGTTAACGTTTATACCAGAAAATGCCCTAGGGCCCTTTTTGGTATGTGAAAGTTGTTGGGGCCTTTTTTAAAATTATAAGCCTTAATTGGGCCCCTGTATGGATTTTCCCAAATAAAAATATGGCTTCAATGTGTACAGTGATTGCAAGAGAAAAAGGGATAAGAATACAAGATGCCATATTTGTCAATTCCATCCCAAATCATTGTAAAGTGATCACACGGCAGCCCTACAAGCTACTACTAATGCAGAAATGGTTGCTTCTAAAGCAAAGCCTGGAACCCGAAAGAAGGAAAACAACATGAAGCTCCCCCACAGCCAAGTTAAGTAGCGTGTGGTTTACAAAATTTAAACTAGAAATGCAATCATAACAGCAGAAAACAATATTATAATAATAATGAGTTTTATTCTTCCAAAATAAAAAAAGGCAAATGAGTAATTAATGATAAAAAAAATTGTAAGAATTATTTTTTACATGCATTTAATTACTGATCTTACTTCAAACACTCTTAATTATTGAGGGTAATTTCGGATTTTTTTTTAAAAAAATTCCTGTAATTCCATGAATTACAAAATGTATTGTTCAAATGTATATGAAATTTATTTAAGAATTTAGGAGAAACTTATCCTTGGTAAGTGCAACTCTTTTACAAATGTGTACATAAGTTGTAGTCATTCAAGTTAGATCTTTAGGTCCCTTTAGCAATAAATTTGCAATAAAGGATTTTTCAGCAATTTTTTTTTTTTTTTTTTTTAAAAATCATGCTTGGTCAGTGAATCCTATTAAAATTTTATTGTAAACTTAAACTGACATATTGCATGTGGTTAAGAATTCCGGTGATTGAAAACGAATTCAGATTCAATAAGGGTTAAGGATTAAGTATAATTTTTCCTTGGAAGTACATGCTTAGGAGTAATGTTGTCCTAAAAGTTTTTTTGGGCTCAATTTTACCCCAGAAGTCTAAAAACGCAGCAATATTACTCTCCATTAATGATGAGACCAACTGAGTTAGTACATTTGAGTGTGAATTGTACACACTCATTTGTTTAAAAAAAAAAAAGTGAATTGTGCACACTCATTTGTTTAAAAAAAAAAAAAGAATGTGATAGTCCAGTGTGAGGGTATCACATTCGAGTGTGTTCACTCTGTTAGTCTCACCGTTAGTAAATGGTAACATTGCTATGTTTTTAGACTTTCACAGCAAAATTAAGCTCAAAAAAACTTTCAGGGTAACATTACTACTAGATGTATACTTTCAGAACAAAATTACTACTTAACCCATTCAATAATAATAAACAAAGGTTGTCTTCTGTGTCACAGACAGTGGTCATGCCTTTCACGTGAACATCACGTGCAGAGATGGGTTTGGTACCGTACAGCTGTGTCTTATCTATTTAATTTGTGCCAACTCAGCTGGGGTCCTTTTCTTTTTTATTTGCAGGTGACCACAGAAAAGAAAGGAGGATTGAATTTTGAACCACGAGTGAGCGAGTTTTCTAATATTCTGTCTCTCCTATTCTCCCATATCTTCATGCTTCCTTCCCTCAGTTGTCCCCCTTTCATATATATCAGCCATATATCTCAACTTAATAGGAGGAAAAAAAAAATAATACTTAAATAATAATTTATAAATAGAAAAAATAATTATATTAGTTTGGGATGTGCACGAGCACTAACACAATGTGTGGAGAAGGCACAGTCTGGGACTATATATTAATGAATGGATGGATAGAAGAGTAGGACTGGTGTGATAATTTAATTTGATTTATACCTCTATAGTAATAAATTTAATTGTGTTTAAAAGAGATTTAGTAAATTGTGGTTGATTCATATATTCAGGCCAAAATAAAAATAAGAGTAAATAGCCTTTCTGGTCCCTGACAAAAAATACGGATTCCATTTTGATCTCTGACAAAAATACCGACCCTTATTCGTCCTTTTTATGGGGACTAAAAATGACCTTCTGGAAATTTGTGAGGGATCAAAATGTCCACCAATCGACCCTTATTCGTCCTTTTTATGGACTAAAAAAGACCTTTTTTTGTCTCCGTGTTTTTTGTCAAGGACCAGAAAGGGTATTTACTCTAAAAAATAATTATGATGGATTCATATGAAGCTTCTAATTAAAGGTCCCCAAAAAAAAAAAATGAAGCTTCTAATTCATCATTAGCTAGTCATTATCCGTACTAAACAAGTCTTTCCTTCAAGTATTTCCAGGATCAGATACCTTCAGAAAGTTATTCTTGATAATTATTTGTCACGAGTTGTAAGATTCTAAGTATAAGTAATATTCGATATTTCAGTTTATTTTCATTTTTCACCGTTAAAATATTGAATTTTCTCCCAAAAAAAAAATATATTTAAATATTATTTTCATGGTTCAGTAATAATTGATTTTTATTTCTTATTTAATATTCAAAAGTTTGTATAAAATTTTAGTATTTTTCCCAATGTCATTAAAAATCTAATAAAAAAAGGAACATACAATTTTAATACTGAGTCAACCACATTAAATTATTATCATTATCATTATTACAATATGTAAAATCAATAACAAGTGACAATAATGATAAGTTATAAACAATTCAACTATTTTAAAATGAAATACAGAGACTAATGATAACATTGTAATTGAATTGTGTTTGTTTGGATTAGTAGTAAAAACTGTTTTTCACCACATTGGTTAAGGTGTTGGCCTTCACCCCAAAAGGGAGGAGGTTTGATACCCGCTGGTCGATGTGAGGGCTTTGTTGGAGGGTGATCTTTAAGTACCTCTGTAAGTACTCTTTGAGCCTGGAGGCATACCCTGACCCTAGTGGGGTACCGGTGTCTACCCCCACCTAACCTTTTTTTCAAAAAAAAATAAAAAATTTGTTTTTCTAACGTGATATATGGTATACAAGGTAATTTTGTGAGATGAGTTTTATCTCAACTTGCGGGAGCGTTTTTTCTATCACCAACTCAAAGAGGCCTTTAAATCAATCTTTTCATATATGTTTTGGCTAATCTGACTTCTACGCATTGACAATTAACATAACATTCATGATTTCCTAAAAAGGACGAATAAAGGTCGATTGGTAGACATTTTGATCCCTCACAAATTTTCAAAATGTCTTTTTTAGTTCCATAAAAAGGACGAATAAGGGTCAGTTTTTTTATCAGTGACCAAAATAGAGTCCGTGTTTTTTGTCAGAAATCAGAAAGGGTATTTACTCATACTCTTATATGTTGTTTTTTATTGGATAACTAGATAGCCCTTGATCACATCAAATGCCGAAAGTGTCGAAAACATCTTTATTTCTTTTGAGTTTCTGGCCACTAGAAATTAATAAGCCTCAGCCACTAAGCACCAAGTCTTTTTTTTTTTTTTTGGCTAGGCTATTTCTGGGTAAAAACTATATATATATATTTGATTATCATAAAAGATTTACAAGTGTCAGTATTCTATTTCATCATTTTATAAACTACTCGATCCTAAATATAAGATATAGTTTGTAATGTAAATTATACTACAAAATATGTTTTACCAGAGGTAGTAAGATAATGATATAAAATGTGATTGTAGCAATGGAATATACTCCTCTAATCCGTAATTCGTACTTCCTGTATGTTTTTCACTCACATGTGAGCCTGTTTGAGTTAGCGTTCTAGAAGCATGTTTACGTAAATTGAGATAAAACTCATCTCACATACTTACCTTGTATACTGTAAATCACATTGTAAAAGTAGCTTCTACCGCTAACCCAAACAAGCACATAAAAAAACTTTATACTTTATTAACTCTATCTTAAATTTAACAACCTTATAACTTTATCCTTATTTAATATATAGTATTACTCCATGAGAACAAAGTCAACACAATAATAGATTAAAGGTAAAATTACACATCCATATGAATTTTTTTTTATCTGCCTCATAAATAGGATAAACAAAATTTCTTCTCTCCCAGCCTTATGTTATGATGAAGGAGTAGTAGATAGTCTCATATAATAGATTAAAATTAGGGTTAAATACCATTTTCGTCATGGAAGTTTAGTCTAAGGAGTACTAGCCACCCAGAAGTTTTTTTGGTCTTATTTTTTGCCCCATAAGTTTAAAATCATAGCAATTTTACCCATCCGTTGATCTTGACCGTTGAATTGTTACTCTTCTTTGTAAACTTGTAGGGGCAAAATTATTCATGAAAAAAACTTCCGGGGCAAATTTGCTTATAAAAAAAAAAACTTCTTGGACATATTTTCTCCGTTTTGTTAACGTTTGGGACAAAAATGAGACCAAAAAAACTTCCAAGTGACCAGTGCTCCTTAGGGTAAACTTCCATGACAAAAATGGTATTTAACCCATTAAAATTATCTGATAAATTAGGTGGCCTTTTTTAATGCCCAGCTACTTAGAAGATAAATGCCCTTTCATGATTATAATAATAATTGATCCCATAACTGTGTTATATATATAATACTCGTATTACAATAATGGTTTTATGACATGCTTTATGTAGGATATGATATTCAACTGAGGAAAAACTTTGGATGTGCAAATGAACTATATATGAAAATCACATTAGAAACTTTATGAATAAACACAATAAGACATAGAATCAACCCAACATCAGTACATGGCATGAGGGATAGTTCAGTTAATGAGTTTCAATAAATAAATATATAAAAGACTCAGCATCTTAAAAATCCAATATAAAATTTTCTTCAAAAAAGACTTATAATATGATGTTAACAAGCATAAAATATACTCCATCTGGTCCTTATTATAAGGCACCAACCACCAACATTTTTTTGTCCTTATTATAAGGCATCAAACTAACTCATTTATTACTATTTTTCCATTATGCCCTCATTTTTAACTAACTCATTTAAACCTACATCATTAAAGTAGGGGTAAAGTTGGAAACATTTATTACTTTTAGACCTCATTAATGACTTAACTCCATTCCTTGGTCCGCGAGAAATGGTAGTTGGTGCCTTATAATAAGGACCAGAGGGAGTATAAACCTGAGTCTAATTTTCTACTGCTATAAATGCTGATCGAACTATTTAACCCTCCAGAAATGGAATTCATTAATCTAACTATTAGATTGGGTTAATGCCTTGAGTTTAGCTTGCATTCTTTTTTACTCTTTTATTTTTTTTCGCCTATACTTTTAAACATTCTGTTTGCCACATCGTGAGGAAAGAAATCTAAAACGAAAGCATATTATAATTATGTGTGCGTGTGTCATAAAAACTAACATTATAAAAATGATGTTTCCCTTACAATCTAATCTATACAACTATACGTATATTTTCAGCAAGATTATTAAACATTCAAGATTGTCAATTAGAGTATCCATTTTAAGGACGAAACGTGAAGTTATTATAGTACTTCTCCACCTATTATTATTACTTTATCAGAATGTTATTTTGTTTTCACTTTTCACCATGCATACTATTCATTATTTTTTCTTTCTGAATAAATAAGACAAGAGTTATCTCTTGAATTGAGTCATATCCACACTACAAAATACAAATAAGAGTGATACATCATGAACCAATCTTAGCCTCAGTCGACTAACATTTGATTCGAACAACAAGTTGGTGGAAATTGTAATAAACTCAGCTCATTGTTCGCCTCTTGTGTCATTTTGGCCAAAAAATCTGCACATTTCAGTGCTTCTTTGTTTGGATGAATTATTTCTATATCCCAGTCAGGAAAAATCAACGATCTAATTTCATAAATCTCTTAAGCCAATGAGTGATACGGTTCTTATTCTAATGTCAATAGATGAATAGTCTCTATGAAATTTGAGTGCAACTTAAGTTTGGTAAAACCAAGTTGCTTACAGAGCTGCATACCTGCTTTGATTGCTTGTGATTCTATTGCAGTAGTGTAACAAAAGCCAATCCTCTGTTAGAATAGTATTATCGACACTACATTGCTATCTAAACAATGGCACCACAAGCTGCGAGTTTGTGATTGTTAACCGATCTATCTACATCCACCCGCCAGAAGATGGAACACTCCACTTGACATCCGCTCTATCAGGAACTTAGTAGATCTTATGACTGAATTTTTCTTACTCCACACCTTCCATTAATTGGTAAAGGCAGCTGTGTACGATTATTACCGCACCTAAGACAATCACAAATATATGTGAGGTTATGAAAGTTTCCCCTTCAAAGCACCAATTATTATTTTTTACATGGACCTGAAAATTTGCATTCTCTTATAATTAAAGAAAAAAAGAAACAGAAGAAATTATAGGGGAGCTGCTTTATGAAGTGTGTGTTTTGTATGGCTTTGAACATTCCTTTCTTGTTTTTATATAATTGTTTCTCTGCCAGTAAAGTTTGGGACCCAAAGTGTAAGCTATATGCTTGGTGAGTCTACTGGGACATATCATATGATCCACCACAAGCCCCACGTTTGGTTCCTTTATTAGCGACCAAAGATGAACATCACCATAGGGCCACCACAAACCTCTTGTTTCTCTCCCTCCACTATATAACACCTTCCTTCTCTTCTCTCTCTTTTCATGCACTTCAATCAATCATCACCTCAAAAATAGCTAGCTTTCTCCTTTCAAATAAGAAAAGGGAAGGAAAAAAAAGCCCTAATAGTACTGTGTATAAAGTGTTTGATCAGGAAGCAAAGAGAAAGTAAAAGAAGGGATCAGATCAAGGAGCTAGCTAGGAGGATGAAGTTCATAGGAAGAGATCATCATCATCAAAGTATCGGAGTTTCTAAAAGAAGGGTTTTAGGAAAAAGAATGGGGGCTCTTCTTAAAGAAGGTAGGGGTAGGTTTTATATATTCAGAAGGTGTATTATATTCCTTCTTTGCTCTCATGATTAGTTTATATTATTATTATTATTAGTATGTAATCTTGTAAATGAAGATGGAAGGGATGATTATGAAGTACCTAGCTAGAAATACCTAAGCCTGGGTTTTCTTTTATATCCTCCTTCTTCTCTTCTGGTTCTCTCGGTGTTTCCCAAATAGGAGAAGAATTAATGGAGAGTTATATTCATCTTTTTAACTTCATGATGTATGTCCTAATTATTTTTCTCTGATCTGATAAAAAGAAGCTCCTATTGGACAATTTAAAAGCTTTATAGATCATTTATCAGACTCGTGTTTGTGCGTTCGTGTGTCCTATATGAAGTATTAATCTGTATATATATAAGGTTTCTTCTTCTTCTTCTTGTAATTGTTATTTTCTTAAACTGAAAAAATGGAAAGAAAAGCTAACAATTTGCAGTGCATATAGTTCGACTAGACTCTCTCTCTCTCTCTCTCTCTCTCTCTCTCTGAGACAAGAAATTTTGCTAGTTGTGAATCTTTTGCCTCACAGTCAGTATTTGAGAGTGTGGATGTGGCTATATGTCAAAGTTATATTTCCTTAATTATCGCTAAATATCTGATCTTATCAAACAATGTTCTCCATTAATTTATTTCAGAAACCTTATACACACACACACATTATAGTTTATATAAGATGATCGACTTTTGGAAATTATTGAGAGTAATTGCAGGAGTGCTACAAATAATTAGCATGTGTTTGTGGGCAAAAGTATAAGCTATAATGTATAGTGTATTGTATCATTATGAGTGGCTGGATCTTCTTCAGACTTGACATATGGCAATATTTTTGTTTAAAGAAAATAAGAAACAAAGCATATTGCAGTTACAATTTTTCCCCAAATGGGGTCTTCTCAGTTTTCTTATTTGAGGAAAAAGCAGGATTACGGAACTGATATATATAAACTGTGTTGCCATGCTTTTCTTTTCTTTTCTTTTTTTTGAACAAAACTGGAATCAATATGTCAGCAGAGATATTACATCAATTATTATAACAAATTAAGACTCTTAACCTTCATCAACGTCAACGTCTGCCCTCTTGAATAAAAAGAGGAAGTTGATGAAATAGACAAAAAATATTTATCTATGGTATGATAATATTTGGCAAAGGTCTATTTATAACCGTGAGTGACTTCAACTTTTCAATCTTTATAAAGAAGCATATCCATAATGTTCTTAAAATGATAATATTGATCACATCCTCTTAACATATAATTCATGGCTTCTATATAATCAGTAACTAACTTAATTTTCCTATACTCATTGGACCAACACAATTGTAGGCTCTGAATGCAACCAATTATTTCTGCAAAAACCGGAGGAATATTAACTAGTTTGCAGTTGAAACCTTCAAGCCATGGATGTGTCGTTTTGATCCCAAATGTAACCTCCACACCCACTCCTTCCATCCTTCAAGACTGAGCCATCGACTGCTACTTTGATGAAGTCCTGTTCATGTTGATTCTAATTTGCATGAGAATTATCAATCCTCTTCTTCATATCATCTATTATGAGAATATCCATTTCCGAAGATGCTCCAAAAAAACTATGCCGTGCAATCAGTACCACATCAGTTGCCCATGCTTTTCAAAACTCTGAAACAGCTCATCAACAAAAGAAGAAGAAGAAGAAGAATAGCTTTTGTTTCTTCTTTGGCTTTTTGCTCTTTTTGATCCCTTGCTTTCTGTTGAGTCTCTCAGCTTAAAAGTTTTAGCCTACACACACACCCAGAAACAGGTACCAAGAGGAAGCAGTGAAAAACTGAAAATTAACCATACTGTTGTATTTACCCTAAATTAGAATGTACAGATTCTACATATACTGTTATCATAATAAATAATCTTGCTTCAAAAGGACCAATAATGTTCATGAACAGTGCTATCTATGAATATTTGTACAGCTTCTCTGTATTTATTTCTTTTCTGGTACAATTCTCTTGATTTATTCTATATATGCATGGTTTTGCTATATAGATCATAGAATGAAGATGGCTAGGAAATTATATTTTAGTTTTTTAATATGTAATTAAAGTTAAGACAAAGGTCTTTATGCTGTAAGCCTCAGAAAGAAAAAAATCCTTGATGAAAAAAATAAATAAATTTAAAGTTAAGATAAAGGGAAGATGATTGTTAAATCTTTAAAATATTTTCTGAAAAATAAGTTGTAAATATCAATTCAAATAATTATAAATATGGGAATTCTTGATGGGAAATATGAAAACTTCAATTATATGAATCAATATTTATAACTAATCTCTTTTATTATTTTTAGATTTAACTGATATTAAATTGATGGATTTTTTGAACCTAGCTAATAACAGGTTCCTCCAAGGAAGCAGATTACCTCAGTATCATTTCCTCATAATCTCTCTCAGTATCTCATCACCACCATCCGTTGGAGAAAGAAATTGAAAAGCTCAAATCTCAATGAGGCAAAAAAAACCGTACACGGTTTTTTTAAAAATAGATCTTCACCCTTGAATCAATTTTTGGATGGATAAGATCGAAAGATACTGAGGGAGCCGCTTCTGAGAGTATCCGGATCCGTTCCTCCAACATAATGGGTGAGAAGCAGTAAAACTTTGGCAGCAAGTCTTTTTTTATTTTTCTGGCCAGAGGCAGTAAGTCTTAATCACACCATTTAATTTAAACTTGTTTATTTTAAAAGATGTTTTTTCTTTATATATATATATATATATACTCTTCTTTTATTTAGAAGAGCTGCAGTACTAATGGTTAGAGGTGGGAGTGAACACAGGATTTCCCATCACCTACAAAAGAGTTTTCATGCAATTAGACTACAAGTATTGACTTATTTCTAAGGGGAACACAAATAAAGAACTCATTTAATATTTATCTACAAATAATTTTACTGGTATTGATACAGAATATGAAAAATAAATCCTAAATAATGCAAGATATTGTTACTTAAAACATTAAATTGTTAATTGTTTAGAATTTAAATTTAAATCATTCTCAATTTCCCCCTTATTTTATAATTAGAATAAAAAATTTGGCATTTTTATTTTTTCTTTTTCAATAAATACATGCTAATGCATTAAAAAGAAAAAATCCTATACAAATATTACAACATGCCATTTAAGTAGGTTAAATCAGGGCCGTTGGATAAAAAATAGATCTAAGGGTGAGAAACTGGTAGTGAAATAAGTAGATAGTGAAAATATCCTATCTCTTCATATAATCAATAAATTATTAATTAATGAATATATTATCAAATTGTTAGATTTATATTATCAAGTATCAACGTTGATATCAATTAAGTTCTTTTATAAAATAAAAACTAAACTCATTTCATATTTTGTTAGGATATAATTGATTATTTGTTTTTTTTTAAATTTTATTAACATTAAATGAATTTTTTAATCCACATAAATTTCTTTAAAAAATCATATAGACATTTTTTGTATAAAATATATAATAAATTATAAATATCTGTGTTTTATTAACATTATATAATTATATTTTTAATCAAAAATTTTGTTGATTTTAACAAATTATAATTTTGAAAAAAAAAATTGAAGAATGCATATTTTTTTTCCATAGATATCTATTGAAGTTGTGAAAAATGAAAATTTAGAAAGCTTTTATTTTTAATTTAATGAAATTTATAATTTTGTATTAATTTTAAAAATAAGAATATGGGAGGGAAAGTATGAGGGAATGCATAAGATTTCCTTAGTAATTATATTTTCCTTCATGTCCTTCATTCCAATTTTTCCTAAAATTAATTAATATAATCAATGTAAAATGTAAAATTTATAAAACAGAATGAATGAATTATAAAATTTATGAAAGAATTACATGTTTGATAAATCATACTTTTTTTTATTTGATCAAGAGTTTTTCTCTCAACACTTTTCCTTCTTACCTTTTTATTTTTAGAAAATACTCAAAATATTTTTAAAAAAATTATCAATTTTTTATCAAAAATATAATCAATATTTATATTTTGTTTATCTATAAAAGTTCAAATAAAAGTCGCAACATTTTCCAATGAAACTTGAGACTAGAGCTTTAAATATTAAAACGGTAGTGTAGAGACTGAATGGCAATGAATTAAAATTTAAGGACGAAATTGTAATTAAATTAAAATTATAGGGATCACACTGTAACAAAAGGAAATCACACTCCGTTATGGCGTCACTGAACTGAACATTAGCTTCCCTGCTTCGCTATACCCTAAATGTCCAGCCTTCACATCCCGATCTCTTCTCGATTTCGTGTATGAGGTATCTTCTTCTTCTTCATCACTCTCATTTTCGCTTATTCCACTCACAGATTCGCATTTACAGGCACGACAATCATTAGCTTCTCACTCCAATTTGCAAACCTATCTTCGATCGATCTTCATCTATCATGCCCAAAGAGAAGAGCCCTGGACTGAAGATCCTATGGGTTTGGACCATCGGAACCGCCGCTAGTAAACCTCTCTAATTCTTCACCTTACCTTTCGATTTCTCTTTATCTCTGTTGGTTAATCAAATCTCTGTTCGATTTGAAAACTTTTTTTATTGCTCGTTTCATTGGCAGTTTTGGTCACCAGTGTTATGAGGACGAGAGTGAGGGACCTTGAGAACACCATGAATGCTGAAATTCAACAACAAACACAACAAAACCATGACGCGTCGCTTGGTTCGACAATGGTGGACACATTCCCTTCGTCAGAAGAATCAAAGTCAGATGATAAAGTCTAGGTGGGGCTTCGATCGATCTTTATCCTTCTTTGATTGGTCTTGTGTTGATTTTCTCTTTGGGGGTTGCGATTTTGTGCTGGGAAAGAGTGGACGCAAGGTGTTTGTTGAATGTCCTCTGTATTGAAATCTTTTCAAATTTTAAAACCACTGTATTGAGTTTTAAGGCTTTAAAGTCTTGTTACTTTTTGACAAAAATAATTTTTTTTAAAAAAAAATTTACCAGATTAAATCACATTCGAAACTATTTACCAAAGTAAGGCAGTTGGTGATGTTGATTGACAATATGCCACAAGTGGCGTAAGAAATCCCAACGAGACTGTTTTTTTTTTTTTTGGTGTGAGAAATTCTCACGCCATTCATAAATTATAGCGTGAGAATCTCACGCCACAATAAAATTGATGAATGAATGGTGTGAGAATTTTTCAAGCCTTTAGTGGCTTAAAACCTAGTTT
Source organism: Acacia pycnantha (assembly GCA_025563575.1). Lineage (NCBI taxonomy): Eukaryota > Viridiplantae > Streptophyta > Magnoliopsida > Fabales > Fabaceae > Acacia > Acacia pycnantha. The sequence continues at coordinate 1,046,775 of JAMWYP010000028.1, forward strand.
GAGAAATAGTTTCAAAACTGCTTCAATCTGGTAAATTCTTTTTTAAAAAAAAAAATTATTTTGGTCAAAAAGCCCTTGTTCTTGGTTCTTTGTCAATATCAATTATCGAATCATATTAAGTCACAGAACTGAAAGACTATGTAATAGCCTAGAAAATGAACACAATAAGTTCCATTTTTTCAAGGGAAAATCCCAGAAAAAGGCCCACATCTTTTTAAAATCTCAATCAGACTTGTTTCCTACTTCCTACCATTGATAAGGGATTGAATACAGTTGATACAAAATTAACAACTCATTATTTTAGTAGGAAATCATTGATTTGAGACTTTATATAATGTTGGAGGTCTTTTTCTGGGATTTCCTCCCTTTTTCAAAGTCTTGATTTTTGAAAATGTCTGGGCAAAAACATTATATTTAATGTTTGAGACACTGACAAACATTAAATATAATCAAAAGACTATGGGCATGTTAACTTGTTTGATTTAGTTATAGAGGAAGGAAGAGGAGAGATTTTTAATGATTCTTTATTTTGTTTAAAAGGGGATGGGAGGGGAGATAATAATTAATTTACTATTTTACCCTTATATGTTAGCTTATATTTTTTTTACTTATATAGATTAGTTTTTTTTTGTTTGAAAATTATTTAACTTAGTTTACACCTCAATATAAATTACATAATTTACGAAAATTCAAATTATGAAAACTTATATAATGATATTTTTATCTCTTAACAAATGCTTAATATTTATAGTATTAGTTCCGCATTTAAATCAGTGGCTAGTCACTATCATCCAAAAGAAAAAAAAAAAACAAGGGAAAATCTCTTTAACGTATCGAGGGACCAAAAAAGTTTAAAAAAAAAAAGTCCTATAGAAAATTATGATGTCAAAAAGTCTCATAGGTAACTCATTCAGTAGGTGATTAACAACTCCATCTGTGAATTTTAACAACTTTTAGGACCTTTTTGACATAAATTTTTTTGTGAGACTTTTTGACATTTTTTTTTGGTCCTTTGGGACCTTAAAAGGATTTTCCCAAAAAAAAATTGTCAATGTGGAAAAAAAATAGAGTGAATTTGAATACATAAAGGTCCAAAAAAAAAAAAAAAATCCTTTTATACTTGAACTGTCACTTCTTAAATTTCAAGATATGGAATTGGCAATTGATATCAGGTGGTGACCTCTTTGAGAGTCAATTCAGTGAAGATGAGGTCTTATAATTTGGGTCTATTTGAGTTTACTTGTGAAAAGCATGTTGACACAGTTGAGATAAATCTTTTCTCACATATTTATATCATATATTGTAAATTGCGTCGGAAAAGAAATTTTCATCGCTAATCCAAACAGGCACAATATATAACCTAGCTACTGCAATTAAAAGCAACCATGTTCAAATATTTGACAAATAACTGTTAGTGTTTACTGCAAGCTAGATTTTTCTTCCAGCAACTAATATTTGGAGTTAGCTACTTTCACTCAATGGTAGTTCACTCAATTTTTGTGTTTAATGTTGAATCGGCCTAAGTTTTATTTTTTTTTAATAATAATATTTAAAGGAATTTCATAAATTTGATCGGGGTAAATTAGTGAAGATTTTTGGCTTCCCTCGTAAACCCCAATTTCGAGGGAACCAAAATAAGGGGAGAGAGAAGGATTTTTTAACTACCCTCCCCTCTAAAATTTCAAACCAAATGAAAGGGAAGGGGTTCATTTTTCCTTCCATTCGTCAACCAAACAAGCCCTACATCAAGAAAATGATTTTTTTTTCTGACAACCGGGTATTCTGCTCAGGCAAATAAAATAAAAATAACAGACTGGGCCCAAGTCTGGCTTGATTTAGAAAACTTCTTTTTAGGCCCATGCCTAGTTTGATTATGAAGCCCAAAATAATTTCCTCTAGCCCGAACCTTAATTAACAGTTCCTCTCTCATATAAAAAAAAAAAAAAAAAACCGTGTTCCTCTCTCCCTCTCTGTTTTTTTTTTTGGTAAAAATATATCCTCTTCATTTAAGCATCTAATAACTTAACATATAAGTGTGTAAAAATAAATTCAAAGGATGAAAAAGTTGCATGGAGCTTGAAATAAATCGCATTACTTATGAATAATGTAGCTCATTTTATATGATATAATGGTTTATATGTATTTATGTATATCAATATGATGCTACTTAAATTTTAAAATGCTCAAATCGGTCAACAAATCCCAAATTCATCTTCTTGAAGTGATTTGAGATCTGTGAATGTTGTGCTTTTACAACATTACTCCTAATTTTTAATAAAAAAAGTCACTTCTATCAACCCGGCCCGATAGCCACCCTAGCAATATATTATTGTGAATATGAATAGCGTTGTAAATGCCTAATGAGATAATTCAAGTTTGTAACGGAATTGTAAAAGTGTTGCCAAAATGAGTTGTTAAATGTTCTTATAAAGAGTGAATGTGTAAATTTAGCAACGAACTATTTTTCTATGAACACCTAACACAATTAACTACGGAGTATTTTGGATGCAAAAGGAGACATAACTAATTTTTTAATAGCATATATAACAACACCATTAACCTCATTGCCCATAAGAAAATAATTTTATGGCTAAATTTACACCTTAAATATATTATAAATATGAATTGCGTTGTTATAAATACTTAATGAGTTTTTTTCTTTTAAAAAAAAGGATTGTTATAATTCACTTACACCAAAAAAATTAATTAAAGTTGGTAGCGATTATAAAAGTATTGTGAAATGAGTTATTAAATGGTAATGTGCCAGTATTGTGAATATGAATACTCTCTCCAGTCTACAATATAAGATATTTCTATAAGAAATGCATGGTCTAAAAAATAAGTCACCTCTAGTTTAATTAATACTATTTTTCCTATTTTGCCTATGTGATTAATATTTACTTTCTAAAGGCATGTTTGGTAAGGCGTTGACAGGGCAAAAAAAGCTCAGTGAAAGGGGAAAAGGCCTAATGGGAGAGGAAAATGGTGTTTAGGTTCACATTTGGTCAACTGGGCAAGTAATGATCTGTGATATTACACGCATTTCAAGGATACAATATGGGCAATTAATGAAACTCACATCAAGTGTGTGGTTAGTCATTCTAAGCAAGACAAATATATCGGAAGAAGTGATATCCAACACAGAATATCATGATCATATGTGATTGAGATATGTGTTTTACTTTTGTGTTAGTAGGATGTGAGGGTAGTGCACATGATACTCATGTGTTCCACACTGCTATCTCTACTTCATCTATAAATTTCCCTCATCCACCTCAATGTATATCTTCAACACCTTCACTTTAATAAATTTTTTTTGTGTTTATTTCACATTTGCTATAATTTCTTAGTGTAAGAAAACATCGTTTATCAGGGAAATATTATTTGTTGATGCTGGCCATCCAACACCAATTGAATATCTTGATCCATATAGACGTGAGAGTTATCACCTTCCAGACTTCAGGCGACAATCGAGATTTGGAAATCATAACGAGATCTTCATTTATTATCATTCAAGTTTGAGGTGCACTATAGAAAGAAAGTTTAGAATCTGGAAGAATAGGTTCCAAATCTTACAAGAGATGCACTCATATAGCTTTAAAACACAAGTTCACATAATTTGTGCAACAATGGCTATGTATAATCTTATCTGGAGAAATTCCCAAATTGATGTGGATTTTTTTTGCAAGTGAACGAGGAAATATGAGTGATGAAGATAATAATGATCCGCTTGATATAGTATCCTCATCAAATATAACTATCTTATCTTCAACACAAATAAATCATGTTCGTGAGAGAATCAAAGACTAACTTGTTAAGGATAGGTGATCTAATTAACAATGAACTATTATTTAGTATCAACATTTTATATACATTTGAATGCATTCTAATTTAGATATAATTTTATCCATTAAATATATTTAATCAAGTACTTTAGTGTTTGTTTTACTTTTTTTCAATAATAATTTAACTTTTTTCATTTTATCAAATTTTAATTTTAATTTTTCTCTTCAATTAACACAATATATACAAATAATATATGTATGTATGCATGTATTCAATAAAATTCATGTCTTTTTCAGTTATTTTCTATCTCAACTTACTTTTCAAATAATATTTCAAATAAGTTTAAGTTTTTTAAAAAACCACTTCTGTCACCACAAATCCTAATACAAATCACATTTACAATTTGACTTTTATCCTATTTTAAGTTTGCAAAAGTTAAATTGAAAAAAGTCATTTCTGTCACCGCTAATTCAAAATGGCCCTAACCTTGTCCACTCATTATATCCCCCTCTAAAATAACATTTCACCGCGTGTATGGGGTGGTGATTTGATATAGGATCTAGGGTCTCGATGCAGGTACCAATGTGATAGCACACGAGACGAGAGAGGATCACTTGAACACAACACGGCGCTTGGCCGATGGAGTGGGGTGTGTGCTCGGTGTGACGGTATGTAGATTAGTCTAGGTTTAGAGCGTGTGTACCTTAGGTACATTTGCTTGGGTATTTATAGGACCTACGGAGCGGCTTTGGCGTGATTCCGGGCCTATTATCAGCTGCCTATCCTTATGCGGATGTGTTCCTAGATACCGGGGTAGTTGAGATATTCCGGGGTTACGGATATGACGGATCGATGTGCCTACCCTTGGTTGGGCCTTCATGTGATTGGGCCTTATCTAGGTCAAGTAACGGTTGCCCCCGGCCGGTAGTTCAAGGTTTTGGGCTGCTTAGGGGTATATCTTGTTTTTATAAATGTCATCAGAGGTGTTACCCATTTCTGACGTCTGCGTCGGGCTAGGATTTGTTGAGTTCATTTCCACAGGTGCGTGGTAGCGGTTCGAGGTCGATGGCGGGGTGTCCCTCAATCTCTCATGCGATGTCGTCTTTGGCGCCTTGTGGTTTGCGGGCGGTTGGCCGTGGCCGACATCAGAGGAGAGTGCCGTGGTTTGGACCGCCAGAGCTACAAGCGTGAGATGGTGCGAATCAAACCTGGCACTCAATCGGCCAGAGGCAAGATACGGCACCAAGGCTCGTCATTGAAGCTCGGGGCCGTTGTTACTTCCACGGTGTGACTCTTGGGAAACCTCCTCGATCTTGCCATGATTGCCTATGACACTGTCTTCACGAGATTGGGGAGGTGCTTTGATCCTCGTGTCGCCACCCCGAATTTCGTGCGCATTTAATGCTCGGTGGTACGTTACACGTCTTCTCGGCCTTTTGGGGTGAAAAGTCGTGGTTACCCTCGTCGGTTGGGTTTCTTTTGTTTTGAATTTCCCTCCTTCTTTCCTCTCGATATAACTTCTTTGGCATTTCTCTTTTTGCCCACTTTTTCAATTCGCTCACTCTCCCCACACACGGGAATTCTTACGCGCAAAGTCGAGTGCTGTTCTTTCCTTCCGGTGTCTCGAGAATACTACGAAGAATCAAAGCTTCTTTCTTGTTCGAATTTTTCATCTACTTTATTTGTGTCGATTTTACGCAATCTTCGCGTATTCGGGTATTTTATCTTTTTATATTGTTCTAGCATTTTAGTTCTCCCTCTTCCCCTTTTCTTTCTTTGGTGTGCCCCTGTATTACGGGTTTTACGGGTGGAGTGTTTGTGAGTTGAGCTATCGAACCCATAGGTCTTGTCCTTTTGAGTGTCTGTTCTTAGTTGTTTCCCCCTCCTTCTTACCCTTATGTTGGTTGTATAGGTTTGAGCTCTTGATGGATAGGGAAAACATTCTTCGTCTTCACATCGGCCTTTAGATCTAACGACGATGAGGTGCTTCGTGAGCGTTATCCCTTTTTAGTTATTGGTGCTAGGGACCTCCTTAGCAGGAGGAGAAACGGTCTTTAGCCCTCAGTGGTCGGTCGGGTGCGCGAGCGCTGGGAGGCCCGGCTGTGGTTCTGGACCCGGTCGGTCGAACTGGCCTTATTAGGCAGATTTTCATAGTTTATCGGTATCGAGCCTCTTTTAGCCGAGCCGATAGCGCTACCAAACGCATCGTCCGTCAGAGTCGGGGTCATTACCGGTGGCTATCACGGTCCTGTTGGGATTGTGTTGCGAAACTCTTCCCTTATTGCGAGTGGGCAAGGCAGTATGGCGAAGTCATCCTGGGCTCATGTCGGCATAATTCGTTAGGCGAGCTGTGCCGGACTTCAAGGGTCTTCCTTTCTCGGTTTGTCGTCATCGGGTATTACGCCTAGTTCGACTTTAGTTTTATTTCATTTTGTTGTAGGTAAATGGAGTCTACGTCTTCCCTCGTCTTTCGGCTTAGAGCCGGAGGCGGACTCAGATAGTCCTTCACCGGCCTGCGTTCCAAGTATCCACTGGGTGACTAGCGAAATGCTAACCATACGTTCGGCGATGACCAAGGCGGATATGGATAAAGTAGGGTCTCGGGGTCATCGGGATGTCGTCTTTCCCCAGGAGGATGAGCCGATCTGCGCCATTCGGGAACCGAGGCTCTCCTAATTTCTTTCTTTTCTATCGGGATTATATGACCGGCTCGGTATTCGCTTTCCGTTCTAGGGTTCCAAATGTCCGTCTACACTACCTTCATCGGCTCCTTCTCGGCTTCACCGAACGGGTGGGCTTATCGGCGGCGTTCGCCTATCTATGCGGGACAATGAAACCCGCTATTCCGTGTACCGCCGCCTTATTCCTTCATTTTTTCTCCCCTTTCACCCCTCGGTCGGGTAGGGAACCGCCCTCTGCGAAAGGGCTAACTTCTCTTCGTCTTAGGCGGGCCAGGAAACTCATGAATTCTTTCTCGAGACTCCTTGAAGCATTTCAAAAATGCTTTCTTTAAAGTTGTTGCAATCCACAGGGAAGTGCCTGGTTTACGAAAGCGGCGAGGTCGGGCGTTGAATGGCGCTTCCCCTTTATTGGTCCTCAGAGCACCATCACTTCTCCTCTTCCACCTACCAATTCTCGTTAAAAGACCTCTCGAAGACGAGAGAGAGTATGCCGCTCGGTGGCGTCTTACGTTGCCGAACATGGTGTCAAAGAGCGGCCTTCTATATTAAGAAGGCCGGTGAGTCATCCGGCTCGGCCTCCGGTATGGCTTTATTCTTTGTGAATTCTGTTTTTACGCTTTGCCTTTTGTTATCTAACTAGCTTCGACTTTAGATTTATGCTTTTGTAACGAGTCAAGTTGCTATGAATCGAACCCAGTTATCTTGAGTATACCTTGCCGGTGTTGGGAAGCCGAGAGAAAGCTCCCGGGAAACGTCCGGTGCAGGAGCCTTCTAAGAAGCGAGCTCCGCGGCTTCTATGGTCCCAAAGCCTTACGTGTCGAAGAGGGCCAAGGTCGGGGATTCGGCCGCTACGCTTCATTGCTCCCGAAGTGTTACCTTCTTCTTCTCCGTCATTGATAGCCGCGGCGGAGGTAGTGCCTTCTTCTACGCCGGTCTCTGCTGCTTAGGAACATCTCCACGTTCCGACCCATCTCCTCCATCCTTGGAAAAGGCGAAACGAGGTTCTCGTCTCGATTTGTTTCTCCTTTGCGCCCATCGGCTCCGTTCCTCGACCAAGTGGCTTCAAGCGGAGCCGGGCACTGGAGTGGGGACGTTTACGAGGATCGGCATGGCCTTCTTTCCGCCACGTCGGCTTTTGTCTCCTCGGCCTCTTTCGGACGAGGACCTTCATGAACTCCAGAATGTGTCAGGTCATCTTGGCGGGGCTCTTGGATTATCTCGGGCTGGCCGCATCTCCATGGTTATTATGCTCGAGCTTGCGGAATCCAGAGCTACGAAGCAAAATTTAGAGTCGGTGAGGAAAAAGTGAAGCAGTGGCGGAAGAGAAAGAGAAGGTTGAGGTGAAAGGGAGGAGGCGAAGACGGAACTTAAAAGTTCCCAAGCTGCCGCGGACAAAGCGGCGAGGATCTTGTCGACCCGCGGGCGGCGCGCGAGCCCATGCCGGCTGAGGCGGACCCGGGAATCCACGGCGGAGGTTAATCATAATTGGCCGATGCCAACTCTCGTCAGTCGAAGCCGACGCTAATCGCGGGCGAAGTCCTCCCGCTCTATGTCTATGGATGCGGTCAAACGGCTTACGCGGCAACGTAGCGAGTTATGTACGCGGTTGCGGCAAGTCAGAGGCAAACTGGCGGAGGAGAAGACCGCCCATGAGAAGGCGGTGGCGGCGGTAAGGAAAACCGCGTCGGATTGCTTCGAGATGGCCCTAGCCCAGTTGAGTACTTAAACCCGGGGTGGCGAACGTGGTGGGTATGGATGTCGCTCCGCTTATCTTTTTCTTTTTGCTTTCTTTGTTTTCGGCTTTTGATGCCGATTGTATATTGTACCTCTGAACTTTTAACTTTATGAATGAATATTCAATTAAATAGCTCGTTACATACTTTTACCTTCATGCGTACGGTGCACATGGGATAGTTTTAGGCCAGGGCCGGGGTCTTTAAAGGATTAGAGTCCGCTTAGTACTCTTACGGTGTCGAAACCGGGTGCATGAGTAGGGGTGTCTATATATACCGCGCTACGAGGTTCGGAGTCGTATTAGGGATTTTTAACCGGGGTAAGGGTGAATGGTCACATGCTCATCCGTGGTCGTCGTTGGGACACACTTTGACCATGTGGACTGATCGGGGTCCGTTATGACTATTCACCTTCTTACTTAGGTGTCAATTTCGATGCATCAAAATATTTACGGGTGTATAGACCTCGGTGTGCATGCCTTATTTAACGAATCATTTTGACCCTCTTAAAATTGAACATTTGGTCAACAAACCATTTATTTATTCAAGAGATGATTAGCTTTATAAAGGCGACAATGAAAGGAAAGTTTGCGAAGGAAATGGCGAAACCAAAATAAGCTTGAAATAATAAATCAAAAACTTAACTCGGACTTTGGGTGTCAGTTGTGGCATCTGTGGTGTGTGGGCCCTAACTATAGTAGGCCCTTAATTTGTCGCCATTCCATGTCCTCTTGACGGATTTTCTTGCCAGTGTTTCGAGAACATACGCTCCTTTTTCCAACTTCTCCTTGACTCGGTACTCTTGGGTAGGCGATTGGATAGTTGTGCGAACTCCCATAAGACGTTATAAAGGCTGTTCGACCCAACGAGTGCCGGCCTCTTGCATCTTTTTCGAAGTCCATCGGGATTACCTTGTTTGCCGCTTACGCTGTCCGTTTGATTGTGGGTGTTCGGCGATGCAAAATGATGTGTGATGCGAGGTCCACCATCATATCTGGAAGTTCTGTCCAGTGAGCGAGTGCCATTGTCTGTCACTATCTCGTAGGGATTCGAAGCGGGAGAAAATACTCTGTTGGATGAAGCGCGGGACCCTAGCCGATGTGATGGTGGCGGCGGTTCGGCCTCAATCCACTTGGTAAAGTAGTCCGCCACGATTAGCCATCGAAGTTGTCAGGGGCCGGCTTAAACGGTCAGAGTAGATCCATTCCCCATTTAAAGAAGGGCCGTGGGGCGAGAGATATATTCCATGTCGATGGAGGGGACCAAATGATTTTGGCGTGTTTCGCAACTATCACATGCCTTCACAAATTCGCTTGCGTCACTTTGCATGGTGGGCCGGTAGTACCGCCCTAAGTGCCTTTCTTGCTAATGCTTTTGCACCCATGTGTTGCCGTTAATTCCTCCATGGGTCTCGGCGAGGACATATCTACTTTCGTGAGTGCCCGGGCACCTTAACATCGGTGTATGCAAGCCTTTTCGGTAAAGGCGATCGTCTATCATTGTGTATACCGCGGCTTCCGTATCGGTTTTGAGCATTCGCCGTTCCAAGGGAATAATTCCCCTCTCAATGTAGTCCTCGGCGGCTTCCTCCAATCGGTGGCATCGGATATGACCATTACGCGAGTCGGCTCTTCCACCTTTTGTTGTATGACGGTTACGTGGTTGGTCGTCCCTTTAGTGCTAGCCGAGTTTGGAGAGTATGCGCTCGGACATTTTCCCCTCTTGGTATATGGGTAACCTTTACTTCTTCGAACTCGGCTGGATATTCTTGACTTTGCTAAGATACTTAGCCATTAGAGGCCCTTTGCTTTGATATGTCCCATCTATGCGGGCGGCGGCGAGTTGTGAGTCGGTGAAGGCCAGAGACTCTTTGTGCGTAGAGCTCCTTGACTGTTGGAGTCAGGCCGGGAGCGCCTCATATTCGGCTGATTGTTTGACGTCGGGAAATCTAGTTGTAGGGAGTGTTCGATCGTCGCTCCTTCGGGGCTCTCTATGATTATTCGGCTCAGCTTCCCTTCGAGTGGGACGAGCCGTCGACATATACTTTCAGTCGATGTTGCGGGGTCTTCATTAATTGGAGTTAGTTCTCGAGGAAATCCGCGAGCTTGTGACTTAATAGCATGTCGTGCTTCGTATGTGATGTCGAATTCGGATAACTCAATAGCCCAGTGATCATTCGGCTGCCAGTCAAACATGGAGTACTGTCGAATGGGTTGGGTGGTTCGAACCGTTATCTTGTGAGCTTGGAAGTACGGGCGCGATCTGCGTGCCGTCATTATTATGGCGAAAGCCAATTTCTCCAACTTCGATATCTTAGCTCAGAGCTTTGCAAAGCTTTGCGACGAAGTATATTGGTTCTTGGCCATTCTTTCCTTCGCGAACCGAGGCAGAGCTCATTTGCTTCTTTCCCAGTGATAAGTAGAGGAAGAGGGTTTCGCCGAGTGTGGTTTCGATAAGGCGGCGGAGTGGCCAAGCATTGCTTAATCTTTGAGAATGCGGCGTCACGCTCAGGGGTCCAATTTCTGTCGTGTCCTTTTTAAGTAATTTGAAGAAAGGCAAGGCGCTTCTGCGATTTGGGCGAAATCGGTTACGCGGCCAAACGGCTGTGTCAGCTCTTGGACCTCCTTCTTGTTCTGGGGGCTGCATGTCTAATACGGCCTTACACTTATCGGGGTTCGCCTCGATTCCTCGGTGGTAAGCAAGAAAGCAGGAATTTTCTGCGGTACTCGACGCACATTTTGCGGGGTTCGGTAGAATCGATGCGCCCTTAACTTGCTAAATGTTTGCTCAAGATCTCGGATGTGATCATTGGGATCACATGATTTGACAATCATGTCGTCGATATAGACCTCGATGTTATGGCCTATCGGTTCTCGAAAACCTTATTCATCATCCTACGGTAGGTTGCCCGGCATTTTCAAGCGAACGGCATGACGTTGTAGCGGTAATTTCCCTTCTCCGTTATGAAGGAAGTGGCTTCTTGGTCATCGGGGTGCATGGCGATCTGGTTGTAACCGAATACGCGTCCATGAGCGACGAAGTTGATAGCCGGATGAGTTATCTACGGTGATCAATGTTCGGCATTGGATAGGCGTCTTTAGGGCATGCTTTGTTCGGTCGGTATAGTCGGTGCATACTCTCCATTTGCCATTTGGCTTTGAAACCATCACCACGTTGGAAAGCCACGTGGTATATTGTATCTCCACAGCGAAACCGGCCTCCAATAGTTCGCTTACGTGTTGGTTCAGCACTACCTGCCTATCTGGGGCCCTCGCTCTTTTCTTACGGGCTACGGGGTTGACCCGGCCGTATGGCCAATTTATGACGGCGAAATTGGGGTCTATGCCGTGCGTCGGCGCGCTCCATGCAAAAACGTCTCGATTGTTGGCCAAAAACTCTTCTATCCTCAATCGCGGGTCGGGGTCAAGGCCACCGCCTACTTTCGTACTATGGTTTGGATTGTTTCCAAGTACGAAGTCTTCTACCTCTCCTTACAGTTACGGTAGAGGTGTCCCCTTTTCTTCTAGTAGGTCTAATTCGATCATATTGATCGGTTCTTGGATCTTTTTGTGCTCTGGATCCGTTGTTCGGATCTTGCTTTTACGTTGATTGTCTCGTTGTAACCTTTGCTGGACTCTTTCGATCACCCTTGACGGTAACGACTTGGTTGCTATTGCCTATCATTTTTATCTTCGATGCTTAGTAGACACCGGCATGTCCCAATTGTGGATCGTTGGTCTTCCCGGGATGATGTTGTAAGGGGAGGGAAATCGGCCACAATAAATCTTACTCGCTCGGATTTGAAACCTTCCTTCGTTCCAAGGGTGAGTCGGAGGTCTATATATCCCTTTGGAGGGGATAATTCGCCATTAAATCCTACGAGAGTGGTTTGGCATGGCTTGAGTCCTCTGGTCGAGATTCATTCTCTTGAAGGCATCCCGTATGATGATGTCTGCCGAGCTCCCGAGTCTATAAATATCCTCTTGACTCGGCGGTTGACCGGGGTTCCGGTGATTACGAGGCCGTCTTGATGGCGGGAGTACGTCGGCCAAGTCCTCTTTTGTGAACATGGTGAGGTCGTTCAATTTTGTCGGTCATGTGTGATTCTTCTTTAAACTTTGGTCGGTCCCTTATTGAAAGAACTTCCCTCAGATATTTTCTCCGTTGGCTCGGCGTATCTCCTCCTCCTCAGAAGGCTCAGCTAATAACGTTGCAATCGAACTCCGTGTCGGAAATCCATTGTCTTCGGATCCGGCTTCTTCCTCTTGCCCTCTCTTCTATTCTCGGGGTCGGTTGTTTGATCGGTCATTACGCTTTCGCTTTTCTTTTGTGCGTCCTGTGTTTTTATTACGTATTGACGCAATTTTCCTTCTCGAACGAATTTCTCGATGGCTTCGCGAAGTTCATAGCATTGATCCGTGGTATGCCCTTTACAATCGTGAAAAGAACAATAACGGGGTGGTCCGTGTTGGACCGTTTCTGAGGGATGAGGTTTTCGACCTTCGCATCTCGGTCGCGCTACTTCCCTCCATAGGCATTGGGACCGGGGAACATTGAGGGGGTATAATAGTCAAATTTATTCTTCAAGTCTGTCCTTGGTTTATATTGCTTATTATCGGTTCCTTTCCGCGGCGGTCTTGCTTGCGGCCAGTCGGGTGGATTTTATCCCTTGGCGGGGTGTTCTTGTCAGGGTCCCTTCGCGCATTCGCTTGGCGCATTTGTTCCACCTCAAGATATTTCTTCGGCCAGTGTCATGAAGTCCTTTAAGCTCTTAGCCGGCTCTTTGAAAAATGATTCGGCGAGTCGGCTCGGCTGTCCGGAGCCATCGGCCGGGAGGTGGGCGTGCACTTCCTCCTTTAATTTACGGACTTGCGGGCCGCATGATTAAAGCGATCCAAATAGCTTTGGAGTAATTCGCCAGGGCATTGCTGATTTTGGATAAGGTATATTGAGACTTGGTGTTTCTTACTAGTTGCGAATTGTAACTCGAAAACCTTTGCCAAGTCATCAAATTTAGTTATCGAACACGGAGGCGGGGTTAGTAACCACTTTAGGGCTGGTCCCTTTAGGGTTGTGGCGAAAACCCTACTTATGATTGGTTCTCAGAGGCCTCACACATCATGATCATCGAAAGTCGTCCACATGAGTTGTTGGATCCTGCGAACCGTCGTACTTGCTTGAACTCGGTGAGGTTCGGCTTTCACAGGAAGCCGTGCTCGAGGATCTTGGGTGAAAAGGGGCATCTGCTTTAGCCTCGGCATATCTTCCTTGACGAGAATCGTGTGGGGGATGTCGGGTCGACCCTTCGCTCGGGAGGACTTCCCCTTTGTGATTCTTTGGTAGAGGAGGCCGCCCTTTTAGTATTGTCTATTGTCTTACGCGAGCGGGAACTATGACCTTCTGGTCGGGTTCCCACGTTTTGTCATCTGATCATATTTGGTGCTTTTAGGTTCCCTTCTCAGGTTCCGCTCGTCGATGCGATGAAATTGAAGAGTATAACGTTTGTCCATATTCTCGATGCGTTTCATCATGGCGAGTGTCCGTTATGGAGTGTAAGGAAGTCGGATTACGGGCCGGGGTCTCTGACTTACAAGCTGGATTGGATCTCGTGGCTCACGGCGATGTCCCGCGGCTGCAGATGAACCGTCTCGGACTCGTTCCCATTTTCGGGTTGATCTTGATTCGGGCCACGAGGTTCCTCAGGCGCTCTTACATTTGTGATAACCGGTCTTCATTGTCTGCTCATTGCCACCGATAGGGTTGGTCGGTTGCTCGGTGTCTTTGTGGTTGCGGGGTGGTTGACGTTGCTCTCGGTTGTTCGAACCATCTCCATTTGCTTACGGCTTATCTGCGGGTGTTAACCCTCATTGGTCAAGGAATCGAAATTTATCGTTCCCCACGGACGGCGCCCTTGTTACAGTGTAGAACACGGATGTCGGCCGCGTGTATGGGGTGGTGATTTGATATAGGATCTAGGGTCTCGATGCAGGTACCAATGTGATAGCACACGAGACGAGAGAGAGGATCACTTGAACACAACACTGGCGCTTGGCCGATGGAGTGGGGTGTAGTGCACAGTACTAAAAGTCCGGTGGAGAAAAATGATGTAGTTTTAGGTGTTTGGGATAACTTTTGTCTTAGATGAGCTTATTTTTTTAAAAAAATGACTTTTGATAGAAGCCATTTTTTTCATCTTCTGACGTGACTTTCGAAGCCAACTTGTTAGATGAGCTTCTGGCGTGATAGAATCAAAGAGGGATATGTGATTCAATAAGTAATGTACTTTTAAATATACATTTGTATGCATTATAATTTATATATAATTTTATCCATTAAATATATTTAATCAAGCACTTTAGTGTTTTTTAATAATAATTTAATTTTTTTATCAAATTTAAATTTTTTATCTTTAATTATCACAATATATACAACTAATGTGTGTGTGTGGTGTATTCAAGAAGATTCATGTCATTTTCAAGAATTTTTTGTCTCAACTAACTTTTTAAATAATAATCCAAACAAGAGCTCATTTGGAAAGAAAAAAAACCACTTCTCTCACCGTCATTCTAAACACAAATTACATTTACAATCTGATTTTTATCCTATCTTATATTTGTAAAAGTTATATTGAAAATAAGTCACTTCTATCACCACTATCTCAAACAAACACAAAAACAATGTCATTAAGAGGGAACGGAGGGTAGCAAATGGGGAATGCAAAGAAGACAAGCCAAATCTAAGTGAGAAAGGCCACACAGATAAAAAATTCATTAGTATTATTCGTTTTTTCTCTCCTCCCATGAGAGCCCTTTCTCTCCTCTTGTGAGCGTTTTCTGGTGCTGGAGAATACGGACTTGGCTTGCGTCCTTTTCTCCCCCAGGTTCGCTGCTGTCCGCTGCTCCAAACGATGACGTTTTTACCCTAAAACACACACACTTGATCCTTTTTAAAAGAAAAAAAAAATTCAGGCACTGTCAGGTAGTAAAAAGATAATTCAAGATACTGAATGGTACTAAAAAAATTCTTTATGATGTTGAAAAATTATTTCAGGATCTTGAAAAAATATTTCAAGTACTGACTGGTACTGAAAGGATACTGGTACTGATAAAATTCTTCATGATCTTAAAAAATTATTTAAGGATCTTGAAAAAATATTCTAAACTATATTTTTCGTAGTCGTCAGTACCAGAAATATTTTTTGAAGATCTTAAAATAATTTTTTTAAGATCATGAATTATTTTTTCATTATCAGTCAGTATCCTTTTAGTACCAGTCAATACCCTACAATATTTTTTAAGATCCGAAATAATTTTTCAAGATCATAAAGAATTTTAGTATCATTGGTATCCTAAATTATCTTTTTACTACCTAACAGTGCCTGATTTTTTTTTAAGGACCAAGTGTGTGTGTTTTGGGGCAAAAACGTAATCGTTTGGAGCATCGGACAACAGCGGACGTGGGGAAGAAAAGGACGCAAGCCAAGTTTGGAGAATACACCTGGTTTGTCGTTATTTGAATGCGGAAATGCATTTTGTCTTCTTCTTTTCTTGGCCCTTGAGTGTTTCTTTGTGTGTGTGGGTTTTGCGGTAGTTGGAGGAATGGAAGTTGGTCAAAGTAGTTGTCTTCAAAGTAGTGACCAGATTTTCTTAGAACTAGATAACGAAACAGAGAAGCATGGTGGTACTCTAGTAGGGAAGATTCTATCCAGCAAAAACCTAAATGTTCCTGTAGTAATTTCTATGATTAAGAAGGGTTGGCAACTTGACAAGGATGTAGAGGTCCTTGACCTTGATCGTAATCAACTCATCTTTTTGTTCCGATTTCGGAAAGTCTCAGATTATGCATGTATTATTAAAGGAAGGCC
Organism: Acacia pycnantha; assembly: GCA_025563575.1. Lineage (NCBI taxonomy): Eukaryota > Viridiplantae > Streptophyta > Magnoliopsida > Fabales > Fabaceae > Acacia > Acacia pycnantha. The sequence continues at coordinate 1,062,839 of JAMWYP010000028.1, forward strand.
CTGGTCGATTCAGGGGTTCCTTCTGAATCTCCAGGTATGGAATGACCTTATGGTTCTCAAGGATGTCAACTTCGATGAGGCGCCTTTCTGGATATAGTTTCATGGCCTCCCATTAGAGGCTTTTAGTGATGCCAATGCGAAAAACTTGGCAGTGCAGTAGGTAAAGTAGTCATGTATGAACGACCAAAGAGGGATGGTAGACTTGACAAAAGCTATATCAAAGTTCAATCCCTTATCAGTTTGAATAAGCCGTTAGTTCATGGATTTTCGGTACCACACAAGAATATGAGTCCTGCTTGGGTCTCTGTTAAGTATGAAAGGCCGCATAATTTCTGCTATAAGTGCGGGAGATTAGGCCACGATGGCCATCGATGCTCGGAAGCTATGGTGCAAGGTTAGGGGGAAGACGACGTGAAGAAATATGGGAACTGGATCAGTGCTCCCACTGTGCGCACTATTGATGAAGCCATCAAAGTCTGTATGCAAGATTGGTGTGAAGTTCCCTTTATTATAAAAGAACCTACCTTTAACAGCCATCGCCGAAGTTGGGCATCGAACTCGTTGGAACCTGTTGGGGGCAATTTGCATCCTAGGCACCAACCTTGTCAGACTCTCGGGCAATGAAGCAGGGTTACTTTCAGTCAAAGTACAGTCAATGGGAGACAGGATTTTCCGGTGAGAGGTTTGGTTGAGCAGTAACAGTTGGCTGAAGTGTTGCAGTCTGAGGAGCAGCAAACATTTAAGGGTTAAGGAGCGATTTTACCAACGAACTATTGGGCCAAGACCACCCAACACAGCAAACTATTTTTTGGACCAAAAATACAAATAAAGTTTTAAAAACGTTAAAGGGGCACAATGACGTTATAACCTGGAAATGTCCGTCTGTTTTTCTACTATGGAAGACCAAGATCTGGAATTTTTTCCCTTTCCTTATCTGAATAAAAATGCCCAAGACAAAAGCCCCAAAAATCACTGATCCAGAAAACCCAACCCTCACGAATGCTTTTCCCTCTCTTCCAATTTTTGCTTCGTCTTCTTTGGTCTGTTTCATTTTTGTTTCTTCCATGGCTTTCTTTGCTCCATCTTCAATCCTGCTTCAAAAATAAAATGCCATAAGGAGCCCAACCCTATAATTCCAAGAGAATAAGAAAGCACACCACCGACGGCCCATAAGCCGAGATCAACCGCGCCAGAAATCAAACCTAAACTACCTGAAATGACAGAAATCGGTAACTTAATAAGCTTCCAAGCCAACCAGGAGGAGCAAGCTCTGATTGTGGCACAGATTGTAACGAATTGACCCTCCCGACAGAGGAGGATGCGCCAATGTCGTCACTGTTGTCGTAGGAGACGGCAGCGGAAGAATCAGGGCGTGCGGTGCTGGAGTTACTTCCAGACTCATCTTCTTTGCATCTTTGACAAATTCGGGTTTATTCTATTTTTCTTGCTTCTCTCTAGTCACTTTGTCTTCTCTAATTTGTCTGCTCTAGATTTTTCTGTTGCTTGTGTACTCCCTCGACCTCTGCATCTTCCCCTTCATCTCCCCCAGCGCCGCCGGCTCTGTCTCCTCCAATCCATCCAAACACGTTTCAAGGGGCTTGCGATTGGGGGATCTGAGAAGAAGGGGCTTGCGATTTGAGAAGCTAAAACAGAAATGAAGGCTACAATGGGCTTGCGGTTGGGGTATCTGAGAAGAAGGAAGAAGATGAAGCCTTTGTTGGAGATGAAGATGTTGGAGGAATTCATGGCGGGATCTGAGAAGAAGGAAGAAGATGAAGGATGAAGCCTTTGTTGGAGATGAAGATGTCGAATGAATGAGAGAGGGAGAGAGATGGAATAGACGGAGTTACTTTTCCCTGACGTCATTGTGCCCCTTTAACGTTTTTAAAACTTTATTTGTATTTTTGGTCCAAAAAATAGTTTGTTGTGTTGGGTGGTCCTGGCCCAATAGTTCGTTGGTAAAATTGCTCATTAACCCAACATTTAATGCTGTTGACATTAGCAAATCACGTGACCCTCATACCTCTTCAACAAGTCAAACCGCTGGGCTTAGTCTTAATGGGCTGAATAATGACGAGGCCACTGTTAACCCTCTGATGGAACAAGTCCACAGCAAAGGCCCAAGTCATTTGAAGGAAGGGAGCTACCCTTTGCAAAGTGATCCATTGGGCGTTCCTATGTGAGGAGGAGCCTGTGCAAAATAGCATAATACCTTTCAAAGGCCTCTCACCTATTTTTGCAATGGCTCTTGTTTCTTAAAAATATCAACATCAAAAGGCCATATGATTTTGAGTTGGGCTCGAAATTAATTAAAAGACAGAGGAAGTTGGTTTTTGATGACCCAATACCTTCTCAGCTTGTGCATTTGCCGAGGAAGACGCCACAACGAGGCTGAAGGAAGAATTATCGATCTCTGAAGTCTTTCATCAGAAGCAAGAATAATTTAGTGCTAAGCGAATCCCCAGAAATTACTCTAGTTATAGGAGAGATTGATTTCCCAGTAAGTTGACTGGAACGTAAGGGACTCTCTGATGATTTTCATATCTCTTCTTCATCTGAAAACGCCGGTGGTTGGATGGGACCAACTACCGGTTCGCCATGAATATCTTATCCTAGAACTATCAAGGTCTTGGGGTTGCCTCGACAGCCAAGAATTTAAAGGAAGAATGCTTCCGAAGAAAACCTCATATTGTGTTTTTAATGGAGACAAAGCAAAAGCCAAGATATTTGAGGAAGGTGCGTAGACGTTGTTGTTGGAAATTATGCCCTAGAGGCAAGTCATTTTACTTTAAACACTTATGTTATTTAAAGTATTTCTCCGGTTAGTTATCATTTCATTTGCATGTTTATAATGATAATTGTATCCTTGGATGTATCTTATAGATTATTCTAAATGTCACTAGTCAGTCATCTACACGAGAGCGGAGATGAAATAAGACCAGTGTGACTTTGACAACGTATGGAAATACGAATCAAAGTCATAGGAACTTGTAAGAGTACAAGATGCTGGACCGATCCACTATGAGAAAACTGCATGGATTGAGTCATTAGCTTTTCTCATGTATAACCGCGTTACAACGCCCTTTGACCTGAGATCATCATGAATTCCTACATAAGATTCGATGATCTTTGACCTAGTCAAAAGTCACCTTTGACCAGGTGATGATAAAGGCTTTGATCGGGATCAATGATTTTCATGCAGAGGAATGTGAATGGTCAAGATGGAATTTGTCCCTCACATTTGTAGAGAGATAAAATTGGGCCCTTCGATGAGTAAGTCTGAGAAATGTATGGCCATACTACGATGGAACGGAGTTTCCATTTAAATTGTTAGACTACTCAAGAATCGAGAAAGTAATGGTCAAGAACAGGAAGTTGACATTATTCATGCCTCATTCTTGACCAAATTATCGCGTGACAAAAGGGACGTGACATGGTTGTACGATAGGTTGTATCGTATCATTGATCCCCATATGAATTGGGTAGTCGCAATGTCTTGCTAGAGGCCGCTTGCGACTTGTGGGCTGATACAATATTGGCCCGCTGTGAATCTCATGTGGGCTGCGGGAGTCGCACACAAGAATAGCTCAACACGAGTAAAAGCTGTCGGATTTATTGAATCTTATATATGTCTAAGATTTAATGAATACTGTATTTAATCTAGGATGGATATGTGTGTGTGTGTGTGTGTGTGTGTGTGTGTGTGTGTGTGTTATTAAAATTCGAAAATAATAATGATATTATTTATAGATAATAATATTATTATCTAGTATTTAATTTATTTGATCAATTAAATAACTATAATAAATTGAGATATTGTATCTCAGATTTAATTTTTAAATAAAGATGTAGTATCTCAGATTTAATTTATAGAAATAAATTAAATCAGCAGGCTTTTAATTCGGATAAAATAAATAGATTAGATTAGATTTGTTGGACGGATTTAATTAATGCTATTTATATCTAAAATTCAAATTCAAGATTAATTGAGGTTAATCTTGAATATTTTAATACGGCCCAATTAGGGTTTTAGAAACTCTATAAAAGATAATGATCTAGTCGTATTAAAATAAGGAACTGTCACGAAAAACCCTAGAGAGAAAAGACGCGAGACGCAAAGTAAGAAGGCGCTAGCACACTGCCTACGTGTTGGAGAGCTGTTCGGTTTGGATACCGGTAGAGGGAGTGGATTCGTAGAGTCGGCTTCTAGAGATTGATCGAGCAAGAATGTGTTAGCCCACGTGTTTGAGAAAGGACGCATACAAGCTCGTATAGAGTCGGCTCCTAGAGATTGATCGAGAAAGGTGTTAGCCCATGTGTTCGAGAAAGGACACATACAAGCTCGTATAGGTACGGTTTCTCTAACGAACCTTGATTTAAATGTCGTTGATAGATCCTCTCTATGGGATTCATAAAATTTTAATGGATGAGAATCCTTCCGCTGCATGTACGAATCCCAACAGTTGTGGCTTTCACGAGGAATGGCTAGTTGATCCGGTAGGAAGAAACGGGGGTCTGACTATTTGGTGGTTGGATTCGATACAAGTAGATATTCATTTCTCCTCTCCTAATATCATTCACGTCCGTGTTTCGTCTGGTTGTTTTTATTCCCCTGATTATATCTCCTTTCTGTACGGTCCACCGAATGAGGAAGAGTGAAATTTATGCTGGCAGGAGGTTAGGAGGATAAGTAGGAATATTAAGGAATCTTGGCTATGTTTGGGTGACTTGAATGATATATTATTTCAGTATGAGAAAAGTGTTGGCAGACCGAGGGCATGGAGGAAGATTTTAAACTTCAAATGCTTTGTGGCCGATTGCGAGTTAGAGGATCTAGGATTTAATGGCTATCATTTCACTTGGTGCAACAACAGGGAGGCCCCTGAAACCATCAGAGAAAGAATTGATCAAGCTCTGGGAAATGTTAAGCTTAGAGAGCAATTCCCAAATATTCAAGTTTTCAATATTGACCCTGCTGGCTCTAATCACCATTAGGGGTGAGCAATGGGCGGGCGGGGCTGCCCCGGGGGTAACCTGTGGCCCGCCCGTTTATTTTACACGGGTGCGAGGAACCCCGTACCCGTGGTTAAACCCGTTTAACTTGTAGTAAAACGGTACGCCTAAACGGGTCCAAGGAACTCGTTTAAGGATCTGCCTTTTTTTCCAGAACAGGTTTTTCTAGATACTAAAGGAAAGAAAACTCAACCAAGCAGGGAAGCAGGAGTTCATGGCCATAGTGTGATACTAACAGTGATAAACTTATTACAGGAAGCAAACCGAGCTGAGGGTGAGAGTGAGCTGAGATAATATTAACAAAAATCACAATGACAAACCACAATGACATTACAGGTAGGAAACTTATTGATACAAAAACCCGAAATAAATTAAAATGAGCACCTTTTACAATGAGTCCCTTTTCCCCCAGAAACTGATCTGAGGCTGATAGTGAGCAAGACTTTTGAGAAAGACGGCGAGAGACTGAGGCTGACAGAGAGAAGCTGAGCCTGAGGCGAGGGGCTGGGACTTTGACAAAGACAGTGATAGTGACCATCTGACCGCAATTAGGTACTCTAACCGCAGGGAATCTAAGCAGCAAAAATATACAGGCCATATTTGATGTTAAGGCGGCTCTAGATCGTCTTCTTGGCCTTGAAGAACAATTTTGGTGGCAATGTTCAAGGGTGCATTGGCTAAAAGCAGGGGACAGGAACTCTCGGTTCTTCCACATGTCCACCATTAGAAGAAGGCAGCAAAACAATATTCTCAGCATTAGGGATGACGCCGAGAATTGGAGAAGGAAGCAATTACCAATAATATTGCATCCTTTTTCCAAAATCTCTTCACTACTTCAAACCCAAATGACTTGGATATTGTCTTGTCTTTTGTTGATAGTAAAATTACAAGCGATATGAATTAGAAGTTAATGTTGCCTATTACTAAGGAGGAGGTCAAAAAGGCTACTTTCAGCCTAGGGAGTTCTAAAGCTCCAGGGCCGGATGGATTTTCAGGTATGTTTTATCATAATACATGGGATGAAATTGGGGATTCTATTTATGTTATGGTGCAAGAGTTTTTTGATGGTCAATCTAGTTTGAACTTGATTAATGCTAGTACGGTGACTCTTATCCCCAAAATAGACAAACCAGACCATGTCTCCCAATATCGCCCCATTGGATTGTGCAATTTTTCATACAAAATTATCTCTAAGCTCATGTCAAAAAGGATGAGGCCCTTGCTGGATTCTTGTATCCCCCAAAACCAGGGAGCCTTTGTCCCGGGTCAATGCATACAAGATAACATTATTATTGCCCACGAAGTTTATCACTACCTTAGGAGGAAAAAGACTAGGGGAAAGTATGAGTTCTCAATGAAAATGGATATGAGTAAAGCTTATGACCGTATAGAATGGAATTTTTTGGAGAATGTATTATTGTAGTTTGGTTTCTGTACAGATTGGGTCTCATTGGTTATGAATTGTGTGAAATCTGTAAAGATGACTATTTGCTTATCAGGGGAAGATGTAAGCTCCTTCACTCCAAGCCAAGGACTACAGCAAGGAGATCCACTCTCACCATACCTTTTCATCCTTGTAGCTGAGGTCCTTTCACTCGTGATTAGCAAGAATCTAGATGCTAATTGGATCAGGGGTATTAAGCTTAGCCAACGTTGTCCAATGCTTTCACACAGTTTCTTTGCAGATGATGCGCTTTTGTACATGAATGCGAGTAAGGAGAACTGTAATCAACTGGCTAGGATCCTACATCAATACTGTGTTGCCTCAGGCTAGGTTATTAATTTGGGTTAAGGTGCAATTTTACACATGAAGTTTACCCCCAGGAGCGCCCAGCACCACGAAGTTTTTTCAGGAGCAAAAGTACACACGACGTTACGTTTTGGGAGCAAAAATACCACGGGCTGTTAGTTGACCGTGAACTTGGATGGAAGTGAACAGTAACGCGGGTAAAATTACACTTTTGCCCTAAGTTTAAAAAAAAATTAGCCCCCGGTGGGCCCCCACCGGCCGACCACCGCCGCCGGCGGCGGAGGCGGCGGTCGGCCGCGGTGGTGGGGCCGACCGGGCGGAGGGGGTATTTTTAGTTTTTTTTTTAGTTAAAACTAAGGGCAAAAGTGTAATTTTTACTTAAAACTAAGGGCAAAATGGTAATTTTCTCTTTTTACTTACCATCAGCGTCCACGTCATCGTCCACGTCAGCATGTCAGTCCAAATAAGCGCCACGTCACGCCACGTCAGCGTTCCATCCAAGTTAACGGTCAACTGACGGTCAACTAACGGCCCGTGGTATTTTTGCTCCCAAAACGTAACGTCATGTGTACTTTTGCTCCTGAAAAAACTTCGTGGTGCTGGGCGCTCCCGGGGGTAAACTTCATGTGTAAAATTGCTCCTTAACCCTATTAATTTTGATAAATCTAGTATCTTCTTTTCTGCGAATACGCCAGAAGATGTTAGAGCTTTGACAAGGAGAATCCTAAGCATTTATACGACTGAGGATCCGGGTAGATATCTGGGAATTCTAAGTATTTGGGGGAAGACCGAACATCAAGCATTGGCATACATCAGGGAATGTGTTACTAAAAAAATCCAAGGGGTGGGGGAAATCTCTGCTCTCCTTTGCCGGGTGTGAAGTTATGATCAAAGTAGTCATTTAAGTTATTCCCATTTACCTTATGAATTGCTTCCAATTCCCGGTTAAAGCATGCAAGGAGATTCACAGCCTCATTGCCAATTACTGGGGGGACAATAATGCATTTGGTAATAAGACTCCTTGGAAGGCTTGGGAATATCTTACGACGAGTAAGAGCCAGGGAGGTATGGGTTTTCGAGACCTAGTCATTATGAATGAGGCCTTATTGGCTAAAACAACATGGAGGCTCCTATTGAGACCTACTGATTTATGGGCCAGAGTTCTAAAGAGTATTTACTTTCCTGGTTATGAATTTATTGATGTAATCAAGGGATACAAAGCTTCATGGTGTTGGTCAAGCTTCCTTGAGGGTAGGAATTTCCTCCAGAATGACCTCTGGTAGGATATTGGGACTGGTAGTGCAATACGGATTTGGGGTGATAGGTGGGTTCCTGGTGTTACTTTCCCTGATAAACCTCAGAACAGTACTGATTCGTATGTTAACCATGGAAAGGTCAGTGACCTTATTGTGGATGGGTCTTGGGAGTTATTATTAGTTTCACACCTTCTTTTGGACGAGGTCATTGCTGCAATTTATAATGCTATCCCCCCTAATAATGGGTTGGAGGATAAATTAGTTTGGACCCCAGCGAAGAATGGTGCTTACTTGGTCAAGTTGGGTTATCACAAGGAGAAAGGGAACCATTCAGCGAGCATTAATAAGGCAAGCACAGCAACTGTGGTATCTCAAAAGGATTGGAAATCTATTTGGAAGCTTAACACGATTCCTCGGGGGCAACACTTCATTTGGCGCTCTCTCAACAAGGCAATAGCTACAAATGCAGCACTCTTTCGTAGAAGGAGATCCCTTACAAACTTGTGTCCTATCTGTGAGTTGGCTGAGGAAACTCTGGAGCACCTTTTCTTCCATTGTCCATGGACCCGTTGCATCTGGTTTGGCTACCTTCTGGGGGCTAGATTTGATATTTTAGATGTATCTAATTTTAACACCTGGTGGTTGCAGATCTTAGGTATGCCGTCCTTGATTTCCCATGATATTACTTTAATATGTTGGGTTTTATGGTTTATTTGGAAACAAAGGAATGATCTGGTTTTTAACTTCCAATTACCAAATCCTTTCACTGTCATTGAACTAGCTAAGAAAAGCAACTGTGAATTTTGGTCTAATCTGAACATTGTCGGTTCTGGTTCAGTTTTTTCTATAAGATCCAATATTTCACATGCTCACTGGTCCCCTCCTGAATCTAATTACTTGAAATTAATTGTGATGGTGCCTATAAGTCTGATAATGATTATGCAACTATTGCTGTTGTATGTCGTGACTGGCTTGGGGGTTTTAAATGGGGATATGTGGACAAGGTCAAATCTATTTCCGCTTTCATGACTGAAGCTTTGGCTCTTAAGAGGGCTCTCTTATTAGCTATGGACCTTGGAAATGACAAGGTTATATTTGAAATTGATTGTCTTCCTCTGCTGTCTTGTGTTGATGCTAAATCTCCTGACTTATTCGATTGGAGTTGCAGAAGCGTTTTACATGACATTATTAGTCTTTTTTTGACAATGTTGTGTTCTCTTTGTCCTTTATCCCAAGAGGGGGAAACCGTGTTGTAAATCTTCTGGCAACAAATGCTTATAAGAGGGTGTACCCGATTGATTTGACGGAAAAACCTTAGTCGCCTCAGGGTCAAATCACAATTTACCACAAATTAAAATGCAATACAGTGCAAATAACTCGGGATCATTTTCTTATCAAGGAGCCTTTTATTTTGAATTCCCTAGGTTAAACTAAGTGCTAAAAACATGGTTAGAAAAAGGGTTTTGAAATTGATTTTCTCTAAACTAAAATTCATAAAAATATAAAGAAAGTAATTCTATTCTTTTTTGTATTTTTTGGATTATAGTGAAAGATGTTTTTGGATTTAAAAGGGATTAATGATGAATGCTCTTGGTAATGAAGAAGATGGTATCATTGCTTTAAAAAATATATATGGGAGTTAAACTTTCATTAAGTCTAAAGAACAACCTCAAGATAACACTTGAGTCCAATAATCTCAATTAGTAGTAGCTCCTACAAACATAGCAAACTACTACTCTTGAGATATTGTTAAAATCCACTTAATGTGTAATTTAAATTGGGATGATACAAATTGTTCTTCTCAATTAGAATGTTCTAACGAACCATTCAAAAGCTAAAATCAACTATGATTACTAATCACAAACATGACAGCAAGCATGGACACATAACAGCAATCCAAGTCTCACAACTAAATAATGATAAACCTAAACAAGGAAATCAATAGATAATCTAAGCAAAAGATTGAATTAAATAACTCCCCTATTAAAGCACAATTGCTCAAGCCACAAGTCTCCATCATCAAGAAGCAAAGAGTTTTAGCCACATATAGCTATGGGATCAACTCTAATACAATCTGGAAGCAAATCAGCCATGAGAACAAGCTTCGCCGGAATCTGGAATTTTCTCGCCGGAATCTGGAAAATCACGCCGGAAAATTCTGTTCTGATCTCTGAATTTGCGGGACTAGAGGAGGACGGTGGTAGACGGGGGAAGGTCGAAGGAGTGTAGGTCCGAGCTCCCTCTGGCCGAATCCTGCAACGATGGAAGAAGCTCCCTCTCTGGTTCGCGGTGCTCTGCGGTGGTGACAGTGGTGGTCGCTGGAAATGATGACTGGCGACGGTGAGGTGTAAGGAAGAAGAAACCGGAGTCGAAGGTCCCCCAAAATCGAAGGTCTCGCGGTGCTGTTCTATTTCTCCATCCCCCGTTCGTCTTTTCTTTTTCGTTCTTTCTGTTCGCCGCCCCACATTCTGAATCTCGGGTACTGTAGATGAATGATAATTCAAACCTAATCTCAAAAACGCCAAAAACGCAGAGTTTCTGCCTTGGGCCCTCTCTGTCATGCTTTCAGTTTTAGGGCCTTCGCTGACACTAATTGTTGGTCCTTCTCTGAAATGAATTCGATTTTTGGGCCCTTCTCTGACATTAATTTAGGACCTTTTCTGACATGCTTTCAGTTTTTGGGCACTCTCTGATAGTAATTCAGGACCTTTTCTGACATTAATTCCGGTCATCAAAAATCTCAAATTTCCTTCTTAAACACCTACAATGCAAGATTAAACACAATGTTGCATCAAAATTCCAAGAAATCATTTACATGAATAATTAATAAATTATGACCATTTTACCCCTAATTTCACTTAATTCAATACAAATGTCCCTAACTCAAATTAGTGTTTAATTATGCAATAATGTCCCAGAAAATGCATTAAGAATCCCAATTTAATCACGAAAAATCATATAAAAATATGGTTTGATCACCGATAGGGTGAGTTTTTCAACCAACACCTTCTTTATTGTCTCTACTAACCTTGGATGTTCAAAAGGTTGGAATTGTTGTGGATGGTGCTTCTCATTCTGATGTTGTAACGGAAGGAGAGTAATTTGATGCTGTTCTTCTTGTTTTTATTTCCTTTCTGGTTGTATCGTTGTTTATGTATTTCACTAGTGTTGCTTCTGGTGTTTATTTCTTTTCATGTACTCGTTGTAATGCCTCTGTTATAGTAATACAAGTAGCTTTTCTGGTGAAAAAAACAAAAAGAAAGGCCACACAAATCATCCACACCTCTCACCATCACACTCTCCTCATACGTACGTGGCCTTGGCTTCTCATTGTCGGGAACCTGTTCTCACTCGGTTATATTTAACGGCAAGCAATGTGGCGAATAAAATATTTAACGGCAAGCAATGTGGCGAATAAAATATTTAACGGCAAGCAAGCAGAGGCTCCACACTCCTTGAGTGATCTCAAGCCATGTGTCTTCCTTGGGCCCCACAGATATTTGGCAGCAAGACGTAACAATCATGTATTTATCTTGTGGTAGAAAAAGAATGTCATTATGGATAGCTAGGTGTATGGCACGGTGTCAATGTAACGGGTCTCACATCGGATAAGATGAGAAAGAATTTTGGACTATATATAATATGGAGTGCACTTCTGCTATCAGCTTAAATTTTTAATACGGTGGTTAATACTCATCAAGGTTAAGCGTGCTCAGCTGTTATCAGCTTAAACTTTTAGCAACACAGGCGTTAAGCAGGTTGGATAAAAAAAGAACTCGTTATATTTTTTATTCATTTATTTATTTTGCTTAGATGATAGTTCACTCTTTTTCTTTTTGTTTTGGGTTAAAGTTCGATTCTCCCCTTATAGATTAATTTCATACCCATGGAACAGTAATGTTTAAGTTTTTTAAAGCGGAGTTTTGCTCTTAATATATTTTATTTTAATACAATTTGAATTATCACGCTTGAAAATTTTGAACAGTGTTAAACACGTATATGAACCCACACATTAATGCCAAGTAATGATCGATCAAATGAGAATTAAATCATTTTGCTTTTCAAACACATATGTGTGTGTCTTCACACAAATATATAGACACACACATGTATTTGTGTGTGTATGTACATATGTGTGTGTTTGTATATATATGTATGTATATATGTGTGTGTTTACACACAAATATATATAAACACACACACACGTGTGTGTACATATATATATATTTGTGTGTGTGTGTCAATATATATGTGTGTGTATGTACATATATAAATACACACACACATATATACATATATATCTTATATGTGTGTCTGTCAATATATATATGTATGTTTATATGTGTGTGTGCATATATATGTGTGTGCGTATGCATATATATGTGTAGATATATGTACACACACATAGATATATGTATACATATATATACACATATATATTATATATAATAAGACCATTATTTTAATTAGATAGCGTGTAGAAAGAAAAAATTTAGTTCGGAGAGGTATGTGGTAGGAGCTTTTGATTCGCTTTTACTTATGTCATTTTAAATTTATATAAGGGCATTTTAGGAAAATATGTAAAATTAACTAATTTAACTTCTTTCCTTAATCTCCTCAAAATCAATTAAATATGTCTTATAATTAGGACAGGAGGGAGTATTATCTATACTATTATATCACGATTGATAATATCCAAAAAGCAACATGCGTACAAGACAAAACCCAGAGCAACATACAAGCACGGACTTCAAATATGTAATTAATTAGACCAATCATACAAAGTGATCTTATCTCCCATTCCTTTTTAGTTGTAAAACCATGAACCCTTAAAAGAAAAGGACAAAAATCGAAAGTAGAGACTATTCCCTTATGCCACAAAGACAAAGCAAAGAACTACAAAACAACTACAACCAATGTGCATGACAAAAAGAATCTGATGAAAGAAACTTCAAGATCGTAACATTGATACAGTAAAGGAAGTAGCCACGCAAATCAAGAAGAAATATATATATTCAAGAGGTGCATCGTTTTGTTTTCTTAAGGTTATAGGGATTAGGATTACATATAATATATATTTCAAATAAAACAATCTTATGATATATTTGGGATCCTAATTACCCTATCAAAATTCATATAAAGTTAACCAAAGACATATGGGGATTAGGATTACATATAATATATATTTCATATAAAACAACCTTATGATATATTTAGGATCATAATTACCCTATCAAAATTCATATAAAATTAACCAAAGACATATGGGGATTAGGATTACATATAATATATATTTCATATAAAACAACCTTATGATATATTTAGGATCATAATTACCCTATCAAAATTCATATAAAATTAACCTAAGACATATGGGGATTAGGATTACATGGTCTCTGTTTTTGCTAACCTCTTAGAAGAATAATTTACACAGAGTAAGAAGTAAGAGTAGAGGAAGTAGTAGAGGAGAAGAGGAGTATTGAGCGTTAGCTAGGGTTAGGCTAGACCTCTATTTATAATTTATAGTTAAGGTTTAGCTATGGGTTGGATTCTTTAACTATTGTCAACTCATCAATGGTTATATTAAATTCAATCAATCAATCATGGTGTGAATTGTGAATTTAATGTAACTTGGTTGCTAAGTAGATGACTTATTACCTAAAACCTCTTTCTTAGTGCACAAGCTTAAAATTCTTAAGGCAATTAAAATTAGGAGTATTCTGCCCACCAAGGCTAAAAAAAGGGATATTACTATTAATAATAATCTGGGGTAGTACAGGTCGATCAAGTAATATGGAATTATTTGAAAAGAGATAGAAGAATAATGAAGTAAACACCCACCAACTTATAGTTGATCTAACGGTGTAAAACCCCACTAAATTCCTTTAGGTTTTGAGTTCATTTCTCAAAAGAGACATCAAGGTTAGGAAGAACAGCCATAAACCCCGAACTGGATATCCGGATATAATATAAAAAAAATACAAGAATGAAGTGAACACTCAATGAAGTCATAGAGTGTGATCTTTTGATTAGTAATTTATCCAAAGATCTAATTCGTGCTACTCACATTAGTCGATCCCACCTAGTGTAATAAAGCTTTATTGTTGTTGTTGTAGTTTTGGACTTGACTTCTTTAATTTTCTTTTCCGTTCGCTCCCATCTCTTACACCCTTCATAATCATTGAATCAATATCTAAAGATCCATATTTAATATTTCATTCACATCCTTCTCTCCATTGTAATAATATTTTTTTTTATAAAATATTAATTATTCTGAGCCAATGTTCATAAAGGGAATAAATGATGAGAGCAGACAAAAAAAAAAAAAAGAAAATGAGAGAATCCAAGTCTCTTATGTTTTTATTTTTATCAAGATTTTTTAGATGTTTTTAAACAGGACATGTAGTTTTTTTTTTTTAATCATGTCATTATAATTTTAGTTGTTTTTTGATTAGGTTCGGGTGGTTTCAAATGATTGTTAAAAATAAAATAAAAAATGAAAAAGATCTGTATGGACTTGATAAAAAAATCTGACATGATAAAAATAAATAAAAACACTATGACAGGTGAAACTGTAAATAGTTGGCAAAAACAAAAACAAAATACTATAAATAGTTAAATAACCACATATTAATTAAGGAAAATAATAGAAGAAAAATTTTAAAATTGTAAAATCTCAGGTATTTCTTAAAAAATAAGTGAAAACCTTGATTTATGATTTTACAATTTCTAGAGTTCTTTTCATATCATTTTCCCTGTGAATTACGCTGAAGGCGTGATTTGATATGAAGCACTAAGATTCCTTTGATATTTTAAAAAAAAAAAAAAAGGCACTGAGATTCTAAATTATTGTTTAAAACAAATTATTTAATACCTAACCTATCTGAACGGACAAAATTGGCAGGTCATCTGGTCATGGGAACAAGGATTTTCTTTTTTAAAAGATTCGCCTATTTTCTGCAATATTTCAATACCAGTCATGCGAGCCTCCCTGTCCCTCCTCCCTCCTCACTCGGTATAGGAAGAGGTGGTTTCGAAGCTCGCGTTCGTCCATCAACGCAACCTAACTGTCTCTCGCTCGCACAATGTTAGTTCGCCTTCCTTTCCATTCCTGATTCCTCCTTTATACTACCAATTTTCCTTCTTCTTTACTCACTTCCTTCATCTTTTCGATCTTTTTCTCCTGGTAATTCCTTGACGGCGAAGATCTTTTTCTTCCATAGGTTTTCTTCATTTTTCACCAGCTTCGTCATGCTTTTCCTTCTTAACTCATTTCTCAGATTTGTTTTCGATGCATTCTGCGTCTACACATGCCTTTACTGTTTTCTTGGTTTTGTTTTATGTTATGCTTTTTTTGTAGTTCGATTCGCTGTATTGATGATTCTGATTCGTTGTTATAGCTGTTTTTTTGTTGTTGTTTTTGTTCACTGGTTAGATCTTTGCAAGTTCGTTCTGAAATCTGCTGAAAATGGCGAAAGCTGGCGCGTTGGATCTGGCGTCTGGTGTTGGAGGAAAGATTGAGAAAGCCGAAGTTCTGTCTGCTGTTGACAAGTATATGTTATATCCTCTCTTTTTTTTGTCTGATTTGAAACTGCGAGTCTCTGTTTCGCTTCTTATAATGGCGTTTCTCTGTTTTTTATGTAATGATGTTTTAATATGTATCTTCGAGAAGAGTCTTGTCTTCTCTCTGATTTGCACAGTAGGTTTGACTTCAATATCTCGTCTTATATTGATGACTGTAATTGTCCAGGGAGAAAAACTGTGGCAATTGTGTTGTCGTCTATTATCTTAGAAATGTCGAATGTGCGGAACCCTCCCTATTATGCTGGTCTTGATACGATATGCCATTGATGCGTAATGCCTTGATTGTATTTGTGGAAAACGACTGGTTGTCTGTCTATGCATCCTATTTAATGCATTATCTTACAGGCATGTTTTATTTTACATACCTGATGATTCTTCCTGTGGAATTAATGTCTTACTCCATTTTTTTCTTCTAAGCCGAATGATGAATGCGATACGTTCGGTGAAACTCTATATAGGTAAACTTCACTACTTGAAACCTATTCTAGCGAATCTTTGTGCTCCTTGCGTGATAGTGTACCGGATTTTTGCCTACACACAACTACACCTGCTAGTCAATAGGTTTTTGGGATTACCCTTAGGTAAACCGCTGGGGAAATTGGGAATTAGAATGAATTGGGTGATTTGGCCTGAGTTAGGTTGAATAGTGGTTCCTAAATTCCACACTGTGAGATTGATTTGAAGGACCAGAGGAAGTAGTATTAACCATGCCAAGTCTTGAACCCGAAACCCTATAGCACTGTGAGATTGATAGGGGTTGGTCTAATGGTAGAGGTGAACTTTTTGTATACCATCCTATTTATAAGTCTCTTTTGACCAAAACACACATACCAAGGAGAGTTAGTTAGCTCAATGATTGTGGGGTAAATTTTCAACTTTGCCCTCATTTATGGATGGGTATCTTTCAACTTTTTATTCTCTCTCTATTTTCATTGAGTATCTTTCAACTTTTTCTTCTCTCTCTATTTTCATTGGTATAATTAATATGGGTAAAATTGTCACAATCTCATTTATTACCTAAAAGAGGACTTATAAATAGGACCAAATTTTTTAACCAAAGAGGACTTATAAATAGGACCAGAGTGGTATGCGGTAGCCTGGTAAGTGCACGCTCACTTGTCCGAATTCTTGCTAGGACTTGGGAATTTCGTTAGGACCATTTATTGGGGCTCGATCCCTAGGAATTTTGTTGACTCTTATCAAGCTGACGGAGAAGAGGGATAATTAAATTTTGCACTAGGTGGCCCCTGCGCTACTTGACCAAGTACAAGAAAAAGTGATAAACAAAAGTGGGATAATTAAACTGTACTATTGTTCGACCCAAAAAAAGAAAAAAAAAAAAAACTGTACTACTGCGAAACCTTCGAACGGTTCGAAGCTATTCGTTTTAGCTAGGCCAAACTTCCATATTATCCATCCTATTATCTAACCACTCTGGTCTTATTTATAAGTCCACTTTGACAAAAAAATTTCGTCTTATTTATAAATCCAGTTTCATGTAATAAATGAGATTATGACAATTTTATCTATATTAATTGTACCCATAAAGATAGAGAAAGAAGAAACAACTTAAAAATACTCAATCATAAATGACGGCAAAGTTGAAAATTTATCCTCATAATCATTGAGTTGACTACCTCTCCTTGGTATGTGAGATTTAGTTAAACTGAACTTATAAATAGGATCAGTGGTAGTTCTTTTACTTCTCCCTCTTTATTTCTAATAATTTAAAACTATTGTAAAAGGTCAGACTGCAGCAGTTGCGACTTCATCCCTTCGAAAAAAGATGTTATGTTCATTTTTCCCTCTTCTAGTTCTTGATTTGTAAATCGAGATGTTGATAGTCTCAAGTTTTACTGGTTTGTATGTATGCATATAAGTAAATAAAAGTGTTATTTTGTTAAAATACCTGAGATTTTGTTGTTACTTTAGCTGATGCTTTTTCTACGGTCTGAATTTCAAATATATGTTTCAGGTATGAGAAGTACCATGTTTCTTATGGAGGTGATTTGGAACAGAGAAAAGCTAACTACACTGATATGGTGAGAACTTAAAAATACTCGTATTCAGCTATCAACATTTTGAAGTTTTTTCTATATCCTGAGCTAACCTTTGTGTCAAACTTTATCTGATTCTAGAGTGTACTTTGACAAATATATTAATATGTCTAAAGGATTCGAGTCATCCCCTTCTTCCCCAAGCTGGAGGAACTGTTCATGCATACTTTTGAGATTTCCTTGATGGTTTTGTCATGCAGCACCTAACTATCTTGTCACATTTTCAAGTTGAATTACCATTAAGCTTTATTGACATCTCTAATAGGATAAACTTCTGGGTTTTAAACTTCAGTATTATGTTTTTCCTTAATATTGTCATATAATATTGTTGATGTAATTTCTAAAATAAGATCTCCATGTTCCATGTGCCTTGCAGGTTAATAAATATTACGATCTTGTTACCAGCTTTTATGAATTTGGCTGGGGGGAATCCTTCCACTTTGCACACAGGTGTCCTTTGTTTCATTCTTGGACGGATTGTACAATTTAAGTTTTTTTTTACTCATTCATATTGCTACCCTTTTGGTTATCAAGATGGAAAGGAGAATCTCTACAAGAAAGCATCAAGCGACATGAGCACTTTCTTGCTCTACAACTTGGCTTGAAGCCTGGACAGAAGGTGTTCATATTCATTACTTGCATACGATTTACTGTTTTGGATTAGACTTGCGTATTGTTTCTGATATCTTTGCTATAAGGTCAATAAACAATAATATGACATCAATTTTTTCTTTTTAAAATCCTAAAGATTTAAAGTGAAGCTGTAAAAGCACTCACGTGTGAGCAAAAATGCACATTTGTCATTTGATTGTCAAATAACTTGTTGGTCAAAATACAAAAACTGCACCCAATTTTATTTTACACTTTTCATTAAAAAAATAACCTTGAAGCCTTTTTTTTTGGGTTTCAGGTTTTGGATGTCGGATGTGGAATTGGGGGTCCTTTGAGAGAAATTTCTCGTTTCAGGTTTCCGGAACTTCCTGTATTTTGTATTTGACTGTTGCATATTCGGCTTTCATAATTGGGTTTCACTCTGTTATTCTCCCCTGTTCAGCTTGTCTTTCGGGGTATAACGGATTATATTCAATAGACTCTACATAATTTGCTTCATGTTTTTAGGAAGAGAATATATTATAAAGAATTTATATGAAAAAAATATCCAAATTCATATTCCTTCTATGGAATCTCTCAAGTCATAGAGATAGTTTATATTAGTGGGGGAGGTGCAAATTTGAAATGATGTAAAGGAACGGGAATTTTACTCTGTACTGCTTAATTTGTCTTCCCTTTGTGGGTGAAATTGCCTTTACATTTTTTTCTCTATTTCTACAGTATGACATCAATTACTGGATTGAACAACAATGAATACCAAATAACTAGAGGAAAGGTATGCAATTCATTTTTGACCCTTTTGTTCTATCCTTGAATCTAGTTCGTTTAGCTTGTTACAAATTTTCATCATTGGTTTATTACGTTGTCTTGTCTCCCATGTTTCAGTTTAAATTGATTTACCGATAAAGCATTAAGTATATATTCATGACAATCTTATGGTACTTGTTTGACAATGTGATATTCCTTGTTCATAAAGGAATTATGCAGATTTCCAGACTGTTCTTAATAATGAATATTAGAATATACATTCTTACACCATTGTCTAACAGGAACTCAATCGCAGAACCGGAGTGGATAACACTTGCAATTTTGTCAAGGTTCATGTTTCAAAAATCGACTCTTATATTCCAGTCAATTGTTTTGGCGCAAGGAAAAAGAAAAATGTTTCAGTCAATTGTGCTAAATTGGACACCCCCAATATAGTGATATATTTTGATAATGCAGGCCGACTTCATGAAAATGCCATTCCCGGACAATTCTTTTGATGCCGTATACGCAATTGAAGCCACTTGCCATGCTCCGGACGCTGTATGTGGCAGTTAATCATATCCAACACACTTTCATCTTTTATGTCCTTTCTTTTGTTTTTATTTTAAACACTCGTCTCTCTTTTTTCTGATATGGTCAGTATGGATGTTATAAAGAGATATATAGAGTGTTGAAGCCAGGCCAATATTTTGCTGCATACGAGTGGTGCATGACTGATGCCTTTGACCCCAGTAACCAAGAACACCAGAAAATAAAAGTATGATACTGGAGAACTGAGAGATTTTATTTGACATTACCTATTCATTCTCTAGGTTTCAAATACTGAAAACAAAATTCATTAGTACAGGCGGAAATTGAGCTTGGTGATGGGCTTCCCGACATTAGATTGACCTCAAAGTGTCTTGAAGCTCTAAAGCAAGCAGGGTTTGAGGTGAAAACCAACCTGTTTTTACCTTTAACTCTTTAAGCTTTTTGTTTGAACTTTTATAAGATGAACAATCTAGTTGGCTGAGTGGGATGTTCGTTCCTTTTTAAAAACAAAGGTCATCTGGGAGAAAGATCTTGCGGTGGATTCTACTGTTTCTTGGTACTTGCCTTTAGATACAAGTCGCTTCTCAGTGAGTAGTTTCCGTCTGACATCCGTCGGCCGACTTTTCACTAGAAACATGGTATTGCCTACTGCCTATTGATCACCGTGGCTTAATTTATTTTCATATAAAGTATCTTTTCTGTATATGTCTCTTTGCTTAGTGTTATTCTATAAAATGTCTGCATGTTACTATAAGATACATATACTCTCTCATACATTAGCTCTGTTACTTACCCTATTGATTTAGTTAGTATTTTTTTATCGACCAGAGCTTCCTGAATATCTCTCTGCTGTGCTAATATTCAAAATCTTTACATTGGTTGATTGGCTTTGAATTTATTTGTAGGTCAAGGGACTCGAGTATATTGGACTAGCACCAAAGGGAAGTCTCAGGGTTCAACAATTTCTGGAAAAGGCTGCAGAGGGACTTGTTGAAGGTGGAAAGTAAGTGTTTCTTTTTAATTTATGGGTGACATTTCTATGCCACTATTAAGTGTTAACGGATTAGCTTTTTTGAGGATAGCTTTTACAATTTACAATGTAAGCATGTGAGAGGAGTTTTATCTTGACTTGCAAAAAATGGCTTCTAAAACCACGGTTTCAGAGTTATCCAAACACTCACTTAACTTAGAATGCTTTTGATACATAAAAGATCGATTTGATGAAAGAAAAAGGATGAGGGAGGGAAAATATTTTTATGCCTTTTTTGAAATGGCAGCTACCCATCCTTGTAGAAAAGAGCTTTCCTATTCCAATTCTCTTTTCCATCCTCATTTTATACCAAACGGGCCCGTACATGGATTTTTGTTTTAAATGAGTTAGAATTGAGCCAAGAAGAAATGATTTGAGCTGAAGTAATCATGCTGCACCTAGCCACGTGTTCTACCTTTTATCAGGCTGTAGAATTTGAAAAATACTCCTCCAATCCTTAATATAAGATATGTTTACATAATTTAATTAAATTAGTTAAGTTAGTTGTTATGATATATATTTTCTAAAACACTCTATTTAGCTTCCTTAATTCCCTCCCTCCCTCTCCTTGATTATTGTTGAAGAAGCATCAATAGGGGTAAATTAGGAAATGATTGATAAATATGAAAAGTATGTCTTATATTTAAGACCAAGATCAACTCTCCAAATATGTCTTATAGTATTAAGGACTAGAGGGGTACTTAGGTAAACAGGTCAATTGACATGGATTCTCTGGTTCTAAATATACAGAAGAACATTCTCTAATATCGGGATGGCTGTCCTGTATTATTATATTTCAACAGATCTATACCATTCAGATTTTATATGGATGGTTTTCTTTCCCCTTTTTTAGACATTTTAATGTTTCGTTTCTAAAAGAAGTAGAATATGGATTAAAAACAGTACAAAAATAAAATTTAAAAAGTTCCTAGGTGACATTTCTGATTCCCCCCCCCCGGGCCAAAGCTGAATTTTATTATTTGAGCGCATGAAAAACTTGGATCTGGCTTTCCTCCGATGCAAAGGACCGTCCGCTGCACAAAAAACACTTAATAATTTACCGCATGCGGTACACACACCGCATGCGGTATTAATTTATTAGGTAAAAAAACGCAGCGGACGGTCCTTTGCATAGGAGGAAAGCCAGATCCGAAAAACTTTATCAGAAACTTAACTTGAATGAATGTGTCTTTTTCTCAGGAGAGAGATCTTTACACCGATGTATTTCTTCCTGGCAAGGAAGCCTCTTTCAGACAATTGAATTGATGCTGCAGTGAATGAATAACTCTAGCAGATAGAGTTGTACACTTGAACGTAGTACAATCATGATAATAGTCTCTTCACGGTGTTTAGGGTTACTGACCTGGGACCAGCTCGCTTTCCGTATCTTTATGCTTTAATCATGTTTGACCTTCAAACCCTCAGTAATTTCACTGTTTGTTTCAATCTCATATAGTTTCTCATGTCTTTGCTATTAAATTCTTCGATTGAAAAATGATAAATATTCAATCTTTAAGCTAAACCATGTATATAATTTATTGTAAAAAAGTATTTATTATTCTAGTAGTAGGAGGAGGAGTATCATATCCTCCTTGTGTTTTGATAGACATTTGACCATTTGCCATACTTTCATAATACGTATAAAATCTGGGAGAGCTAACCCCTCCAACAATGTCAAGTTCCCAACAGGGATGGATTAGCTAGTACTGAGTAGCATCATTTCCTTGCGATTTTTATTAAAAAAAAAATTATAAAAGGGGTCAAAGGACCCCATAACTATATTTAACAACAGATTATTTATTATTTGGGAGAGGTACATTTAAAGTTGTTATTCTCTTCAATCTTTATCATAAAATTGGGGGAATTTCTGGTTGAAAATTTTATTTCTGAGGATTTAAATTAGAGCATTTGCACTGTGTTCACATAATTTACTTAGTATCTATACTTTTAGTGTATAAAAAATTATTAAATCTTTCTCACCAATTAATTTTTTAAGAAGATTTTTTTTTTGGTCAATTTTTCAGAATTAATTTGCACGTATTAAATATTTGTCCATGAATGTCCCTTGTTGAAATTTTCCTGATTATGTGCATGCAATGGACCTATTTGGGTTGGTGGTGGGAGCGGTGACTTATTTTCTATCTGACTTTTGTAGAAGCCTGGTAGGAAAAAAGTTAGGTTATAAATGTGATTTGTGTTTGGACTGATGATGACAGAAGTGACTTTTTTCCAAATTGAAGAGTATTTGGATAATTATTTGAAAAGTGAGTTGATATGGAAAATGACTTAAAATGACATGAATCATATTGAATACTACATATACTGATGTACATATTAGTTGTATATATTGAGATAATTGAAGATAAAAAATTTAAATTTAATTTAAATTTAAAAAAATGCGTTGTTCCCTGACTTTCTAAAACTAAAACTGTACACATTGGAATTTAATTTCAATTAAATTTAGGGAGAATTACGCACAGGTCCCAAGGATGACGGAAAAATACAATTAGGTCCCAACAAGAATTCACATTACACAGTGTAATTATATGTGAATGTAAAATGATCATTTTGGACAAGGGAAAAAACGCATAAATCGTCTGTCATCTCCCTCTTAATAGATTCGATCGACACCTGCGACAGTGTTGCTCGCGAGCCATTCGACCGAGAGACCAGCGTTCGAGCAAGCCATTCGACCGAGAGACCTGCGACAGCGTTCGAGTGAGAAGGAAATTAGTGTCTTTGTTTTTCCCCCTTCCTTGTTGGTCGCCGGTGGGATTGCGCGAGACTCCCTGCATCGTGTAAGTGAGTTTTTCAGTTTTTTAGGGTTATGTCAAATTATAATTTTCGCATCCTTCCTCTTATTACTCTTAGCAAAACGAATTTATGATCCATTTCTTCATTGCTGTGCAAAACTAATCTAGATTCGAGTGGGTAAGAATGAGATTGGACAAGGTATGCTTTGCAAAACTAATTTGGTTTTATCGGTCAAATGGTCGGAGTGATGAATTTGTCGCAAAACATTAAAAACTCGCCCGCGTGAAAGAAAGGCATTTGTTTGTTTTCCCATTTTTTATCTGCTTTTTTTTTCCTGGTAAGTGTTTTCTCAATGTCCTTTTTTTTGGCGTTCCGACTTTTTTAATTTCTTATGGAGTAATAACTGTACAAGGAAAAGCGCAAAAAGTTGTTGTTCAAAGAATCACGCAAGCAAATTAAAGATGGTCTAATAAGGGATTCCCGGGCAATTGTATTATAGGTTTTCTTAAAGTAATTTGGAATGGCTAATTTTATCACTACAAAGCAGGCCGGTGCTCTTGAAGGTCTTAGACTCTTAGGATTTGTTATCATCGCCATTGATTCTGTAGAGGTTGTGGATAACTGGATATTGTGCTTAGAGACCACATTTTGCAGGAACTTGTGCAGAAAATGATTGAGGAAATCCGGAAACTCATTGCTTTGAAGTTTGAATTGATTCTTCATTACAATTTATTATGTTCGTTTGATGAAATGTTTTGCCTGATAATCTAAGGTTTATATAAGGATTATAGCCATTATCATTTGTTTTTCCACACCTGCTTTTACAACAAACAAAGTATATATTTACAACAAAATATCAAAACCATGGTTTTTTCCATTTTTGACTTCCAGAGGCTATTTACAACAGACAAAGTATATATTTACAACAAAATATCAAAACCAGGGTTTTTTCCATTTTTGACTTCCAGAGGCTATTTACAACAGACAAAGTATATATTTACAACGAAATATCAAAACCAGGGTTTTTTCCATTTCTGACTTCCAGAGGCTATTTACAACAGACAAAGTATATATTTACAACGAAATATCAAAACCATGGTTTTTTCCATTTTTGACTTCCAGAGGCTATTTACAACAGACAAAGTATATATTTACAACAGACAAAGTATATATTGACAACAAAATATCAAAACCAGGGTTTTTTTCATTTTTGACTTCCAGAGGCTATTTACAACAGACAAAGTATATATTTACAACACACAAAGTATATATTGACAACAAAATATCAAAACCAGGGTTTTTTCCATTTTTTACTTCCAGAGGCTATTTACAACAGACAAAGTATATATTTACAACAGACAAAGTATATATTTACAACAAAATATCAAAACCATGATTTTTTCCATTTTTGACTTCCAGAGGCTATTTACAACAGACAAAGTATATATTTACAACAGACAAAGTATATATTTACAACAAAATATCAAAACCAGGGTTTTTTCCATTTCTGACTTCCAGAGGCAATTTACAACAATAAAAGCATAAATTCACAACATCTTTTGAGAATTTTGACAGCAATATAATTTCATATAATTTCAAAGTATTAAGTTGTATGAGTAAGTGGCTATTTGCACCCACTCATTGAACTTAATATCATATAATTTCATGTCCATGTGTATGCTATAATTACAACTTATTTCCCACCCATCAAAATACAAAAAGGGGTTACATGAAGTCACTTGCCCTAGGTGTATATAGACAAAATGACAAAACATTTAAGTCACCAAAAGCATGTACATATTATTTTCAGTTGGGATTTGGATTTTTGCATGTCTTCACTGTGTGTCAGATTCATGGCATCTACCACAATGATAATCCTTCTTGTTTTGAAATTGAGATTCAATTCGTTTTCTTTTTGGTCTCCCTGACGGCCTTGTAGTAATGGGAGGCTCCAAGAATGCCTGTGTTAACATATGTGTCACTGTCGGGGCATCAGCACGCGGATAATCATGTGTTGCAACTGGCCTCATGCTATTGGCATATATTTTCTCTTGGGCAGCAACTTTAAAGCAATCATCAACAAATGAGTACAAATTACCATTACAGTGC
This sequence comes from Acacia pycnantha, assembly GCA_025563575.1. Taxonomy (NCBI): domain Eukaryota; kingdom Viridiplantae; phylum Streptophyta; class Magnoliopsida; order Fabales; family Fabaceae; genus Acacia; species Acacia pycnantha. Next base: position 1,088,303 of record JAMWYP010000028.1, read on the forward strand.
TTTATGGCTGCACATGCATGTGCACAAGGAATTCCACTCATTTCCCATGCTAAACATGTGCATTTCTTTTGACAAACATCTACATTAACATAGCTTGGACCTACACCACATGTAGTTTGCACCGAAAACTTATGGTCTCCATAATATTGCACATGCATATTTTCAACATATGTAACTTGATGCAACAATTTTTTTTCAATATTGGGTCCAACACCGTTTTTCCAATTCGCCAAACCCATCTTGCTTGCAAGCAATTTTCGTGCCAATTTCTCTCTATGCTCTTGTATTAAAACAGTGACGGTGTGCTTCCTCTCTTTCAACATCCATGCATTGAAGGACTTGGCAAGATTAGTGGTTATGTTATCCCACCTCTTGAAAGGGAACTTACTAAGAGCCCATCGGTCTACATCCCCATTTGTCTCCACCCATTGTGCCAATTGTGGATTAAACAATGTTAATTTCCCCATCGCATCAATGAAGTCCTCGCGGAGCCTTGCATAGGCAATTGCATCAAGGAGCTTAAGTGCAGTGTCCTTGCTATATCCTGATGTTCGTCTCACACCTTTACTGATTTTCAAGAACTCGGCACTATAATTTTCCTTCAAATGCCGGTAGCAAAAAGCATGTCTCTCAATGACAAATATGTCTTTTACCGCACCAATAATGGCATTATTTCGATCAGACACGATTGTTATTTGCATTGATCCAGTTATTTCCTTCACAGTCCATAGAAACCAAGCTCATTCGTCATATGTCTCACCGCTAACAATGGCATATGCTAACGGAAACATTTCATTGTCTGCATCAAAAGCACAAGCTGACAACATTGTTCCCTTGTACGGGCTACTAAGATGACATCCATCAATATAGAGTATGGGCTGACATCCATCTAAAAGCCTTTAATCAAGCAACCATAAGTAATAAATAGCCTCTCAAAACTATTGTTTGATGAGGCTTCCCATTTTGCAACAGTGTTAGGATCACTTTCGATAAGTCTTTCACATATCCAAGGGATAACTCGGTAAGACTCTTGTACTCGACCATGTATTTCCATCAATGCTCTTTCTTTGGCCCTATATGCTTGGGAATAGTTCACTCGCACCCCATACTCTCTATACATGTCTGAGCGAATTTCAAGGGCAGTCTTGTCGATATTGCCCCTTAAACCATCCATTACAATTGAGGATGTCAAGGTGGATCGAGGTGGATGAGACATAATTAGGTTGTCCTGCGCTTGGTGGATGTGTTCACTTCGATATGTTCTGATTGTTAGGAGCTCTGTATCTTGATGTTCTCCTGATGAATATGCACCAATGTACCAAGGACAACCATCAACCTTGCACTTCACAATAACCTTTTGTTGATTGTTCTTCACAAAATGGTATGAAACTTGTGTGCAATGCTGTATTTGTATAACGTTTGACGAAGGGTAAGAGCATTAGCAAAAATCTGTCCTTCTCCAATAATCAAATCCCTCCATTTAGCATGATTCATTTATGGTCTTGGTGTTGGCACAATTTGAGTACACCATGTCACAGGTAGCAACTCTTCACTTTCATTTACTAAAAGAGGTGGAGACATGGACAATCCACCGACAAATCGAAACAAGTCATCATCCCTGCAATAAACCACAAGTTACAGTATTAGTAATGACAATGTATGAGGCCTCATTGAACACTTATACAAAAACAAATTAGCTTTGTTATAGCAACTAAACTTACAATTCTTCTTCCACTGCCATTTCAGCATTCAATGATGGATGTATATTGTCATTATTCCCTTTCTCTTCAATGTAAACATGCTTAGATTCTTCATTAAACTTTCTTAAATGATCCACCCCTTCATCATCTATAAGATCTACAAATGTTGATGGATCAAAGCTAACTATGAATTTCACACAAATGTCATTACTTTCTTTTCCCATCAGAGATTATATGATTCTTCGCAACTCATCATAGGTTGAGCCTTCCTTTATAAATTTTGTTCTTACCAAACCTCCATCATATTTACTTTCATCTCCCTCACCATTTAAAAACTTCCCCCCCAAATGAAAGAAACATAATAGATTTTTCCCAGAAGTACTTGCCATATTTCAGGACAATCTGCAACAAGAGGATTGTATTTACAACTGAAAAAGTATATATTAGCAACAATAAAAGTACGTATTTACAACAACTTTATTATCTTTTGTCAGAACTTTTAAATAAACCTTCCATCATCATATCAACCAGAAACCAATAAAAACATAGCATACCCTCTGTTACCCCTCTGTTACCTTCCCAAAAAACAAAGCATAATGTTTGAAAACCCTACCCAATAACATGAAACCCCAACTTCAACGGTAAAGATAAAGATGATATCTTTAGCAAAATCTTAGCATTACTTACGTAGGTACGAGCTTATAGTCCACTAATGAGCTCAAACTTCAACCCTTCACTCGCTGAATGCACCGAAAATACACCTAAAGAATAAATTATTCAACGAACAAAGAAGAGAAGATGACAGCCACAAAATCTAAGCTTTTCCTAAGACATGAAAATGTCAATGCCTTCAATGTGGAGATTCAATTCACCGCTGCTCACGTGTTTCTCCGTTTTTCCCCTGCTCCATTTTTCCCTTTTTGACAAAACCAACTTCTCATTCCTACGCACGTTTTTCCCCCCTGCTTGTTTCCTTTTTAATGTAGTAAGGGCAATAAGGACTTTTCCTATGATGAATTATTAACAATAAAGTCCTTGGGGACTTCTTTGTAATGTGAATTCTTGTTGAGACCTAATTGTATTTTTTTGTCATCCTTGACACCTGTGCGTAATTCTCCCTTAAATTTATGTGTCAGCGAGGAACAAATTGTAGTAATATAAACAAATTCAAAATCACAATTCATAGTACAAAATCATAGTGGCAAATACAGTAAGTTATAGGAAACCTCGTGGGCCTTTTCAGAAGCATGATAACTTTTTTGAGAGGAATAGACCAAAGCTCTGTGCAAGAGGACGTGACGCGGCGTTCCAGCCATGGTAGTTAAAAACTTGTTTTATCACTGCAGTTTTATGTTTTTATGATTTTTTTACGTTACGATTTTACGTTCTACGATTTTTCATTCTCCTTCCGTTTTCAGGTAAAATCTACGTTTTCACTACTATAGTTCCAGCTAAACGCTCCTCCTATGAGCTTCACCCAAGATGGAGCTCTTTTCAAGAAGCCTAGTAGATTAAAAGTTAACTCAAACACTTCTTATTGGGCTTTTTTCTCATTGGGTCTTTTGCTTAAACGCCATTAGAATTTTTACACACAAACGCTCAGTGAAAAGCCAACACAAACCAACAGGTGGTTGGTTCAGCAGAATGTGGTGCTGGATTCCCTTAAGAAGTCTAGGGTTCGAGCTACGGTAATGCACTTGTAATCCGCCTTGTATAGAGCTACCACTGTTGGGAGGGTCGTCTTTGTCACTGCAGAACCCGAATCCAGATTAGTCAGAACTGAAGGCTCAGATGAACCGGGTGGAATACAAAAAAAAAAAAAAAAAAAGCCAGCACAAACATGCTCAATAATGACTTTATGGTTAACGCGGTACGCTCAATTATTTTATGCGGATCATATTTTTCTTCCACTAAAGGGTGGCAAATATCTTTATTCTTTGATTGAAGAATGATTTTGACTTTGGACTAACTTTGAACAAAATTTGTTGGTTAAAGTATAAGTTTGGTTCTTCATATTTGTCTCTGATATCATTTTAATCCTTTAAATTTGTAAAGTGTACGTTTGGTCTCTTATTATTAACATCGTTAATTTGACTTAACGGAAAATACTGACTCAACAATTTGAAGCGACGATTGTGCAACTAAATGCTGACTAAGCATGCTTATATGTTAGTATTTTAATAAATTAATATTTTTAATCATTAATTAAAAAATATTTAATATTCACAAACTGTTTTACTCTTTTTCACTGTTTGTGAAGATTAAATATTATTTTTTTTCGTAGAAGAAGATTGAATATTTTTCAATTAATATATTTAAAATATTGATTTATTAAAATAGTAACATATAAGTATGATTGATCAGTATTTAACTGCACAAGCATCGCTTAAAATTGTTCAGTATTTTCTTTGAGGCAAACATAAAGGATTAAAAGTATACTTTAGCCAAATTTATTCATATTAAATTTGAATGATTCAATTTTCTTAAAAACAGAGCACGGTGGAATGGAATAAATAATAATGATGATGATGATGATGATAATAATAATAATAATAATAATAATTTCGTAACTAAAAAAGTGTACTCTTTTATAATAAAAAAATTGAATTTTTTTTTCTAAGAACTAGTTTAAATAAGAACAGTCTTCATAATATTAATTTGTTTTTATAAAGTTAACAATTTTCTCACTTAAATAACCGGTAAATTTATCAAATACAATGTTAGTTTGCTGATCCTCTTGGTCTTGATATGTTAGAGTAATTAATAGTATTTATTTAGAAAATTATCTATATTATGTTATTATTAATTTATTTGAATTCCAACAGCATTGGTTCTAAATACCAAAAAAATTCTCTTAAAATAATTTTTTTATAAAAAAATTGAAACTTGAGACTATTTATTCTACATCAAGTTCCTTTCCTCTTCATACCAAAAAAAAAAAAAAGTTCCTTGCCTCTTTTTGTTCAGATTTTATAAAAAAGAACAACACATGTGGAAGCTAATGTGTAAGAAATTTGTGCCATAGGTTTTATAAAGGCTACAGGAGAAAAATCTGCGTGTCTTTCACTCAGAGGCAAAGCATCATATGCTTTTTTGGGGAGCAAAAATACACACGTGGTTATCATTTTGGAGCTAAAGTCACATCCCACCATTATGTTACTATTCATTGTGATGAGAGAGAAATAGTTGAAGTGAACAGTAACATAACGGTGGGATGTGACTTTTGCTCCAAAATGATAACCACGTGTGTATTTTTGATCCCAAAGAAAACATATGGTGCTGGGCGCTCCCGAGGATAAAGCACATGTGTATTTTTACTCTTTTACCCTTTTATAAATAACAAGGATAATAATATAAAAAGTGAAAAGTTAAGAGATTAAGTCTCACCGAATCGGTTTAAGTTATAAGTGAATCAAAAGTTGAATAACTAAAAGATTGATTTTTGTTTTTTTTATAATTTTTCAAATTTTTCTTATGCTGTAAATTTGTAATTCCCTATCCCTTGAAAGTTTCTTATTCTCATCCCAAAAGTTATTTAAAGAAAAAATAATAAATATTATGACACATAATAAATTATTGAAAGAACGTGATAGTGATGAGTATATACCGAATGCCCTGTCCTGACTCTTCCCAGTGCGGCGGTCAATATATTCTCTGAAGTCTGAACTACTCTTTTTTAAAGCACTTGGGGCCAAAATAATTAAATAAACTTTGATTGGCTTTTCAAGTCATTTCTCTTACCACACAATTTGGCAATTTGAAAGAATATTCCTCCATGATCAAATAAAAATATTTATATTAAAACTTAGAAAAATTACACTGAATGATATGCGATTAAGAATGAGAAAATTGCACTGAAGCCTCAAGTTAGAGATAATACGATAAAAAAAATCATTTGAAATCTCCAATTTACAGTCAAGTCTTATAGGATATTTGGGGTAATATAATCCAATTATAAAAAGACCAAAATACTCCTAGTGTATTTTAGAAGACTTGGGAGTAATATATACAAATTCACAGGGGTATTTTGGTCTTTTTATAATTGGATTATATTACCCAAATGTCCCACATGACTTGATTGCAAAGTAGAGATTTTAAGTAACCTTTTAGTTGTATTTTCTTTAACTTAGAACTTTAGTGCAATTTCCCCATTAAGAATCAATATTTAATGGGGAGGACTATAAAAATAAATTATAAGATTGTATGCCACATTAAAATAATAATTTATTTGCATCTCTTTTTTTTTTTTTTTAAAAAATCATCTTTAGGAAAAATTAGAAACATAAGAATATCTTTGCTTTTAATCTTCGATTATAATGTTTTTTTTAATAAATTATTCCTCTTAATTTCATTAATTGAAAGAAAAATCCAAGAGTTATTTTTTTACCGATAACCCTTTTTCCTTTTTCCTTTTTTTTTTTAAATGTTTGACTGATTCTATTACAGACAATGAATTATTTATTAATTATAATTATTAAATACATAAATTCTTATTTTTATGGGGTAAAGCATCCATCCAAGTTTTAGCCTATGTTTGGTTTGAGGGAAGGTTAGGGGAGGGGAGAAATTTTTTTGACCAAATTACCATGGGAAATTTAAAAAATTTCATAACTTTTTTATATCGTTTTCCGCACATTAACTTTGGAAGCATGTCACATCATAGACATATCTGACTTTTCACACTAGGGAGGGCACCTCCCCTCCCTCTCTCACCTCCAACCAAACATAGCCTTAGTTAACATCAAAAAATCTAAGTGAATTGCATATGTAGAGTTTATCAAGGTCAAGATGTGTATGTTGACTCAGAACGCATACAAAAGTTCTTATGAATTATCCACCACCAAATTCTTTGCATCAACAATGAGATTTAAACTCATAATCTTGTAGGTTATAAGCTAACTCCTTATTAATTAGTAAGGCCTTTGTTAACTTCTTTTCTTGGCCATGTGATATTTATAAACTAGGAATCCAACAAATGTTCATTGGAATCCAAATTAAAACCCCTCTCAAACCAAAGCTTGAGGTGCAATTTTTTTTTTTTTTAATTTTAAAAATACCTTCAATCCCTTTTGGGATTGAATAACATTTATTCCAATCTTTCTTTTCAAGAAAAAAGGGGCCTCAATCAAATTCATACCTCTCTCTTAAAAATTGGGAAGCATAATCTAAAGAATTAGCACAATGATGAAAATGAAAATACCAATTAAATTAAGCAATATGTTACTACCTCAAAGTTTGTAGTCCATCTATAATTAGGATAGAAGGGAATATGTGTTTTTTTTTCCATAAAATCTAATGGACTTGAAATTAATAATCGGTTAGTTCCAAAAAAACTTCCTGTCAGATTAATATAGAGTGTGTTGTGCCTGGAGGTATGACTTGGTCTCAATGAATCCCTGAAACTCAAATCACCTAAACATTTTTTACAAAAAATATATATTTTGTTATGCATGTCCTTCTCATTTATTATGCTAATTTAGGGTGTTTAGTTGGCATAGTAAAATAATTCAATAAATCAAGTACTCCTTACTGCATAAATTTAATTGGGGGTAAATGAGCGAAAATGCACATGAGTTTTACCCTTAGGAGCGTCCAGCACCATGTGCTTTTTTGGGGAGCAAAAATACACATCAACTCTCAAAACTAGTGAAAAACTACCACCTCCGTCAGATTTCATAAACTGTTGTTAGTGACAACGGGAAAATACCAAAATGCCCCTTAACTCAAAAAAAAATGAAAAATGACATGAACGAAAATGAGTTGTATCGTTGAGAATGAGCTGCTAATCTCAAAGCCGTCGGGATCAAGAGCTGGACAACAACAATGATTTCACAAAACCAGATTTAAAACCGAAAATCAGATTCAAAATGAAACAGAAAACGGTGCTACAAAGGAAGTGAATCATCATCTGGAAAACCCAAAATCAGATTCAAAACGAAACAGAAAACGGTGCTACAAAGGAAGTGAATCATCATCTGGAAAACCCAAAACCAGATTCAAAATGACAATACCAGATTCAAAACCGAAAACCAGATTTAGGTAAAGCAACAGAGGAAGTGAATCATCATGTGGAAAACGAAAAAGCATGTTTTTCTGGGTAACAAACAAATCGAAAGAAGGCAACACCACCACCTGGGAATGCGATCTATGTCCAAAGGGGGAGGTCTATTAGCAGAGCAAGCCCACCGGCATTTCCAGCTAGAAATCTCCTCGGCCCAACCTCGACACCACGAGTTCCGCCACCGGCGACGTCGCGCATCCCTGAGACGAGAAGAGCTCCACCAACACCGGTCCCTCGCCCTTCTCCTCGCCGTCACGCTGCTCTCACGGACGACTACGAGCTTCAACCGTTTTGAGTCCGCTCTTGAATCATGTTCCCGACCACGACCATCTCCGTTGTCACTCTCATACAGCGTCGACAGGTCTCGATTGAAGACTGGGAACAGTCAAGGAAGACGCCGTCGGCAGCTTGGAGGGGCCGGTGGCGATGTGCCGAGATCAGAGAGTGAGGATTAAGAAAAGGAGAGAGGGAAAGGTGAAGGGAAAGAGATGGGTCGGTGGTGATGAATCAGGGACTTTGGGAAAAGTAACGGATCAGAGAGAGAGAGAGGGGAAAGTGAACGGTATTGATGTAAATTAAATAATTTAGGCATTTTCATTATTTTAAATGATGTGGGCCCCACGTGACAAAGTAACGGCAGTTAATCAAATTTGACGGAGGTGGTAGTTTTGCACTGGTTTTAAGAGTTTATGTGTATTTTTGCTCTACAAAAAAACACATGGTGCTGGACGCTCCTAAGGGTAAAGCTCATGTGCATTTTCGCTCCTTTACCCTTTAATTGGGTAACCTGGATTTCAACTTACATGAATCATCGTATGGACATCTCTATTCGCATAAACAAACATTTGGACATTTATATCTTTTATTTTTGACATGGATTGAGTTAAAAGAGATCATTTTCCATTTATTTTATTTTTCTACATAAAATATAAATTTATTCCATTTTTCTTTTATAACATACCAAACAATATTATTTCATTACATGTCCTTACTAATCTCTGAATTAAGCATTTAGCTTAGATGGCTTGTTTGACATCCAAATATCTCTCACTTATTCAATTGTCATCCTAACGACCTTACACTATCAGACCAATCATATGTTGGTTAATTAATTATAGGGTAAATATCCATCTGATCCCTCACAAAAAAACACGGAGCCCATTTTGGTCCCTGATAAAAAAATGTCATTTTTAGTCCATAAAAAGGATGAATAAGGGTCGATTGATTGACATTTTGATCCCTCACAAATTTCCAAAAGGTCATTTTTAGTCTCATAAAAATGATGAATAGGGGTCGGTTTTTTTGTCAGGGACCAAAATGGGGTCCGTGTTTTTTGTCAGAGACCAGAAATGGTATTTACTCTTAATTATAATAACATATAATAATAAATTATTTAAAAAGAACGTGATATGAGTATAATATTATGATACCAAATGTCTCCTTCCTTGTCTCTTCCAAGTTTTCCGAGCTAGTCTTCTTATATTAAGACGTATGGCCAAAATTACCACACAAGCCAAGTTTACCAGTCGTCTTCTCTCTGCCACATAAATTGGAAGACTATTTCTTCCATCAACAAATAAAAAATATATATTTGGAAGCCATTGTTGAAAATTTTATACTATAGAACAGGGAAAAATTACACTGAACATGTAAAAATAAATGATTTATTATGGAGAGTAGTGGGATTAAGATGAATGTAACACAATAAGATTTCAAAATATTATATTTTCACAGTCTCTTTACTTTTAATATATTTATTTTAAAAACATTTTATTTTATATCTCAATGTTTTAAAATATTTTGTAATTTGTATCTGTTTTTAACATTTATATATATTTTGTATCTTTATTATTTTAGTTGAGGTGGCTGGAGGAGAAACTCTCAAAATTCCCCTTTTTTATGTAGTAAACGTCATTCCAGGTTTTCTTTCCCTGTATTCCTTTCTTGCTTGAGTCATTTCCCTATCTCTACCATATGAGAATCTAACAAATGTTCATTGCAATCCAAATCCGATATCCCCTTTCATCTCAAAGCTTGAACTCCAAATTTAGCTTTGGAAATACCTTCCTTATGTGGCTGGATAACATTTTTTTTATTCTTTCTTCTTCTTCTTCTTCCTCCTTTTTTTTTTCTAGAGAAAGAAAAGAAACTTCTCAATCAAATTGAAGTTCTTGTCTTAAAGAAACAGAAAGTCTAACCTACAGACACAACATGACATGCCCACCAGCAATTCTTGATGAATTTAATTTCTACAGCAAAGTCAATGACGTATTAAAAAGTATTAAATATGTACACATATGGTCAATACAAACTGCCAGCCACGAATGCCCACCAGGAACGAGGGAGGTGGGAAGAGGGAAGGGGATATTTTCCCTTGGCTTTCATCTTTTCCCTCAAACCAGGGTCACGAATTTAATTTCCCTGTAATTTCAGGCCTTTTTTTGCTGGAATAGTATCAGGCCATTACTATAAGCACTGTAAAATTAATATTCAAGTTGTAACAGAACAGAAGAAAGAAAATGAAACTCAGTCAAACACAATAAAAAGTTAGGGTTTCTAGTGAATTGGTATTCAACATTTTCTCCAAGAATCAAGAATAATATTGTGTGTATTTCTTATACACGCCTATTTGTCAAATATTAAGAAACGGATTGATAATTGAAAATCTCTAACCATAGCAAGATCTAATACCTTTCCCCTCTCTTTTCACTTTATCAATCATTTTCTTCCCAAAAATCAAACAGAATACAAAATTACGTCAACGGTCTCAAAACTCCCCGCCGTAGCCGCCTTGGGGCCACAATGGAGCATCTGCATCGACGAGGAAAGGTGGAAGCCGGCGTCGTGATGGTGGTGGTAGTGGTCGCAGTCGGCGTCGGCGTCGCCGGAAACGGGGGGAGGATGGTAGTACTTGCGACCTGTTTGTGGACAGTTGGAATGAAATCTGGCGACGATTCGAACGCCTTGATCGAGCATCTCGACGAACTTTCCCATACTCATCTTGATCGATCGATTGATGAATGAAAAACGAAACAAAAATCAACGAATCGAATCGAATCGAATCAATCTCCGAGAAAATAAGGATGTTCTCGGAAAAGGAGAGTCGAAGGGAAAATTTTGAAGGATTAGGAATTTATGCTAGAAAATATCCCAAATGAGGACGTAGAAAGCCATTCAATGAAGACGAAGTCTGAGTTGTATTGAGCTATGATCTGAGGGGGGCCGTTTATATAGCTGTTCTCTCTTGTTTTCACCCTTCTTTCTTGGAACCGCGTTTTGCACTTTTGCCCTTATTTTTTACCTTAATTATATATCTTCCTCTGTTGTTTTTCTTTTCCTTTTAGCATTCTCTGAATGCCTTTTCTTTATTTTTAATCATATATCTTACTCTGTTTCTTTTGTTTTCCTTTTATCATCCTCTATGTTCTTTTTCTTATAAAATATTTTAAAATTAAAATATGAAATACAGTACTACTTTCTGTCTTAAATATAAAACCTAGTTGACTTTTTTTTAAAAAAGATTAAGGAAGCTAAATAAGTTACTTAATCATTTTATATGTTGTGCATCGTTAGATTATATCTTAGTTTATTGGTCAAACTAAATAGTTTGAAGAAAAAGATAAAAATAAAAATATTTTAAAGTAATTTAATTAACTTCCTTAATCTCTAAAAAAATTAAGTAAATCTTATAATTAGGACCGAAGAAAATATAAACTTTAGTACTATTTATGCCAACTTACATCAGCTCTTTTAAATAGTTTAGTTTTTGTTGTTGTGAGGAATAGTTTAGATAAGTTGAGAAAATGGGTGCTTTGGCAAGATTCTTCGAGCACAGGCGTAGGGTGAGGGAAGCAAATTATGAAAATCCATGGTGGGGCCCTTTGAGAAATATAGAAAGTACAGGGACTGTTCTGCAAGATAAGACTTGAGCCGTTGAAAAAGGCAAAAGAAAAGGAAAGAACATGGAATAATCGCCGCGTGATGCCCGCCAGTGGACGCGAGGGTTTGCTTTCGCAAGTCTGTTGTGTTAGGTACCTCAATTACCAATATAACCCTCACTTTTCTATTTTTTTTCCAAATGCCCCCAATTTTTCTCCAAAATAACGTGATTGTTTTTTTTTTTTTTTGGCAAGAAAATAACTTGGTTGTTTATATTTTAGTTATTAAAACCAAAACCTTTCGACCACAAAATCATCGAACATGTTATCTAATCAACTCGGTCCGACAGGTTTAATGCTTATTCAAATTTTCATAACTTCAAAAACTCATAGGTAATTTTACATATTTTCAAAAATTATAGATAGAGACTCAGAAAAATTTGAGATGTCTACTTTCTAAATAAAAAATATCACTAACAAATATAGAGCTAGGAATCAGGGCCGGCCCGTGAAAGGCTAGGGCAGGGCCTAAGGTAAGAAAAATATTTTTTTTCAAAGTTGGCCCGAGAGCACCAGGGCAGGAAATTACTATTCTAAATTTTAACTATTTTTTCTCCGTTTTTTTAAAGAAATATAATTAGTAAATTACAACATGAATCATCCAACAACACAATCACTAATTTATAATCAAAAGCAAACTATATTTACAAATAACTCATATAAAACATAAGAAGTATACCACTAAGCGACATTAGTACGATGACTATTCTTGTCGTCATCTTCGCCACTATCATCAATTTTAACGATATTTGATTGTTCTTCACTTTGAGTAGTAGCCTCTGACTCATGAGTGAAAATATCATGAATTTATTCTCCCGCATCATGAACACATCTATAATCTTTATTTGCAACAAATAATAAACCAAATCATAAAATTATAGTATAGTTATTATGTATTTGTAGTCAAATGGATAAATAACTCTATAACAAATACAATATATATATATAAATTAATAAATTAAAAAAAAAAAGCTACGGTAAAAATGGCCTGCAAGATTGGCTCGAGGCCCTCCAGGGCCGACCCGTTTAAACCTGAGGCCCTCCAGGACTAGCCCTACAGGTCCAAATTCAAATATCTCATCTATTTTTCAAGCCCGACCCTTGATGGGCCAGGGTTTAAATAGGCCAACCCGATGGGCTCGGCCGGATTTCACGGCTTGAAACAAATATTATCATCTGATCCTCAAAAAGCCTAGAGATGTAATTTTTAATCATTGTCCTTAGTGTTTCTAAGTCTCAAATATTCAAATTCCACCTCTTTACATCTCAACCTCATCAATAATTAAATCTTACTTAACTCTAAACCTCAATATTAAAATTTGGGATGTTACAATTGAAAACTTGAGTATTGCAATTAAAATTTATGCCAACTAGCATCGGCTCTTTTAAATTTTATATATATATATATATATATATATATATAGTGAGGAATAGGTTTAGTTTAGAGAATGGGTTCTTCAAGCACGGGCGTAGGGTTAGGGTAGCAAATTATGAAAATCCATGGTGGGGCCCTTTGGGAAATATATAAAGTACAGGGACTGTTCAGCAAGATAAGACATTAGGCGTTGAAAAAGGCAAACAATATAAAAACATGGAATAATCGCCGCGTAATGAGGACCACCAGTCGAAGCAAGGGTCAATGGTTTAGCAAGTCTGTTGTGTTACGTTGCTCAATTACCAATATAACCCTGACTTTTCTATTTTTGATCAAAATACCCCTAATTTTTCTCCAAAATAACGTGATTGTTTTTTTGGCAAAAAAATAACTTGATTGTTTATATTTAGTTATTAAAACCGGACCGATTCAATCACAAAATTGTCAAACAAGTCATGTAATTAATTCGGTTCAACCAATTTGATTGATTCAATGTTTATTTAGATTTTCAGAACTTCAAAAACTCATATATAATTTTATATATTTTAAGAAATTACAAATGAAGACTTCATAAAAAAATTTAAAATGTCTACTTTCTAATGTAAAAATCATCACTAAAAAATCTTATCATTTGCTCCTCCAAAAGCCTAATGATATAATTTTCAATCATTGTCCTTAAAGTTTCTAAGTCTCAAACATTTAAATTCCACCTCTTTATACCTCAATCTCATCAATAATTAAATCTTACTTAACTCTAAACCTCAATATTAAAATTTGGAATGTTACAATTGAAAATTTGAGTATTACAATTAACAACTACCCCATTTTAGTATTATATTTTATAGATGGTGACGGTTAATTCTTAATAACCATTATGTATTTGACAATTTTTTTTTTTAAATTTATTATCAACTTAACGTTTATTAACTTAGAGCCGTTATTTATTTGCATAATCTTCTATTAGTTACATGTTTTACTTAATAACCTTATGTATTTGTATTAAAGATCCTAACCATGTCGCCTCCTTTGCCATAGCCAACGCCTTCGCCCTCCGCCCTCTCCACCAATCCATCTTTTGCACAGAATGACGAGATGACACAAGAAAAAAGAACACTAGAAAAGGGTCATATTATCATGAAGGAGGTCCAGAAAGCAAATTAATTAAGGGAGAGGGGAGGAAACTTATTGTGTGATGGAACACGAAAGGACAAATTATGAAATCTAACAATTTCATTAGTTGCCTTGTTAATGTTGGAAATTATACCCTAGGGGCAAGTCATTGTACTTTAAACGTTAATGTCATTTAAAGTATTCTCCATTTAGTTATCATTTCATTTGTATGTTTATAGTGATAACTATATCCTTAGACATATCATATAAATTGTCCTAAATGTCACGATCGGTCATCTATACGGAGCAAAGATGAAATAAGATCGTATGACTTGATGAGTATGGAGATACGAAATGTAATTGTATGCAGTGTATTGATTAAAAAAACCTAACGAAATGTAACTGTAGAAAGAAATATAATGTAACAGTTGATGATTATGAAGCATTTGTCTATTTATGTTATTAAAAACTCGTGAAATGAAATTTATATTTTATCTAGAAAAATAAATGAAAAATAATCTTTTTAATTCTATCGAGAGAAAGAAGAAATTGTATAAATGCCTACATCTTGATTCACATAAAGTATAAATGTCCATACATTCATTCGACATTTGAGCAAAAAATACATTCATTCGACATATAAGTCTAAATTTGGATTACGTCGTGGAAGGCTCATGTTTGCTATTTGGCTTAACTGCAAGCAAATGAGTTGTCACAAGTAGCATAATAATATTATTCTTACAAGGATTGAGACCAAAACGAGCTAGTTAGTTAAGAATAAATATGCCTACGCATTTTTATTTATTTATTGTTTTGCAAATTTATAATGGGCACAATATCATTTTCAAAAGTCAGTAAAATAGGGTGAAAATGTGTTAAAATGATATCAATTTTCTATTGTTAACAATTCAAAACTATGTAGTGGAGATTACCTAATTTGTTGTAATCAGAATTATATCGGATTAATTGATTATATCAACCAAATATCTGAAGAATGAGTAGTTAGGATGCGGCTTTCCTCCTTTGCTCCTTGCGTTTGTTGTGCTCCTTTGCTTTTAAACGGTGTCGTTTTAGCGTAAAACACAAGCTAGTGCCTCTTCTTTTAATATATATTTTTTTCAGAGTGCTGACTGGTATTAAGAAAATATTTAAGGATACTGAATGGTACAAAAAAAAAAAATTTCATGATGTTGAAAATATATTTTATAATCTTGAAAAAATATCCTATATATATTTTTAGTACGAGTCAACACCCTGAAATATTTTTCAAAATCCTAAAATAATTTTTCAAGATCATGAAGTATTTTTTTTAGTACCAGTCAGTATCCTGAATAGTGGCGACACAAGGGGCTAAGGGTGGCCCCCGCCCCCCTAAATCTTTTCTAAAGAATATATATATATATATATATATATAGGGTAAAGGGGCAAAAATGCACATAGATGGTTTTCTAAGACCAAGTTTTAGGGACTCGCATAACAAGGCATTTGTTTGATGGTTTTCTAATTCTCTCATATGGTTCTATGGGTTCGTGTCGCTCCTTCAATCAAAGATTCTGTATTAGCCTAAGGTTGCAGTTTTATTAACTCCATGATGATCCTTCCACGACCTGCGTTCTGCATTTTGGAGGAACTGAGTTTTCTTTACAATTATCATTGGACTTTTAATAATTGTGGCAAGACCATATTTGGTGTTTTCAATTGAACAATGTTTTGCTCAAGTAAAATCCACAGTGCCTGTATTGATCTGCCTATTGATGGGATTTGGATATTACAGAGGAGTCATTTATAGAGTCCAAAGAGTAAAATCCGCATATTGACTTTTGAAAAGGATATTGCATCAGGTGCTAGCAAGTCTTCAAAGAACAAGGACATGAAAGAAGGACATGGAGGTGACTAGGAGCTCACAGATTGAATCACGTTAGAGAGAATCTACAAGTTGATGTGGAGAAGAATGTTATCAAGAGGAATTTTGTATTATTTTTGTTAACCAGAAAACTATTCAATTTAATTCACCTTACCCCTTATTTTTGTATTGTTCAAATTGCGTACATTTGAGATAAATAGTGTTTAACTTGAGGGGCGTGTTAGAAGTAGATGATTAACTAATTAGTTAGTTAGGAAGTTAGAGCCTAGTCTATATATAAAGGGTCTTAACTATTGAGATTATAGTGTTGGATGTGGAGTCCTCAACCTAGAGTGGGAGTTAACTTGGCATTTAACTTGTTCTCTCTCCTTGAGAAAGTTAACTTGGTTTTCCTTCAAGATTATCCTAATAGATTTAGGTAGTGGGGATCTTGGGATAAATGTTTGGGGGGCCAAATATATACTTATTAACTAATTAAGAAAAAAAAATATTTGGGGGCTAAATGTATAAATATTTGGGAGAAATATATAAATTTTTGAGCCAAATGTATAAATTCTGCATAAAAAAAATCTATTTTATATTAAATATTTAGGACTTTTTTTTTGGGCCATGGCCCTTAAGAAGATCCGCCATTGGATTTAGAAAAATTTTAAGAGTTAACCATAAGGGTTACTCATTGTAAGAGCATGTTGCTCTTTTATAATAATACATGATTATCATCTTGATTCTTCTTCAATTACATTTGTTAATAAAAATGGGAGAGAAAACAATAGAGGGTAAAACAGAGCATATAGGTAAAATCAGTCAATTATAAAATTTTGAATTGGATTACTTGAGGTGAATTAGAATTTGTCATATTTAGAGGCCTAGTTCAACATTTGGATATTTTAAAAGGTTTTTAATAAGATTTTTCCTTTTTTTTATAAAAAGAGCATAATTTATATCAACATTGAAAATATAAATCAAACAACTTGATGATATATCAATTACTTAAATGATTATATAAATATAAAACTTGGTGAAAAATAAAAATTTTAAAAATGAATTTAACCGTTGTTAGTTAAATAATATATTGAAAACTAAAGAAAGATACGATCATATCATATATGAATGATGGGCACTTTTAGTTTTGATGGTAGTTATTTTATAAAAAAAAAAAAATTATGAATATAACTTACAAGAGATAGTGTAGGTTTGGTTAGAGATAATTTAGCATTTTTAAATATATATTATTATATTCGGTCTTTCTAAGTAACTTTAATTTTTATGGCCCTTTAGAATAAATATTATTTTCTCTACTTCCTTTATTTTAATTTTACCTAAATTGAATTTTAATTGAGGGTTATTAGCAACTATGATCCAATGGTGATAAAAATGGAATTACGATTAAAGACTTTTTTTAAAAAAATTATATTTTTTCATCCAACACTCTTAAGATTATAATATAAAGGATAATATCCTTAAAGCAAGGCTCAATTTGAGGATCTAAATCTGGATTAAATAGGATTATTTTAAATCAGCATAAAGTTTGGAAAAAAATCAATTCTTCATAAAATTTGAAATTAGGGTGTGCGCTCCCAGAATGAGTTTTTTCTTAATTTCTATTCCCAGGAACAAAATTGGATAGGGATTGTGTTTGGTAAATCCGGTTTTTTTGTTCCCAGGATGAACCGGTTTCTTTTTGTCTTTGGGAATAAAAAAAAGAAGCAGAAAATTTTTGCTTCTCTATTCCACGGCACAAAGCCAGAATCTATTTTTCCCCTTCTCTCGATCGTAACACTGACGAAGCAAAGAAATTCCAATCACCCTAAGCGACGGATCAACTACCCTCCCCATCGCCCCCCCACCGCATAAATAATTTTTTGAATAAAAAAATTACATAAAAAAAATGTGTTAACAAACATAATTCTGATTCTCGGAGTAAAAATAAAATGAGTTAACAAACGTAATTCTGATTCTCAGAACTTTTCTCGAGCACGAATCGAAAAAAGCTTTTATCTCGAGAATCGGGGTGTGCATGGCAACCATTACATTCCCAAGATTGTTTCGAGATGAAACGGTTTTTGATTACGTGCCTTGGAAGAGTTTTGAGAATCGAATTACGTTTGTTAACTCATTTTATTTTTACTCCGAGAATCGAATTACGTTGTTAACACATTTTATTTTTATTTATGTAATTTTTATATTAAAAATTATTTATGTGGTGGTGGTGGTGGCGGCGGTGGCGGTGGCGGTCGTGGTGGTGGCGGTGGTGGTGGCGGCGGTGGCGGTGGTAGTAGTGGTGGCGCGGTCATGGTGGTGGCGGTGGCGGTGAGGTGGGGGTGGTGGCGGTGGCGGCGGCGGCGCGATGACGATCGTGGTGGTGGTGGCGATGAGGTGGCGGTGGCGATCGTGGTGGTGACAGTGGTGGCGATGAGGTGGGGGCGGCGGCGAGGGTGGTGGTGGTGGTGGCAATGGGGGTGGTGGCGGTGAGGTGGGGGCGGCGGCGGCGGAGGTTGTGGTGGTGGTAGTGGCGGTGTGGTGGGGCGGTGGTCGTGGTGGCGGTGAGGTGGTGGTGGTGGTGGCAGCGGCGGTGATGGTCGTGGTGGTGGCGATGAGGTGAGGGTGACGGCGAGGGTGGTGGTGGCGGTGGTGGCGATGGGGTGGGGATGGCGGCGGCGGTGGGGGTGGCGGCGGCGGTGGCAGTGGGGGTGGGGAGGGTAGTTGACACTGCGAAAGGTTTTCGAGAGAAAGAAGAGAGGTTGTACGTTGAGGAATAAATTCTGATTTTGTGCCCAGAAATAGAAAAGCATGAATTTTATGTTTTTTTTTTTTAAATTCCCCAGCACAAAAATTGAACAGGTTCATCCCGAGAACAAAAAAAAAACGGATTTACCAAACAGATTTCTCATACATTTGTGTTCCGGGGAATAGAAATTAACAAAAACACATTTGGGGCGTACTACGCAGCGCCGGTGTTGGGAACAAAATGGTCCTCATGCACACCTTAAGACCGTGTTTGGTTGAAGTGGAGTGGCTATTATTTGTTGACTATTTCTTCCAATGTTTATGTAAAGGACTTGACTGGTTGACCCTTCAACTCCATTTCCATTGGTTATTGCATCACGCAATTTTAATAACAAGTCAGGGGTATAATTTTAACTTCTTCGATTGGGTGTCATCACGCGGCAAATAATCAACGTCAAATATTTAATTTTTGAAGGACAGTCCTTGTACTTTGTTTATTTTTCCATGGGTCCCCCTCTTTGATTTCCACAACATTTGCTCCCATAACCCACCGCCTATGAATTAGAGCGGAAATCGGGTTAAGCGTCAGCCGGCCGTTAAGCCACAGTCTGTGGGGCTCAGGGCAGAAAAATATATCAGAATTTTGAAATTGGCTGCTGGTAGGCCCTGTAGGCCTCGGGCTTAATCAGTAGCCCTGCAGGGCCTCAGGCCGGCCGTTAGGCCGTTTCTTTGTAGCATTTTTTTTTTAAAAAAAAATTAATTACCTAAACTTCCACTTAATGAATGTATTTATTTGTAATTACTTACATTTTCTTAGTTTAAACTATAACCCTTTTCTTTATGTTTATTATTATTCTGTATTAAAACACATAATTAGTTATTATGATTTTTAAAGAAGTGATGTTTTCATATTAAATAAATACATACTTTGGTATTACAATATTATATAAGTAATAAATTATAAATATATTTTGTGTAAAATAAGTATAATTATTTTTACACATCGAGTAAAATCATGTAAGATCGAAAGAATCTGAGACACGCACAAAATTACGAGAGGGAAAGACATTTTTCGTGGGCATACACAAAGGAATTCCTTTGTTTAATTTTTTAAAAAAAGAAAAAACATATTCTTTGTGTTTATTTTTTTTTATTACGAATTAATAAATGTGTTTATTTGTTGAATGATTTATATTGTTTAGATATTAATGTTGATAACATTTATTTGATAGATTAGAACTTTAATGGTTGCAATTTACTAATTATATTTCTTTGAAAAAAATCGAAGGAAAAATAGTTAAAATTTGGAATAGTAATTTTTAGGCCTGTAGGGCCGGCCCCAGCTACTGTACTATCGGGCCGGGCTTTGAAAAATAGATGTTTTCCTTACTCCAGGCCCTGTAGGGTCGGCCCTATTGGGCCCAGGCTCTGTAGGGCCAGGCCCTGTCGGTCCGGGCCGGCCCTGATTTCCAGCTCTACTATGAATAAAGTATTAGTACCCCACACTAACAAACACTCAGAGCACATGTGGTTGAATTCCATGCATCAAACGAGTTCACATTACATAAACATAATTATGCTTTTTTGGTGTTCGAACCTATTTTTTTATTTTTTATATATTGTATTCATTTATATTTAAATTATATGTTACTTTCTGATATATTTTTGCACTCAGTATCTCAAATTAATTAGCTTTCAGTTATGCATTTGTCTGTAATAACGGTTGTTACGGACCTAGATAAGGCCCAATCACATGGAGGCCCAATCAAGGGTAGGCACATCAGATCCGTCATATCCGTAACCCTCAGCCATACAAGCGGTTTGGACATCCGTGTTCTACACCGCAACGTGGCGCCGTCCGTGGGGAACGATAAATTTCGATTCCTTGACCAATGAGGGTTAACACCGCGTACAAGCCCAGCGGCAATGGAGATGGTTCGAACAACCGAGAGCAACGTCAACCACCCCGGCAGCCCACAAAGACACCGAGCAGCCAACCAACCCTATCGGTGGCAATGAGCGAGACAATGAAGACCGGCTATCACAAATGTAAGAGCGCCTTGAGGAACCTCGTGGCCCAAATCAAGATCAACCTGAAGAGGGGAACGAGTCCGAGACGGGTTCATCGGCAGCGCGGGACATCGCCGTAAGCCACGAGGTCCAATCCAAGAGTAAGTCGGGAGACCCCGGTCCATAATCCGGACTTCCTTACACTCCATAACGGACAGCTCGCCATGATGAAACGCATCGAGAATATGGACAAACGTTATACTCTACAATTTCATCGAATTGACGAGCGGAACCGGAGAAGGGAACCTAAAAGCACCAGCTATGATCAGGATG
This sequence comes from Acacia pycnantha, assembly GCA_025563575.1. Lineage (NCBI taxonomy): Eukaryota > Viridiplantae > Streptophyta > Magnoliopsida > Fabales > Fabaceae > Acacia > Acacia pycnantha. The sequence continues at coordinate 1,109,421 of JAMWYP010000028.1, forward strand.
ATAAAACGTGGGAACCCGACCAGAAGGTCATAGTTCCGTGGCGTAAGACAATAGACAATACCAAAAGGGCGGCCTCCTCTACCAAAGAATCACAAAGGGGGAAGTCCTCCCGGAGCGAAGGGTCGACCCGACATCCCCCACACGATTCTCGTCAAGGAAGATATGCCGAGGCTAAAGCAGACAGCCCCTTTTCACCCAAAATCCTTAGAGCACGGTTCCCAGGAAAGCTGAACCTCACCGAGTTTAGTAAATACGACGGTTCGCAGGATCCCACAACTCATGTGGACGACTTTCAGATGATCATGATGTGCCGAGGCCTCGGAGAACCAATCATAAGTAGGGTTTTCGCCACAACACTAAAGGGGCCCGCCCTAAAGTGGTTACTAACCCTGCCTCCAAGCCGAAGTCTCAATATACCTTATCCAAAATAAGGCAACGGCCCGGCGAATTACTCCAAAGCTATTTGGATCGTTTTAATCATGCGGCCCTGCAAGTCCGTAAATTAAAGGAGGAAGTGCACGTCCACCTCCCGGCCGATGGCTCCGGACAGCTCGAGCCGACTCGCCGAATCATTTTTCAAAGAGCCGGCTAAGAGCTTGAAGGACTTCATGACAAGGTCGAAGAAATATCTTGAGGTGGAACAAATGCGCCAAGCGAATGCGCGAAGGGACCCTGACAAGAACACCCCGCCAAGGGATAAAATCCATCCGACGGCCGCAAGCAAGACCGCCGCGGAAAGGAAGTGATAATAAGCAATATAAACCAAGGGCGACTTGAAGAATAAATTTGACTATTATACCCCCTCAATGTTCCCAGGTCCCCACTTTGGAGGGAAGTAGCGTCGACCGAGATGAGGAAGGTCGAAAACCCCATCCCTCAGAAACGGTCCAACACGGACCAGTCCCTGATCGTTCTTTTCACGATTGTAAAGGGCATACCACGGATCAATGCTATGAACTTCGCGAAGCCATCGAGAAATTCGTTCGAGAAGGAAAATTGCGTCAATACGTAATAAAAACACAGGGACGCACAAAAGAAAAGCGAAAGCGTAATGACCGATCAAACATCCGACCCCGAGAATAGAAGAGAGGGCAAGAGGAAGAAGCCGGCATCGAAGACAGGCGGATTTCCCGACACGGAGTTCGATTGCAACGTTATTAGCGGAGCTTTGAGGAGGAGGAGATACGCCGAGCCAACGGAGAAAATATCTAAGGGAAGTTCTTTCAATAAGAGACCGACCAAAGTTTAAAGAAGAATCACACATGACCGACAAAGTTGAACGACCTCACCATGTTCACAAAAGAGGACTTGGCCGACGTACTCCCCGCCATCAAGACGGCCTCGTAATCACCGGAACCCCGGTCAACCGCCGAGTCAAGCGGATATTTATAGACTCGGGGAGCTCGGCAGACATCATCATATGGGATGCCTTCAAGAGAATGAATCTCGACCAGAGGACTCGAAGCCATGCCAAACCACTCTTGTAGGATTTAATGGCGAATTATCCCTCCAAAGGGATATATAGACCTCCGACTCACCCTTGGAACGAAGGAAGGTTTCAAATCCGAGCGAGTAAGATTTATTGTGGCCGATTTCCCATCCCCTTACAACATCATCCTGGGAAGACCAACAATCCACAATTGGGACATGCTGGTGTCTACTAAGCATCAGAAAATAAAAATGATAGGCAATAGCAACCAAGTCGTTACCGTCAAGGGTGATCAGAAAGAGTCCAGCAAGTGTTACAACGAGACAATCAACGTAAAAGCCGATCCGAACAACGGATCCAGAGCACAAAAAGATCCAAGAACCGATCAATATGATCGAATTAGACCTACGAGAAGAAAAGGGGACACCTCGCCTGAACCGTAGGTGAGGTAGAAGATTTCGTACTTGGAATCAATCCAAACCATAGTACGAAAGTAGGCAGGGCCTTGACCCTCGACCTGCGATTGAGGATAGAGGAGTTTTTGGCCAACAATCGAGACGTTTTTGCATGGAGCGCGGCCGACGTACCGGGCATAGACCCCATTTCTCGTTTGTCATAAATTGGCCTTACTACGGGTCAACACCCAGTAGCCCGTAAGAAAAGAAGAAGGGCCCCGTATAGGCAGTAGCGTTGAACCAACACGTGGACGAACTATTGGAGGCCGGTTTCGTCGTGGAGATACAATATACCACGTGGCTTTCCAACGTGGTGATGGTTTCAAAGCCAAATGGCAAATGGAGAGTATGCACCGACTATACCGACCGAACAAAGCATGCCCTAAAGACGCCTATCCAATGCCGAACATTGATCGCCGTAGATAACTCATCCGCTATCAACTTCGTCGTTCATGGACGCGTATTCGGTTACAACCAGATCGCCATGCACCCCGACGACCAAGAAGCGACTTCCTTCATAACGGAGAAAGGAAATTACCGCTACAACGTCATGCCGTTCGCTTGAAAATGCCGGGGCAACCTACCGAGGATGATGAATAAGGTTTTCGAGAACCGATAGGCCATAACATCGAGGTCTATATCGACGACATGATTGTCAAATCATGTGATCCCAATGACCACATCCGAGATCTTGAGCAAACATTTAGCAAGTTAAGGGCGCATCGATTCGCCAATCCCGCAAAATGCGCGTCGAGTACCTCAGGAAAATTCCTCGCTTTCTTGCTTACCACCCGAGGAATCGAGGCGAACCCCGATAAGTGTAAGGCCGTATTAGACATGCAGCCCCCAGAACAAGAAGGAGGTACAGCAGCTTGACAGCCGTTTGGTCGCAAGTAACTGATTTCGCCCAAATCGCAGAAGCGCCTTGCCTTTCTTCAAATTACTTAAAAGGACACGACAGAAATTGGACCTGAGCGTGACGCCGCATTCTCAAAGATTAAGCAATGTTTGGCCACTCCGCCGCCTTATCGAAACCACACCGGCGAAACCCTCTTCCTCTACTTATCACTGGGAAAGAAGCAGTGAGCTCGGCCCCGGTTCGAGAAGGAAAGAATGGCCAAGAACCAATATACTTCGTCGCAAAGCTTTACAAAGCTCTGAGCTAAGATATCGAAGCCGGAGAAATTGGCTTTCGCCATAATAATGACGGCACGCAGATCGCGCCCGTACTTCCAAGCTCACAAGATAACTGTTCGAACCACCAACCCATTCGACAGTACTCCATGTCGGACTCGGCAGCCGAATGATCACTGGGCTATTGAGTTATCCGAATTCGACATCACATACGAAGCAAGACATGCTATTAAGTCACAAGCTCGCGGATTTCCTCGAGAACTAACTCCATTAACGAAGACCCCAAGAACAACGACCTCTGGAAAGTATATGTCGACGGCTCGTCCCACTCTAAAGGAAGCTGAGCCGAATAATCATAGAGAGCCCCGAAGGAGCGACCATCGAACACTCCCTACAACTAGATTTCCCAACGTCAAACAATCAGCCGAATATGAGGCGCTCCCGGCCTGACTCCATCAGTCAAGGAGCTCGGCGCACAAAGAGTCTCGGCCTTCACCGACTCACAACTCGCCGCCGCCCGCATAGATGGGACATATCAAAGCTAAAGGGCCTCTAATGGCTAAATATCTTAGCAAAGTCAAGAATATCCAAGCTGAGTTCGAAGAAGTAAAGGTTACCCATATACCAAGAGGGGAAAATGTCCGAGCGCACATACTCTCCAAACTCGGCTAGCACTAAAGGGACGACCAACCACGTAACCGTCATACAACAAAAGGTGGAAGAGCCGACCGCGTAATGGTCATATCCGATGCCACCGATTGGAGGAAGCCACTCGAGGACTACATTGAAAGGGGAATTATTCCTCTTGGAACCGCAAATGCCCAAAACCGATACGGAAGCCGCGGTATACACAATGATAGACGATCGCCTTTACCGAAAAGGCTTGCATACACCGATGTTAAGGTGCCCGGGCACTCACGAAAGTAGATATGTCCTCGCCGAGACCCATGGAGGGATTAACGGCAACATATGGGTGCAAAAGCATTAGCAAGAAAGGCACTTAGGCCGGTACTACCGGCCCACCATGCAAAGCGACGCAAGCGAATTTGTGAAGGCATGTGATAGTTGCCGAAACACGCCAAAATCATCTCGGTCCCCTCCATCGACATGGAATATATCTCTCGCCCACGGCCGTTCTTCAAATGGGGAATGGACCTACTGACCGCTTAAACCGCCCCTGACAACTTCGATGGCTAATCGTGGCGCGGACTACTTTACCAAGTGGATCGAGGCCGAACCGCCGCCACCATCACATCGGCGAGGGTCCGGCGCTTCATCCAACAGAGCATTTTCTCCCGCTTCGGAATCCCTACGAGATAGTGACAGACAATGGCACTCGCTCACTGGACAGAACTTCCAGATATGATGGTGGACCTCGCATCACACATCATTTTGCATCGCCGAACACCCACAATCAAACGGACAGCCGAAGCGGCAAACAAGGTAATCCTCGATGGACTTCGAAAAGATGCAAGAGGCCTAAGCACGTGCCGGGTCGAACAGCCTTTATAACGTCTTATGGGGAGTTCGCACAACTATCCAATCAGCTACCCAAGAGACGCCTTTCCGCATGACATATGGATGCGAAGCCATGATCCCTGGCCGAAGTTGGTCACCATCTTGGAGAAGGCTCGTAACCCCGGAGGAAGGAGAACCGTCGAATTCAAGAGCCTTGGCAACCGAGATGGAGCCGGTAGATGAAGTCAAAACCACGGCCCATTGCCGAGACATAGCAGCCAAGCAACTGATGGCGGCAAAACACAATAGAAAGGTCAAACCTGTGGCATTCGACCGGGGCGACCCGGTCCTAAGAAGGGCCGACATCGGTAACAAGAACGCCCAGACTCGGCAAGCTCGCCGCAAATTGGGAAGGACCGCACCGAGTCAAGGAGAAGTTGGAAAAAGGAGCGTATGTTCTCGAAACACTGACAAGAAAATCCGTCAAGAGGACATGGAATGGCGACAAGTTAAGGGCCTACTATAGTTAGGGCCCGCCACAAACAGATGCCACAACGGACACCCAATGTCCGAGTTAAGTTTTTGATTTATTATTTCAAGCTTATTTTGGTTTCGCCATTTCCTTCGCAAACTTTCCTTTCATTGTCGCCTTTATAAAGCTAATCATCTCTTGAATAAATAAATGGTTTGTTGACCAAATGTTCAATTTTAAGAGGGTCAAAATGATTCGTTAAATAAGGCATGCACACCGAGGTCTATACACCCGTGAATATTTTGATGCATCGAAATTCTCACCTAAGTAAGAAGGTGAATGGTCATAACGGACCCTGATCAGGTCCACATGGTCAAAGTGTGTCCCAACGACGACCACGGATGAGCATGTGACCATTCACCCTTACCCTGGTTAAAACTCCCGGATTCGACTCCGAACCTCGTAGCGGTATATATAGACACCCCTACTCATGCACCGGTTTCGACACCGTAAGAGTACTAAGCGGACTCTAATTCTTAAAAGACCCCGGCCCGGCCTAAAACTATCCCATGTGAACTATACGCATGAAGGTAAAAGTACGTAACGAGCTACTTAATTGAATGTTCATTCATAAAGTTGAAAGTTCTGAGGTACAATATACAATCCGCATCAAAAGCCGAAAACAAAGAAAGCAAAAAGAAAAAGACAACAAAGCTAAGGGCCCTCGCCCGCAGCGGCCTCTGTCGCCATTAGGTCCGCCCCGGATGCAGCTCTCTCCCCGCGCCTTGCTCACCGCCGCTCACTTCGGCATCCGAAGCCGACCTATCTTCAGAGATAAAGGCGGAGGAATAAGAACACCATCTTGGAAGCGAGATCGACATCCATACCCACCACGTTCGCTTACCCCGGGTTTAAGTACTCAACTGGGCTAGGGCCATCTCGAAACAATCCGACGCGGTTTTCCTTACCGCCGCCACCGCCTTCTCATGGGCGGTCTTCTCCTCCGCCAAAGTTGCCTCTGACTTGCCGCAATCGCGCACATAACTCGCTACGTTGCCGAGTAAGCCGTTTGACCGCATCCATGACATAGCGTGGGAGGACTTCGGCCCGCCGATGAGCTTCGCCTTCAACTGTGACGAGAGTTGGCATCGGCCAATTTATGATTAACCTCCGCCAGTAATCCCGGGTCCGCCTCAGCCGGCATGGGCTTGCGCGCCGCCCGGTGGGTCGACGTAAGATCCTCCCCGCTTTGTCCGCCGCAGCTGGGAACTTTTAAGTTCCGTCTTCGCCTCCTCCTTTCACCTCAACCTTCTCTTTCTCTTCCGCCACTGCTTCACCTTTTGCTCACCGACTCTAAATTTTCCTTCGTAGTTCTGGGACTCCGCAAGCTCGAGCATAATAACCATGGAGATGCGGCCAGTGCCCGAGATAATCCAAGAGCCCCGCCAAGATGACCGGACATATTCGGAGCTCGCGAAGGTCCTCGTCCGAAAGAGGTTGAGGAGACAAAAGCCGACGTGGGGGAAAGAAGGCCATGCCGATCCTCGTAAACGTCCTCACCTGTGCTTGACTCCGCTTGAAGCCACTTGGTCGAGGTACGCAGAGCCGATGGACGCAAAGGAGAAATGTAATCGAGACGAGAACCCGTTTCGCCTTTTCCAAGGATGGAGGAGATGGGTCGGAACGTGGAGATGTTCCGCAGCAGCAGAGACCGGCGTTGAAGAAGGCACTACCTCCGCCTGCTATCAATGACGGAGCGAAGAAGGTAACACTTTGGGAGCCGAAGCGTAGCGGCCGAATCCCGACCTTGGCCCTTTCGACGCAAGGCCCTGGGACCATAGAAGCCGCGGAGCTCGCTTCCTAGAAGGCTCTGGCACTGGACGTTTCCCGGGAGCTTTCCTCGCCTCCCAACAAATGCAAGCAAGGTATACCCGATAATCTGGGTTCGATTCATAGCAACTTGACTGTTATGTAAGCATAAATCTAAAGTCGATGCTAGTAAGATAACAAAAGGCGTGCGTAAAAACAGAATTCACACAATAAAGCCATACCGGAGGCCGAGCCGGATGACTCACCGCCTTCTTAATATAGAAGGCCGCCTTTGACACCATGTTCGCAACATAAGACACCAACCGAGCGGCATACTCTCTCTCGTCTTCGTAGAGGTCTTTTAACGAAAATTGATAGGTGGAAGAGGAGAAGTGATGGTGCTCTGAGGACCAATAAAGGGGAAGCGCCATTCAACGCCCGACCCTCGCCGGCTTTCGAAACCAGGCACTTCCCTGTGGATTGCAACAACTTTGAAGAAAGAGTTCTTGAAATGCTTAAAGGAGTCTCGAGAAAGCATTCATGAGTTTCCTGGCCCGCCTCGGCACGAAGAGAAGTTAGCCCTTTCGAGAGGGCGGTTCCCTACCCGACCGAGGGGTGAAAGGGGAGAAAAATGAAGGAATAAGGCGGCGGTACACGGAATAGCGGGTTCCATTGTCCCGCATAGATAGGCGAACGCCGCGATAAGCCCACCCGTCTCGGGTGAAGCCGAGAAGGAGCCGATGAAGGTAGTGTAGGACTGACATTTGGAACCCTAGAAACGGAAAGCGAATACCGAGCCGGGTCATATAGTCCCGATAGAAAAGAAAGAAATTAGGAGAGCCCGGTTCCCGAAAGGCACAGATCGGCTCATCCTCCTGGGAGGGGAAAGACGACATCCCGATGACCCTGAGATCCCACTTTATCCATATCCGTCTTGGTCATCGCCGAACGTATGGTTAGCATTTCGCTAGTCACCCAGTGGATACTTGGAACGCAGGCCGTGAAGGACTATCTGAGTCCGCCTCCGTTTCTAAGCTAAAAGACGAGGGGAAGACGTAGACTCCATTTACCTACAACAAAATGAAATAAAGCTAAAGTCGAACTAGGCGTAATACCCGATGACGACAAACCGAGAAAGGAAGACCCTTGAAGTCCGGCACAGCTCGCCTAACGAATTATGCCGACACGAGCCTGGTGATGACTTCGCCATACTGGCCTTGCCCACTCGCAATAAGGGAAGAGCTTCGGCAACACAATCCCAACAGGGACCGTGATAGCCACTGTAACGACCCGACTCTGGACGGACGATGCGTTTGGTAGCGCTTATCGGCTCGGCTAAAAGAGGCTCGATATCGATGAACTATGAAAATCCGGCCTAATAAGGCCAGTTCGATTGACCGGGTCCAGAACCACAGCCGGGCCTCCCAGCGCTCGCGCACCCGATCGACCACTGAGGCTAAAGACCGTTTCTCCTCCTGATAAGGAGGTCCCTAGCAGCCCAATAACTAAAAAAGGGATAACGCTCACGAAGCACTTCATCGACGTTAGGATCTAAAGGCTGATGAGAAGACGAAGAATGTTTTCCCTATCCATCAAGAGCTCAAACCTATACAACCAACATAAGGGTAAGAAGGAGGGGGAAACAACTAAGAACAGACACTCAAAAGGACAAAACCTATGGGTTCGATAGCTCTACTCATAAACACTCCGCCCAGAAAACCCGTAACACGTGGGCACACCAAAGAAAGAAAATGGGAAGAGGGAGAATTAAAATGCTAGAACAATATAAAAGGATAAAATACCCGAATACGCGAACCTTGCGTAAAATCGACACAAATAAGGAAGATGAACAATTCCGAACGAGAAAGGAGCTTTGATTCTTCGAGTATTCTCGAGACACTGGAAGTTAAGAACACAATTCTGACTTTGCGCAGAAAAATTCCCGTGTGTGGGGGAGAATGAGCGAATTGAGAAAGTGGGCAAAAAGAGAAATGCCAAAGAAGTTATATCGAGAGGAAAGAAGGAGGGAAATTCAAATCAAAAGAAACCCAACCGACGAGGGTAACCACGACTTTTCACCCCAAAAGGCTGAGAAGACGTGTAACGTACCACTAGAGCATTAAATGCGCACAAAATTCGGGGCGGCGACACGAGGATCAAAGCACCTCCCCAATCTCCGGATGACAGTGTCATAGGCAATCATGGCAAAGATCGAGGAGGTTTCCCAAGAGTCACACCGAGGAAGTAACAACGGCCCCGAGCTTCAATGACGAGCCTTGGTGCCGATGTCCCGCCTGGCCGATTGAGTGCCGTGTCTTGATTCGCACCATCTCACGCTTGTAGCTCGGCGGTCCAAACCACGGCACTCTCCCTGATGTCGGCCACGGCCAACCGCTTGCAAACCACAAGACGCCAAAGACGACATCGCATTAGAGATTGAGGGACACCCCGCTCATCGACCTCGAACCATTACTACGTACCTGGGAAATGGACTCAACAAATCCTAGCCCGACGCAGACGTCAGAAATGGGTAACACCTCTGACGACATGTATAAAAACAAGATATACCCCTAAGAAGCCCAAAACCTTGAACTACCGGCCGGGGGCAATCGTTATGACCTAGATAAGGCCCAATCACATGGAGGCCCAACCAAGGGTAGGCACATCGATCCGTCATATCCGTAACCCCGGAATATCTCAACTACCCCGATATCTAGGAATACATTCGGATATGGATAGGCGCTCGATATTAGGCCCGGAATCACGCCAAAGCCGCTCCGTAGGTCCTATAAATACCCAAGCAAATGCCTAAGGTACACACGCTCTAAACCTAGACTAATCTACATACCGTCACACTGAGCACACACCCCACTCCTTCGGCCAAGCGCCCGGTTGTGTTCAAGTGATCCTCTCTCTGTCTGTGTACTATCACATTGGTACCCAGATCGAGACACTTGATCCTATATCAAATCACCAGCCCATACAAGCGGCTGGACATCTGTGTTCTACACCAGAACAACGGTATTATGGAAACTAATTAATTTGAGATACTGGATGAGAAAACAACATATAATTTAAATATAAATAAATTTAATATATAAAAAAATATATACTCATACCTCTAATTAGAGGTATAGGCACCTAAGAAGCACATAATTATATGCATGTAATGTGAACTCGCATTAAGCTTACAAGTAATCTGTTGCATTCTACTAACTCAAAGCGGCTTTCCTCCTTTGTTACTTGCATCCGCTACCTTCCTTTATTTTTAAACGGTGCCGCTTTGACTAAAAACACAAGCTGGTGCTTCTTTTTTTTTTTTTTATGAAAAAATATTTTAGGATATTGATTAGTATTAAAAAGATATTTCAGAACGGTATTAAAAAAAAATACGTCATAATCTTGAAAATTTATTTTAAGATCTTGAAAAAATATTTTAGGGTACTCACTGGTACTAAAAAAATATTTTAGGATACTGACTGGTATTGAAAAATACCTCATAATCTTACAAAATTATTTTAGGATCTTGAAAAAATATTTGAAGGTACCAACTGATATTAAAAAGATACTTTAGGATCAGTGGCAAACCCAAGAATTTTACTGATAGGGGGCGAAAATAAAAAATGCTACATCATAAATAAAAGTACTTGAAATACGATAAAGACCTAATATATAAAGGGGAAAACATTTCTGCATTTACTGCAGAAATGTTACCTGCAGCAGGTAAGAAACGATGGCGTTTGATTAAGTGAAATAGGGTGTGGCCTGAACATGGCGACCCAGATACGAAAAACAAAAACAATGAACACACAAAAATTTCTGGTAAAAGCAAAACAAAACCAGAAATACCTCACTGGCAGCAAATACTGGATATATTTCTACTCCCAGCTCTTCAGCAATCACTCCCATCCAACGTACTAATTGACTAAGATTGTATTAGAGGGCCCAAAATAAGAAGCTTCTATATAGCTGATGTTTTCCCCATATATATAGCAAGTAAATGCACGGCCAATATTATCTGAAATACTCGTCATCTATAGCTGATGACATAATATTTGTATCTACTCCACATTATTACTCTCATCCATTTTCACCACCAACACTCATGAGTTTACTGGTTTTTCGCAGTTCAAAGCCCGGGCATGCTACCTTTGTATTCTTGTTATCAAACTCATGCACGGCCTCATCCCTGTAGATTTGGAGCAGTACCATGCTATCCTTAAGAACAAACACCATCTCGCTTGAGCTGTGGTGGTGGCCTAGACTTGGGTCCTGCTTTTCGTTGGTGAGCGAAAAGATGCGACTCACGAGAGGGATGGAGTGAAATTGAAGAAGAAAATTGAAGAAGTCTCTGATAGCAGTGAAGCACTTTGAAAAGTCAAAAGGCGGTTATGAGAAAATAGAAGTAACATGAATATTATAGAAGCTCCTGAAGAAGTGTAAAGTAAATGAACAAATGAATAAAATAAGATAAAGGTAGCAATTGTTACTTGAGCGAAAAGGGCTGCACAAGGAGTCAAAAAAGGCGGCTATAAAAGATGTGGAAGGAACATGAAAAATGTAGAAACAAGAAGCGACGACGAAGATGTTGAGCAATTTCCTTATCTGGGTCCCATACGATCACTCAATTTGTTTTTGGTTCTTTTCTAATTTGGGTCGCCATGTAACATGTTCAGGCCACGCCTATTATGGACACTTAATGAAACGCCGTCGTTTCTTACCTGCTGCAGGAAAACATTTCTGCAGTAAATGCATAAATGTTTTCCCCATATATAAAAAATTGAAAGAAATCTATTACAAAAACTAAGATTACTTCACTTGACTCTTACTCTACATGTTTTCATATTGTTAAACTTATCTATAATTGAATATATGCTAAAACTCAAGACAATTTATTTTTTAATGTATGTAATCAAAAAATCATCAAGAAATTGGTCTTCCATTTTATTTCGAAGTTTGTTCTTGATTATCTTCACATGAAACTTGCACTGAAATGAACCAAGTTTAAGATAAGTATGACGAATTTCATCTTGTTTATTTATAGGATATTTCCATATTGGAAGGCGCAATGCATGATCTTTTTCCAATGAAGCAAGATTAACTTCTTTAACTACCTCTTTATTTTCAATCCTTGGACACTTTGAAGAAAGAGTCTCAGTATTTGACAATCCAACATTAAGAGTAGACGGGGGCAAAAACTCCCTATTTTTTCCCTTAAAATAAGTATCAATGGTAGCAATCTTTCCCATAATAATCACCTAAAAAGAGCATGAATTATTTCATGACCAATATGATTTTAAAAATATTATTAATAAAAAAAGTAAACTGATTAAAATTAACTATTAGTCATAATCTATATTCATATAGCCATCTTTTAACAAAAACTCAAAACTTACCCAAAATCCTAACCCTAAAATATTATCTAATCAGTATAAAAGTAGTATCATTAGAAAGATAAAATCATGTATAATAAATTTCATGAAGAAAATTTAATGAAAAGAAGTGATTTTGAATACTTTATTGATTCTCAAAATTTGTCAAAAGCTATTGAAAAAAAAAATGGCAAACGAGTTGCTCGGAAGAAGACGTAGGGGATTTCGGAAAAGTGAAAACACGAAGGGCTGGGGATATATTAAAGGTTGTGGGCCCCACCTCTTTATTATTATATTCTCTATTTTTTTTTAGGGTAAAGATGCAAAAATGTACATGTGCTTTATCCGCAGGAGCGTCCAACACCAAATACTTTTCTTTGGTGCAAAATACTCATGTGGTTACAATTTTGAAGCAAAAATCACAGAAAACGTTAAGTGAGAAGATGTTGACCATTAAGTTCAATTGTTGACTTAAAATATGCTGACGTGTATGAGAATTGGAGTGAGAAGAAGGCAGTCTTCTTCGTCCTCCCTTGTACTCTTCTCCTTGCCGCCGCCGCCGCCTCACGAAGTTATGGGGGATGGTGAATCAGAGTATCAGACCATACTCCACTCTAATGAGACCTTCTCCTTCGAGCACACTCTACTCCGGGGAGACTTCTAGCCATCCCCACAAATTTCTGGCAAACCAAACACTGGAGATATGAACAAATCTGTTCCACAGAGACGGCTCACAGCTTGCAGAGTGAAAAAGATGGAAACTTTGTTTACTTTAGTTTACAGATATAAACTTTGTTTACTCGCTACAACACATACGGCTCAGAAACGACAAAAATGGGCCCTTAAGAAGAGAAGTGACAGACATTTCTACTCCACGAGTCGCTTCTTGTACCTCTATCGTTTCTCCCTCTTAATCTCTCTGTTTTTTCACGAGAAGGAAGAAAATTCGAGAGAGAGAGAGAGAATTGGTGAGAAGGAAGGTTCTATGCAAGTCACGAGCAGTCACCAATCCACGACTAAACCAAGAAAAAAACCTTAATGGGTTCATTACAACAATAAATAGGATGAAACATGTACCTATTTATATATTACATAGGTACTGGTTTGCTTTATATATATTAATGGCGAATCTGATCATAGGGCTCCATGTCTCAGTTCTCTGTGTTCAATTTCAAATATGCTCCTCTTACGTTTTTTTTTCTTGAGCTTATCGATCTTCATCAAATCTTGAAAAAATTTCTTGCATTCGAACCACACTAATGAATTGATGTTTGATTGCTTGAAAAAATTGTTAGCAATAATACTTGCAGAAACGAAGAATTAATTAATGACATTCGTTTTCTCTTTTCACAAATCCAAAGAATCGCCAGCTCTTCCTCCTCTGAACCACTCTACATATTGAGATAGATCAGAGTTAAAAGGGATGACGCATGGTGAGGGTTGAGCAGAAAAGAGATAGAGACGACTCAGCGATCTGTGTATCTAAGCATCTATGTGTTGCAGTGAGTGGGGTTTGATGGTTTTGACGAAGGATTGTTGTGGGCAAAGCAAAGGTAAGACGAATGGGAAGGACCAAAGGAATGGAAGGAGAGGACATGGGAGGCATATCCAGCTAGGATTTGTATTCTCTCTCTTAACATTTTAACTTTTCATGTGATTTTTGTTCCAAAATTATAACCTGTATTTTTGAACCTAAAAAAAACAATTTGGTGTTGGGCGTTTCTGAAGATAAAGCATACCGTATGTATATTTTTACACCTTTACCCTTAAATTAATTGATTATATCAGCCAAATATCCGAATCAGTTGAATGCATCAGATTACTTGTGAAATGTGAAGTAATCTTGATGTATGGAATTCAACCACACGTGCTCTGAGTGTTTGTTAGCGCGGGGTATTTTAGTCATAAGCGGTGGGTTTTGGACTTATGGGAGCCAATGTTGTGGAAATCGAAGAGGGGGACCCATGGAAAAATAAACAAAGTACAAGGACCGTCCTGCAAAACTGAAATATTAGGCGTTGATTATTTGCCGCGTGATGACACCCAATCGAAAAAGTCAATAAACAAATAACAAGTCCAAGTGTGTTGGGGGGCTCAATTACCAATTATACCCCTGACTTTTTATTAAAATTGCGTGATGCAATAACCAATGGAAATGGAGTTGGAAGGGCCAAGTCTTTCACACAAACATCGGAAATAGTCTCTCCACTTCAACCAAACATGGCCCACAGTCGAAGAATTGATTGGAATTTTGTCCTAATCTATGACTAATTTCAAACTTTATGAAGAATTGATTTTTTTTTTGGTTTTAATAATAATACTCTTTATTCTAGATGACCATAAAAATTAAAATTACTTAAAAAGACAGAATATAATAATATAAATTTAAAAATACTAAATTATCCCTAACCAAACCACCTACACTATCTCTGGTAAATTGTATTCATAATTAAAAAATAACTATCATCAAAACTAAAACGGCTCATTGTTCATATGTGATATGATTGTATTTTTTTTAATTTTCAAAATATTATTTAACTAACAACGGTTAAACTCATTTTTCTTAATTTTAATTTTTCACTAAGTTTCATATTTATATAATCAATATATCATTTAATTAATTAATATATTAATATATCATTAAGTTGTTTGACTTATTTTATCAATGTTACTATCAATTATGATCTTTTTATAATAAAAAAATTAAACTCATTTCATGTTTTTTTCATGATATAATAGATTTTTTTAAAAAAGAAATTATTAACATTAAGTGACTTTTTTAACCCACTTAAATTTCTTCTAAAATAAAAATAAATTATATACAATTTTTTAGTTTAACATATATAATAAATTATAAAAGACTTGAGTTTTATTAAAATTATATAATTTTATTTAAATTAATATTTTTTATTTTAAAAAATCAGATTTGTATTATTATTCAATACACTCCTGACTGCTCAAAGACACAATACAATAACCAATATATGTTGAGCATGTTTCTTAAAAGAGAAATTAATAGTAAATCGTTTTAAAATATGCATAATTTTTTTTTTTTTTGGGGGGGGGGGGATCAAATTTATTTTCCAGGCCAAAGTTAAGTTTATAAGGAAAAATAATCAAAAATAAATTCAAGTTAGCATGAGTGAGTATAGAATTTAATTCCTATTTATATATGAAGCCCATCTTAGTTGGAAATACCACCTCTACTCCTTAATGAAAGAGCCAAATAACTAATTTATAAATATTAAAAAATAGTTTAAGTTAGTTATCTGTAACATATATATGTTATTTTTTCTAAAATGCCCTATTTAATCATATGAATTTGAATTATATTTGATGAATCATCTTCATATGTGTAATCAATATAGATACTTTAAAGAAAAATTATAAAGTTGAAAAATAAAATGAATTGATATCTTATATGGATTAAAATAAATACTTTATCTTACTCTTATATTTAAAACCTAGAGAAGGAGGAGCATGTTAGTAGACTAACATATTATGTGTATAAAAGAAAAAAGACCTAAAAGAGGACGCTACGGCTCTATTTGGTTTGAGGGAGAGCTTCCTCTTTGGTGTGAAAAGTCATATATGACCATGATATGAAATGTTTGTAGGGAAAATGATGAGAATTTATGGTCATATTTAACTTTTCACACTAAGGAAGGAAAGCTCTCATCTCCTCAAACCAAACATAATCTACGGGTGGACAAGAGTGAAGAAACCAAACAAAATAAATAGGGAAATTCCATTTCAGGGCCCTTTTAGGACGGACAATCCCAAAAACGGCCCTAAGATTCTGACAATCCCAGAAAAGGCCCTCGGGCATTTTCTGGGATTTTCAGAATTTTTAGTGAGTTGTCAACGGGGCTGATATAGTTGTTAACGGGTAGGTTTTAACAACTAAATCGCACTGTAACAACACTTTGCTAACAACTATATCGATCTCGTTGACAACTATATCAGTACCCCGTTAACAACTATATCAGCCCCGTTGACAACTCACCCAAGATTCTGAAAATTCCAGAAAAGGCCCTGGGGCCTTTTTAGGATTATCAGAATCTTGGGGCCTTTTTTGGGATTGTCTGCCTTAAAAGGGCCCTGAAAATGATTTTCCCAAATAAATATTTGCCAGCGAAGCATGACTTGAAGCACAAGGTCAATGTGATTGCTTTGCTTTTCATGTTTCTCATTTCTTTCCTTCTTTATTTTTTATTTATTTGTACACACTCCACTCGCGTTTACACTATTCTTTTAAGATTAATTTAGAATTTTGAGTTGGTAAAGTCAGTTTGCAGGGGTCAAAAGCCATCTCCGACATGTCCTATGTTGCCTTCATAAGAGCTAGATAAAGGGTTGAATCTGGTTCAAAATATAATATTTCTGTTGATTTTATTTTTAATATTTATTATTTTTATAAACTAATTTATAAATTGATATATAAAATGTTACACATGGTATTTTAAGAAAATCAACTTACATTTGTTATACTATCCCGAGTCTTAAATATAAGACCAATTAACTTTTTTAAGGAGATTAAAGAAATTAATTCAATTACTTTAAAGTATTTATATTTATCGTTTTTTCCAGGCTAATTTATCTAATTTATAAACTTATATATAATTTAATCCTACACATTATATGATACGATTAAGTACTTTATTTAATTTTCTTAATTTTCCAAAAACAAAAATCAACTAGATTTTATATTTAAAATTAGAGGTAATAATTAACAAATTTATTTCATTCCCTTCACCTTTGGCCCAAGATAAAAGGTATATGGATGTATGGGAGGAAAAACATCACTCCCAATGACAGGAAATAGAAGTATTACGTTTTTATTTTCTTTTTTTAATGATAAATAGAAGTATTTCGTTTTTATTTTACTAATATATAGAATTATTACGTTTTTATTTCTTTTTATATGATAAATAGAAGCATTACATGTTTATTTTCTTTTTTTAATTACAAATAGAATCATTAAGTTTTTTTTTTTTATGATAAATAGAAGTATTACGTTTTTATTTATTTTTTTTAGGATAAATAGAAGCATTAAGTTTTTCTTTTCTTTTTTAGGATAAATAGCATTACGTTGAAAATTTAAGTAAAATACTAAATTTTCCATCGTGTGCAGTAAGTGGCGCCTGTGGCCTAATGGATAAGGCGTCTGACTTCTAATCAGACGATTGTGGGTTCGAGTCCCATCAGGCGTGCCTTCTGTTCTTTTTCCCCAAACTTTTTTTAGGCTTGTTTTGCAGCTTTGCGTTCCAAGCCCCATGTGCAAGAGGACCAACAAGCTTGTTTGTTTGGAACCATCACTTTAAGAGTTCTTATTTACGCAAATTAAACAAAAAATTTCTCGCATACTTACCTTATACACATTAAATCATAATTGAAAAACTACTTTTGAATTTTCAAATTGTCATTGGTGTAGCTTATAAGTGGCGTTCTGTTCCAAAACACCACTTAAAGCCCTAACTATCATTTCTCTCATGTTTGGCACAGCGATGAGCTAATCTTGCTTTCGGTTCAATCGTGGCTAGAAGCCATAAGGAGGCTTGTGTTTGTTTGAGATAACATTTTAGGTCTTCAAAAGTTTTTATTCACGTAAATTGAGACAAAATTTCTCTCATACATACATACCTTTTATACTGTAAATCACATTTGAAAAATTGTTTTGAAGCCTTGATCGCTATTCCAAACAGATGCATGTTTGGTATAGCTTTAAGAGGGACAATCGAGCTTTTGGGGTTTTTTCGTTTGGATGAAGAAAAAAATTCGATTCAGGTTTATGGGGTAAAAACAACTTATTTGAAGAGTCAGCTTTTCTGGCTTATGGAGTAAAAGCTACTTATGCAACCACCAATCCAAATATAAATCATATTTCACAATCTGACTTTTTCATAAATCAGTTTTTCCACCGGTGTCTCAAACAAACCCAATATAGTCACTTTTGGTTCAATCATGGAGAGAGAAAGCAAAGAAACATGAAGAGAGAGGGAAAAAACAACATGCTTACGAAATGTCAATCCAAACATAAATCACGATACACTATTTAACTTTTACTCAAACTTAAGTTTACAAAGTCAAATAAGATAAAAATCTCTTTTATTGTTGCTAATCCAAACATACTGGAATTCCAAACAAGCTTGCGATTCAAATCCAACGATAGTTTTATCATCAACCCCCAAAAAAAAAAAAAAATTTATTATATACCAACCACTTCCTCCGGTCCTAATTATAGGAGCTATTTAATCGATTTTGGAGGGATTAAGGAGATGAGTTAAATTAGTTAGTTTTACTCATTTTCCTAACCAATTACTATAACATTGTATATACCCCCCTATATATGTTACCAAAAACTAAAAAAAATGTTTCCTTGGTTATACTCATCTGGTCCTAGTCACAGGGAAGAAAGAAGATATTTGTTGATCCAATATATATATATAAGTTATATCATTAAATTTTTATTTTGATGTATAGATTTACCCTTTATTTATCATTGTATTTACTTTATTCTCACATGGTATAATATATATTAAATAAAGATAGAGTTTAAAAAAAAATTAATTTAATGAAGGTTAATAAAATTTAAAGATTTTTGTGAATCGTGATGGAAGTGATTTATAAGTAAGATTATATAAGTAATTGAGTTACACTCATTACTTTTTTTTTTTTTTGATATAAAAAGGTTTTGGAGGGGTTCGGCATCAGTTCCCCACCAAGGCCAGGGCACGGCCCCGGACTCTTTGAGCACTTAATGGGGACTTACGAGATCGCCTACCAAAGGAGTCCCAGCGACAGCAGCGGGGATCGAACACACATCCCTTTGGAACTTGACCAAATCCCTTACCATCTATGCCAACTCTCTTTGGCAGTTACACTCATTACTACTCCGTGTCTGTTTGGTGAATAATTTATAAAAATTGTTATAGGCCCAATAGATTTAAATCTAAAGCAAAATTCTGGCCCAAAAACCGTTCTCTAATAGGCCTAAATCCACCAAACTCTCTCTAGCCCAATAGTAAGACACGAAGCCCAGAGTAAAAATAACACCTAGATTTGGAGGCCCAACTAGTGCTCACGCAATAGGTACTTTTAGTGTGATATTTCATTTGGAGTTTTGGACTTACAATGTTGCATTAACTAATCCCATACTGAGCCCTACAGTCTTCAAAAGTCGGTTGTGGGGGAGTGGTTCGAAATTTGTTGGGCACCTGGATTGTGTGATTCTCTAGAAAGATTGGTGACTGCTAACCGCAAACCGCGGAAGAATGGGCGGTGGTCGAAGGATTATGCTTGGCTTGGGACCTAGGTTTTAAAAAGATTATCTTAGAATTTGATGCTGATAATGTAGTTAATTTGATTGTAGATCGTGCTTCCACCTCCTGTAGCAATCTGGTTTTGAAAGCTACAGAGTTGTTGGCTTTAAATTGGCAGGTTGATGTTTGAGTTATCTCTAGGAATTTTAATTGTATTGCTGATGCTTTGGCTAAGTTAGGCATTTCTTCTTTTGCCATTTTAGATGTGTGTCCTCCCAATCTTAGGGTTTGGGTGGATCGAGGATGTTTGAGATTAAATTCCCTTTATATATAATTCCTTCTTTTAATATAGGCTTCTAGCCATCCTTCTTACAAAAAAAAAAAAAAAAAAACTAATCCCATACTCAAATAAAAGGAAGATAATACAAAAGGATCATCATCAGTTAGATTCAGTTTGCCTTCACTTAAGTCTTTTCCCAGGTGCATAGTTAATTCATCACCTAGTTACAAACTTACAACAATATATACTCTCTCCGGTCCTAATTATAGGACATATTTAACCGATTTTGGAGAGATTAAGGAGATGAGTTAAATTAGTTAATTTTACTCATTTTCCTAAAATGCCCTTTTATAAATTAAAAATGACATAAGTAAAAGTGAATCAACAACCCCGCCACATATCTCTACATGCTTTCTAATTGAAATAATGGTCTTACTATATATACATATATATGCGTATAGATATGTATACATATAGATCTATCTACACACACACACACATATATATTGACACACAAAAACACAGATATACATACACACACACACACATATAATTGTGTGTGTGTATATGTACACATATAGATCACACGCACACACGCACACACACACGCACACACAACGCACGCACATGCACGCCCGCACACGCACACGCACACACATACACACGCACGCACGCTCACGCGCGCGCACACACACACACGCACACGCACACACGCACACACACACAAAGTGCGTATAGATATGTATACATATAAATCTATCTACACACACACATATATATTGACACACAAAAATACAGATACACACACACACACATATATAATTGTGTGTGTATATATATGTACATATAGATCTATCTACATACATATATATACACACACCCATATATCTACACACAGAGATATATATATGTTTATATGTGTGTGTGTGTGTGTGTGTTTGTGTGTGTACACACACACACACACATACATACATATGTTTATAGACACATGTGCATGTGTGTATTACAACCCATAACCAAATACAGTTGAGAGAATAAAATAGGGGTATTTTAGGAAGAAATTGATAAAAACTACAAAGTTGTCCTATAATTAGGACCAAAACCAACCCCCAAATATTGTTTTATAATTAGGACCAGAGGGAGTATATAACAAGTATTACCCCATTAAGTGGGTTAGCTATATGAATCGTATAGTGTCATTATACTCGATCAACAACCAAATATATAGATAGATTGTTAACTAAATGTCTCATTCAATAATTTTATTAAATATTATCTTTAGTCTTCCTTTCTTCCTTCTCAAATGACTCTATTCTGTTTAATCTACCCTCTTCTTTGGCCCACTAACAACCTTCTTTATACATGTCCGAACCACATTAAAGGATTTTTTATTTTTTTCTCTTCAGTGGGTCCCTCACATATTCTTCTTCTTATATAGTCGTTTCAAATATTGTCTTTTCTTATATGACCATACATTTATTTTAGCATCATCATATATGCTACCATAACTTTATGCTCTTATCTCTTTAAAGCTCAACATTTACTATCATATTGCATTGATTATCATATAACAGCTTGATAAACTTTTCTTATTACATATAACTTTGGTAGCATTTCTCCACTTAAACAACCTAAATTGTATTCCATGTGAAACGTTTCCATTAATTTCAGCATTCGTATGTACAATTGATCTAAAATATATGAATTTTGTCACTTACAAGATTATTTGATCTACCATTTTAACCTCCAAATTTACCACCTAGTTACATCCCATAAAAATTAGGACAAACACTTTTATTTTCTATTCTGTTAAATGATCTCAAATTTAAATGAATTTTAAGAAATTGTGATAAAGGACCCTAAAACTTTAGAGTTAAAGCTTTATCACTTCAAAGAGTTGAGATCATATTATATTTGACACTCTTAAGAGACTAGATACTAATTTGTTAATATTAAAATTTAAAAACTTGAATAAGTTAATTCTTTTGCAACAAATGTGCTTTGGTTTCTTAAAATATCCTCTTTGATATGTTTTTTTATCAGAAAATAGTATTTCATTAAAACTAACCTAACGAGAGAAATAGGCCCAAAATAAAAGGTTTGCAAAAAGAAAACTCAAATACATAACAATGCAAAAGAAACCCCAAAAATAACATAACCTAAAATAGTTGAGTGGGTGTCGCCGCCTAAGCTAAGAACCCTACTGCCTTCATAATCCCTTCATTGGAATTTGTGGGTAGAAAAACTCTATCATTGGTAATAAAGCTATTGCAAGAAGTTGTTGTTTGAAGAATCATCCCAAAAGACCCACCGCTATTATCTGTAATAAAGCAAGTAGATTAGTTGTTGAAGAAACTTTATGAGAAGATCTCAAAGAAGGAAAAACACCTACAAATACCAATAAAAAAATGAAGACATAGAAACCATCAAGTTCATAATGAGACACAGTCTCGACTATGACATACGTTTCACATTCGTCATTGCCAACAACCCATAATAGTCTTTTGAAATATGGAGCCAACAATATACTATAGTTACCAAATCTCAACCCCCAAAACCACGAAACATAGCTATCAGGTGAGATTTGTTGCTATTGAAACTCCAAACTCGATTTATTGCCGCAAAGAAAATCAACACCACTATAAGAAGCCTAAAGAAACATGAAAATAAACGAAGGTCAATGCAAAATACAGACGTCTCCACCCCTGACCAAAAACAGGGAGGGAGACGTAGTGAAAAAGGCTCGTCCAACGATGAGAGAAGGCCCCTACCATCAAAGAAGTCAAGAAGAGAGGGAGAGAAAAAAGAGAGTGTAGTTAAAATATCCTTTTTAGTTAAGAGCCCACTTGATGGAAACTCTTTTATTATGTGCAATCAATAGAGGTATTTTAAAAAAAAATCATAAATTTGGGAAACAAAATAAATTGATATTTTATATTTAAGACTAAAATGAATCACATGTCTGACTCTTATATTTAGAAAGGAATATTATTTTACTATTCACAATTAAACTTATAAAATTAATATCCATATCCTCTTTGAGAGAATCATGAAGTGTCTCGGCAACCGAAATTAAAGACGCCATTTTTAGCATGAAGGCTCTCAAAGCCCTGGGGCCAGACGGGTTTAATGCGCTCTTCTATCAGAATCAATGGAGCATGGTCGGTGCCTCAGTAGTGAACTATGTGAAATTCTTATTTGCTAATCCGCAGGATATCCGTGAGGTTAATGGCACTCTAATTGTTCTCATCCCGAAGAAAGATCATCTAGAGACAATGGGAGATTTGAGGCCGATTAGTTTGTGCAACGTCATTTACAAAACTGTAACAAAGATTATTGTTACCTGGCTGAAATCATTTCTTCCCCAGGTGATTGCCCCAAATCAATGTAGCTTTGTTCCGGGGAGGCACAACAGTGATAACATAATTGTGGCCCAAGAAGTAATTCACTCCATGCGCAACATGAAGAAGAAGAAGGGCTTTATGGCTATAAAAATTGATCTGGAGAAAGCTTATGATCGAGTCAATTGGTGTTTCTTGTCTTCTTGTTTGTAGGAACTCCAGATCCCAAACTCTTTGCACGAGATCATTGCCCAGTGTGTTTCCACTCCTAATATGCAGTTATTATGGAATGGTGACAAAGCGAAAAAATTCAATCCCTTCAGGGGTGTGCGCCAAGGGGACCCTCTGTCACCTTATTTATTTGTTATATGTATGGAAAAATTGGCTCACCTTATACAGGCTGCCATTCACGAAGGAAAATGGGAACCAATCTGACTTACAAGGACAGGCCCACGGTTTCTCATTTATTCTTTGCTGATGATACTTTGTTGTTTGCAGAAGCCTCCATGGATCAGGCTCTTATAATTAATAAGTGTCTTAAGACATTTTGTGATAGCTCTGGACTGAAGGTTAACCACCCGAAAACACAAGTTTTCTTCTCTAATAATGTGAACCACATCCCCCGAAGTGAGTTGTGTGCCTCCCTGGGATTCTCTATTACTGGGGATTTGGGGAAATATCTTGGAGTTCCGTTGCATCACAAAAGGGTAACTAAGGACTCCTATTAGTTTGTGGTAGATAAGGTTAAATCAATACTATCCATGTGAAAAGCAAAGTCCCTATCGGCAGCTGAGAGAGCTACTCTTATCTCTTCGGTAACCTCAGCTATTCCCGGGTATGTTATGCAAACCTCTTCCCTCCCAATGACCACCTGTGAATCCCTTGATAAATGTAACAGGAAATTTTTGTGGGGTAGTATGGAGGACCAGCAGAAGGTACCCTTAGTTGCATGGGATGTCATATGTAATCCTAAATTAAAAGGTGGTTTAGGCCTTCGGCATGCTAAGGATCAAAATAGTGCTTATCTCATGAAGCTTGGATGGCGATTAGCAACCAGAAGGGATGACTTGTGGGTGAAAGTGCTCCAGAATAAATATAAATGCGGGAATGATAGATTACCAAATATTGATATGAGGAAGCCAGGGTCAAATTTGTGGAGTGGCATTAAGCGAACCTGGGGTAAGGTGCAAGATGGGATTGAAAGTTTAGCTTCTGGGCAGTTGAGATGGAGATGGACCAAAGGTAGGGAATTTTCAGTCAAATCGGCCTATGCTTCTTTAAAAAATGATGTTTCTATGCCTGATCCACTATGGGGGAAAGTCTGGAAAGTGAAAGTTCCAGAAAGGTGCAAGGTCTTCTCATGGCTTGTGATGCACAAATGATTATTAACCAATGCTTCCAAAGTAAAAAGGGGGCTGAGTAATGACAGCAGGTGCCCTATGTGTCAAGAGGAAGTCGAGACTCTACAACATGTGTTCAGAGAATGCCTGGAGACTCTCGACCTCTGGAAGTCCGTTGTACCCTTGCGGCTATGGCATAAATTCAGCTCGTTAAGTTTTGATCACTGGTTCAAATGGAATGTTACGATCAGCACCAGGAGAAAGGAATTGGAGGACTGGAGTCAGAAATTTATTCTGATCTGTTGGTGGATTTGGAGGCGGCGAAATGGATTTATTTTTTAGGGAAAGAAGCTCTCGATATTGAAAAAAATACTGACCAGTGTGTGGATGCCTTAAGGGGTAGCTTACAAGAAGCTCAATCTCGACTCCTCACCAGGACCGTTGGTCATCGCACAGGAGCAGAGATTGAGTTTTGTTGGAAGGCCCCACCTGTGGGCTGGGTGAAAGTTAACATAGATGGAGCCTTTTCTTTCTGCGGTTACGGTGTTGTGTGTGGAGGAGTTATTTGAGACGCACAAGGTAATTTCCTCAAGGGCTTCATGTTGGATGGAAGGGGATAGTCTATCAGCTGAGCTTTGGGGGTGCCTACACGGTTTAAAGATGGCGTGGGATTTGGGTTCCGACAGGTTCTATTGGAGTTCGACTCTGCAAAATCCGTTGACCTGATGAAGAGGGAACTCAATGTTCTGCATGAAGATCACATCATCGTCGAGGAAATTCATCAGCTCATGTGCGAGATTGGAGACTTGAAGTGGGGCTTATTAGCCAATGGGCAAACACCTACGCAGATTACGCGAAAGCTAGCCTCTTAGCCTTGCAAGGATTTCACGTTGTCACGAGCATGGATGTGGAGCTGCACAATCTGCTAGTTAAGGATATGAGATAGTCTATTTATTTGGCTACAACTGCTTTATCAAAAAAAAAAAGAATCATGAAGTAGGAGAAATGTGAATTTTATGCTTTTAATTGCAGACATTGATGAAAATAATTACACAATATTAGGGTGTGTTTGGTTTGGGGGTAGAGGAGGGGAGGGGAGGGAAAATAGAGGGAAAAGGGGAGAAAAGTTATTTGTAGTGGGGCCCACAAGATTTTCCTCCATTTTAAATTTTTCCCCTCCCCTCCCTTCCCTTCCCAAACCAAACCAAGGCTAAAAGAACATTTCATATTTCTCATAATTAGAATTTGATTGTTGGAGAAGTTGGTGGCAAAAGAGCATGTGGAAGAAGGAACAGTGATATAACTGTAAATGTGATGATTGATTTGGATGGCCACGTAATTCCCTTTTGCATTATCTTTTCTATTTTGCAATCATTACCTCTGACAATAATGTGAAGATTGAAGGCAATATCATAGGCTCTCCCACTTTTTTCTTTATTGATATATTTAGATTTTTATATAAAAAAAATACAATTCCCACTAATTAACAAGTACTAAATAGAGATTTACAACTTCATCAATGTAATAATTCACAACTACATAGTAACAAATTTGATAATTGCATTTATAACTACTTTTGTAACATTGACAATACTAACAATTATCCAATAAAAACTGACAACTTCAATGTAGCTGATTAACTCATAAAGCAGCTACATAAATGTTATTTATGTGTGTATAATAAATTGTATTCTACGATCAAGTAGGCTCAATAAGGACTTTTGTTAACCAAAAGGTTCAATGTTTAAGTTCCACCAAAATCACTAATTATTTACCTAACCTCTTTGAAAGAACCATTGGAGAGAGAGGATTTCTTTAGGGGCTGTTTGGTATAAGAGATTTAGAGGGGATGGAAGGGCATAACTTTTATGAATTGGATTTAAAAAAAAAGAGAGAAGTGAGATTAAAGAAAAATATTAATTTTTCTTTCTATGTTATCTTATACCTTCTCTTTATTAAGATTTTATAACATCACTTCTTTACTTTTTTTAAATTCACCATATAAAATTCCCCCTCACCCTTCAAACCCTCATACCATATAGCCCTTATTAAGGTCTGTTTGGTTAACGGACGGAAGGAGATGGATTTTAACGGAGGTGAAAGGAAAAGAGGGAATGTGAGGGATTTTAATATTATATCGTTTGAATTGATTAGAGACGAGGGGAGGGAGAGATTTTAATGTTCGCTTTGTTGGACAATGGAGGTCATGGATTATCTCCCAGAACTTCGAGGACAGTAGTCACCCTCATGAACATTGACACCTTCCCTATTCTTCTATAATATTAGGTAGGTTTTATAAAAATCAATAAATTATAATCGAGATTCAACACAAATTACTATCAAATAATTTATTAAGCTCATTTTTCAATTGTTCATCTATGATTAATTGCATATGTTCTTTATTTTGGTCTAGTATTGAGCTGGTGATTAATCATTTTCTATTTTCACCAGTGTGGAAGAGGATGGAGAGGAAGAGCTAATGGTGGCCAAGCAAGAAGAGGGGTGGAAGTTTGTGCAACCAGAGAGTGGTAAAGGACTAAAGGTAGTTTGAGAATATCATAAGCAATCATGGGTGGTCACTACAGGACAAAATATTTTCCTTCCCCTCCAAATCCCCCAATTTTGGAGGAGGGGAGGGAGAATTTTTTAAAAAATCTCCTCTACTCTTAAAAAATTAGCAATGTCAAACAAGCGGAGCAAAATCCCTCCCCAACCCTCTAATCTCTTCCCTTCCTCCCCCTTCAAACCAAACAACCCTTTGGATGTGTTTGATTGGAGGGCCTCACCCCCTGTTGACTACCTCAAAATTGGGAATTTTGGAGGGATCTAAAATTTTAGACTATTTTATCCTCATAATTTTATTGATATTCTATTAATTGTATTAAAAAAAATAAAAATAAACTCCTGGCTTGTTTTAGACACAAATGATAAAGTAATTAAAAAAATATTTTTTTTGAACTATTTTTCTCTTGTAATTTTTGTGATATCTTCAATGTACATGGGGAAAATATAAATTTAGGTGTTAATTAATTTATATAATATGTAAATAAAAAATATAGGCTAACATGTAAGGGTAGAATATTAAATTGAATATTATCAACCCTTCCCTACCCTCTTAAGCCAAACAAGGGATCCCTACCCTATAACAAAACAAACTAAGGTAACTCCATCCCCTCATACCAATCACACCCTAAAGTTAAGGGTATTTTAGGATATGTATACTAAACTTATTTATAATTAAAAGATATGAAATTTCAGAATAATTACATTTTGGGTAAAGTGGTATCCAACATCGTAATATTATTTTCCAGCAATATCCAGTAATCTAATTTTATTTATAATATATCCAACGCATTATTGTTATTTTCCTGATGCATCTAGCTAGAGGTAGAACTTATTATATTAGTATTATTTTTCAGTCACATCTAGCATATTGTTCTTATTTATGATATAGACTTTAAATAAAGGGTTAAGGTGCAGATTTGTTAACGAACTATTACTTGATGAGCGTGTGGCACAAAAAACAATTGAGGGGACCAAATTGGCCAACGAACTATTAAAAAGTGAAAAAAGTACCAAATAACTATTAAAAAAGAACAACTATCATAATTACATTAAAATACGAGGCATTGGCGTAGGACGGTGGCGGAGACGCTGGAGAAAAGAGCGGTTAAGCCTTCTTATTGGATAAGGAAAACACCAACGAGAGATGAGACCCATGCGAGCGGGCGTTGTGGCGGCGGCGGTTGCTTGTGGCATCGAAGAGATGCAACCGGGTGCAAGGCGCGTGCTAGTAGAAATTTGTGGACTGCTGGATGAGTTCAAGAGGGTGAGTGAAACACTCAGCAACAATGGAAGCTTTGGGGGCCGACGTCGCCGACATTGTGGCGATCAATGGAAGACGGAGACACCAAGGCAGTGACGGGGTAATAGTTCGTTGGTAAATCGCACCAAATTGTGTTTTTTTTTTTCACTTTTTAATAGTTCGTTGGCCAATTTGGTTCCCTCAATTGTTTCTTGTGCCAAATGCTCCTCGGGTAATAGTTCGTTGACAAATCTACACCTTAACCCTTAAATAAATTAAGGTGGTGAAAGTTTTAAAAAAAGAACAATATCAAAGTACCAAATGCACCATAGATAAAATTAAGGTGTTAAATGGAATTATTGACTAACATTTCGTGTGTTAGATTCTACTTTATCCTTTTTTTTTAACTTTCAATGATTGGGTGGGAATTGTGAATTATTATTATTATTTTTAATTTTTATTAAATTGGGGGATATATTGACGTGACATTTGGACATGAAAATAATGAGACTTCTATTCACCAATCCCAAAATCAAACTACCACCTTTACTTTCAAATTCTAATAATTCCTACTTTCCCAGTCTAATTGCGTCAGCCGCAAAGCGATTCCCTTCAAATGAGTTCATATTAAATCGGATTTTCCTTAAAAAAATGTTTATATTTTTATTTATTAGAAGAAAAAGCCATAAAAAAGAATAAATGAGAATCAACATGCGTGTGAACTTTTTTTTTTATTTCTAATTTCTAATTTCTAATTTTCTTATTTTTATATGTAATTAACTCTTTTTCTGGGGCTTCAGGAAAAAGCAGCAACGTGTCACAAAGGGATTGGAGTTACAAATGCACTACTAATATTGAATTTACTTTCACACTTGTAATGATATTTCTAAGCGGTAGTTGTTGAAAAACACTTGCTCTATACATTCGTTTCAAGTCATATTCATATAGTTAATGCATCATAGTTTGGTGGAGGGTTGGTGATGGACAAGACCAGGTTTCGCCTCAACCCGAGGTCTGGTCTAGCACTAGCCCGAGCTCGGACTAGACCAAACCAGTTCATTGGGTATGCGAATCAATTCGGGACCTATTTGGTGTTTTCCATTCTTTAAGAGGCAATATTTGAACCTAATAAGACCATAACAATATCTATAATTATATAAAATACATCACAAAACATTAAACCCCAATAATAAATCCATAATAATCTCTCACAACATTAAACAACATAAAAAATTAAAATTGAAATAAAATAAAATAAACAATATTCGGTCAGTGGACCAAACCAAGAGGTTTGAGGTATTGGCCGAAGTCCGATCCGGCCCAGAAAACCAATGCAGTGCAGTGCGCTCAATATTGTTTTGAGCCAATTTTTCATCGGATAGGACTAGACCACCGAGTTTTTTTTACTTATCTCTAGTTTGGTGATATCTTTTTTACTATTCAGGTTTTGTCCCACCCAAATTTTCAAATCAGTTATTATACGATTTTTTTTATTTACACATATATTTCTCGAGAAAAACACTTCTCATGTTGTCGAAGAAGTGTATTCTCATGTCACACACACATAAAATGGTGGGACCCACATATATATAATTCTAATTATATATATATGTGGGTCCCACCATTTCATGTGTGTGTGAAATCTTTTCCTTATCATGCAACATGAGAAGTTTAAACCTCATATTTTTTAGATGAATCAAACTTTATGGAGAGAATAAGAGATTTAGATATACTACATAAACACATACATCTTGTGAACCGTAAAAATTATCTGGTTATTATGTTTTAATTAAATTAAATTATATACCGAAGGACCCTTGCTTTTCAATTTACCAGAGAATCAAGAATATGGAGCTTCAACTTGGTCAATAAAGACCAGATTAATGGGTAAGAAGTTAGCTCGTAACTCATAGATTTATATGTTTAAATTTATTAGTGGTAATAATTAATAAACACATTTGTAAGCGCTCTTTAAGCTAAAAATATACACTAATCCTGGTTAACCTCTTAAATCCAACCGCTAAACTTTTAGTAAAAAAAACGAGCTTTATGCTCCTTCTGCCCAACTCTTTAGACTAAAAATAATAATGGATTTAAGGATAGTTATCTATCGTAATTTTATGTTTTCATTTTTTATATAATTATTTGATACTTTTTTCGTTCCTAAATATAAAAATTAATTGAAGAGTTTGTTTTGATACTAAATACAAGAATTCAATTCATTTTGTCTCTTATATTTATAATTATTTCCCTAAACTATGCTTATTATTGCATGTATTAAAGAATGTTTCTATCAATTAGGTAATTACAAAGCAAATAAATAAATTAAATTAAGTATTTTAGAAAAAGCAATATATATTTTCTTACAAATAACTAAATTAATGTCATTAATCTCTGTTCCGTAAATTAGTGCCAAATTCGAGAAGGAGCATTTTTTTTTTTTTATAATTCTATCCCTAAACTATTTATAATGTCATTTTGTCTCTTATATTTATAATTCTTTCCCTAAATTATGCTTTTTTTTTTTTTTACCTAACCAAGAGATTTGGGATCAGAAGGAGCATTTGATATATTGTGCCAAATTCGAGATGTTATAGGCTAATTGTAGGTAACTCTTCCAATGAGATTTTTTCTATTCACACAAAGTTCAAACCATCCATCTCACTCGAAGGGAATTGATCATTTAATTATATAAAGATATAAAAACTATACAAATATAATGATTTTGAAATAGAAAAATGAATTGTTTTTTTCCCACAAATTATTTAGTGCAATTTAAGTTGGTTTGGTGATTCATGTGTCCATTAGAAGTTTCTTTGTAATGCAAAATACAGCACTAAAGAAGAATATGTAGCTAGGTAGGTATGGTCAACTATTAGCTATGGCTTGTGTTGGTGGCAAAACTTTTGAAAATTTTCGAGTTTTTGACTTGGTCTTTCCCTTCCTTCCAATCATTCTTTTTGCCACATAGAAAACCATGAACTTAAGAAATAAATTTTAAAAAAAAAAAAGAGAGAGAGAACACAATATATATATATATATATATATATATATATATATATATATATATATATATATATATATATATATATATATATATATATATATATATATATATATATATATATATTTGAAATTAGACAAAAAAAATTCATCCTCAAAATTTACAAAAATATTTTCTAAAGTAAATATTTTTTGGGCTAATTTTCTAAAATAAAGATCTGTTTAGGACTTGGTATGTCCTGACCTGTTTGTTAAAAAAGTCAGGTCAAAGCCTATTTAAAGGCTTGTAAATAGGTCAGGCCTATTTTGTTAAGGTCTGACTTGTTTACACATTAAATAAATATAATTATATTTATATCATATAAAAAATGTAATATTTATTGTTTTTCATTCTTATATTCTACTAAAACATTATATTTATATAGGTTTTGATTGAGTCAAAGTGTACAAAGCCTATTTATGACCTCCAAGGCCTACAATATAAGGCCTTTTTTAAAGGCATACATTGTAAGTAGGCCTTTTTTAAAGGCATACATTGTAAGTAGACATTTAAAAATGCTTCAGACTCAACCAGGCCTTATGAAGGTTCATGCCTGAGCCTAAAAAAGAGCAGCATTCAGGCTCAAGCCCAGACTCAGGCTTTCTATCCCAATTCAGGCTCAGGCCATTTAACCAAAGCCTGATCTGACCTGACCTGACTTATTTTTGTCCTTAACATGCTCCAATTTCAAATTGGTCCACCCTATCTAACAAGTCCAAATTCATTCAAGGAATCCAAATTGGGAATGTGAATGTTACGTTTTTACCACATTACCCCCTCTCTCTTTTTTGAGAGAGCTTCCTTTTACCAATTTGGGATTTGAGCATTTCAACTAGATTTAAATAGGATTTTTTATATATAATTTTTTGTAAATTGTAATGAATGCATATAATTTCTTTTCTTAAATCTTACACTAGATATAATCAATGTAATGACTAGAATTGTCACAAATTTCAACTTGATCCATTCAGATTGGCTAGCTCAATGATTTGGGTGGGACTTACCAAAATTATGGTGGCGTTACCTCTTCCCCACTTTCTTTTCTGAAATGTCCATTCGCACAACAACAACAAAATAATCAAAAGGCCTTTTCCTTTTGATTCTCTCTCTCTCTCTCTCTTTTTCAATTTTGATTATTTGCTTTCACATCCATCATCAACTTCTTCATCTTCAAATCAATCAATCAAATTCAAGGAGACTCCATTCACGGATTCACCTCTCTATTGATCCATCATTTTACAATTCAATTCAAGCCAGTTTCTCCATTCAAAATTGGTTCAAACCCACAATGATACCCAAATATAAATGTCCAATTCCAACGCCAAAAAGTGGACCCGTTTATTATTATTATAAAGAATTGGTAGGGAGGAAAATGAACTTAGAGGAGGGAAAAGAAGGGGAAAGGAAGATTTGAAATATGAGGGAAGATGACTTGAGTTGTTTGGTAGGAAGAAAATTAAGAGGTGTTAGTTGGTAAAGAATTAAGAAATGTTTATTTTACCCTCAAAAGAAATTAATTCAAAATTAAAAAAAAAAAAAAAAATATTTTTTTTGCTAAAATATATTTTAAAAAAATATATTCTTGTTAAGTTCGAACTCGTGAAAAAAAACATTCGCCAAATTTGAACTTTCCCGCCAGATTCGAACTTTCCCACCAAGTTCAAACTTCCCACCAAGTTTGAATTTCAGGGGTAAATCTATAATAAAAAAATAAAAAAACTTTCCTGTGAAGATTGTATCTTTCCTTCCATTTTCAAATGGAAAGCATCTTCTCTCAAATAAGGGAAAATGAGTACTCACTGGAAGATGCTGACTGGACTTTCTGTCTACCAAACATCTAAAATTCATGGGAAGATTGAGATATTTCATTTCCCTCCCCACTAATTCTTTGTAACAAACATGTCCTTATTTGCATAGTAAGAGAAAAGAAGAAAGAGTTAAACTTGCTTTTTAAGAATATATTACTTTACCAAACTTGTCAATTTATGAATGGTCTTCATAGATAAAGGGTGGTTGTTGTTATTGTTATTATTATCTTCATTGGAGGTCCACGAGTTGTTATTTTCATGCTTTTTTAACTACTTTATTCTTCCAAGTTTGTCAATTTTTTGATTTCTTAGTAGGAACTATTTATAGGTAATGCTCCGTTGGGTTGATAGAATAGTAGTAAGATTGTTTGATTGTGTTTGAAGTTTTTTCTTGGAAAAAAAATCAAATTAAAGACTCTCATCATTCACAGATAACTTTTCTAAAGACATCTTCTACATTCACAGATACTCAAACCTCAGACACTGTTTTATTTAAGTGGTCAAAACATCTTTTACTAGGAGCACTGCTTGTTGGTTTCTATTTGACAAATTACTTACAAATTATTCATAAACAACATCGATTCTGGTCGAAATGTCATTGTGTTTTTGAGCCACACATTAGATACATCTTGCTCTTGGTTTCTTTTTTATAACACCAAATACAAGTTGAATGGTGGACATCATCTTCCTAGCTACTATGAGTGTGTCATCCTTTATCTCCAAGAATTGACATTGGAAAAATGAATGAAATTTGGGACAATGACAATTAGGTCTTGAAACAAAA
Source organism: Acacia pycnantha (assembly GCA_025563575.1). Taxonomy (NCBI): domain Eukaryota; kingdom Viridiplantae; phylum Streptophyta; class Magnoliopsida; order Fabales; family Fabaceae; genus Acacia; species Acacia pycnantha. The sequence goes on from JAMWYP010000028.1 coordinate 1,143,213, forward strand.
TATTAGCCTTTCAAAAAATGAAATTTTATATTTTTTGAATCGTAGGGACTAATATTTTAAATAGTTAAAATTATTGGGATTAATTTGAAATAAGATAAAGTTCAAGAACCAAATTTTAACAGAGTTAGTATTATAGGGATTGAGTTGACCTAAGTCAACTTTCAAGGATTATGAATTCAAAATTATAAGAATGCAAGGATTAACCTTTTTTTTTTCTTTCTTTTTTGAAGCTTTATGGCATGTGAGACGAAGAAATCATTTTCCTAACTTTTGAGACCTTCCCCGTGATGGGATCCAAGTTGGCATAGTTTTAGCATTGAACATGTGAAGGATTCAAAAGGCAGCGGCTATAATAGCAAGTGGTCGTCATCATCTTCATATGTAGATAGAGATGATCTCCATGAAAGCTTAAACTTGGGATATTTATAAGGACAATAATTAATGATGGTGGCTTTTTAATTTGGATTGTGGCTCAGGTCTTAAGGTCGGTGACTAAATCTAAAACGGAAAAAAGCATAAGGATGAGAAGAAGAAAAACACGGATCGCGTTTCCTTGCTCGTCGCTCCTCCCCTACCTGTAGAGATCTGAACGGTCTAGATTTTCAAATGAGATATGGACCGTCCTTTTTTCTTTTTAAAGATTTTTTTTTATATATTTTTCAAATATTTTTAAATTAGTATTATCAAGTATCTTTTTAGTACCAGTTAATACCTTGAAATATTTTTTCAAGATTCTAAAATAAATTTTTAAGATTATGAAGTATTTTTCAGTAACAGTCAATATTCTAAAGTATCTTTTTAGTACTAGTCGCTATCCTGAAATATTTTTTTAAGATCTTAAAAAAATATTTCAGGGTAGTGACTGATACTAAAAAAATACTTCAGGGTACTCAATGCTACTGAAAAATACTTCATGATCTTGAAAAATTATTTTAGAATCTTGAAAAAAAATATTTTAGAGTACTGACTGGTACAAAAAAGATACTTTAGGATATTAACGGGTACTGAAAAAAAGTAGTCAATACCTTGAAGTATCTTTTTAGTACTAATTAGTACTCTGAAATATTTTTTAGGATCTTGAAAAAAAATATTTCAGAGTACTAACTGATACTAAAATAATACTTCATGGTACTGAAAAATTCTTTATGATCTTGAAAAATTATTTCAGTATACTGGTTGGTATCAAAAAGATACTTAAAAACAATGAGTAATACTAAAAAAAAAATCTTACAAAAGAAAAAAAAACGATACAAATCTTATTTGAAAATTTAGATCGTTCAAATCTCTACAGGCAGGATGGAGTGCCCCCTGGCAGGGAAACGCCATCCAAAAAACACAAGGTGTGCAATGAATCTCTTCTCAGTTGACCCATTATATTCTCCGCTCATATATATATATATATAATTGGATTTTATTTCTTCACTATTATCAAACCTCCACGTGTTAGGAAATGATTACTTAAAAATACTAAAGAGTAATGATAATAGTAATTTGAATGTTACGAGGGAAGGTTCATGAACAGATAAAATGGTCCACTTGGAGACTTGACCTTCCCCCCTTTATTTGCATACGCCCATTATTTCTAATTTTATTTCACTATTATATTAAGCCTTAATTCCTTTTTATGTTAAAAAAAATCATTTATATTAAGCCTCAATCAATATTAAGCCTTAATACTATTTTTCCTGTTTTACCCATGTGGCTGATACTCACTTTTTAACTTTGCCCGTTCATTATATCCCCTATTTAAAATAACATTTCCAATACAATTAAACGCATTTCTCAAGTAGGGTAGAAAAGGAAAAAAATTACATTTTATGATATTACCTCCAGTCCTAATTATAAGAACACTACAAAATTATTTTTATAATTAGGACCAGATGAAGCATATTAAATAACTTAACTGTCATTTTTTGTTTCTCGTGATATAGTTAAAGTTATACCAATCATGTCCCCATTATAAATCAGTTGAAGGAGGAAAGTCTTAGCCAATCCCAAATATAATTATAAGTCACTCAGTCATAAGGTTATTAACGATATTTTCAATTTTACATCTATTCAATTTTAGTTGAAATGGGCGAGAAAGCCGAAATAAATGTCAGAATAATTTGTGAATGTAGAATAAATACAGATTTGAAAAACTTTAATCAATTTAAGATGTGTAGAGTACTCCCTATTGTGTTTAATATAAGAAATATTTAAAGAGTTGATTATTATCTTAAATATAAGACATAGTTTTCATATTGTCAACATTTTTTTTTAATTTGCTCTTATCGACACTCCTTCAACAATAATCAAAGAGGAAAGGAAACGAATGAGTTAACAAAAATGACTAGGGTGTTTTAAAGATTACATGTCATATTAACTCATGTTAATATCTTTCTTAATTAATATAATCAAATTAGATAAATATATACCACTTTGGTCCTATTTATAAGTCCTTTTTGATCAAAAAGTGTGATCATATTTATAAGTCAAGTTTTATGTAATAAATGAGATTGTGACAATTTTACATATATTAATTGCACCCATAAAGATAGAGAGAGAAGAAAGAGTTGAAAAATACATATTCATAAATAAGGGTAAAGTTAAAAATTTACCTTATAATCATTGAGTTAACTACCTCTCATTAATATGTGAGATTTAATTAAAATAGACTTATAAATAAGACAAAAGTGGTATGTAACACTATGAAGGGGAGGGAGTGTCATACCTCTTGTAATTACGACATTTATCAGAGTATTTCAGTAAAAAATAGTGAGCAACACAGATATAGTACAGTATACTGATAATAAAATAATCTTGGTTACAAACAAGATTAAACTACAGAGTTCACGCTACAATGTTCCAAACACTATTGACATAATATTACAGCTCCAAAATAACTTTAACTAAAAAGTCTATATTATACACCATAGTACTATCTAAAATCTCAAACTGCACCCACCAAATTCCCACATATGTTGCCTCTCCTTTGGAAATTTGCCCGCCACTTTGACCATGTCCAACCTCTTTGGGTATGTCTGAGATTTCATAGGTAGTAACAGGGGCTGAAATCCTGAATGATCCCAGAGTAACAAATTAATTTCACAAACAAAGTATAAATAGTATATGACAGTTAATCATAAACATAAACAGTCCACAACAACATGTATAACATTCATAAAACATATTATATGCATCCAGATTAGCATACACATATCACATAACCATAGCGCTAGGTATAACCAATTGGCATGCATCGAGAGTCCTCATGTACGTCGAAGTTCTCAATCAAGTATAACAAATTGGCATGTACTAAGAGTCCTCCTGTACATCGAAGTTCTTAATCGAGTATAACGAATTGGCATCACTAGGTATAACCAATTGGCATGCACCGAGAGTCCTCCTGTACGTCAGAGTTCTCAATTGGGTATAACAAATTGGCATGTACTGAGAGTCCTCTTGTACGTCAGAGTTCTCAATCAGATATCACAAATTGGCATATACCGAGAGTCCTCCTGTACGTTGGAGTTCTCAATCAGGTATAACGAGTTGGCATGTACCAATAGTCCTCTTGTACATCGGAATTCTTGATCGAGTATAACGAATTGACATGTATCAAGAGTCCTCCTATACGTCGAAGTTCTCAATTAGAAGTACCCCAACTTGCCTGAATGCAACTAGATTAGCCGCTTAAGGACTTCCGTCCAATAGGTCCTACACCTAGTTTTACCACTGAGACATTTACATGTGATTCAAACAGACATACACAACTATACAAAGTATATGAGATTAGAGTTACTACCTTATTACTTTATCAAAGTAGCTAGATTTCGTGAACCTCGTGTGTTTCAGGAATTACGGGTTTCAATAAGAATACGTTATGGACAATGGTCAATATTCGACTTTAGACATTTCAAATGTCATCTAATGTAACATATCTAAATATGAAATTGCTAAACTTAATCTGTGTCTAAGATTCCACTATTTCCCACGTTTTCACAAATTTGCCCCGATTTTCTAGAATTTGTGCCGAAACTTTGAAAAATCATATCTCCTTGTACAAATGTCCAAATGAGGTGATTCCAAAACCTATGAACTCTTCATTAAGCCTAGTTTCATGAAAAAATATTTCCAATTGCCAAAACACACATATTAGTCCAGATTTCATCAAACAAATGCGATTGTCTAGTTTGCATTCTAGATTCTTCGGTTATGTTCAAAAATTCATAACTCGGTGCACACATATCCAAATTCAACCAATGACCTATCAAATTAAATCTCATTATATATAATTTAATCCTAAAAAATTTCATTACAATTGGACATCATTTACTACCTAAAAAATGGGTCGTAAACTTGCTCCTTGCACAGGGTTTTCAAGGAAGATTTCAAGACTTCGGTACAATTCAATCCCGGAACTTCTAAAATTCCTACCGAACCTCTATCCTACACAAAAACACCTTCTAAACACATTGGAGGTATTAAATCAAACAAAAACCAACTCCTCCATACAGAATAGGGTTGGCCGAAACAGAACATAAAGGGAACTCAATGAATTTCAACCTCTTTTGTCACCAAACACATTACAAGACCTTCAATCTATGTTTCCTTTTAATTTCTGACCTTTCTCTATCTAAAACCAATTTTCTAGAACATTACATGCCTCCCCAAAACGCCATATTTGAAGAAAATAGGATTAGGAGAGGTTCTAATAACTTACCTCGAGAGTTTAAATCGGCAAATCAACAAGTCTTCCGGTCCTCTTCTTCCTCCAACTCCTTCTTGGTCTCTCTTACCCTCATACTCTCTTTTGGAATGCTCCAGGGTGTTCAGCCGAAATGAATCAATTGGGAATGGATTTAAAGAATGTTTCAGAGTTTAAAGTCGGCAGAGCATAGGAGATACTCCCTCCAGTCCTAATTATAAGACAACATTTTAGAAATTGGTTTTGGTCCTAATTATAGGACAACATTCTATTTTTTTTTTGTCAATTTCTTCCTAAAATACCCCTATTTTATTCTCTTCTCTCAAATATGTTTGGTTTTTAATGAGTATATGTATGTGGATGCATAAAAACTTACAGTAAGTAAAAATTTTAGATATATATGTGTGTGTGTATCTATGTATGTATATATGTGTATGTCTACACACAAATATATATAGACACGCGTGTGTGTACATATATGTATGTATGATGTGTGTGTACATATATGTATGTATGATATGTGTGTGTGTCTACACACAAATATATAAAGACAAACATATATGTGTGTGAGTACATACATATGTGTGTGTGTCAATATATATGTGTCACACATATATACATATATATCTTTGTGTGTGTGTGGATACACACACATATATATGTATATATATTTATATGTATACACACACACATATATATGGATATATAGCAAGATCATTATTTCAATTAGATAGCGTGTGGAAAAGAAAATTTTAGGTTGGAGAAGTATGTGACAAAAGTTGTTGATTTATTTTTACTTATGTCATTTTAACTTTAAGTAAGGGCATTTTAGAAAAATGAGTAAATTTAACAAATTTAACTTCTTTCCTTAATCTCTCTAAAATCGGTTAAATATGTCTTATAATTAGGACCGGAGGGAGTATCATAAGACATCAATTTTTACACCTAATTACCATTATAGCAATGGGTGTAAATCCAATTGTTTTGGTTGACCGTATATTCATGGAAGATGGGCTGATGTGTAACCAATTTAATTAATTGGTGTACCACTAAACGCTTAGGTCAACTGGTAAGGGGTTGTCCTAACTTAACCACGGGTCTTGAGTTCGAGACGTAGGAATGCAGCATGCGTGGGTGGTAGAGGCTTCCCCCGAAATGGGCCACCCGGTCTCGGTCCGGATTAGTCTGGGGCCGTTGATGTACCTGAAAGATGACCTGCTCTGAGATATCAGATGCTCTAAGCAAAAAAAAATTAATTAATTGGTGTGATGGAGAATAGCTGGGTGCTGTCCTAGAATTTTGAGAGAGAGGGTATGGAATTATAAGAGTGTGTGTGTGTGTCTTGACTTAATATGGGAAGAATGTCACACACCATTATAATCCCATTTAATCATCGACAAAACTTTTATCTATAACTTGGTTGGTTACTTATTTAATTGTAAATATTAGATAAGTGTTAGAAATTAATCCTTAATTTCATATGTCCCATTTGTGCCAATATATTTCTCCAAATTTTCGGTTTCGGCGAAATCAGATATTTCTGGTAAAATTAACATTTTAGTCAAAATTCATCATTTCTTTTCTTCAATTGCATATACATCATATATGGAATTTTTTTAAAGCAAATTCTGGAACATTACAGGGAGTACTTCTTTTGTCAGTGAATTTAAAACATAATTAATGATTTAATTATTACTGTATTCCTTGATATACGAGAACGAGTGATCATAATGGTACTTGAGCCATTCATATGAAACTACTACTCTGGTCCTATTTATAAGTCCAGTTTGATTAAATCCCACATACCAAGGAAAGGTAGTTGACAGTTGACACAATGATTATGTGGGTAAATTTTCAACTTTACCTTCATTTATGATTGACTATTTTTTAATTGTTTCTTCTCTCTCTATCTTTATAGGTATAATTAATATGGGTAAAATTGTCACAATCTCATTTATTACATGAAATTGGACTTATAAATAGGACCAAATTTTTTGGTCAAAATGAACTTATAAATAGGACCAGAGTGGTATAATTAATATGAAACATATGATATACCACTCTGGTCCTATTTATAAGTCCAGTTTGAGCAAATCTCACATACCAATGAGAAGTAGTTGAGACAATGATTATGGGGGTAAATTTTCAATTTTGCCCTAATTTATGATTGGATGTTTTTCAATTGTTTCTTCTCTCTCTCTTCATGGGTAGATTAATATGGGTAAAATTGTCACAATCTCATTTATTACATGGAACTAGACTTATAAATAGGACCAAAATTTTTTGGTCAAACTGGACTTATAAATAGGACCAGAGTGGTATGATTATTGATTCTAGAGCCATTCATTTTGGTCCACATATTAAAAACATTAATATACTCAGAGTCAACGGAAATTAAATGCTTTAAATAAAATAAGTCAAATAGAAAATTAATTGCTACAACAATTAAATTAGCTAGATTTCACCAATAATTAAATTACAGCAAATATTGAGTGTTATAATACCGCCGCCACCTTCACTAGGACACATGACGTAGAATGCAAGTTAATTATGGAAGAACTTTTTTGCCACGATTCTATATTCTATATTATTTTCTTTTATTCGAAGCAATGTCTTTAAGTCAAACAACTACATGTACCGTACATTCCATGTACATTATACGTACTTCTATACGTGTGGTTGGGCTTCATTGTAAGCTATGTGTACTTAGGTAGGAAGATCCACTAACTAATTTTAATACATTCGTATAATTTTTCCATATTAATAAAATAAGAGAATATTAAATGCTTAGAGATAAAAATAACAGAATAAACAGGGGCATATATTATAAAAAAGAAACAATTAATAAAGTAAGAGAATATTAAAATTTACATTAAAATTATCTTCAATATAAAGATGCATATGTTTCTAGTAAAAAAAATAAGTCAAAGCTCTGAAATAGACCTTGCATGTATTTTGAATAACAAGGAGTGCAAATTTTTTGTACAATTTTAAAAGTATTTCAAGAATAATACTATTTTTTTACTATGGCAAAAAAAAACTAGGAAAGATTTACTGAAAAACTAAATATGAGTTACAAATTTAGTTATTAGAAATGAATATATAAATTGAATTATTGTAAATGAATACTTATAATGCCAACAATATTTCTATTCATAGTGTGAACAAAATCGATTTAATTAACAACTACTGTATTATTCATTACAGATCACAGACCAAGATACCTCCTAGGTGTTGGGGTTCGACCACGACTTCTTCTAGCCTGCAATTATTGCAAATAACGTGAGGCCAAGAAGACAATATACTTGATATGGTAAATAGTAAAATCAATTACAACACTGAGAATTAGAAACATAATCATAACATATGTAAACATAATTTTCAATAGTAAAATGGCAAGAAAAAAAGGGAAATGTGCCAGGCATACAACCCCAATGATATGATACAAAAGAGAGAGAAATGCTACCATACATGGAAAATTCACAGGGAAAGAAGCAAAAAAGTTTTCAAATCTCACAAAGAACTATGAGCAACTTATCCATATATCTTATACAATAAACAAATATATTTACAATCTCAGCCAAAACCAAATTATATTACAAAGTATACATTTTCTACTGTGATGACATGCCCTTCTAGAACTGAGAGATCCAAATAGTTCACACAATGGTCAGCCTCCTCAACAGTTTCCATTGTCATAAATCCAAACCCTCGTGATTCTCTTGTCCATGGATCAACAACCAGGTGAACACGTCAATCACCTAAAATAAGCAACAAAGAAGTAAAATAACAATTAAGACAAAATCTCTCAATTTAAAGATAGAACATTGAACAAACAATAATACGTCCAAATAAAGGACATTAATTACCATAAAAGAAAATGAGCATACTTTTATCTCTTTTATAAAGGGATATTCTCCCATATCCCTTCATGATGATCATTTCTTATATCGTATTCATTCCGCTTCATCTTCTTCATTCAATTCCAGTAGACCCCTTGAAAAAGAAGGAGTCTCAATAACTTTTATCCAACTGTGATCCATACTCAAATTCCTATATAGACAGAAAGATTTAACATACATTATCCTAACATATAAGATGCATTAAAAAAAAAAAAAACCTTGCAAGATGCTAAAATCCGCATGATTCTAACATATAATATGCTAATTAACAACAAGGTCAAATTAGAAGGCAAAAATAAAGCAAACAAAAAATGCACTTATTCGGGTTCTTTCGACGCCAAGGTGCTATGGTCCTATAATTGTGAACTCTAGCAGAACTAACAAAACCCACTCTTAGGAGGTTCTTTCGATGCAAATCCGACCACATAAAATCTAACTTATTCGGGGTTTTGTTATTTAAGAGTGAAAGATTTTAAGCTCCATTGAGTAATATTAAAGCCATATGTGGTTTTGACAAGAGAGGATGACAAACAAATTAAACTGCACTAAATTAACGTCAGAGATAGGAAAATGGCGTGCAAAGAGTGTGTAAGGGCATCATTGTACCAAAACCTAAAAAAAAAATAAAAAAAATAAAATAAAATAAAAAAACTAAGGCAAAAAGTGAGGTTGCCGAAACTAGCTTGTCAAGGAACGCGAAGTAGCGATGAGGCCACACAAAAAACACTGATGTCGGTGGTAATGACAGAGAAACGACAAGCGAAAGAGGACTAAGGAGCGACGGATGAGTTCAGAAAAGCAACAGAGCTCAAAGTTATCGTGACAAGGAGAGGTTCAGAAAGCAAAATTCAATTTCCAGCGCCATAAGAGAGGATTCAACAAGCGAGTTTAATTTGGAGATAATCTTTTAGACTAGTTATGCTCAAAATAAGGTATTAAAAGTTCACCTTTTAGACCAGTTATTTTATAAAAACCGATCTTAAAAATAATAAATATTATTTTTTTATTCCGCATCTTTTAGACTGGTTATAAGAAACATAAGGTCTAAAAAGTTTCACTTTCTATATCGGTTATTTGTAAAAACCGGTCTTAAAAGTAATAAATGTATTATTTTTTTATTTTGTATCTTTTAAACCGGTTTTAAGAAACATAAGCTGTAAAAAGTTTAATCTTTTAGACCGGTTATAAAAGACAATCGGTCTAAAAAATAATCGATTATTTATTTATTTATTTATTTTTATCTTTTTCAGATTGAATATTCGGAAAACCGGTGTAAATAATATCTTTTAGACCTTATATTAAAGGAACCGGTATAAAAAGTTCTTTATATTTATGAAATTACCCCCGGTCATACTTTTTAGACCTAATTCTCTATAACCAGTCTAAATTTTTTTTTTGGTACCAGTGTATATTTATTTATATACTTCTTTGGCGGTCTAAATTTTTTTTTTTTCGGTACCAGTGTATATTTATTTATATACTTCTTTGGTTTAAAATGCATGGCTTAGTTTGTGAGGGGATTTTAAAATAGGATATGAGTAGATTTTATGTCGATTTATTCTTTGATCCTAAGTTTGATTCAATGATGGAAAAATATACAAAATTTACAAAATATAATTAAATAGGTATATAATATCAATAAATCCAACTAATTCTCATAAAATATACACCTATTTAATCATAAAATATATACTTATCAAACTCCCCCACACTTAAACATTTGCTTGTCCTCAAGCAAAAGAAAGAGAATTCATCATCTAAAAAGAACATTGCCTATGAAATTCCTAAACAGAGAGCAATAAACCACCACACTTAGATCATATCATCAAATCTTATTTAAGTTAATGTCTCACTAAGCCAATAGAGTTGTAACAATCTCTTAACGTCTCATGATCAAAAGATCGGCAAGCAATAAGTGCAACAATAAGATTAGAAGAGGGATATTATGCTATTTAATTTCTCCAGAAAAATTCAAACGCCCCCACCAAACCAAGACTTTTATTTAATTCATTAAGAATTCTCAGGTAGGAAATAACTCATTTTTTCTTTTTTTTTTTTCCTTTTAATTTTCTTTTTGTTTCTTGAGCCGTTGTAGGTCCCCTTTTGACGCGACCCTGCACATGGGTGATGCAGCACCGATTACTCAGCTACTCCAACAGGAACCTCAAGAGGCTTTTAGCCCAACTCATAACCCTCTTTGACTTTACCGTTTGACGCGAGTGCCAACATTGGTAATGAAGTGCCCCCGGTTACTAAGTGAGGTCTAGAGAAGTCATTGGAGTTTTTTTTTTAGATTTTTTTCTTGAGTCATTTCCTACACAAAAGTTTTACTTAGGTGGCAAATGTCATCATCTAATTTTCTAAAGAAATCATGTACCAAAATATCCATGAACTAATAATTTGTTGCTCACATTACAAACTAATCCCTATTCTCATAGTCCATCTCAAGATTGCAAAAAAAACTCAAGGCTTAGAGACTTGGTTGATACATTTTCTTTTTCTATTTTAATTTTTGACTTGATAATATTCTCTAAGATGGGGAAAGCTCAAAATTAAGGTTAATCCTCAACAATGCAAAAATCTCAAATAAAAAAAAAATATTTCCAATTACATAAGGATAAGCATAACCAAAGAAATATCTCTCCCCCACACTTAAATCAAACATTGTCCTCAATGTTGTAAAAATATAAAAAGGGAAAGAAACTAGTACTCCCCTGGTTTAGGCCTCTAACTCTAATGTGGAGTGCTTCCCCTTGTACCATCCATGATATTTCAAATTTTTAGGGAGAAGAGAGTGTTCAAGTAAGACCTTGCAGCAACTAGAGGAGTGATCTTCTTCAAACCTGAAAAAAACTGAAAGAAAGAAAAGAGAAAAGAGAAAAGAAAAGAAAATAATAATAATAATAAAATATGCAAACAAAACCCTTGGGTTGCCTCCCAAGAAGCGCTAAATTTATAGTCTTCAGCCAGACTTCTCAAAACAACTTCTAATCAAAAGTATCAAACACCATAATTACCTTGTCTTCTTTTCTTTTCAAGCAACAAGGTATCACACACAAAAATTGATCATTCAAGTTAATTACTTGTACTTCCTTAATCATAGACAATCTTGGATTACAAGCAATAACTGAATTCAAATGAAGCACAACATGCATATCCTTGAAAATAAATATAGACACTTCCAAGAATTTAGAGCATCCAATAAAATCAACCTGACTCTCATCAGTAAGAGTCAACACTTCAAGAGGAGGGTCAAGAACAACAACAATTGGCGGAACCTCTTCTAAACACCCACTACTCTCATCTAAATCAATTTCAAACCCACAATCACTTTCTACATTATTCATAGTCTCATGTGATTCCAAACCTTCAACTTCCTTACAATAATCATTATCAGCATAAGAAGTGGTCATCAGGCTTAAGGAATTATTTTGCACCATAGTCTCAAGGGTTGAAACAATTTGACTCACATATACCCCAGTATCTTGGACACTTGACTTAATGCTAGTGACAATCTCCTTTTGCGTCTCTACTAGATCTCCTAAGGCTAGTGACAATCTCCTTTTGCTCTCTATTATATCTCTTACGGCTAGTGATCATCTCCTTTTGCTCTCTACTAGATCTCTCTACTACTTCCACATACTCCTCAAATAATCTTTCTAAATTAGATTTTTCCTTATACTCAATGGTGTGTTCTTCAATAGGTGGATAAGAGTGAAAAGGAGGGTATTTTCATGAGAATAATAGACATGTGGATCCCTAAAATTATGTTGCTCAAAACCTTCACTAGGACAAAATGAGTTATCAAAAAAGCTTGGTTCCTAGTGAAATCATCTCTCACAAAATGACTAGTTGTACTATATGGACAATATTCATATAAATGATTCCCTCCACAATAAACACAAGACATACAAACATTTTGAGAAGAATCAACATATGGAATACAACCATCATTTATGCTCCTTTTACGTTGCCTATATTCATTCAAAGAATTTAAAATAGCAATCAATCCATCTTGTGTAGAAGACAAAGAATTCATCTCCTTTTCAACATTAAGACCAGTTGGTTACCAATTGAAATCCATTTTTTTTATATTTTTTTAAAAAATAAAATATTTACGAACTCAAACTTAAACTACTAATGCTCAACCAATTCTTTTTTTATATAATATCAAGGTATCCCCACAGCCGGTAGCCATGAGACTAATCCTTCGCCCCGGGTCAGCGCACAAAGCAGTAAAGGGCTGGCCACGGGAATGCTCAACCAATTCTAACCAAGACAGTTGTGGCACACAAGTCCCCGGCAACGGCGCCAAAAACTTGATAGGGAAAAACTTTAAAGCCTATAACTCCGCAAGTATACGGGCCGTATCAAGTAATAAAGTGATAAGAAAAGTATCGTTCCCACGAGGACTTAGTATTACAAACTTCAGTTAGGCATTAATTTCACAATTTCGTTTAAGTTGAGCAAACTAGATTGAATTTAATTAAAAGAAAAGAAAATCAAAATAACAAACTACTAAAATAATCGAACGAGCAACCTAGAGTCACTAATCCATTGTTTGTTCTTAGATTTTATCCCCACTAAGCTAATTTTGACTTAACTTAATCACCTAATCTAGAGTATTAATGTCTATAAATGCCTTCCTATTCACTTATATACCTACCTTAATTAATTATGCAATATCTCACACAACTAAATAAGATGCGTTTTAAACCGGACTCACTCTAATTTGATTATGCGAAGCTTCTAGGTATATGCCTATCCTAGACGCAAATTAGATTAAAACCTAATTTCACATTAAATTTAAACCTAATTCCACATTATTTATCCCAATGTCAATTTAGGATTCCCTCTTCCAAGTTCAACCCTAGATCCCCAAAACATGCTCAATGGTGGCCAATCAATAAGCAATAGCAATAAACACAGGATTAAATAAACTGAATTAAATTAAGCAAAACTAATCAGTAGGAATAATCTCTAAAACCCAAACAAGTTCATAGGTCCTCTAGGTTGAAAAGAGAATTAGCCACACATGGCTATAACAAAATCCATAACAAAAAGATAAGAATTCAGGTCCAAAGAATAAGAAGAGAGAGAGGAAAGAAAGCTTCTTCGTCGCCTCCACAGTCCTTCCGTGGAGATGATGAAGAGAACCAAAACGCTCAGCCGCTACTCCTCTGCTTCTTCATTCCTCCTTCTCTTGATCTGCTCCTCGTTCTTGATCCACCCCTCTATGTTGAATTCCTTTCTCTATTTATAAACATATGGTTGGGGTCCACGTCTTTTGTATGTGTGTGTTGGGCCATTCTTCCTTTTTGCGTGATCTGATCCTTTCTTTAATAAAGGATATGCAATATCCTTTTGAGATCTCCAATCACCTCCATATATCTTGTAATCCACTCTATCGATCACACAATTGATTTTGTTTCTATGTTTTCTTGCGTGGGACCACCAAGTTTGGTGATTGCATATCCTCTTAATTGCTTTTTACTTCTCTCTAAATCAAATAATATTCCTGCATAATAAAAATAGGATATGAGTAGATTTTATGTCGATTTATTCTTTGATCCTAAGTTTGATTCAATGATGGAAAAATATACAAAATATAATTAAATAGGTATATAATATCAATAAATCCAACTAATTCTCATAAAATATACACCTATTTAATCATAAAATATATACTTATCAACTAGATATAAGATTTTTTTCCCCATTTTTTTCCTCATAATTATCATTTTCTAAAATTAATTTACCTTATTTATAAACTGATATATAATCTACTTAATGTTATCCACACGTATTTTTGAGATCATGTTACGTATTTAATTTTTAAATTTTTAAATTTACTTAAATTAAATAAATAGGTCTTACATTATTGAATAAATGAGTCTTGTTTTTCCCAACACATTGTATGCTTTTTTTTTTTTTTTTGTAAAAATATGGATGTTGATTGAAAGTAAAATAATTATAGGAGGTGGATTATAGACATATCTTGTCAATGTACAAAAAATTGTATGCCCAAGAGAACTACATAAGTAACTGAAGATGTCTCTGTGTTGTTTGTGAAGGACTCAACAATATCTTTCACAATTAACGATTTGAAAAAGACCTTAAAATGTCTTCTACTAAAATACAAAACAAGCTGTGTCTTGTAATATTTGTAATTAAGATGCCCATTATTGTAATTTGTACAACTCAATGGCCATCAATCAATTATTGAATCCATGTATCTATTTAATTCACTAATTAATATACTAAACCTCAATCATTTCATTACATTAATGCTTTTTTTATTTTTATTTTCTGCAAGAGATAATTTTATTCTTAATAACAAATTTTTATTTTAAAAGTGAGTTTCCAACTCTGTTCTGGATTAATTTGTTAAATTGACCTAGAAACCAAGTTTGATAATAAATTACTTAATTCAATAAAAGCAAATTAGAACCTTTTTTGGTTGATTTATCATTTTGTAAGGAAAAGGGGGGCTAAATCTCTCTACAAGGAAAAAAATCATGAAACATTTTTATTGTATATGGATATTAAAAAATTTATCCAATAATTATCACATGAAAATTAAATAAAAAATTGATTGAATTTGTATTTAAGGCTTTTTTTTTTTGGGAAAATCAATATGAGGTCATAAAAAATGTAATCAAGAAAAATCGCGCAGTAAGTGAGCAACATATAGTAACAAGTTCGAATGCATAAAAAAGACAATAGGTTCATGGAGAGTAATTTTTTAATGGAACTTTATAGTAATTTTTCTTTTCCTTTTTTTTTCTTGAAAGGATGAAAGTAAGAAATTATAACAAGAGAACAAATGTGACTTTTTAAATTATAGTT
Organism: Acacia pycnantha; assembly: GCA_025563575.1. Taxonomy (NCBI): domain Eukaryota; kingdom Viridiplantae; phylum Streptophyta; class Magnoliopsida; order Fabales; family Fabaceae; genus Acacia; species Acacia pycnantha. The sequence continues at coordinate 1,158,654 of JAMWYP010000028.1, forward strand.
CTAATATAGTAACATCCCAATATACCAATATGAGAAATATTTATGTTCACATTAGATTAAAATTAATCTTTTAAAAATTATAGAAATTTGCGCAACTAATTAATACTCCTTCCGTCCCTATACTTTAGTCCTTATTATAAGATACCACTCTGATCCTATTTATAAATCCAGTTTGACTAAAAAATTTGGTCCTATTTATAAGTCCAGTTTTACGTAATAAATGAAATTGTGAAAATTTTACCCATAATAATTATACTCATAAAGACAAAGAGAGAAGAAACATTTAAAAAATACCAAATCATAAATGAGGGTAAAGTTGAAAAATTACCCTATAATCATTGAGTTAACTACTTTTCCTTGGTATATGAGATTTGGTCAAATTGGACCTATAAATAGGATCAGAGTGGTACCAACTAACAATTCTCAAAAACCAATAAAAACAGTTAAAATCATTAAATGTGTCCTAAAATTTAAGTAATTTTCAATATTACCTATATTAATTGCACTAAACTCTAATATCATATTCATTATTACTCTAACCCACTACCCTTATTAATTAGAGGTATACATGGAAAAAGAATATTTAATACTCTTTGGAAACAAGCAAGTGTCTTATAAAAAAGACCAAATACACTTGTTAGTTGGTACCTTATAATAAGGACCAGAGAAAGTATATAAGAGCCTTTTAACCAAATCGCGAGATTCTAAAAAAAGTTAAAAGTAGTTAAATGTAATAATTATGTGGGAAAGTTTTTTTTTTCCTTCTAAAAATGCCCTTATTTACGAATGAGTGTGTGTGAGAGAGAGAGAGAGTAATAATAAGAAAATGACGAAACAAACTAGTGCATATAGTATAATAATTAATTTGAGAGTAAAATGGGAAAAAAAATGCATTTTTTTTTTTGATGCATAAAAGTTTTGGAGGGGTTCGGCATCAGTCCCCCACCAAGGTCAGGGCACGGCCCGGGCTCTTTGAGTACTTAATAGGGACTTATGAGATCGCCTACCAAAGGACTCCCAGCGACAAAAAAAAAAAAAAAAAATGCATTTATTATTAAAACAAACTCAAAAGAAATCTTACATTTAAAGACAAGCCCATTAAAAAAAAAATCTTATATATAAGGAGAGTGACAGTAATAACTTGAGAAAATAATTTGAACAAATTAATGATTATAATTAAGTCTTGTGTGTGGCCATATCTTAGATCAAATTATTCATGTTTTCCTCCCTCTTTTAATATTAATTTTTTGAAGAAAAATTGTCAATTATACTCCCTTTGTCCCTAAATATAAGTATATCAAATTTGAGAATACATCTGTCCCAAAATATAAACCTTTTTTTTAGTTTAAACATTTATTGCTTTTTCCCCCCAATTTTACTCTTGTGGCTTTATGTGTGTGTGTGTTGCATATTCTTTTGACCAATGAAATTGCATTAATTTATAAGGTGGATGAGATTTATATTCGTAAGGATGGGTATAGTTGGAAAAAATATATATTACTGGACTTATATATTTATTAATTTTAACTACTTTCTTAATAAATAAAAACGGCTATTTGAAGCTTACATATATAAAGATGGAGGGAGTATAAAAAATGGGATCTTTTTGTCATTTTATTCGGAAGTCATAAATTTAAAGAAGGGTTAAGGTGCAGATTGACCAATTAAGTGTTATGCTAGAAACACCCGGCACAAAAATATTTTAAATGGACCATAACTACCAAAAAATAATTAAAAAGTGAAAAATATCACAATGCCTTTAGAACTAAAGTAACGGTCATTACTTTCCCCCACTATTTTTTTTTTTAAATGGCCATTACTTTAGTTCTAACGGCATTGTGATATTTTTCAGTTTTTAATTGTTTTTTTGGTAGTTATAGTCCATTTAAAACATTTTTGTGTAGGATGTTCTTGACGTAACACTTAATTGATCAATCTACACCTTAACCCTAAAAAAAATATAAGTGGTCATTTAACTTAGTACTACAACGACTTTTATTTAAACAAAAAGTTATTATCTGTGCCACGGATGATAAAACATAATAATAATAATCTAAATAATAAAAAATAATAATAATTGAAAAGATGTGATATACATGAGGTGCCACGGATGTGCCAGTGTATTTTTCCATTACGATGCACATCAAACTTTTTTTGACCTGTATTTCACATTAAATTCGACCATATGCACGCTGTTCATATTTGTCATGTACCACCGGCCAGATGAGCTACTTAAGGTTAAAATAATCATCATTACATAATCATTCTTAAAATCCTACTCCCTCCGGTCCTAATTATAAGACAACATTTGGGAGTTTGTTTTGGTCCTAATTATAGGACAACATTCTATTTTTTGTCAATTTCTTCCTAAAATACCACTATTGATATAAATGAGGGATTATATGAAATCAATAAGGTAATTGAAGTGCAAAATTTATATAAGGGTATTTTAGGAAAATGAGTAAAATTAACTAATTTAACCTCTATCCTTAATCTCTCTAAAATTGGTTAAATATGTCTTATAATTAGAACCGGAGGGAGTATTATTTTTACTATTTATTTCTTACAAAAAAAATGTAACAAATCATCATCTAATACAGAGATTAAAGAATTGGATAAGATGGTGTTATGGCCTGGATTTACTAATGACTTAGTTTGAACCAAAAAAATCACTTTTTTATCAGTGTTTACAAATCCAGACCAGACTAGCCGAACTAGACCAGCAACCGGTGAACTAGTCACTAAACCAATCCGGTCCATGAGTCAAAATGGTTCACTTTTTTTTTTTGGAAAAAAAATCGATTTTTTTTTAAATCTTCTTTAAAATTTCATATTAATAACTCTAAAATCTTTTATTTTTCACCGGTTTATCTCCAGTTTGAATCCAGTCTAACCCATTAACTCTTGACCCAGTACCCCAACTCGTCTAGTGACTAGCTCAGGTTTCAAAACCATGTTTTTTTATAACTGTGTCAGGTTGGATCGGGATTAAACCGCCATTAAGTTGAAACATGAAACTAAATCAGGAATCATAATGGTTTTCAGAAAATTAGATGATTTTTGGGTTTGAAAAGAAAAGGGCTTAAATATTTTTTAAGGAAAAAAAAAACCCATAAAAATTGGAAAAAAAGAAAAGACCATCGGTAAAATTCAATATACTATCTTCCAACACTTGTAAATTGTAATGTCATTTTACTGAAAATTTCATATTCCATGGTGCTAGTATGTTAACAATTGAACTTATTATAAATTTATTACATACACACATATATTTATATATAGACACACGCCAATAGGGGTGGAAATAGGTCAAACTCCTATTAAGCGGCCTACAGCCTGACCTGTTTAGGGCCTGGTCAAGCCTGACATGTTTGTTAAAAAGGCCAGGCCAAGGCCTAAATGTGTAAATAGGTCAAGCATATTTTATTAAGGCCGGGCCTATAAGCCTTTAGACCTGGACTGTTTACACATTAAATAAATATAATTATATTTATATCATATAAAAAACATAATATTTATTATTTTTCATTCTTATATTCTACTAAAAAGCTTATATTTATATAGTTTTGATAGGCTCAAAGTGTACAAAAACCTATTTATGGCCTTCAAGGCCTACAATTTGAGGCCTTTTTAAATGCCTACATTGTAAGTATGCCTTTAAAAAGGCTTCAGGCTCAACCAGGCCTTATGAAGGCTCAGGCCTGAGCATAAAAAAAAGCCTGCATTTAGGCTCAGGCCTTTTATCCCCATTACAGGCTCAGACCTATTTAGCCAAAACCTAGTCTGACCTGGCCTATTTCCATCCCTACACACCAGCATATAATTATATTTTTATTTAATTATTATGTTATTGGTTCAACCATTAGTGGTCTAACCGGTTGAACCATTAAATTGAAACCTGCTAATTTCTTCCATTTGGCGTGTGATCTGACTCTCAAACCATTGACATACCAATGTTTGTTTATTTAACCCCTTTTTTCAAAAATTATATAAATAAGCATTAATAATGACTTGAGATTATAAGAAATGTAAAAACCACTATTTACCGAAAAACTTTCTTGCGGCAATGCCACAAAGTATTGGCATGATGGAATCTAATTAATTAATACAAGAAAGTGGTCTCTCTATTAACTGTCCTTTTCATTCAATATTGTGATTATTAGATCATATTTTAATGGGTGAGATTTGATGTCCTATAACAATATTATAATTATATATTTAATATTATAATACTATTTAATACATATCTCAAATAGAGGTGGAAATAAGTCACGCACTTATCAAGTGGCCTAGGACCCGACTGCTTAGGGCCTAGCCTGACCAGCCTGTTTATTAAAAAGGTTAGGCCAAAGCTTGTTTAAAGGCCTAAATGTACAAATAGGTCAGGCCTGACCTGCCAAAAAAAAATTATATTTGTTTTGGTCAAAATTTAATTTATATTATAGATGTATATACACATAATATTTAATTTATATGTTTTTCATTCTTATATTTTAATTGTATTTTCCAACCATTATTATATTATAATTCTTAATTTAAAGTTATGATAGGTAATTATTGTATTACCCAGTGTTATTGTGTAGGAGCCATCTGAACATGAGGAGATTATACTAAAGCCTTGATGTTGATGTTATTGTGTTATTTAATTATTATTTTTATACACAATGATGGTGATATTAATTCTTTATGATATTTTTATATATTGCTTCGTGGATGTTGAGTTTTGCTTGTATCACTATAATGATATGGGCATTGAGTATATTTAATGCCAAATTATAATGGATACATTTTTCTATTACTAGTAATTAGGATTATTTTATATGTAGGATTAAAATAGGCTTTAAGCAAAAGTCTACATTTATTTAGGTTTTAGTATACTTTAAACCTACTTACCGTCTTCAAAGCCTGCAATATGAGACATTTTCAAAGGTCTACATTGTTAGTAGGTTTGTAAAAAAGCTTCAGGTTTAACTAGGTCTCGACCTGAGCCTAAAATAAAGCATGCATGTAAGCTCAGGTTTCAGATTCTTATTATAGGCTCAGGAGTCAGGCTTATTTAGTCAAAGTCTGACTTGACCTATTTTCATGCCTAATCTCAAATCTCACACATTAAAACATGATTCAATAGGTGACACATTAAGTGGAAATAAGGGTTAGTGGAGATATCTCTCTCTCAATTAATACTTGCTTCAGCCCTATTTATGAGAAAAACTATTAAAATTAGTTAAATATAATACGTATATCTAAAGAAATTTTCTAAACATGCCTTTATTTATAAAGAGACAAGTAAAAGAGAAAAATAGAGTAAATATAATTATTATCAACCTTTTAATTAATACAAAATAAGTGAATTTTTTTTACAAAAAATCAAATATTAAGATAATTGTTGTCAGATTTTTATAAAAAGATTGAAGACAATTAATGGTTTTTAAATTTTGGCCTATTATCAACACTAAATACCATGGTTCTCAGACCCGGACCGGACCGGTAGAACCGGTGGTAAACCGGTTCGGTCCAGAGGTCAAATCGGTTCGATTTTTTAAAAAAAAAATGATTTTTTTTATTTTCTTTAGAATTTCCTACTAATAACTTTAAAATCTTTTATTTTTCACCGGTTTAGTTCCGGTTTGACCCATTGACCCTTGACCTAGTATTTAGACCAGTCTAATGACCATTCCGGATTTCAAAACCTTACTAAATACGAATTCATGTTATGCCAAGCCCTCATTGGGGAAAAAAATGTCATAAGTCATAACATGATTATTTCTTTTACAGTACTCAATTCCAAACCTATCAATCATGCATGATATATGCCGATGAATCATAGTATAGATATATGGGTTAAGGAGCAATAATACACATGGGGTTTTCCCTGGGGAGCGTCCAGCACCATGTGCTTTTTTTGGGAGCAACAATGCACATGTGGTTAGAAAAATGGTGCAAAAGTCACATCTCTGTTAGGGGAGATAACATCATTAATTTTAATATGAAAGTACCAAAATACCCCTAATTCAAAAAAAAAAAAAAAACTCTTTCCATCCCCATCCCCATCCGTTAGTACCAAAATGCCCTTAGCCTCACCCATCTATCATCTCCGACGACCATCTTCTTCACGGAGATCTTTGCAGATAACAAAACAGAGCAATTCCAAAACATGTGCATTTCTATATTGAAATTTTCAGATTGTTTGTTTAAAGCAAAACCAAAGAAAAATTGAAATTGAAATTGAATCGAAATCATTTGGTGTTGGCGCAGAATTTGGAAATATTCGAAGATTGAGATTTCTGTGGGCGGTTTACACAGGATACTTTTCAAAACCAAAAATTCAGAAATCACAAAACCAAAAATCCAGAAACAGATCGATTGTATTATAAATCAATCGCCACTGAATAGCGACGAGAACGAGGCAAGCATAGAAGATAGAAATTGAGTGGATGAGAAAGAGGCAAAGGCATATCGTTGGCGTGGCCATGGAAAGCACAAGCAGTGGGAGAATTTTCCTCATCAGAGTAAAGCGTATTGCATCGTATAGTAAGCATCGTTTCTTGGTTTGAATCTGAATTTGAGAGCACGATTCAGCAAATTCAAGCAAGCTTTTAACGTAATCCAGATAATGACAAACTAAACAAAATCAATCAATCAGACTCTCATCACATCCAGCGCAGATAAGCCGAATCGAGAGTATAAAGAACAGATCCATTCACAACAAAGCCTAAGAATTAGAGATGAGGGTAAACAAGAGGTGAATAATATAAAGAAAAATCGAAACCAGTTTCTTGGAGTCATTCACCTTGCAGAGTTGCTCGTTTTCTTGTGTATACTTACCTTATTTTCCTTCTTGGTTGGTCACCATCCTTCTTCTCTTGTCTTGTTCTTCATTTTGGAGTTGAAAAGCAAAAGCAGGAAGGATCGGAGATCTGCATTTGGGGTTAGCGAAGCAAATCTTAGCGAGCTTGATCACCTTTCTCATTCAGTGCGTTGAATGGCCTCGAACCTGTGTTCCTCCTTCTTCCCAATCTTGAGCCAGACGAAGCCAGTGGAGCGACTGTAACCGACCTCAACCATTTCGTCCAAAGCGACTGTAACCGATCTCGTTTCTTCAGATCCTCGGGCAAGATCTGCCTAGGAAACGGAAGAAGATGAAGAAGAGAAGGAAGCCGTGTGCGTGACTGACTCGTGATGCCGTGAACTCTGAATCTAATTTCTGAGTGATCGAAGTTGACTAGGGTTAGGGAATTTAACAAATGGGAAAGCTAACTCCGATGAGCCATCTGGGTGGAGAGAAAAATTGAAAGAAATGAAAGACTCAACGAAAAAAATGGGGCAGAGGTTATTTTGGTATTTTCACAATTATAATGTGGGTCCCACCTCTAAAATTAACACCGTTAAGCCAGATTTAACACCGTTAAGTACGATTGTAACAGAGCTGTGACTTTTGCACCATTTTTCTAACCACATGTGCATTTTTGCTCCCAAAAAAAGCACATGGTGCTGGACGCTCCCCAGGAAAAACCCTATGTGTATTATTGCTCCTTAACCCTAGATATATTAATAAATTGCATTCGGGAATTATTTAGCTGATTCATAGTACGGTAGTCCCTATAAATAACAAGCGCGGTAATTTAGCTGTCACCGCCATAAGTGATAGACACGCATTGTATGCCCCACACGTGTTCAAACAAAAAATTACAAAAGTCTCAAGTCGCCGCCTGTTTCTGTTCACATCTCATCTCCCTCATTTTCAATGCTTTCCACGTTCTCTTTTTTTTATAAGTACTAAGCAGTACTTTTTTTTTTGTTAATATAATATATATTTATTTAATTTAATTTTATTGAAAAAAATTAGTTAAATTAATTAATATGATATGTATTTTTTAAAACACTTCAGTCATCTTTTTGAATTCACTCTTCTCTTTAATTATGGTTGATGGAGAATTAATAGGGGTTAATTAGGAAAAAAATTAAAAAAAATGAAAATTATGTCATATATTTAGGGTTAAGATTAACTCCCTAAATATGTTTTATACTCGTATTAAAGACTGAAGGAAGCACTAATCAACTAAAATTCTAGTAAAGCATTTTTATATAGCTATCTTTTTTTTTTTGGTTGCCCACCTGGTTCATCGGGGCTTCGCCCCGACTAATCCGAATCTGACCCGCGTCGCACACCTGACTTTGGTAGGAGACTCTCCGGGGTTTTTTATATAGCTATCTGATTGGTTCATATTAACCATTATCACTTATCAGGCCCAATTGAGAGTAACTCTCCTAATTTTTTTTTTTTGTACTAACATGAATCTGAACCTAAAACCATGTGGTTAAACCGTAAAATTAAAAATTCTCTTCTGCTATATATGATCAACTCTCATTGGTAAAAAACATTTTAACAAGCTGCATTTTTTGTAAATCATTATAACACTAAAAACAAGGTTTATTTTGGATTTCATGTCTTTACTTAATATATTATTTTCAATTTGATGTAGTAAAAAAGTTGAACTCTTAGCCACTACTTACATCCTATTCTATTCTTACTTTCTGAGTTAGCTTTAAGGGGTTATTATATTATTGTTACTTTTATTCTCCATTCTTTTTTACTTTTTGAACTTGATTTTTTATTAAAAAAAAGGGGAAAATTTCAAATAAATACTGTTTGAAATTGTAAAACCCCCATAAGTCTTCCGAATTTGTAAAAAGACTGAGAGGTACAAATGACCTATCAGGGATATACAAATTTGTGTGAAATTACCCTTTTGCCCTTAGTTTTAAATAATAATAAAAAATACCCTCCAACCCCGCCGCTGGCAACCACCGCCGGTGACCACCATCGCTGGCCGGCCACCACCGCCGGAGGCCAGCGGCGGGGGTTGGAGGGTTATTTATTTATTTATTTAAAACTAAGGGTATAAGGGTAATTTCACCCAAATTTACATATCCCTCATAAGTCTTTTATACCTCTCAGTCTTTTTACAAATTCGGAAGACTTTTAGGGGTTTTACAATTTTAAACGGTATTTTTTTGGAATTTTCCCTAAAAAAATTCATTGCAACAGAAAACATTTTTTTGAAAATAAATTATCCTAAGAACTAACAAAAAAATATAAAAATTTAAGGTTTTGATTGGATAATGTAATTCAAGCTAAATTCCTTTTTTTAAATAGTTATTTGATTAGGTTAAATTTGAGCAGGGTCAAACTCAATTAATAGTAACCCTGACAAAAGCAAATTATTTTTTTATCACAACGTAATAAATCAAGTTTTAAATTCTCACTGAAAAATATCCATATTTAGTACTCCCTCCATCCCTAATTATAGGAGTAAATTTTAGAGTTGGTTTTGGTCCTAATTATAAGAGCAAGTTTTAACTTTTGTCATTTTTTCCTATAATACCCCTATTTATACTTTCTCAATAATAATTTAATAATACACATATATATTTTATAAAGTAAATAATGTTTGCAACTCATTAATGTCATATACACCTAAATTATATTTTTTATATAAAATAATTTTGAGCAATTTTTGTCATATTTTTCCCATATCACCACTACTAATACTTCTTCCACAATAATTAATTTACAACACGCTTATATTCTATCAAGTGAGAGATTCTACCTTACTTTTTATTTTTAAATAAAATAATTTTAATATTCCTTTAAAAATATATTTTTTTGTAACTATCCGTCCAAAGTGATTAAATTTTTTCCCCTAAAAAACCTAATAAAACATTAATTTCATTATCTTTTTTCCAACAATAAAAAATAAACTTGCATTTGTTATGCCCAATTAAATAGATACTCTCTTGATAGAAAAAAAAAAAATCTTTGAAAAAATTCATGGAAAATATACAAAAAATATTTATATACATTTTAAATTCATTTTAAATCTACAACCTAGCATTTCATGATAGTAAAAAATCATTTTGAATCTATAAAAAAATCATTTTTACAAAAATAAACAAATAAACTAGCATTAAACACATAAAAGGTGATTATGTAGACTTTGCAAATGTGTACATAAATTTGTCCTCAAAAAAATGTGTACAATCACTGCAATAGACTAGATTTCATCCCATCAAAGACTAAAATACTCCTCAACAATCTTGAACACTCCTAGATTGTATATACACTTACTGATCAATCTAGAACATGTAACTACATCAAAAAAGAATATACTCTGTACATCAACAAAGGAGTATCTAAATTACGGAAGAATTACAGCAAATTATTTATATATATCCTTCTACGTCCAGAACTGTATAGCTCAATCCTACAATTGGGGGCTTTACAAAGGCAAGGAACTTTCAGTTCATCCCGCTCATCCGGATCAAACAAGTAATCATACCTGATGTGCCAGAAAAGTTGTTAGTTAGTCAAATTCATTTGCATCCTCCAGATTTCATATATTCATGTATTCAAATAAGGGTGACACAGAAGCATATATAGCTATGTGCTAAGTACATTTTCATCTATACACCTATTATCTCATTCATTTTTATTCTTTCTTCAATTGCGCCATGTATTCACTATAGTAGAAAATAAAGGATTCTGATTACTAAATTAGTTCTAAACGTTCATGCATTAAACCAGTAAGCCATTGATGGACCTAAGGAGTACATACGTTAGTTCTTCCCCAGCAGAAACATGGGTCTTGGCCATAAGATCAATCCGGCTTTCCTCAGCACCCATACTCATAATCCTTGCATAGCAGTTAGGCATGCACTGCATGTGGCGGGTCAAATTGGGCGTCAGTATCTTAATTAGAAGCATGATCATCCTGTAATCACAATACTTTTTGATTTAATGTTCAATGTTCATTTTCCAGAAATTGATATCGCAATACTCCACTGTGTTCCGACCAAAAAAAAAAATACTCCACTGTGCATAATTGCTCTAATCTCTTTTTTAATTTTCAGAGGGGTATTTTTGGAAAATACACATAATTAACTAATTTAACTTCCTTCCTTAATCTCCTTAAATTCTGATAATTTGCTCCTATAATTAGGGACGGAGGGAGTATATAACAGTTCCATGTTTTGTATTTGATTTTTGGGTTTTGCTTCAATAACAAAGTTTAATTATGTTATTACGTTTTTTTTGGCCGCATTAGTGGACAAAAAATACAGTTAACATTGTCCAAGGGAAAATGAAAACATTATTAAAGGGTAAAGGAGTAAAAATATACATGTGCCTTATTCTCGGGAGCGCCCAGCACCATATGCTTTTTTTGGGAGTAAAAATACACACGTGGTTACTATTTTAGAGCAAAAATCACATCCCACCGTTATGTTACTATTCACCGTGATGAGAGAGAAAGAGTTTGGAGTGAACGATGCGTAACGATGGAATGTGACTTTTCCTTCAAAATGGTAACCGCCACGTGTGTATTTTTGCTCCCAAAAGCATATGGTCTGAAGCGCTCTGAGGATAAAGCACATGTATATTTTTGCTCCTTTACCCATTATTAAATCATATTAGAAACACTATTTTTGATTCATGACCTGTTAATACTTCTTTCTAAAAATAATATTATTGCAGTTGAAATTGAGCTACATAGATTTTTTTTTTCTTTAGCAAGTTAAGCAAATTATATTAAGGAACAAGTATAGAGTATTAAAAAATTAAATAATATTATTATTGTTTTAAATAAGAATAAAAAATGACAATAGAGTATGCTATGAGATTTAAATATTAGTTACGTGTCGTGCATGTGTATATTATAGTCACATATGATGGGCTCTCGGTGTGATAATCTTCCACATTTTGTGAATTAATTAAAAAATATTAATTAATTTAACAGCCAAGTTCCAAAAAAGGTCATTTTCTGTTTATCTATTGTTTTTTGTTTACAATAGCAATTTTGTATCGTAGTTATATCATATCACAAATACAACAACATTAATGATAGGTGCATTACTAATTTTAATGGAGACTTGGAGAGTTAAGCATCAAAATATGGTAAAATATAGTTTTTAAATATTAAATTAATAAAAATTTATTAAAACTGCACTTAGGTCCCAAGTAAGGGAATTTATTACAAAATGATCATTTGAAATCTTAAAATTCCGGTGAAGTTCTGCAAGACTTTTCTTTGGTAACATTTTTTATATGTGAAAAGACATAAATGTTCTCATGTGTATGTGTTGAAGAGTCCATGAGCTTGTTTTGACAAGTCTATATGCCTGTGTTGATAAGTCCATACGCATGTGTTGACAAGTCCATGAGGCTCCATGGGAGCATTTGTGTCTTTTCACATATAATAAATATTGCAAAAAAGTCACATGGGGACTTCACCACAATTTTAAGATTTCAAAGGATCATTTTTGTTGTATTTTCCCGTACTCAGGATTAGGTGTAATTTTCTCGAAAAATTTTCATGGTAAAAAAAAGAATTATAATTTTTAATTTTTTTTTCAATTTTATATGTTATATTGATGCTGATATTTTATTCTTGGAAGACTAGATACATTTTTTTATTATTGAAAGTTGTGAATCGTTATAAATTTTATTTTTTATATATTAATGTTGATGCTATTTTTATGTATTGAACAGTGTGATTTATGTACAAAATAATACGTTTAATAGATTTTGAATGTTGAACAATTTAGTAATTTAATTTAACTTGATTTGACTTATGTTTTCTTTTTCATGTGGTTCTCTTTTTAAAAAAATGTATAGATAGATATTTTCCTTCATTTAAAAGGGTTAGTTAAGTTTTCATGCTATCGTGAGATATCTTGCAATAACAAGTCGAAAAAAATAATAAAAAAGAAAACAACAAAAAGTGTTATGTTATATTGATATAGTTTCCTTTTCAATACAAATGATTGAATTTTAATTAATCAAATTAAAATTATTTTATGAAGAAATAATTAATCATAATGATTTTATTTATTTTAATAAAATAAAATAAATTTAGTTTAATTTGAGTTGAATTCATTAGACACTCGCTGAACATTTTTGTAAGGTATAATTTTATTGTTTAATGTGAAATTTACGTTTATAAAAAAAAAACACTCTTTAAGTTTAGAGGCATACCTAAATCTTAGTGAACCTTCAAGATCCAAGTCACTCCAACGTTCCCAAGGCCACACATTTAGTTGAATTAATTATATTTATTTCTTTTTTTTTTTTTTATAGTTAGAGATCGGTGCAAATTATTGTCAAACTTCTCAAATGAAAATTCTCTTATTGTGAGAATCTTGACCACGTGAAATGAATCAAATAGTTTAATTATGTGATTAATTTGTATAGACAACTCGATATATAATTTTTTTAAGTTCACTGACTCAAATTAGAATTTAGGTAATTCAACCGTCTTTATATGAGATTTTTCAAATGATATCTTTGTTTTTGAAATTAATAAAAAATGCTATATTTATTTGAAAAATGTTTAGATTATCCGGGAATTAAAAAAAATAAAGCAAAAATAATCACCTATGAACTTATAGAGAAATAATTCCCTATGACTTTTTTTTCAGAAGCTAATTTTCAGGGGGAAAAAGCACATTGAACTAACTAATATCTTATCAAATTAATTATAACATTTAATTTATTTATAATTAAAAGTTAGTGCCAATTATTGTCAAACTGTTTAGATAAAACTTCTGAAATTGTATGAATCTTGACCATGTGAATCAAATCATTTTAGTTTCACGCAAATGATTGAGTTGATAAGATTGCCTTATTGGAAGATATATTCTATACAAAAACCAAAATCTTGGTTTATCATACGTGTAGATCTTTTATCTTGTACAATTATTTTATATCTTTTTATTAATACAAAAATTTATTTATATCCACCAATTAGAGAGAGCGCGCAAAAAAAAATATATATTTGGTCCTTCTAAATAATTTCAATTTAAATTTTATATCCACCAATTATTAGTACTTTTAATTTTATATTTTTATATTTGGTCCTTCTAAATAATTACAATTTTTATGGTCATTCTCCCTAAATATCTTTTCCTCTAGATCCTTCATTCTAATTTTCCCATATTTAAACGATACATATGTCACCACAAGAATAAGTACCACGGTGTTCATTATTGTGAGAAATTGATTACATTCCAACCCCATTGTATTGGTTTTCTTGTGTTATCTGTTAATCTTAAAAGGTGTTTTCAGTATTTACATAAATTTAAATTTAAATGTGATACCTCATCTTTAAGCGGTTAAAGCTCCTTCCACAAGGAGTTTAAAAATGTTTTAGTTACTCATCAGATACCTAGAAATAAAATTGAATCTTGATAATTAATACTAATATTAAAATCAATTAACTAACCCAATGAGGATTGAGCAAAGAAGCAATGAGGGATTTGGACTCTATAACAGTCTTGATTGTCTTTTTTTTTTTTTTAATTCTAAAAATATATATATATTCGAAGGTACCAAGTTATAACCACCTTACATACATAGATCATTACAATCAGCTTACATTAAAGCTTGTAAATCCTCATCGAGAGTCAATATCATCTTCAAACCGTGTTTTGATTCTAGATGGTCCGCTACAATGTTGGCTTAAATAATGAAAATCTGATTCAACAATAATCCTGCGGAAATCAAAGGAAAACCCAGCGAAAGAGTGAGAGAGAAGGCAATAACTCGATGGCGTTAGGAGAGAGAGAGAGGAAGGGCGAGTAAGGGGAGAGAGAATTGACAGGGGACGAGAGAATGTGGAAGAAGGAGGGGTTGACACTGGATAAGTGTTGGTGTGTATTTTTGCATGGAAGAAATATATATGATGCAAGATGCACATTTGGTAAAAGTACATGGACATTTTTGTACGTTGTTTAATTAACATTTGTAAAATAATGTGGGCCCATTACTAACAAGTAACGTACATTAGCTCAAACAAACATAGCTAACATTTTTGCAACTTTTGGTAATCTTTAAGTATTTTTGCACCTAAAAGATTTATATGATGTCAACTGTCAAGTGCACATTTGAGAAAAGTGCATCGAACATTTTTGCCCATTAACCCAAATTAAATTATATATAAATGTTTAAATTTATTAAAAATTTAAGGTAAAATCTGGAAAAAGGTCTTCTATTAAAAAAATTTATTGTCGAGAATATATATAAAAAGTACTACTTCTGATCCTAATTATAGGATAAAGTTTGTAGTATAATGGGAATATCTTATTGTGCAAAATTTGGGACACACAAAGTCCGAGGTTCTCATTCACGTCACTTTCAGTAATATTTTTTTTTATCTGGTTAAGAGTTTTTCTGTTTTTAGATCTAGAGTGTAAAGTATTTCCATATCTCCCAACAAAGTATTTTTTTTTGAGATAAAGACACTTACCATCTCAACTAATATTTTATTAGTCTAATAAAATTTGTAGTAAAAGAATTTTTCCCAAATTTAATATTGATTTCTATAAAAAATCGAAATATTGCACCACGAAAGAAAAATAGACAAATGTCAGTCGGTTTGCTCAGAAAAAAAAAAAAAAAAAGTCATGTCAAATTTGCGCGGCTGAGAAGCATGTAAAAAGTGGGCCGGAAACGTCAGGGAAGGTCATCAGTTCTCACTTCGCACTCCTCACATCTCAAATTGGAAATAACCAAACGGCAAAAAGTAAAAAAGAAAAAAAACAGAGAAAAAAACTATAAAAACCGCCTCGCGCTATTTTTGCTTGTCTTCAACAAATCTCATTTTCTCTCTTCCTCCTCTCGGATTCAATCCCTCTCTCTTGTTTCCGCACACAGATACATGGACTCACCCTCTCGCTCCTCCGTCATCATCGTCGGAGCTGGTATCTCCGGTGAGAGCTTCGTTTCCGATTAATTCTTCCATCCCTGTCCATGTGGTTCTTGTGATTCATTCTGTTCTGATTTTTAATTTCTCTGTACGAAAGGTATCACTGCGGCGCAAGTGTTGGCCGAGAACGGAATAGAAGACCTGGTGATTCTGGAGGCCTCCGACCGTATTGGCGGTAGGATCCGGAAGGAAAATTTCGGAGGCGTGTCGGTGGAGCTTGGAGCTGGTTGGATCGCCGGAGTTGGTGGTAAAGAGTCTAATCCTGTTTGGGAACTCGCTGCCAAATCTGGCCTCCGAACTTGCTTCTCTGATTACAGCAATGCGCGCTACAATATCTATGATCGCAGGTCTCTGAAAACGGCCTACCCTTGCTATTTCCGCCGCTTCTATTTGTACATTACTTTGCCGGAGCAATTTAGTGCCCTTCGTCTTTTATTCACCGTGGTGGCGAGTCGCTCTTTCCGATAATTTCTGTTACAGTGGCGCATTTGAGTGTTATAGTCGTTTCCGTTCTTTTTTTACCTTTTACTGCTTCCGATTGTGGATTTGGTATACAATTTCAAATCACTCTGTTCCTGAATCTAACTGAATTTGTGCAACGAGTTTCAGCGGGAAAATCTTTCCGAGTGGAATAGCTGCCGACTCTTACAAAAGGGCGGTGGACTCGGCGATTCAGAAGCTGAAGAACCAGGATGCCGATCACGGTGGCGATGTCAACAAAATAACAGAGCCTCCTTCGTAAGTTAATGTGGTTGCCTGGTAGGTTGTTGCTATATGATTGGTTAGCTAATTATTGTTAATCTGAGTTTCGCTTTCAATGTTTCATTTCAGGTCGCCAAAGACCCCAATAGAGCTGGCCATTGATTTTATCCTACATGATTTCGAGATGGCAGGTCAGTTCACAGCTTACTTCAACATTGAGTTTTTGTTTTTACTGTTCCTTTCTTTTCCATATGAGACGAATAAGAAAGCAAAATAAATTGACATGTGTGGGGTTGTAACTCAAATTCAGTCCTCAAATTTTTCCAGCTCAGCGGATGCTTTTTAATTTTTAATGAATTTGTTTTACGCATTTATATTTTTCCACCATAAAATAAGTGCTCGGTGACCCTCGTGTTCCGTTTGCTGTTTCTCTTTTCCCCTTCTTTTTACTAATAGACTGGGAATTTGGGTGCAGAAGTGGAGCCAATATCAACATACGTAGATTTCGGGGAGAGAGAATTTCTAGTTGCGGATGAACGAGGGTATGAGCATCTGCTTTATAGAATGGCTGAAGATTTTCTCTTCACTTCAGAGGGTGTGATCTTGGACAGTCGTCTCAAGCTTAACAAGGTACTTAATAGTTCTTTCGCTAATTTAATTATGCTTAGAATAAATTATTCTTTACTCGTATTCTTTTAATTTTTTGTTTGATAAAAGTCAATTGTTTTATATACCATTGAATTTATGGAATGCATAAAATTCAAGTTTTAAAAAAATCCAATATAATTGAGTCAACTTTAGAATATGGTGAAATTTAGTTGATTTACTCTATTTTATTCTTTGATCATGATCGAATTTGGAACACAATGCAAGCCTCTACGTCTTATCCGTCTGTTAGTACGTTATTTCTCCATTTTCTCCTGAATGTTGGGGAGGAAAGCAATTGCGGGCCCCGCCCTCCATATTTCTCCTCTAAGTACTGCTATTCTCTTTTTCTTTTCCTAATGAACCTCCTCAATTTTGTTTTCTCTGGTCAGATTCTTCAATCCAAAATTTCAAACAAAACTATATTAAGAAATTCTATTATATATTAAAATACCTTTAATTTTATTTGTTTGTGAATATGGTTTATGAATAATACGATATATTTACATAAAAAAGTTCCTTGTCTGTTTGCCAGACGTCATTTGTACTTGAGCGTAGAATAAATAAACTGTTGAAAAGAAAAATTTTAAATTCTTTGTTTGCAGGCCCCCCTGCTTTCATTTTTTTTTTTACCTTCGGCTTACTGAAGCTCGATTGACCCGCTTTTGGAGTTTGCAGATAATGACTTTTCAAAAGATGTTTGCTTCTGTTATTATATTTGAGAGATATCTGTCACACTCACACTTTTTCTTAAAGCTTTTGACTGTTTTATTTTTATGAGATAACTTAGAGTATATTTCCCTAACAAATAACTCTACTTTAGATTTCTACCCTGCAGAATTATCTAATTAATTAATGTGTGATCAAGATAAACTTTTTGGACAAGGATATAAAATTATAGTTCACCCACATATTTACAATTATAAAAATTATGTTGATTCAAAACGATTCTAGGAAATGCAGTGAATCAGAGGGAGAGGTAATGTGACTTACTAACAAAATAAACATGTGGCAAAATATAATGTATTTGCTGATTTTAAATTATTATAAATGAAGATGTACCGTAAATTTTCTATATTCAATATTGCAAATGTTACTCAGTTTCACTTTTTGTATATTTATTTATTTTCTATATATATATATATAATTTTACTTTCAATTTGTGTATTTTTATTTTGGTTTGTTCCCATATCGAAAGAAGCATAACATATTAAATTATATAAAAGATTAGTTAAGGAGTGGACGAAGTTCACCGGATGTTATTTTGACTTAAAATCCAGCCACTGTGCCCTTTTCCCTCAAAAATAAAAAAATAAAAATCCAGCCCCCAAGCTACCAGCGGTCGGAGATTAGGAACTACAGTAGGACTGTTTTGAAGAGTTCTTTTTCCTAGGAAAGCATTTTCGTCATCGTCTGAGTAATCACTGGTTACTTGAAGGCAGACACCAAGCAGGTGGATTTCAGAGGGTCGTTGACCTTTACTGCATAGTAGTACGGAGTAGTACTATATTTTGAAGGGTTAATGAATAATTTTGTCTTAAAATTTTCATATAATTTTATCATGATAGTGTTAAAAGGAGAGTAATTTTATTCTAATAGTTATCTTAATTAGTTTTAATTAGTTAGTTGACCAAATATTTTGAACTAAGTGTCCACATGTCAGTTACGACATTTTTGTTAGAATGCAAATTTGTATTGAAATTCCATGTGCCATCTATCTCATTTTTTTAAAGTTATATTTAAAACTTTTGGGATAAATTTGTATTTTGATAAAAATGATATAGATGACATATAGACTGTCAGTTTAATATATTTAGTGAATTAATAGTTAAAAATAATTAAAATAATGATCAAGATAAAATTACTCTCGGTTTAACATGAAATTACTCCCAAAATCACTTGCGGGCACAAAATTATCCGTTAACTGAATGGTTAGAACCTTACTTATATAGCGATGTGCCAAAATGACGAAACCTTTTGAGTGACACACCCCGTGGGGGTGGGGTGGGGAGGGCCCACAAATTATTTTTGATCTACATTTACAGTACTTTTTCAAGTCTTTGACATTTCATAAAGGGATGGGCCCCAAAGCCGTGTTTTCGATAACTGTGCACCCCATTTGAGTTGACACAGCAACAATAACACGGAGGTTTTTTATATAAAAAAAACACGGAGGTTTTGGTTTTCGTAACAGTGTGTTTGATAATTTTTGAAACCGTTTTTTTTATATAAATTGAGATAAAATTCTTTTAATATACTTACTACCTCGAAATAGTAAAAACTATTTTCCAATGATTAATTCAGATACACACTACATGCACACACGTTGTCGGAATATAATGATTTAAGAGTTCAAGTCTCCTCAATATATACTTGTATTTCCATATTGTTTTTACGTCTCTCATACGTATTGCTTTACTATTGTGATTGTCGTAATTTTTGGGTAAATTACCCTTTTTTATTATTTCGGTAAATTTTCGCACTTAGCTTTGTTCTAGAGATCGATACTATTCTGACTTCTGAGAAAAAAACGAATCTCCGATCCTTTCTGAATTAATATCTTATTCCAAATTCTATTGGGCACAGATTCTTTTGGCTTTGACTATTGAGAATCATGTGGAATTTAATCCCTTTGTATTTCGTTTACTTTATTAATTGCGTGAGTTTTTTTTTTGGAGGCTGGGGACTGGATATTACTAGTATTTTAGTCGGTGGTGGTACTATTCATTTCAATGCAAAATTTGGATTGTTGTATTAGTATTTTTCATCTTGATAAATACAATAATTTTTTTGGTAGACATTTGGAATTAAGATTAGTATTTTTAACAGTAGATGATATTTTTTTTATCAACAAAATTAGATAATATATTTACGTAAATAACAAAAGCAGAAGAACCTTCATTTCTGACATATTAATTTGATTATATTATATATAAGGCTGAATATCTGAATGAATCTTTTTGCATGGTTTCGTGCAGGTCGTCCGGGAATTGCAGCACTCGAGAAGTGGTGTTACCGTAATAACGGAGGATGGTTGCATTTTCGAGTCTGACTACGTGATTCTATCTGTTAGTATTGGCGTTCTCCAAAGCGAGCTCATTGCCTTTAACCCGCCCTTACCTGTAAGTCTCCACTTTACTATAATGAACCTCCTTTCCTCCTCCTCTATCTATCAGTCTCCCATCCCCAGGAGCCCTATATTATTAATTAACATTAACAATTACTATAAGAGATGTCGTGGAACTCAGTTATTGGTCCAGGATCTGTGGCTCTGCTCGTTATCACCCTGATCTTTTTAGGGCACTGGGGACATCAAGATGAGAATCTAGTCCATCCTATAAATTTTTATTTTATTTTTGGCTGAAGACTAATAATTCTAAACAAATTGAATCCTGCAGGCTGCATCTAGTAATTTAGTAATTATAAATTAAACAAAAGATAATTTAATAGTAAAACATAAAACTTACTACTAGTATTATATATCAGACTTATGAAATCTCTTCCAAAAGGCAGCAAGACATTCAAGTTCAATTTTCATCTGATGAGAACACATTTAATAGGAGCCAACACAATGGAATCTGTAGGATTTGCTTTTGTTTTTGTGTCCCCCCTCCAATAGGAGTTTCTGTCGTTTTCAGGTCCGGTTTCTCTCACCTCCCTTTTTCTGCCCATCCCTCATTGTCCTCCATCCTAGTCGTCCAAATCTTGATCTAAGGGTCCAATTTTTTTTTTGAAAAAACCGCGCGCGGTTTTTCAAAATCCCAAACTGCGCGCGGTTTTGTAAATCCTCTGAATCGTTGGATCAAAAAATGAACGGTTCAGATGGGGACAATGAGGGATAATGAGAGGGAGGATTATGAGAGAATCCTCTTCCGTCGTTTTCATATACTGATATTTAGGGTTGGTCCACAGTCTTTAATAGTATTAGCCATCTAGTTGGGAAAGTCAAAACATAGTAATAGCTAGGTCTAGCATTAAATGGAGCTCTCTGATTGATGACGCGAGAAAATATAATTTCGAGGAGCCTTCCTTTTCTTAAAAACCAGGGACTGCCTGATCCACGGTATAGATGATCCACAGTCTCGTTAGTGAAGGTGTAATGTTAACCCTGTTACCGGTGGGCAAAAATATTGGATCCCCACATGGATGGAGGATAGTGCCAACCTGCATTTATTGTCGTCGTATCTTCATTATATATATAATATACAAAATATTTTTTAACTTTACAATTTTTAATTTTATTAGTTGTAGATGCAAATACTTATAATAACAAATTGATTTGATGATGATAACAATATTTTTTGTAACTTTAAGAAATATAGATTGTAACTTCTATGCTGTCATAGTATTAGACTATATTATTATATTATGTTTGTTTGGAATAGCAATTAAAAACTTTAAAATTAAAATAGCTTTTCAATTGTGATTTACTATATACGAGGTAAATATGTGAGAAAAGTTTTATCTTGATTTATATAAATAAGCGTTTTTGAAGACCCTCAATATGATCTCAAACAAATTTTCGGGGCAAAATAGTACTCCATTTGGTTCAAAATATAAGGGCTAAATTTGTGAGAGGATGTAGTAATTTTTTTTTTTTAAAACTCACTTTGCTTTTGTCCCTGATGCTTTTTTTTCCAAATTTGCCACACTCTCTCATAATTCTTCTCCTCTGCATTCTCTTTATTCCTTTATCTCTTAGGTATATTTGGAAAAGAAAGGAGATATCTTGCATATTTATTGTGTTTAACTACTTTTAACTAATTTTTTGATAAGTATAAAGTAGGTATTTGACTCTTATATTTTGAACCTGATAAAGTATCACATATATTATTTTTTTAAAGCAGTTGAGAAGAATCTCTCCTCCACTATTGTCACCAAATGCACTTGATATTTTTTTCACATGATATTAGAGTTATGCTCTGACTAGTGTGTGTGTTTGTATTGGATATATTTATATGAAATCTTTGACGTCTCTAACATGTTTGGTTTTGCTGTACATAGTACTTCTCTGTTTTTTTAACACGACTACGTTTAATAAAAATAATGAAACAGAGGTGGAAACTAGAAGCCATAGAGAAATGTGATGTGATGGTCTACACTAAAATCTTTCTGAAGTTTCCGGCTAAGTTCTGGCCAAGTTTACCCGAAAAGGAATTCTTCGTCTATGCTCACGAGCGGAGAGGCTATTACACATTTTGGCAGGTTCGCTAGAAATTCTCCTTTATTGTTGCCAGCTGTGTCATTTACTTCCATGCAGTACTTCACACTATTTTGTTTCTCGCATTTATGAAGGGAAGATTTTCAGAGATCAGTTTGTAACATAATGGGAAATCGATGGTGTTGCATAAGTTCTAGTTTGCCCATTCATCGTTAGATTCCATATTTTGTAGTGCTTTTACTGAGTCCCATGCCTAAAGGCTTAAGTGGCTAAAATGGAATTTCATAATCAGTTCATTGTTTGTATCCACCTCTCATTATTTTTTCTATTCCTCTGTCCAAGAATTGAAGATAATAAGGCCAAAGGCTAATCGATTCATAGTCCATTTTGTTTTCATATGGAGATTTAACTTTAGTTATCCATCAATCTTTACCTAAGACGAGCCAGACACTTCCAGACTCATGATTTTTAATTTAAATTTATAAATTTGACTTTTGTGTAAGAGCACATGGTTTTTAAACATTCTTAGCTGCAACTTCTTGGATTTGTCTTATGTGATTAATCAAATACTTGTATTAGGGATAACGGCATAAACAGGTTTTTTTATTACTTTTTATATTGTTTTGTGGCTCGTTATTCCCCTATGATGTATGTTATATGTTGGGATTTTATTGGAGTTGCCTGTATTGGTTTTGTAATGGGAACTTCTTACTTACTTTTTTCCAGCTATTATTGCTTTTTTATTTGTTTAGAATACTAAGTAATGTCCACATTTCAAAGCTAGGAATGCTGATTTAAATAGGAGAAAATTGATTTATTTCATGACGAAAAAAATTAACACTACCTGGCTATCGTATTATTTAAGTACAGTCCGGAATATCTGCTATCACTTTTTTTCCAATCAATATGCATTGACTTTGAATGTGAGCATCTATTATCTATCATTACTGTAAATAATTGGATTTGAAATCAAAATATTTTGTAATGAGCCTTAAGATCGAATTATCTATTCACTTTACTAGCTCATCAAAGTCTTCGCAATTATCTGCTGATTTTCTGCTTTATCATCAGCACATGGAGAATGCTTACCCTGGTTCCCACATCTTGGTTGTGACATTGACAAATGAGGAATCGAAACGTGTAGAAGCTCAATCTGATGAAGAGACCCTAAAAGAAGCTATGGCGGTTCTTAGGGATATGTTTGGACCTAACATACCAGATGCCATTGATATATTTGTTCCCCGCTGGTGGAATAATAGGTTCCAGCGTGGCAGCTACAGTAACTATCCCATTATCTCTAACCCGCAAGTTATGCATAATATTCAGGTTTGTTTCTCGCGTTGAATATATTTGGATGTGTTGTTTTCTTAAATTATAAAATACCTTTTTATGTTTTGTCCTCAAGTTGCATGTGGAGACAAAAAGGATGACTTGGAACCTAACAGCTGGCATCATCATTCTGGTTTTTGTATTAAGTAACTTATCTAATTATCTAATCTTCCTTGTAACACAAGGGAGTAAAAGCCGAAAATGACAAGTCATGAGTTTGTCCACACTATCATTAATATACTTTTTTCCTTGCTTTCATTCCTAAATAGCCAATAAAAAGAAAAGAAACATGAGGTAGTTGACTTTTAGCTTTTGTGGGAACATGAGAGAAAATTTGGATAAAAATCCTTAACATGATTGCCACAAGGTCTTTCAAAGAAAGAGTTGTGAAAGATCATCTTTAATAGAATCATTCATACAGCAGCAAGATACAAGAAATATCTGCGTTCCGTTTTCTTATGAGTCTTAAAATCCTGCATCTGAGTGTTACGATCGAATAAAGTAACATGCTTAAAATCTTGTTTGTGAAACATCCTCCTACCATTACATTCGAGATTCAGATTCAATTTGTTATTAGGACATCATTTTTGGTTTTCTAGCCTCTATGTAACTTAGTGTTGAGTGATCTGAAATCACACTTCTATTGTGTGTTATTGAGAAGAAAATGAGTACAATACATAGAGCCTGATGTTCAATCAAGAACAGAGAAATCAGTGATTACAATAATAAGAAATAAATAACAAGATATCAATCAGCAATAATGAGAAATAAGATAGGAAAGATTGCTGATTGAATTAGCACATAATCAGGAGATAATTGATAGCTGAAATTAAGGGCTGATTTCTAACACGTGTTCCACTGGCCTCATCACATATCCTTTTGTGCATTATTGGTTGGTGTTCTCTAAACACAAGAAGAAGATTTTGTTTTTTTCACTTGTTTACTTATTTGTTCTGGGATGGTTCAGGCCCCAGTAGGTCGCATTTTCTTTACTGGAGAGCACACAAGTGAAAGATTTAATGGCTACGTCCATGGTGGATACCTCTCAGGTAAGGCATTGATTTCATATATTAAATTTGCGCTGCCAAATTAAGCAGTAATAATTGTACGACTTTAAAGATCTGAAATGTGAATGCGAGCTTTTTGCCTCTGAATCTTTATCAGGTATTGACACCAGCAAAGAGTTACTTGAAGAAATGAGGAAAGAGAATGAAAGAAAAAGTGAGAACCAAACTTTATTATTAGAACCCTTGCTAGCATTGACAGGTTCATTGACCTTATCACAACCAGACTCCAACATCCACAAATGGGATATTCCCTCACAGTTATATCTCAGTGGCAAGCTTGGGATCGCAGAGGCCATATTATGACAATATGGTGGACATAGAAATCTGAAATCTCATGAAGATGATGAGCATGAAAAATGCATTATCACTTACCAGAATCATCTAGGCTTGGCAGGTCTTGATCCCAAGTCATTTCTTCAATCAAGCCTTTAATTTGGTGCGATTGGTAGCTGATTAGCTAATTCAAAGAAGGAAGTTCTTGGGTAGATCCCTTCTTTTACAAGATAGATGCACTGAGCCAGTCATAAAGATTACACATAATCTATTTGATATGTTTATGTGTATCTTCATAATTGACTTAGTTGGCATATTATTCTCACGAATTTACTTGAATTTCTTTCCACATGGTAAGCCTGTGAGCTGAAGAAGAAGTGGGGGAAATCTTGGTCGGATCTATAATCATCACCAGTTTCTGCTAATGGAACTGACTTGGTTAATTTTTATTCTTTTTCAGAGGGGCAATTCATTGTTTTAGGTTTATTTATCAAAGCTTTGTTCTTTATAGCTAGAAGATTATGTCTCTTAGATTGTAGTTTTATTGGCTATTAATTTCCTGTTGAAGAACCCTCTAGCTGATTGGTATCTGGAAATCATGTGCCAAGTTCTAATTTTAGAGGCTTTTTTTTTTGGGGGGTTATAATTTAGGGCCTGATTTGATTTTGGGTAAGGTTATGCCAATCATTGTTATATTTTGTATCTAATTATGCTTCTGGTGTCTTTCTTTCATCCCTCTTTATTTATATTTAAAATATTCAAAGCATTATCTGCAGTTTCAAACCAATCGGTAGGAAGGAGAAAGCAGAAGAAGAGGTTTAATAAGGAGTTTTCTGATGGCTTCTTCAAAAACTCAAGGGAATCACCGAAGAAAAAAACAGAGAGAAAATAAATACCCTATCCGGTCCTAAATATAGGATAAAGTTTGTAGTGTACTACAAACTTTATCCTATATTTAGGATCGGAGATAATAAGTGTTATGAGTAAAACAAAATAAGACAAATAACAAAAATTGATTTCTACAGTTACTAGGATTTAGTGTATGGATAACTTAAAAATAGAGCATCTGTGGGCCTGAGCACAGTTAAGGAGATGGTTGAGAGGATTATGCAGGGAGAAGGGGAAATAGGCTAAAAACAATTGCTGCTGAATATGCCTCTAGTGGTTTCTCATCAACAATGTAATAAAAACACAAGGTAAATAAAGTCAAACGAGAAAAGTTATACAATCATCCAAGAGAGAGAAAATTACAATGTTGCTCTAACACGCCCCCCGCAAACTAGAGAATCTAGTATGAGACAATGCTTTTGTTAAAAAATCTGCTTCTTGCTGTTATGATAGAACAAAAGAGTCCTAAAAATCTGATTGTTGATGACTTTGTCCCTTGTGAAAAATGCTTTGTTCTAGTATGCAAAACTGGATTTAGAAGCTAAGGCTTTTGTGCTCATCTGAATCTAAAGAACCTGTAAATTGATGATCTAAATCTAGTTTTATGTGCACTCTGAGATGACACTCTTGACTCCTTGTCTGTGAGTTGTAATAGTGGGGTAATTTTAAGAACTGAAGAATGACTTTCCAGCTACCATTGGGTGTTGTAGGACAAGGGCTGCTCTTGCATTCTCCATCAGAAATCTTTGAAGGCAAACAACAGATTCAATCTAAGAATGAAAATTTGCAGCCATGTCAGCTGAATGTACTAACACGATGATAATATGCACATTTGTTTTAAAAAATAGACGGAGCTGTCATGTTATACACGCTTTGAGTTATCAAACCAAAATGATGAAACATTGGGCATTCCAGGTTTAAAAAACTACTTTAATTACTTTCCCGGTTGCCCATCCGGTATCCAGAGCTTCGCCTTGACTAATCCGAATCCGACCCGGGTTGCGCACCTGGCTATAGTGAGTGAGTCTCCCGCGCATGGGGCTTTCTGCATTCACAGGCTCAAATCCGAGACCATACTTAGCGACACATGCCGCTACCACTTGTGTCAACCCCATTGGTAACTACTTTAATCACTTTATTGATGTTTGAGACAACTCCCTTTACCTCCCAAATGACTCTAAAATTGAAACAACCTTTTGTTGCTTTCAAGTCCTGTTGTGCTGCTTTTCCTCCATTTTTTTAATTTGTTTTTACATTTACGTTCTTATACTTCTTTTTTTGTCATTATATGCCCATGTTCCATCAGTGTGATGTAGATTTTGCTGCGATGATGGACAGAGTGTCATTGATTTTTATTTATTTCATTTGTTGTTCCATTTTTATTTTATTTTCTTACTTACATTAATTATTTTTATATATTTTTAGTGAAATAATTTGTTAAATTTTATTTAATTTTTCTTGTCAAAATTTATTTATATATATTTTATTCATTGAGTATAATTAATTAAGTATTTAAGTTTTTTAGTATTTCTAAATATTTTCAATAATATATTGACTCCTTTTTATTTTTATGATTTTAATTTTAGTTGTAATTCTAGTAGTTCTCTTAAAGTTATTACATTATATACTTTTTTTCATGAATATTAAATAATACATATCATATATATATATATTTATTGACTTATGTCCTTTTCAATTAATTTACGTTTAAATATGCTTTTTCAATTATATTATTTAAACAAGTTTCAATTTATCATATTGATTTTTTATTTATTTATAAAAGCCTATTTTTTTTTTTTGATACCAATAAAAGCCTATTTAAAAGTGTAAATCAAAACATACTAATTCATTTAAACTCTGATTTTAGTTCCAATATCAACGGAAACAAAAGTCACTTTTATCGATATTAATTGGAACAATCACTCATTAAAAACACAATCCAATGCCTCAAGGTAAAGAAGTTGTATGGAATGAAGTATGTGAAATATTTAAATAAATATTAAAAAATTAAAAAGATTGCATAAAATTTTATAAATAAATTTTGACCAGAAAATTTAATAAAATATACTATTAAATAATAATAAAAAATTATATAAAGACCCAATAGAAGATTGGAAATTGGAATATTTATACTACTTTCATTCTTACTAAATACTCATATAAATCCTAATTTATAGTGTAAATTACACTACATAATAAGGTGCTATATTTAGTAGGGCAATAGTATTTTATATTGGACATATTAATATTTAACGGTTAAGAGGTAATTTTGTCCCAAAAGTTTTTTGAAGGGCAATTTTACTTTGAAAGTATGAAAAATGGAGCAATTTTGTCCTGGTCTTTATCCCAATTATTTTTTATCGTGAGTTGACCAAGTATGTATATTTCACATGTCATCCACGCCATGTTTTTGTTAAGATGCAGATTTACGCCAAAAGCCCATTTACTTCATCTTTTTTCAAAGTTAAATTTAAACCTTTTGGAGTAAATTTATACTATAACAAAAAAATGATGTGAATGACATGTGGACTGTAATATTAATATATTTTGTCAGCTAACGGTCAAAATTAACTGGCATAATGGTTCGGGCAAGATCGCTCAATTTTTTACACTTTTGGGACAAAATTACCCATTAAAAAACTTCCATGACAAAATTGTTTTTTAGTGAAAACTTTTAGGGCAAAATTGCCCACAAACCCTATATATATATTGGTTGCCCATTCGTATCCAGAGCTTTGCCCTGATTAATCAGGATCCGGGCCGGGTCGCGCACCTAGCTACGGTGAGTGAGTCTCCTAGCGGGTTTTTTTTTTTTGCATTCACAAGGCTCGAACTCGAGACCTTACTTAAGTGACACAAACCGCTTATCACTTGTGCCGTTGCTCACAAACCCAATATATTGAGTTATTATCCGACACTAAATATGTAAATATGTAGTAGGCCCATATTAACATGCAATTAGTCTTTTATTCAGCCAATCAGCTGGAGATCCGACAGCGCAGGGATGAGAAGATCCGACCCCTTCGTTCCCAACAGACACAAGGTCCGAATTCATTCCAATTTGGCGCCAATTCTCCATTGGCGCTTAGCACATCCCTTGCTTTCTCCAGTCCAGAGTGAACCCTAGCCATGGCATCGGTTCACTGATTCATGAACGCGTGAAGCTTTCTGAGAAAAGCAAAAATTGAAGCTCTCTGCATTGAAGCTTCATAGTCGAAAAGAGTGAAGAGACAACCAGTTCCCTTTTCGCAATGGCTGAACCCCGTCGTAAGCGCCCCAAAATTGCCAGGTTTGTCGACATTAAACCTGATGGCTCTTCTTCATTCCCTGGCTCACTATTCGCCTTTTTACTTGCTTACTCGTCGACCCTTTTCGGCGTTAGGGTTGTGCCACTGATATTGTTCTTCAGTTTTCTGGCTGATCGGCGAAGATGCCCATGAAAAAGAGAGCTAGAAGTATTAAAGTTGTAAACTTGAATCTCCCTGTTGTTTTTAGTTGGCAATGTTAACTTGCCACTAGTTTTTAGTGCTGTTGTCGTATTTTTTTGTGTGTTTTTTGGCAACCCCAATTCTTCTTTAGACTTCATTCCTTGGTTTCTCGAATAAATGGTTTACCCACCTTATGGTACTCAAGGGATGCGAGGTTTGAATTCACCAGCGTTGTCATCATTTAGTATTCTGTCTTTCATGGTGTACTGCACGCATTTACTCTTGAAATCTGGTAAATTAAAGTAAGATTTTTTTTGTTTGATAATTACAATCATTGAATACCTTGCTTCTAAATCGATATGATTAAAGGTCTATAAGATGATTACTGAGTGGACAATTTTATTCTTTCTTTCAGGGGAGAAGATGATTTTATGCCTGGAAGCATTATCGAGATTGAGCTTCTTAAATTTATGACCTTTGACTACTTAAAATGTAAACCTGGTCCTCGTCTGAATCTTGTTATTGGACCCAATGGTTCTGGGAAGAGTTCTCTTGTGTGTGCCATTGCACTTGGCCTTGGGGGTGAGCCTCAGGTTGGTTCATACAAGCTAGCAAATAAATTCAAATCTCAATATTGTATTCTCACTGCACCTTAAGATTGAGACTTTGTTTTTTGCAGCTGCTAGGACGAGCAACAAGTATTGGATCATATGTGAAGCGGGGAGAAGAATCAGCTTGCATTAAGATTACATTGAGAGGGGATAGTAAAGATGAGGATATCACTGTTACTCGGAAAATAAATACGAGTAACAAGTCTGAGTGGTTGTTCAACGGTAGGTTTTATTTTTCTATTTTAATTATTTTTTTATTTTTTATGTATGTTAATATTTTCATTGAATGCTATAATTCTGTTGACATGAGTAGCTAATCCGCTTGATTGAGGTTAACTTGAATGAAAGGTCAAAATTGGTTGGCTATGGATCTTGAGTTTGAGAAAGTGGCAGCTTCAAATATTAGTTTTGAAAAACCAAGAAAGGGGTTACATAATTGGTAACTACTAACTACCTATGTATTTAAGCGTGTCAATATGTACTTTTTAAATAAATTCTGCTTAAGAAAAAAATTTAGATTTCCCCTTTATATTATTTTTCTATGCTGAGTGTTGGCTTATCATAAAAGCAAAACATAGGAAGAATGCATCTTCTGGTTAAAGTGGTGCTGATAAATACTTCAAGGAACTTAAACATGGTGGCGAAATATTTATTTGCTTTATTGATGTGTTACTTTCAGGAAGAGTAGTGCCCAAAAAGGATGTGATGGAAGTCATTCAACGGTTTAACATCCAAGTTAATAATTTGACTCAAGTATGTATAAAGACCAGCAATCAAGGCATTTTTCTTGATGCATTTTTAATTTTAAAATACTATTTTCTTCCATTCTTTGATGGTGTTGAAATATGTTGCGTTACTCATTTTAGTGGGATGATCTTGCTGTTCAAATTGGGATTGTTGGCTAGTAATGTTGCATTTGATGGTTGGTTTGTTTATATTCTTGCTATTTTGTAGATGTAGGTGTAGGAGTGAAGGAGCATTCTGCCCTCTCTTGAGTTTTTGTGCATATATTTTTTGTTTCAGAAACCATTTCCCATGTTGCTTGAGTCATGTCAGCTCTCTATCTCTCTAGATGAGAGTTCCTTCAAGCCCTGCAGGGGATGTGAATCTGAAAACCTCTAACCGAAAAAACTATTTTAGGATTTAATTCTTGAATTGTTTAGGATTTAGTCATGATTATTTTTGTTTTATCATTATCTTTATTTCAAATAAGTTAGCTTATCTTAGGAATATTTCAAATAAAGATCAGATATCGAGGTTTTTCTACAAGATTATCTAGATTATGTTTTATGAGTAGAATCATCTTAAAGATAACTTTAGATTTGTATTATAATTTTATATTTTCATCAAGGCTTTATATTAGCCCTTGGGTTTCCTGTTGTATCACATTTTAGCCGATTGAATGAATAATTTGAGTATTACCTTACATCTCCGTGTACCTATTTGTCTCATTTCTCCCTCCTTTCTCTTCTCTCCCCCTCTTCCCATTGCTGTTTTACATCACCACTATTACTCAACCCATATGCAGGCTGCAGCTATGATGTGACATGTGAAATTTCCTAAATTAAACTTAGGATTGAAAATAGAAATTTTATATTTTTCAAACAAAAAAGTTTCTGGTTCTACATTGATCCAGTGAGGTTATGAACTGAAACAATCTGCCCCATTATCAAAACTAGACCAAAATGATGAAATTATTTTATCTTTAAGCTTACATGGTCTCGAACTAGTTTATCTGAAATGCATCAAATCTCGCAATTTTTTGGTGGGGGAGGTGTTAATTTAGTTGGCACCATTAATTTGTTGCTTCAAATATTCTGCTAATTGTTTTTAATATTGGCTTCTTTGTTTGGCTGATTTTTTTTTTTTTTCCTGTGTTTGCTATCATTGTATTTTATAGTTTTTACCCCAGGACAGGGTCTGTGAATTTGCTAAATTAACTCCCGTGCAACTTCTCGAAGAGACCGAAAAGGCTACTGGTGATCCCCAACTTCCAATCCTTCACCGTACTCTTGTTGATAAAAGCCGTGCATTGAAGCAAATTGAGCTGGTAAGTATACTCTTCCATATGGAATGCTGTCAGATGCCTGAAGATAAATGTTGCATGGAAACTTAAGAGCACTTACCCCTATTTCATTTCAGACAGTGAAGAAAAATGACGAAACTTTGAAACAGCTAAAAGACCTTAATGCTGAACTTGAGAAGGATGTTGAACGTGTCCGTCAAAGGGATGAACTACTTAAAAAGGTTTTTGATAGGAACCAGCCATTATTTGCATTTTATGTTTTATTACGTGTCTTATGTTGAATGTTACAAGTGTCTAGTGTTGGTTATTGTCAGTTTTATATGGATAAGATAAGGTAATTATTTTCAGTTTATGCGTTAGCCTATAAATATCATATATGTGTTCTACCAAAATATGAATGAATGAAATTATTATTGAGATGTTTATCTCTTCTCTTTCCCTAGAACTCAGATTCATGTTCTAGTCTATCCCGTCTCCTCTCTTGACTAGAGTTTCAGATTCTGGCTCTAGTTTCCTTTTTTTTTTCCTCTTAATTTTCTTAAATTCTATCATTTTGGTATCAGAGCCTTTCATCTTGAGCGGTGGGTAATCAATGGTGATCACACATCAGTTCTCTCACAGCAATGATCTTATATTTACCTAACCCTCATCCTAAACCCACCAAGCACTCCGTCCACCCAACGAAAATAATAACCCATCACCAAAAGGCCTCTTTTCACAGCAACTAGGTGCAATTTTATCCTAGTTCAATCGTCTAGATGCAGACCTATTCAAATTGAAGAAACATAAAGAGCATTCATCTTCCTTCGATCATCCCAGTGAAGCCAAATTACAATGGCAGACTTCTGGACGTTTTTTTCAAGGGAAATTCAGGGTCATGTGTTGCTGACAACAACTACAATTCCAAAAAAAAAAAAACAGAAATTTTCAGAGGCAGTTATTACCATCAGTTATTAGTCAAACTTGGGCAGTTACCACTACACAAATTTCTGAAACTGACAAGCATCAGTTACACAGAGATAAAGAGTCATGTTTCAGATGTGATGATAAATTTATTCCTGGTCATAAATGCAAAAACTGCCCCCCCAATCGCCTTGAGGACAAGGCTGTTCTCCTAGGGGAGGATATTGATAGGAACCAGCCATTATTTGCATTTTATGTTGTATTACATGTCTTATGTTAAATGTTACAAGTGTCTAGTGTTGGTTATTGTCAGTTTTATATGGATAAGATAAGGTAGTTATTTTCAGTTTATGTGTTAGTCTATAAAGTATAAATATCATATATGTGTTCTACCAAAATATGAATGAATGAAATTATTATTGAGATGTTTATCTCTTCTCTTTCCCTAGAACTCAGATTCTGGTTCTAGTCTATCCTGTCTCCTCTCTTGACTAGAGTTTCAGATTCTGTCTCTAGTTTCCTTTTCTCTCTTAATTTCCTTAAATTCTATCAGTTTTATCTTGATTTTCTGATATTTTCCCCCTGCATTCTAATATTTTTATAATTGGTTAGAAAATCTGATGCCTTTATTTTCTTTATGTAGGCTGAGTCCATGAAAAAGAAAGTGCCATGGCTTAGATATGATATGAAGAAGGCTGGATACTTGGAAGCTAAAGAACGTGAAAATGACGCTAAAAGGAAGATGGAGGAAGCTGCAAAGATGTTAAATGATTTGAAAGAACCCATCGAGTAAGGCAAACTTGCTTACCAATTATAGTTATGCTTAAATATCTAAATTTTATTTCCTCTATTAAGACTGGTTGCCTAATGAGCGTGTTCAATATCTTAGTATAGGTGTGATGGGGTATGATGTTTAAGCCAACAAAATGTTAGTTCCTAGTTGCATGTTTGCAAAAATGAGAACGCATCTAGCTGGTTAAAACTGAAGTTCTTGTTCTTTCCTTGAAAAGTACGCCTTATATCATGTCAGAAGGTGATGGAGTCCTTTGTCAAGAGAGGTTTGAGACTTTTTGCACTAAAGAGGAGAATGATATAGAAAAGGGAGAGATTGCTGTTCAGAGTAATTACTCAGATTTTTAAACTGAAGAGGGGAAAGGGAGGGAGTCAAGTAGAGGGATAGGTATGATATGGGTGTGGACGATATCGTGGAGTACATGTCAAGATGTTAAATGCATTTTTGTAGTCGATGCTATTTTGTTCAAAGATCCTATCTTCTCTTCTTACTAGACCACTGTTATGAAAAATGATTCTATGCCATCATCTATTGGCATTCATCGGTTAAGTTTTTGGTTTAGAACCCTTACACTAGTGAGGGGGAAGTCAGGTTTGATTTCTTTGATACACAGGTCAGGAGAAAGTGTTTTCTAGGGTTTGATATCTTGGAATATGTCATTTATGTTGCTCTTGTTAATTGTAATCCGAATAAAAGATTCTTCTTGTAGAAGAGCTCTTGAGTCCCATATTGGCTTCTTAGGAAGAAATCTTTCCCTTTACAAATATGATAGTGTAGGAATTGAAAGTGGGATTTGCGAGGAAAAATTACTAGAAGAATCTGTTTGAATCGGTTGACACCCAAAAGGGGGGTTTAAATTGGGTGTAAGATAAAAACTTAGAAACTTTGGAAATTTTTTCGCATCTTAGTAAAAGTAATAAGTATAGAAGTAATGGTTCATAAATCAACAGTCAGTTATTCAAATAATATATGCTGGAAATATAAGAGCTTAGGGAAGAGAATATGCAAACTGTGATTTATTCTGGTTCGGTCTAATTTGTGATGACCTATGTCCAGTCCCCAGGCTCCTCCTGAGATTTTAATGCACTATCTTACCCAAGTTTTAACCGGGTATTTGAGAACCACTACAATCCCACAAGTTTGATCCAGACACTTGTGAAGCTTTTACAATCTTGTATTGAGATAAGACTCCCCCTTATGCACTGTAAGTGTACAATCTGTTTTCCACTCAAGGTTACCCAATCTTGAGTAACTCTCAGAATGATTACAATGATAGTATACTTCTCTCTAAATGAAGTAGATGATGATAAACATTGAAGTACAAGGTGGGAGTAGGATTACAGAGCTTCGTAACACTCAAAGTATCACATTGTAGACATAGGCTCTCTAAATTTGTTTTTGTTTCGTTAATTTTTCTGTCTTGAATGAGTCTCTATTTATAGGCAATTGTCATTTGTCTCGTTGGAGAAAAAAATAGCCGTTGAGAGCTTTCGTACGTTGGAGCATTGTCCCGTTAGAATATTACCGTTGAGCATTCGGTCCGTTAAAGAGCGATAGTGCATTTGGCTATTTTGTCGTCTTTCTCCTTTCATGCTTTGCTGTTTGCATGTTAGTACGTTGAGCACCATTTTCCCGTTTTAGAATATGACTGTTGTGAGTATCCATTGAAGCTTCAGTGTTGTTTCTTTGTTTTGTCTGTCACTTGACTTTGCTAAATGACCGTGGTGGTTTTAATGTTTGTCTACTGGAATGTTTGAATATTACCGTTGTGAATATTCGGTCCGTTGGAAAAATAGTCGTTGCTTCGTCGTTCTCATTTCATCAAATGCTTTGTTCAATTCCTTTATTCTTGTCTGCCATTTGGCTTCATTAAATGGCCGTTGCTTTCTTTGCTTTAGCAAACACTTCAACCTCGATCTCATTGTATGCTTTGTTTGACAGATTTTTGCTTTTGTCGTCCTTGAACTTAATATGAGTTCTAATCACCTGAAACTTATACATAAATGAGATAAGTAATGTTACCAAGAAATATAAGTGATTTTGGTGTTCATCTGGATGTTTGGCATAAGCATCAAGTTTTCCGTACATAGTGATTTTCATAAACTATGAACAGTTGTTCGTGATATCCTCTTTCAGGATAGAGGTCAACTTCTAGTGGCCATAACTCTTTGAATATAACTCCAAATTTAGCAAATGACCTATCCCCATAACGCTATTTGAGTCTTCTTTTTAATGAAAACAAGAATCTGCCTTAAATTCATTGTATTCTGAGAGATATGTTCTGATGAATGACAACTGTTCTGAAAATAGAGTGAGAACATTAGAACACTGAATGTCAACTTTCTAGATCCATATCTCTTTCATTTGAATGTCTTTGAGCTTGCTCTCAGCTTCTGCGAAACGCATTTTGAGTGAAGTTTCATATGCAACAAGTTTCACTTCAATTGGACGTGTATTATGTGAGATACATCCAAATAACTGAACTTGTTTTGAAATGACACAAGAATTTCCAGTATCAAATTCTGAAAGCAATATCTCATTCGTCTAAATCTCTTTGAGCTTGCTCTTAGCTTCTGTGAAACGCATTTTGAGTTTACTTTCATATGCAACAAGTTTCACTTCATTTGGATGTGTAGTTTGTGAGATACATCCAAATTACTGAACCTATGTCTGATATGACGGAGGATTCTAGTGTCAACTTCCGAAATCCATATCTCTGTCATCCAAACTCCTTTGAGCTTGTTCTTGGTGTCTGTGAACCGCATTGGGGGTCTAGTTTCATATGAAACAAGTTTCACCTCAATTGGATATGTGGTTTGAGAGATGCGATCAATTATCGGGCGAGCGAAGAACAGAGTGACTGGAACAGTGTTCTCACTTGAGTGCTTCATGTTCCACTCGAGTGATGCTACTGTTCACGTACTTGATTGGCATTTTGGAAATTCGTGGACTAAATTGGCATTTCTGAAATTTGAGCCCCAAACTGCCATTTTCAATTTAATCCAATTTCTTGAAGCACTGTACTATTGCTTGAAATAACTCATTTTATCTCAGAATTAAGACGTTCTAACTTACATTTGATCGCAGAGACTTCTAGTATCACATCTAAGAACTTGAATGTTGATATTCCCATTATATTTTGCAAGTTCTTTTTTTAATCTCTTCTCTTGATCATTCTCCACAATTCAACTTGGACTAATCTACATCAAACATAACAGATAGTCAATGTAGGAGATAAATGTATTATGCAAACTTTTTGCTCTTAATATTTGACATCATTAAAACTAATCATATCTAACATAATTACGAGTTCTCCCATGTCCCACCTTAACTGGAGGAGAAATGAACAGAATTTTTGAAAAACAAGGACCAAAGGTCATTGCTTTCTCTAGCATTCAGGTATCTGGAATTATGCAGAACAAAAGCCATTGCAAGTAGGGAATGCTTTCAGGAAAGGGATATTTCCCATCTATTTGTCTTCCCTAAACCCTATTTTAGAGTCATCACCTTATTTTCATAGACATGAGGTCTATATGATATATCACTCTTGATGAACTTCCATGGATTCATATGAGACATTTTCTATCACCTTGGCACTCCACTCATTATGATCATAACCACTTTTTGATTCATCATACCATGAACACTAGCCAACTTGGAGCTCTTGGATCCTACTACGAATCCTAAACAAACCTGTGGTACAGCAACAAAAGAATCCATAGAACAATCATGTGCTATAATAGCTCTAATGCAATGGTATAATTTGCATTTCTGATCTGCTTAAATAAACCAAAGAATGGCACAATTTGCATCCTGACATAAATTTTTATCCTCTTCACTCCATTCAATACCTCCAAAATTTGATAAACGAACTGTTTCAATCTCAAAGTAAACACCTAATGTTCTCCAACAATGTAGGGTACACAAATGCATTTTCATGTATGATATCTTTCTTGTGTGAAAAT
The DNA here is from genome assembly GCA_025563575.1 of Acacia pycnantha. Classification (NCBI taxonomy): domain Eukaryota; kingdom Viridiplantae; phylum Streptophyta; class Magnoliopsida; order Fabales; family Fabaceae; genus Acacia; species Acacia pycnantha. The sequence continues at coordinate 1,196,206 of JAMWYP010000028.1, forward strand.
CACATCATGATGGCGTTATGACCCTCCCAAAGGTACAGCATAATAACAAACCCAGCACATTTCTCCTAGACCTCTTTTCTACTCCTAGAATCCTGAAAATAGATGAACAAAAGTTGCTCAGAGTTCTGTAGGCAAATTCAAGGTCCTAAATCATGCCACTAGATTCTGAATAGTTTGCGTAAAAAGATTAAAATGTTTTTCTTTCAACTTAGAGTATATGTAATTGAGATAGGATTTGAATGCTTTTGTTGATAACATGAGAGAGAAATATTATTCTTAATCTCTAAATTAGAAAGAGTACATATAGGTCTTTATATAGGCAAACCTAGAGCTAACCCTAGAATCTCATAAAATCTAATCAAATTAGAATCAATCAAATTGATTGAGATACAATAGGAAATATCTTAAGATATAATATACCTATATCTAATATAATAATAAATGCATAATATTCCCACAGATATTATACAACAAAATTTTTGTTTGTTGTACTGGTATATTTTTTAAATGAAAATGTCATTGTAGTGAGATTAATCCTGGGACTTAAAGGAATTAGATCTTAAGATTGAGAGAAACTGATATCTAACTATCCTATACTAATGATATTGTTAATGTGGATTCAATCTCAACATGGAATATTAAGCTGAGTTTGATGATGACCTTAATAAGCATGTTACTGCATGCCCGAGAATGCCGTTTATGGCTGTATAATCAGTTCATTAATTGACTGCAGGAAACAGAAAAGGACAAGGCAGCAATGGATGCAGAATGTAAAAAGGTTGCCAACCTTATAAATGGCAATGCCAAGAAGCGAATGGAACTTCTGGACAAAGAAAACCATCTGGTAGTTTTTCTTTTTCAATTCAGAATTGTACAAATGCTTTTAATGCTTTTAGTTCGACTGGCACTCAGCATCTTTTAAGAGTAGAAATAGGCTAATAAACCTTATCAGGGGCCTGAGCTTGTCTGTTTACTAAAAAGGTTAGGTTTATTTACTTAAAGTCTAGCCTGTAGCCCTACCTATTTATATTTCTGAATTATATTTTATATATTTAAATAAATATATATTTATATATACAAATAATATTAAGTGGCATATTTCTATATAAATAAAAATATAATATCAACTAATTGTATTAATTTATTCTAGAACTTCATTTTATGTTGGACTATTTAGCTATATCACTTCCTCCCTTATAAATATAATATATATTACCTATATGATAATATCATTTAAATGAATTGTGTGAAATTATTGAAAATAGGCTGGCAAGCCTATAAGGGCCTTTGGCCTGACATGACCTGTTTAACCAAAAGGCCATGCTCAAGCCTAAAGTCAGGCGAATTTGTAGAGATAGGTTAGGCCTATTTAGCCAAAGCCTGGCCTAACTTATGTTAGAGTCAGCGCAGGTACGTGACTAATTGAATTCTGATCCGGAAGAATTAGTAAGAACCTTACTAATTCTACAAGATTAGTCGTTCTCTTAGTAATTAGGAAAAGGCCAGAATCTGAACCCTCACTAACTAACCAAGCCCTAGAGATTACTCTGATATTAATTCTCTGAAAATCGTTGCCTTTATTGATAGGCTTAGAGCCTTTAAATAGGAATAGGTTTGAGAGAGACTCTAATAAGGAATTTGAATAGATCTTGGATAATCTAAATCCTAACAACTAAATCTATCTAGTTGTTATGATTTTCCTAAAGATAAAGATAATAATAAAGATCTAAATCCTAACAACCAAATCTTATCTAGTTGTTATGATTTCCTAAAGATAATAATGAAGATAACCAAAGATAATTCAAACAGACTCGATAATCAAATAATAAACATAAACAATAATGAATTAATTCCTAATTAGTTTATTCTTCCTGGAATAAACTAATCCATAGAGATTTGGGTCTCTATCAGCTTAGCTCTTTTCATTTCCACTATTAGCATCTTTGTTCTTACTGCATTTGCTGGAGGACTCATTATTTGGTGACAAGGATGTTAAAAAATTAATCTTTCCTCATCTATTCCACTTATGGGTTTGTCTAGTCTGCTGTTAGTTGAAGCTCGATTCTTATGGTGGTTATAATGACTATTTGCTAATGATAGGGTGTGGAATTACAAGGAAAATACAACGAAATGGAAGATTTGAGGAGGCAGGAAGAAAATCGTCGGCAAAGACTTTTAAAGGCTAAGGAGGAACTTGCTGCTGCTGAACTTGAACTGGAGAATCTGCCTCATTATGAACCTCCAAAGGAAGAGATTGTGAGTTATATTATTCTCAATAGCTGGCTTCTTCAAGATATTTTTTTCTAAGTTGTCAGTGCCCCCGTCAAACATCACAGTTGTAACTTTGTACATTAAGTTGGAGTAGAATGCTTGTAATTTGTGAGATTCTTTGTCTCTGTATGCCTTTGTGGTCAATGATAATATTTGGTGCTTCTAGAGAATGGATGCTTTGAAGTTGAGGATCTATAAATTTCCTGAAGTTTTCCTTTTCCGGAAAGAAAGAAGGATTTTTATGTTTGGCAATAAAAGATGAAAATACTCAAAAAAGCAAACTTCAGTAAATTCGTGGAGCTCAACTTCTGAGAAGCCATTTCCTCTTGTCAATTGACTCAACGGAGCTTACATATTTGCAAATGGATAAGACAGCTTTGCGGTGTGTATGGTCTTTTATATATATATATATATATATAATTTTTTTAATTCCCCTTTTGTTACATGATTATGGTCTTGCTGCTTTACCATAGGAAAATGTCCTATTATCCTCATTTTGGTTCTTTTTTAATAATTTTTTTCTTCTGGGCAAAAGGTCTGATTACAATAAATGCACCAGTTCCCACTCTTCCCACTGATAAATACTTGAAGCTAAGGACCTGTTTGGTTTCCTGTTTTCAAAATAACTTTTGTTTTAAGAAAAAAAACATGTTTGAAAATACTTTTTCAGTTGTGTTCTGAAAAACAAAAAATCAGAACATTTTTTTTGATATTTTGTTAATTTTTGATCTATAAAATTAGAGAAGTGGATAACATTGTATTTTCATTAATGAAAACCATGTTAATAAAGAAAAATATTCTTTCACCCTTAATTTCACCATTTTATATATGCTTTTCAAGATAATGTTTCAAACAGTTTTTTTAACTTTTTTCTTCTTCTAAAACTTGTTCTTAAAAATTACCTTACAGAATTGTTCAAAGAACATAAAAATAGATAATAGTATCATACAAGCTATAAATCCCTGTTATTTTGTATTTATAATCCTATATCCATCTACTTTTGTCATCAGGAAAGACTGAAAGAAGAAATTTTGAACTTGCAAAATTCTGCATCTCAGAAGAGGCTAGAGAAGTCAGAAACAGACAAATATTTATGTCAGAAAAAGTCATCATTGGTACAGTGCATGGACAGGTAGAATTCAGATTAAAGTTGAATTGCTTTCCTACTGTTGTAAACACATGTATGGTTATTCTATTTAATGTAAATTTTCAGGTTGAGGGAGATGGATAGTAAAAATACCAAGTGTCTGCGTGCGTTACGAGAGTCAGGGGCAGAGAGGGTGGTGGAAGCTTATAAATGGGTGCAAGATAATAGCAATTTATTCAATAAGCAGGTCTATGGTCCTGTATTGCTGGAGGTGCGTATAATCAGTCATATGTTCATAGTAAAGAATGGCTCTTTTACAATTCTTTGTTACATTCTTGATTGCAAATCCAGGTTAATGTCTCGAAGCAGACTCATGCTGCCTTCCTGGAGGGTCATGTTCCTTATTACATCTGGAAGGTATCCTTTATTTCTTATTAGAATGCTGTTTTGTACTATGTCATCTAAAGATAATTTTGATGCTTTTCATTTCCTCTCATGGTTTTAATAACACGTCTTGGGCTCATGAAGTATTCCTCATCTTTAGTAACTGGTTGACCACCTTAATTGCTCAAAGAGAACATAATTGTGGGAATGCGAAGAATCAAACTTACCTAGCAATAGAAATAGATGTCTAATTTTTATTTAATTTGATGAGATTGTGATAAAACATTTTCTGGCAAAAGGAATGACATCCCAATTCTCGCTGTTGCTGCCTCCCTCTATCCTAGTTACAGCTATTAACTGTGGTTTTAAACTTTAATCATCCCAGTTTTGCTGAAATCAAATGTTTTGCACCCTTGAAATGAATTCGGAGCTGCCATTACTGGGTATTGGTTGAATGAAATGACTTGGTTAATGGCCAATTTCCAAGGACATTCTTGCAGTATAAACTTCAGAACTGACCTTTTACATCTACTCGTTCTAATGGGAATCTGAAAGCTTCTAGCGGAAGTTTTTTGCAATTTCTAATCTGTTTTATTTGTTTCGATTCTGTTTGATCTAGTCTTTCATTACTCAAGATTCTGAGGATCGGGACCTTTTGGTAAAAAATCTGAACTCCTTTGATGTTCCAGTATTAAATTATACTGGTGGTGATTGTAGTCAGAGAGAGCCCTTTCAAATTTCTGAAGATGTATGTTTTCTGGAGCCCTTTTCTTTTGTCTCCATTAAAAGAATTGTTGTATCTTTTTTCCCCCTGATAGTTTGTTACTTCAACAGATGCGAACTCTTGGTATCTACTCCCGTCTTGATGAAGTTTTTGATGCTCCTACAGCTGTTAAGCAGGTTTTGATTGGACAGTTTGGTCTGGATCATTCAGTACGTATTTATTTTTGGTTATTGCTTACAAGCATAAACCTAGGATATTTGTATGGGTTTATGGAATCAGACCCTACAATTTATACAATTTCCTTTTATTTGCTCTTCAGTATATTGGAACCAGAGAAACTGATCAGAATGCAGATAGGGTCCAAAAGTTGGGCATTTTTGACTTTTGGACTCCAGATAATCACTATCGGTGGTCTAAATCTAGATATGGGAATCATGTATCAGGAGTTGTTGAACAAGTACAACGCTCAAGACTTCTTTCATACAGTAGGTCACTTGTGTCATCTTTCAAAATCAATATATTGATTTTGCAAAGTTGTTTACCTGATTTTTGTTATTTTCAGATATAGACGCTAGAGAAATTGAGAAGCTGAGGTCTCACAGAATGGACCTTGAAGAATCTATAGAAACCTTGGAAGCAACGTCTAGAAGGTTACAAGATGAGGAGAGACGCCTAAGCAATGAAGCAGCTAATCTTCGCAGACAGCGGGTAGGCAGGAAAAATTCATTCTATACTGGTTTCCTTCTTTTGAGTGCTTGTGAAACAGAATATGTTTGATGTTAAGCAAAATCTGTGTGTCATCTCAAATATGTAATGCTCTATATCTTTCCAGGATGAAATAAACACTGCTGTGCTTAAAGAGAAGGAAAAGCGCCGGGATATCATGCGCACTATTGGTAAGTGACTAAGTCTGGCATGCTGCAATATAGGAGAGCGTCATATTTGCTTTCTGTGTCTGTCTTGTCAAGGACCACATTATCTCAAAAGTGAGATTTTATAAGATCCATGTTTGGTTTTATTAATATCATTAGCATGTTCTACATGTAAAAACCTTTTGGGCTCTTATTGAACAAAAAAAACCAAACACTTAGTTTCTAGTGAACTTTTAATTTAATTATGAAGAAATGAGGTCAGTGAGAATCAAATTCTTGATTGTTTGGTTTGTTTATACTTTTTATGGATCTAATAGGTTAAATATTCTGTTATGATCCTAGAACTGAGGAAAAGGAAATTAGAATCATTGGCGGAGGAGGATGATGTGGATTTAGTTATTGCTAAGCTGACTGATGAAGCAAGAAATTGTAATATTCAGCGATTCCGCAATGCAATCAAAATTAAGGTGATTTAGGACAAGGTTTTTTTGTTCCTTTCTTGTTATCATTTGTGCGGGTTTAAACTGAGTTATTGCAATTAGAATCGAGTAATCTTGTTCTGAATGATTTTCTTTGAATATCTTGAAAATATTTGCTTTCTTCTTCTGCCATTTGATTATGACAGAACCTACTTCTTGAGGCAATTGGTTATAGACGGAGTTATGCTGAAAAGCATATGGCTACTCTTGACTTTGATGCTAAGGTAATTAATTACTTAAGCTGTTTATTTGTGCTTTTAAAGCTATTCTTTAGGACAGATTTCAGAGAAAAGCCTGGGTTGTCTATTTTACTTTTGAAGACAGGCAGCGAGATATCTTCCTCTTACTAGCTATCACTCATCCACACTTTTTGAATGCTTGCAAACTTCAACTTGTAAAAGTAAAATTATATTAAAAACAATCTTATACATAAATATGCGCATTATAACAATCACCACTCATTAGATTGTGTTTCATGAATCATCAATCAAAGAACTTTATCAATTAACTATCTATGGCTGTCCACAAGTCATAATTTTCAACGCTCTTCCCTTCTCTTTGCCTCTTCCAACTTATCTCCTCAGTCGCACCATCTAATATGTTGGCACTTGGCACTTGGCATAACTCTGATAGGTAGGTTGTAGAGAACTAAGAATATAGAAGGTTAAGAGGCAGAAATCAGAGGGAGTGAGAAGAGAATAAGAGGGAGGGAGAACAGAATCCAATCTGGAATTCTGTTATTCATTCATCATAACAATTCACTGAATCAATACATGTCTTTCCTTAGTCTAGCCTCTTGTATATATAGGCAAGGGCTAGACTCTCAAGGCCCAATAGCCTTTACTCACTAATCAGATGCTAACCACTACTAACAGCAACCTTTAACAACTAACAACTATAACAGATACCTTCCTAACTGACTAACTACTAACAACTCTAATATTTCTATGCTTTACATATCAATACTCCTCCCCAAAACATCCTTGCCCTCAAGGATGAAAGACAACAAAACAAAACTAATCCTCAAAAAATACAGAACTGAGGCAACAAAAACCAGAATCTAGAGCACTTCTTATCATAGCAAAACTTCTGCAACTTGAAACCTTGACCCAGAAGATATTGCTCCCACATTTGCTCTCAATACTGCTGCACTCCTTTTCTTTGCTTTTCCAATCAGAGAACAGATCCTCCCAAAGAGCATTCTAATTAATTTGCCTCGGAACCAGGCTTGCAGCAAACTTTGTGTAGGAGCATATTGAAGAAAGAAAACTCCTTGCAACAGCCCATTATTTATGACCCCCATAGGAATTGTGAGGCCTAATACGTATGCACCTTCAAAGCCCACTTTTCCATCTGCAATTAGAAAATACAGGGACTGCAAAATATCTCTGACAGTGGAAGGAAATGGAAACCAGCTGAGCAGCAACATTTGACTTTTCAAAATGTCCCTTAGTTACCCACGTGGAAGCCAAGTCAATTTCTGAATCTCTTGCTTTCTCCTTCCTCGCTGAAATGCAGCTATTCCCATCGGCTTGCAAGACATCACGTGCTGGAGCGACAACCTCAGACTTGAACAGCGATGAGGCTAAAGGACTCAACGGCGGCACGTGCATCGGCATCAATGGAGGAGACATAGTCGGCGACGGTGCCCAAACTGATGTCACCTTCTTCGCTGAATCGCCGATTTCTCCCTCGACTTGCAAGGATGGTGACGTCAGAACAGAAGCGACATGTGATGAAGTCTCCCTCACCATCACTTTCGGATATGAAGAAATAGAACTTAGCGGCATGATTCTAACTGAAACAGCCGACGTCGCTGGAGTAGAAGCAGTAGGTGACAACACCAAATTCTTGTGCCCTTTCTCCTGAAAAGGCTCACCAAAGTCGAGAATCGAAGACCAATTACCTCCAAATGAGCTTTTCGCCTTCGGCCATGATTTTGGCTCACAACTGAAAGACCCAACAACACCCGATGCAGGCCTCAGATTCTTCTCTGTTTCTGAGTTGCGAGAAGCAGAGATAACTCCACGTGTCCCATTTAAAGGTCTCGGGATGAAGCTACAATGGTTCCTTGTCGACGTTCTTGCTGTGCTTATGCCGTTTAAAGGCCCAAAACGGACCTGCAGTGCTTGTTTATACCTTTGCCAAGAAATCCGCCTGCCCCCTTCTTCTTCCTCAAAGGCCAGGTGCCATATGTAGCCTTTTTCATCAAGATTTTCACGAGCCATTCTAACCTTCCAATTATCTGGGGTCCCATCGACTTCAAAGAAGCGTTCACACTGATCAAGCCAGACGCTTATATTTGATCGTTGAAACCGTGGGAAGCCGATCTTGGTGAGTCTCGTTGGAGGAGTGTATTCGTCCTCCCCTGTTCTGTGTCTATGGGGCCCCATCGATCTTGTGGGTGTCGGCCATTAGCGTCTTGCATGGCGTTGTCCCTCTGATGTGATTCCTGGTCGGCGGTCATTGCTGCCATTTGAGTAACCAAGGTCTGGATGGTGGCCTCTATTGCTTGAAAACGATTATGTGTTTCCTCAGGGTCAGCCATGGATGCTTTTTGGGATCGTGTACTAACCATAACCCACTAGGAAGATTTCAACATGAATAATACCAAGAACCGAAATCGTGGACTCTGTTATTATCGAAGTCGACGTATCTGGCCGAACCTTGAATACCCTTGATTTCGTTGAGACTGATTGCGCTGAGGTCAATTCCGAACTGGTACGTGGGTTCTGCCGATGATACTTGCAGGGACACTCGTCACACTGTCAAGTCGAACTGGTACGTGGCACGGGTTCGCTGAGACCGATTCGACTGACACGTTGAAGTTTTTGTTGAAGTCGCTGATCTTGGCTAGTGCGATTACGCCGAGAACTCGACGTAGGACTGACCACGTGGATAAGCAGAAGTTAATCACCGTCAAGAATCGAACTTGTAGTACTCCTTCGATGGCGAGTTGGCGAGTGATAAGCCGAAATCAATTGCCCAGCATTGAGACGTGGAAGTTCTTGACGTTTTCTGGCCTATCGCAGTGCTTCTTGAATTGTCGACACCTCAGCCCAATACGTGGAAATTAAAAGTCTACGAATGCTGAATACACAGATGAGTTGAGTCGGTGCAAACAGTGAATTTTTGGACTTTTCTGATTGGTCTTTAAACCAAGATTGACTTTCCCGAATCCCACCCAGGTTCCTGAACTGCACAGATGACGTAACTAGGCAATTCGAAGAAACGCGTGGTCGAGTTCGCAGCCGCCGATAATTGCAGAAGTTGATTCCGGTGTATTTTCGAACTGGGGTGAAATAATTCGCTGGTATGCTGTACTGTCACTGTTCTAAGCTTCGTTTCTTGACTTTCTTTTGTCTTTTCTGATAAAATCTTGAAACCAAAACTGGCCGTAAGAAGAATGGACCAGCAATAATCTCAAGAAATTCAGAGATTATACAGCGAGGGAGCCGAGGATGACTGGCTCTGATACCAAGGTAGGTTGTAGAGAACTAAGAATATAGAAGGTTAAGAGGCAGAAATCAGAGGGAGTGAGAAGAGAATAAGAGGGAGGGAGAACAGAATCCAATCTGGAATTCTGTTATTCATTCATCATAACAATTCACTGAATCAATACATGTCTTTCCTTAGTCTAGCCTCTTGTATATATAGGCAAGGGCTAGACTCTCAAGGCCCAATAGCCTTTACTCACTAATCAGATGCTAACCACTACTAACAGCAACCTTTAACAACTAACAACTATAACAGATACCTTCCTAACTGACTAACTACTAACAACTCTAATATTTCTATGCTTTACATATCAATACTCCCTCCCCAAAACATCCTTGCCCTCAAGGATGAAAGACAACAAAACACAAAAACTAAACCTCAAAAATACAGAACTGATGCAACAAAAAACCAGAATCTAGAGCACTTCTTATCATAGCAAAACTTCTGCAACTTGAAACCTTGACTCAGAAGATATTGCTCCCACATTTGCTCTCAATACTGCTGCACTCCTTTTCTTTGCTTTTCCAATCAGAGAACAGATCCTCCCAAAGAGCATTCTAATTAATTTGCCTCGGAACCAGGCTTGCAGCAAACTTTGTGTAGGAGCATATTGAAGAAAGAAAACTCCTTGCAACAGCCCATTATTTATGACCCCCATAGGAATTGTGAGGCCTAATACGTATGCACCTTCAAAGCCCACTTTTCCATCTGCAATTAGAAAATACAGGGACTGCAAAATATCTCTGACAGTGGAAGGAAATGGAAACCAGCTGAGCAGCAACATTTGACTTTTCAAAATGTCCCTTAGTTACCCACGTGGAAGCCAAGTCAATTTCTGAATCTCTTGCTTTCTCCTTCCTCGCTGAAATGCAGCTATTCCCATCGGCTTGCAAGACATCACGTGCTGGAGCGACAACCTCAGACTTGAACAGCGATGAGGCTAAAGGACTCAACGGCGGCACGTGCATCGGCATCAATGGAGGAGACATAGTCGGCGACGGTGCCCAAACTAACGTCACCTTCTTCGCTGAATCGCCGATTTCTCCTCGACTTGCAAGGATGGTGACGTCGAACAGAAGCGACATGTGATGAAGTCTCCCTCACCATCACTTTCGGATATGAAGAAAGTGAACTTAGCGGCATGACTCTAACCGAAACAGTGACGTCACTGGAGTAGAAGCAGAGGTGACAACACCAAATTCTTGTGCCCTTTCTCTGAAAAGGCTCACCAAAGTCGAGAATCGAAGACCAATTACCTCCAAATGAGCTTTTCGCCTTCGGCCATGATTTTGGCTCACAACCGAAAGACCCAACAACACCCGATGCAGGCCTCAGATTCTTCTCTGTTTCGAGTTGCGAGAAGCAGAGATAACTCCACGTGTCCCATTTAAAGGTCTCGGGATGAAGCTACAATGGTTCCCTGTCGACGTTCTTGCTGTGCTTATGCCGTTTAAAGGCCCAAAACGGACCTGCAGTGCTTGTTTATACCTTTGCCAAGAAATCCGCCTGCCCCCTTCTTCTTCCTCAAAGGCCAGGTGCCATATGTAGCCTTTTTCATCAAGATTTTCACGAGCCATTCTAACCTTCCAATTATCTGGGGTCCCATCGACTTCAAAGAAGCGTTCACACTGATCAAGCCGAGACGCTTATATTTGATCGTTGAAACCGTGGGAAGCCGATCTTGGTGAGTCTCGTTGGAGGAGTGTATTCGTCCTCCCCTGTTCTGTGTCTATGGGGGCCTGACGATCTTGTGGGTGGCGGTCATTAGCGTCTTGCATGGCGTTGTCCCTCCGATGTGATTCCTGGTCGGCGGTCATTGCTGCCATTTGAGTAACCAAGGTCTGGATGGTGGCCTCTATTGCTTGAAAACGATTATGTGTTTCCTCAGGGTCAGCCATGGATGCTTTTTGGGATCGTGTACTAACCATAACCCACTAGGAAGATTTCAACATGAATAATACCAAGAACCGAAATCGTGGACTCTGTTATTATCGAAGTCGACGTATCTGGCCGAACCTTGAATACCCTTGATTTCGTTGAGACTGATTGCGCTGAGGTCAATTCCGAACTGGTACGTGGGTTCGCCGATGATACTTGCGGGGACACTCGTCACACTGTCAAGTCGAACTGGTACGTGGCACGGGTTCGCTGAGACCGATTCGACCGACACGTTGAAGTTTTTGTTGAAGTCGCTGATCTTGGCTAGTGCGATTACGCCGAGAACTCGACGTAGGACTGACCACGTGGATAAGCGAAGTTAATCACCGTCAAGAATCGAACTTGTAGTACTCCTTCGATGGCGAGTTGGCGAGTGATAAGCCGAAATCAATTGCCCAGCATTGAGACGTGGAAGTTCTCGACGTTTTCTGGCCTATCGCAGTGCTTCTTGAATTGTCGACACCTCAGCCCAATACGTTGAAATTAAAAAGTCTACGAATGCTGAATACACAGATGAGTTGAGTCGATGCAAACAGTGAATTGTGGACTTTTCTGATTGGTCTTTAAGCCAAGATCGACACTTTCCCGAATCCCACCCAGGTTCCTGAACTGCACAGATGACGTAACTAGGCAATTCGAAGAAACGCGTGGTCGAGTTCGCAGCCGCCGATAATTGCAGAAGTTGATTCCGGTGTATTTTCGAACTGGGGTGAAATAATTCGCTGGTATGCTGTACTGTCACTGTTCTAAGCTTCGTTTCTTGACTTTCTTTTTGTCTTTTCTGATAAAATCTTGAAACCAAAACTGGCCGTAAGAAGAATGGACCAGCAATAATCTCAAGAAATTCAGAGATTATACAGCGAGGGAGCCGAGGATGACTGGCTCGATACCAAGGTAGGTTGTAGAGAACTAAGAATATAGAAGGTTAAGAGGCAGAAATCAGAGGGAGTGAGAAGAGAATAAGAGGGAGGGAGAACAGAATCCAATCTGGAATTCTGTTATTCATTCATCATAACAATTCACTGAATCAATACATGTCTTTCCTTAGTCTAGCCTCTTGTATATATAGGCAAGGGCTAGACTCTCAAGGCCCAATAGCCTTTACTCACTAATCAGATGCTAACCACTACTAACAGCAACCTTTAACAACTAACAACTATAACAGATACCTTCCTAACTGACTAACTACTAACAACTCTAATATTTCTATGCTTTACATATCAAACTCTTATGCCCTTTTCGGTGATAATGAAAATTGAAACCAACCTTCCATGGGACTAAATATTCTAATTTGAATGTATATTCGGTATGGATGAAAAATGAAAAATAAAAAATGTCTGAAGATAGAAGAGGGAAAAAAATGAATTAAACGACATAAACACCCTTTAATTAAAAAATGTGAAAAAAATCATCACATAATTAGATATGCTATTGAACTTGTTACTGTTGAACCTAGTTGCCATTGATGTTGAATCTAAGATGTTGTCACTGTTGCCAAACGCTATACTATTGGTGGGGGGATACTTGCTGGTGACGAGGACTGATTTGCAACCCGTCTTCACTGTTGAGCAGAATTATGGACATTGTATATTGGTGATCAATAAAAGTAATGTTTCCCGTAAATAGAAGGAAGCAAATGAAAATAAATTCCCCAAGTTTTAAAATTTTTATCATCAAAATGTCAAGCCTTGGGGCCATTTGGCGCCCTAATATTAGTGTAATATTAGAAAGTTTCTCTTGTCTAACACCTTTACCTTTTCAATTGTCTTAGATTAGGGAGTTGGAGGCCGGTTTGAAGCAGCACGAGAAGCTTGGTTTACAAGCATCATTACAATTTGAAACCTGTGAATAACTGATTTTTCCTTACCTTTTAGATTTTCCTAAGTTTCGGATTAATTGTTTTAACATCAGTTTCAAACCACATGGGACTTGCAATCACCTTTTTGTTACTTCAGGCAAGAAGGAGACTGAGAATTGCCGACAGCAGCTTTCAGAATGTCTGAGACGTGCTGAATCAATTGCTCCCATCACTCCAGATCTTGAGAAGGAATTTCTTGAGGTTTGTTTGTAGCATTGTTTAGTTGGTGTATGCTAAATAGGCATGCCAACATAACAGCCCTACTATTAAGTGAAGGCTCATTGACAGTTTTAATGTTTAATTATGCTTGTGACTAAGGGAAAGTCTGTGTCCTCTCTTATTGAAGCATACTAATATTTCCCTGATCTAATTTATTTAGATGCCCACTACTATTGAGGATTTGGAAGCTGCTATCCAAGATACCACTTCTCAAGCCAATTCCATACTTTTTGTCAATCATAATGTATTAGAACAATATGAGAATCGTGAACGTCAGGTATCATTTATGTCATTTTCTGTATCCATTTGCTTCTTTTTCTCCCCATTTTTAAATGATTGTCTGTATTTGTAATCACCAAGCAGATAGGATCTTTAGCCACAAAACTTGAAGAAGATAAGAAGGAAGTAAATAGGTGTCTAACTGAAGTAGATGCCCTAAAGGTGAGTAACTCAGATTTCATGAATTGCATTTGGAGGTTTTGCATTAGTTTCCTTCCCTTGGCGATGATTTTGTGGATGTATTTCAGTATACTATGATTTCCTGACCATTCCTTTGATTGGTGATCAATCGTGGTCTTTTTAAGGTAGCACATGCAAAAATTGGCTTACTTTGTTATATATTTGTAGCCTTTGGCTTACTTTTGTTAGTTTTGGTGGATGTCTTATTCTCTGCCAACTTAACTTCTGCCTTTCATGTATTAATTTATGCCATCTTTATAGCAAATAGACCCCGGTTCTTAACCCCCCCCCTCCCTCTTTTGGGAGCTTTAACAATGATTTATCATCATAAAAGGTGAAGACTGAAAGTTAAATCATAATACTGCTGCTGATGCCATTTGCATCTTTATTTTAATATTATGATGGTTTGTTTTAATACTGATGATGCTTTATACAAAAATGAAAACTAAGACAAAAAGGATCGCAAATCACCCATGTGGAAGCCCAAGTAATGATAGAATTGGAGATTTACTCATCTAGTATCTTTTTATGTCTGTGTGCCTGGTTGTGTTGACAAGATATAATTGTCATGATAGAAGCTTCAACATTTTAGTTATTTGCAGGGGACATGGCTTCCAACATTGAGGAACCTTGTGGCCCAGATAAATGAAACTTTCAGTCGTAATTTCAAGAGATGGCTGTTGCAGGAGAAGTATCACTGGGTATGTACTTAGCCAACTTGATGAGATCTTACTAGTTTTCTTGGTTCGGTTTTCCTTCAATGGTTCTCTCCCTTCTCAGATGAGCGTGACGTGAACTTCGATCAGTTTGGCATACTCATAAAAGTGAAGTTCAGGTGACTGCTGTGCTGAGACCTTATTAATTTTTGTAGTATATATGCATTCATATGATCTAACATCTGTTTTTTCTGGAACTATGGTGAACAATTTCTAGGTTTCTCGGAGAAAGTGACTTTCTCTTTCTCCTATATATCCTTTTTAAGGTCTAGTCAAAGACTAATTTCTTTTATGATGGATGCATATGGAAAACTCTTAATTCACTCCACAGTTTGCATTAGTTCTGCAGGAATGCTTTCTTTTCACTTCCAAGATGTAAGCTTAGCATATAGAAACTAATTCTAGGGAAATTGATTTTAGTCTTATCCTCTTAGATTTTACAATAAGATCCAAATGTAATCTTTTGGTCACAGTTCGCATACTATTTTTGGAGTAATATCCATTTACTACAGGATTTTGCTCGAACTATGCACTGCTTTGTCTTTGTATGCCATTAGTGCCGCCGTCTCTTACACCCTATATTTGTTTTGATATCATCAGACCAACAGGACAGCTTCAAGTTCTGAGTGCCCACCATCAGTCTGGAGGGGTATAACAGAATGATTCATTTTAGTTACATATACTTTCTTCAACATATTCTCTCTTAATGTACCTTGAGACATGTTTTTATTTTCAGGAGCGATCAGTTTCTACTATTCTTTATCTTGTTTCTCTTCAAGATCTTGCCAACTGCCCATTCAGAGTGGTTGATGAAATTAATCAAGGTATTTACTGTTCGAAGTGATTTCTTTATAGATTGACCTTTTACTGCAAGAAAGAGATGTTTGCTAAGAACCTTTTTTGTTTTGTTTTTTAAGGCATGGACCCAATAAATGAAAGAAACATGTTCCAGCAACTAGTGAGAGCTGCCAGCCAGCCAAATACACCACAGTAAGCATTTACACTTTTCATCAGTTCCTTCCCTGCATCATTTTCGTATGGCTATTATAAAGCAAGATCATTCATCATTCTTGTTTGTTGTGTTTTTGAGGCTATAGAGTGCTTGCAGTAAAAGGGCTATTAATAATTTTTTGCTGGGTCACCATATGTAGAAAATTATGTGCTTATGCATAATTTTCTTGATGGAATGCTTTCCTACTCCAGCAGATCTTTGCTGGGCTATTAATAAACTATTATCTGTATGAAATAATGGTGGAATGCTTATAGTTTATTTTCTTGCTCTCCTATAGAAGAAATTAGTTGTGGTGTGCATATATATATTTTTTCCTACTCCACCACATCTTTGACGCTCAACAATAGGGCATAGCTGCTCTCTTGCCTTTTACGCTATTCTGATTTGAGTAGATGTTGGCATTTCCCTTGCTCCTATTGTGATTTTAATGAACAAAAAAAAACTTATCCCACTAGGTGGGATTGGCTACTGGATCGCACAATGCCATTGTGCTCTATCAACAACCAAATCTTCATTGATCCATGTCATACAGATTCAACAAAGTTTTAGGTTGGCTTGGGACCGGCTATAAACATAGGTGGAGTTAAGAACTTGATAACAACCATTAAAAAAATTGCATGCAAGTTTTATCTGAAATGATTTCACAAATAGAGCTTGCAGGTCCATGGATTACTGGACTTGAAGCATATATCTTCTCGGAACACAAGAACCTATCTTCACCCCTTATGAGTTTATTGTGTTTTCTTCACTGCTTGCTTTGAAGATTTGGTTTAATTTATAATGAAGTGCCATAAATGTGATGCAGATGTTTCTTGCTTACCCCAAAGTTGTTACCAGATCTGGAATACAGTGAAGTGTGCAGTATATTAAATGTAATGAATGGGCCTTGGATTGAGAAAGTTTCAAAAGGTAAATTTATCCCTGGCTAGATGGTAGAAATTATGGTGTAGGATAGAAACTACCAAGGTATATTAAATTTCCATTTAGTATCACAATTGAAATTGTTATAGGAAAAAAAATGCCAAGTGGTATATTTAGTTAACAAAGCTAAAAGGAACTTAATGTGAGATATGAATTTGGGAGAATGACTACTAAGGACCTCATCAAAACATTGATGTCAAATCAGGTCCTCATCATAATTTACATTCCCAACTTCAGTACTCATTTTCCTATATTTCAACCCTAAAGATTTTAGAAAGTTCTTTATGATATTAACCTTTTGATGGGGTTCTTTGTTGTCATTCTCTTCATAAAATTTTGTACAAAACTAGCAAAGTGTCTTTTGAAAGTTAGTTGCAAAAGAACTGTGTGTGTGTGTGTAAAGAAATGTTCAATATACATGTTACATGAGATACTCCCTTCAGCCCTTAATATAAGATTTAATTTGTATCTCAATTTCTTCTTTAAAGTAGGTCTTATGTTAAAGATCAGAGAAAATACTATTCAGCACGTGTTTGGTTGTAGTGGTTTTTAACACGAAATCAGACATGCTTATAGAAGTCAAATGCTGTCAAATTTTTGAATAAATATGTAGACGTGTCAGAGGTGGATTAACTGAAAAATATGTGTATGTATAAAATTATTATTGTTTTTTGCTTTATTATATTTTTGACGTGTGATTTTCTATCTCGTTATTCAGTTTGGGGTGAAGGTGATCGATGGGGGAAAATTGCAGGGTTGATGGTAGAGAATCAAGACTGAGAGAAGCCAAAGTGTATTTATTTATTTCTCTTGGTCAATGGTCATGCCTTCTGTTTAATATTTTCTTTTGTATTGAAACGACCGTGCTTTTGCCCCATTGATCCATTAAGAATGTTTAAATTTTGGTATGTAATTTTGCTTGTTCAAGAGGCCTCCATACATCTATTTCGATCAAATTCCAAAGCACAAGTGCACAACTATGTAAATATTGAATTTCAAATGTCATATAAGTGGTAACATGTTTTTTTGGGAATATTTCAAGTTTATTACTCTTGCCACAATTAATTTCGATTTCATATGAATGGAAAACATATATAGTCTATAATATAATAAGCATTATCTTATTAGGCCATGTTGACTATATGGATTACACAACTACCCCTATTTATACTCATTATTAGAAGCATTTATACATATATGTATGTATATATGTGTGCACATATATATGTATATCTGTGTTAACACACGTGTGTGTTCGCGTACACAGTTTATATAGTAAGACCGTGACCATTATTTCAATTAGAAAGTATGTAGGATGGAAAATTGGTCGGAGAGATATGTGGCGGGGTTGTAATTCACTTTTACTTATGTCATTTTAAATTTATATAAGGGCATTTTAGGAAAATGAGTAAAATTAACTAATTTAACTCTTCTCCTTAATCCTTCCAAAATCGGTTAAATAGTTCCTATAATTAGGACCGGAGGAAGTATTAACTATATATATATATATATAAAGATTAAGAACTTAATAATGGCACAACCAAAAAAAAATTCAATAAATTAGAGGTGTTGAAGTAAATACAAGATTATCCACCTCGGGTCAGACTATGCCGCGTGCATACTTTTGGGGCCAGATTTCAACATTTAGATATAGCCACCAAAGGATCTTCATGTTCATCATAACCCTGTGCTGTGTCACTTTTCCTACCATCTTTGGACTGATCAGATATTTGGTGCGAGATCTAACAGAGGCCCCAACCCAGAGAGCTAATTAAAACAAAGCATTTACAGGTTTGCACTACACTTCAGATATAATTAGATGGAAGCTTGTAATCCATCCAGCATCTTTCTGATGTTTAACCTGATAGAAGGTCCCATTGCTGATATGTGTGCACTTCTCCAATACACACCTCTAACACCAGTTGGTTTGTTTGCTTCGACTGAGTTCTGTAAAAAATTGACAACCAATAAAGTTCAAAGCCCCTTTTAATGAGTACAATGCATAAACAAAAGCAATTCCGGTTAGAACATACTATTGCGGCAGTTAAGTTTATGAGAAGGTCCTCCTTGGAAAAGTCGGTTTTCCCAATAGGCAAGTGTACAATTCCAGTTTTATCTGCTTTGTATTCGACCTTTTCTTGCTTGAATTCTGCTATGGCCTGAAAAAGAAGGAATGCAAGGCACCCTGATTTAGTAAATGCTTTTGAAAATGAAGGAGTTGCTTCTACGTCACAAGCACAAAATTCTCAGCCTGCAAAAGTTTCTCTCCCATGCCCGAGGATACTGTCAATTTTAAGTGGAAAAATGACAATCATCTTCAACAAATTCTAGCCTTTAACTAATTTGAAATTGTACAGCTCCCATCTGCCAAGAATACTTTATTTATTTTTAATAAAAAAAAATATAGACCTGCCAATGATTTGGACAGCAAGAAATAGTTCAAAATGAGTCATTTTTCCACCTTACATGGAGAGGATCCACATTCATCTCCCACCTCTCCCTTTAAAAGGGCAAAAACGGGGAAAAAATGATTTGGCAAGTATGAGTCTGACTAATTGTGTAATCATTATTTTGGGGAAGGGGATAAGGGAGAAACCGAAAAGCAACCGCATTGTACTTCCAATTTTAAATAGAAAATGTGTCCTCTAGAAAGTGATTGTGAACTATAGAAAAATGGATAGTCGACCTGAGGAATATTGGCTGTTAGACTACCAGCTATTGGATCAGGCATCAGGCCCCTTGGCTCCAGGATTTCACCAAGACTAGCAACCTGTATAGGGATAATTGAAAATTAAAAGATTTTGCCAAAAAACATATCCACCTCTGAATAATGTCTACAGAATTACCAGAAATTCAATCTGGGGAGAGATGTATAATGTATGTATTTAAATGGCTTACACCATATAACAAAATTAACTTTAACCTCATACTAGGTTTATTACAATATCATGAGCAGCAGAAAAGCATCTCATATCTCATATCATGTGATTTAATTGGGTTGCATCTCATGTCATGTGAGATATAATATTTAACTTGTTAAAGAAAAGGAGGGGAATAATGAACCTAGCAGTTACTACATTAACAACCAGAATAAGAATTCTTAACTTTTGAACAGGTGGATTTCAGCTCACATTAGGAGACCATATTGTAAATAATTTATCCAGTGACCAACCATCCATACTACTTATATAAAATTCGAGGCAACATTATATATGGGTTCTTTGAAGTATATTATAATAAACAGGAAAATTTATTTTTGGAAAAAGGAAAGAGAAAGTTTAGCATTGGTGAGAAAAGGCAACACCTTAGGCATCATATCAAGAGAAGCAATCAATTTATCAAATTCCATAAATCCTCCTTTTATCTGTTCTATCAGGTCCTCTCCACCAACCAAATCTGCTCCTGCATTTTTTGCTTCATCGAACTGTTCCCCTAGGATAATAAACTGTGAATTATGAGAGGCAATAATGCTGGTTGGAAATATTAGGAGCATACAATGATTCTTCATCTAATTAATCTCTTCCCTTTTCATTTTTTATTGGATAGCGAAAACAGGAAACCTGGCCTCAAGAACAGATCATAAGAATTGACGCACACACAACCCATTATACCGTAATACCGTATACTACTCTGGTCCTTAATATAAGACATATTTTGAGAGTTGATTTTGGTCTTAAATATAAAACATAGTTTTCATATTTGTCAAAGTTTTCCTAATTTATCCCTATTGATGCTTCCTCAACCATAATCAAGGATGAGAAGGAATGAGAGAATTAAGGAAGATGATTAAGATGTTTTAGAAAATACATACCACATTAACTAGCTTAACCAACTTCCTTAATCTAATCAAATTATGTAAATAAATATATCTTATATTAAGGACCAGAGGGAGTATGATAGATGGGTAGCATCTAGATCATTATTTCCGAATCAATACTCTAACAATATTTATTTTGAGAAATCTTTAGAAGCATTAAAATCTATTATACGTTCATTTTAAAAGGAAATAATCATGAATCCTGAACAGTAGGTCATGAATACTTATTTTAATTTCTGAATAATGTTTTTAGTACTTTTCATTATCTCACTCATTTACTTATTCCAAAATTTCACAAAACGTACAAGCAGGCTCATTGATTCAATATTAAAAATGTAATTAAAATAAAACTACTACATGGAGAAAAATTATTCAGTATGCAAATAAAAAATGAAAATGGGTGTATTGCTCAAAAAAGGGTAGAACATGACCACCCATTACAGTCTACATTATCTAAATAGGCAAATTGACCTTTATTTTTCTTGAGTAAGATAAGTGGACTACAGTTATTGAAGCAGCTTATGTTACCTCAAGTTATTATTGTGATGCACACTGGATGATGTCAGAAAAGAAAAAAGCCCATTCAGGAAGAAATCGCCACCAATTAAATAGAAATATTCAATGAGCTAATGGATAAGAAATATGAAACAGAGCCTAGATCTAAATGATAGTTAATTTCCTTAGCTTATGAATATCATAAATTCAAAAGTACAATAACTGACCGCAGGGGTTTATAAAACTAAGCAAGTTAACCTTCTTCGGTTTCGACTAAAGACATATCCTAAATGTTCTCTGCAGGAAAAAAGAAAATTGAAAACACACGCACTAATCCCAGAAGGGCCCCAAATGACAGAGAAACCATCCAATTATCATGTGAAGTTCAAACTACAAAAACTAACAAAATAACAATTAAGAGGAATGGATTAGGATCAGCAGGTGACCCACCAACTTAAAGGAGATGTATACTTAAGTTCAAAGGGCAGTTGCATCATGCCAGAAGCAGCCATTAGTCAACAAGGAATCGTGGTATTAAAAAAAAAAATCATACGAGTCTATGAAAATGGGCCTATCCCTAGCACCCGTAAAATTTCAATTATTTGCAAGTATGGCTAAAAGATGAAAATATAGATGAGTAAGTCAGTAACTTCTATCTGCTTAGTGCCTTTGTGAATTCCCTAATATCCAGAATAGTGTGAACTATAAGCACGCCATGACACACAAGCTCCTATACATATATAGGAAAGACAGTATATAAGAAGACAAAATATCCACCACTTATAGGTCAAAAAACATCACTGACATCAAAGGTTTACATAATGGATACGGCTATTTTTAATATGCTTTCTGTAAAAAAAAAAAAAAGGTTGTTTTTGCTTGATATTGGAAACTGGGATTAATCAGAAGAAAGAATGACCATTGTGTAGCATGAGTACCTTGAGTAAGAACAGCCACTTTGACAGGCTTTCCAGTTCCCTTGGGTAAATTTACCTGTTAAGTGATAGAGAAGTTGTAGAAATTAGAGGGTTTGAGAAGAGAAAGAGAGAGAATACACAGAATCACATCACTGTGCATCTTCATTCATCATGAATCATCATTCAACATCGAAGCATAGCATACAATGAAGAGTCATATGCCTTATATAGGCAACCCCTCAACCCATTAATCCAAAATGGTTACTAACAACTAACTAACTAACTCTCCTAACTAACTAACTAATACAACCAACTCCCTAACTAACTAACTAATATATTCTCTACACTTTACATATCAATACTCCCTCCCCAAAAATATCCTTGCCCTCAAGGATGTGAAACAACAAAAACACAAACCTAAAGAACAAAAAATACAAAACTCAAAAATACAAATTTGAATCAATCAAAAACATCTCCTTCGAAAGCCCACTTTCCAACGACTTCACTCCACGATACTTTACACGGTGCTTTACTCAACCTTTTGCTGGTCAACCCCTCCAGTCAGAACCCTTCGTAGGTAGCCCTCTCCTGGTTAGCCGTTTCTCAAAGAACACACCATTGATTTTCTTGGTTTCCTTCAACCATTGTCCCATACCAACAAGAAGATGAATCTTTTTTTTCTTTGGTCCCTTAAGCTGTTGTCCCATACCAACACTAAGAGAATTTCATTTTTTTTTCAAACTTATTTTTTTTCCTGTTTTTTTCTCTTTTTTTTTTTTTTCTTTTCTTTTGGGCAATCAGATCACAAACCTTACTTCAAGAAACACGATTTCGCCACGAACCAGTTGATAAAATCGGATATGAGGAACCCGAACAATTTCCGATGCAAGCAGACTTCAAAATCCCAGATTCCAGCGATACCCAAAATCCAGCGAGTAACTCAGAAATGAAGAACCCGACCCGTCGACCCAGAACGAACACCCATAACCATTTCCTACGCGAGCAGAATCCAGAATTATTCGACGCAACCTAGAAACGTTCGACCCAGAAATTCGATTATGATATTTGATGACTTGCGTCGCGCAAGAATTCAATTCTGATATCTAATGAATGGCGTCACACATAGCGTCAAAATACCCAGACCCCGATGAACTGAATACCCAGAACCTATCGACGATCTTGCCGAGCGTGGATTTTTGTTTTTCTTGATTTCGCAGATTCTAATTGTGCTAAGTCTGATTTCGAACAAGGCTAGCAATTCGCTGCGTCTGATATTTGCCGTGCGGATGATATGGATAATTGCTGAACGTTGTTCCATTGAAATTTCGATCTGGGTAAGGAATATTTCGCTGGTATGAGACACGTGCACTGTTCTTATATCTTCCTTGACTCTGACAATTCAAGTCTCGGCCGTAGGAATGCTCCACCGATTCATTGTCACCGTTCTAGGCTTTTTTCTTGGTTGTCTTTTGCTTTCTTTTTGTCTTTTCTCGTAAATCTTGAAACAAAACTGGACCGTAAGAAGAAGAATGGAATAGAATTAATCTCAAGAATATATTTCTTGATGCTTCTTTGGAGTTTCTAGCTGACTCAGATGCCAACTAAACCATTAGGATCATGACTCCTCCTGGTTCACCTTGCACTTGGTCAATTGGTTATTTCCTGATCAGAGGCGAGGCTGTGAGAGAGGAGAAAGGCTCTGAACTAATCCAAGAATTTACAGAAATCACAGCGGGGGAGCCGAGGATGACTCGCTTTGATACCACTGATAGAGAAGTTGTAGAAATTAGAGGGTTTGAGAAGAGAAAGAGAGAGAATACACAGAATCACATCACTGTGCATCTTCATTCATCATGAATCATCATTCAACATCAAAGCATAGCATACAATGAAGAGTCATATGCCTTATATAGGCAACCCCTCAACCCATTAATCCAAAATGGTTACTAACAATTAACTAACTAAATCTCCTAACTAACTAACTAATACAACCAACTCCCTAACTAACTAACTAATATATTCTCTACACTTTACATATCATTAAGATTGGATGAAAGAGGAAAAATTGATGTGTTACTGTTATATTTATAAGAAGTTTACAATTAAAATACCAAAATTAAGCAAAGAGCAGAAAACTCACTGTTGCCCGTAATTGTTGATCATAATGTTTGGGGTCAAGGTTGAGACGAAAATGGGCTTGTACTGTTCCTACAAATTTTGTATTTTCTGTTTGTTTTAGTAAAGATATTGCTGTCTTCAAGTCATACACCTTTATATTCTCCCTCAGTCTTTCAATCTCTAATAACCTCTTGCATCTCATCTGGTGAGGCAAAAGAAAAACATTTAGCCTTTAAGGGAAAACACAGCAATATGTAAACTTCAATGAAAAACAATTACCTGAACTTAAAAGAGAACACAAAAGACATTTAGATCATTTTGGCAACCAGCAGAAACTCATGAAAAGATGTAAGTTTCGAAAAATAAAAATCAACATAAATTAGCATGGACCATGAGATAAACCTGAACAACAAAAAATTATACAACAGTCTATTTCCCCTTCTAGTTGACAAGCGAATATGTAAAATCACCATTGCATAAGACGGCTGCAGATAAATCTTAGAACTAAATTAAAAGGGGAAACCAGAACATGAAAATATTTGAACCCCCACGACTCATTGAGAATAAAACATAAAGTAAAGCCCAAACTTATGACATTCTATAAGATTAAACCAAAACTCAGGGTAAATAACAATGATATCGAAAGTAAGATTTATAAAGAAGGCACCGCATGACCCTGTAACACTTTTCTTTTGGCAAATGACAATTGACAGCACTGGGGTTAAACCCAAGACCTACAAACTACTCATTCCCCTGAACACTAGACTGCAATTTATGGCGTGTGAAGACTATGCTTTGCATATGCATCACAATTCAATGATAGCAAGTTTTATTGCTAATTACGAAACGATAACTATAATTTTCCAAAAAAGAGAATAAATATGAATCGGCAAAATTCGGTTCCAACTATTAAAGAAGAAAGCAACACGAAATGAACAAATATTGAAAGATAAAGGGGGAAAAGCAACAGGCATACTTTTAGTTTATAAAGACGCATTAAGTTCTGAAAGGAACTTATACAAAGCAAAATCCAATAATCAAGTTCATTGCATAACCACATAGTCATAAAAAAAATCAACAAAACCAAAATTTACGCATACCCTGTCCGTTTTGAGAGGAAATGCAGCCT
Source organism: Acacia pycnantha (assembly GCA_025563575.1). Taxonomy (NCBI): domain Eukaryota; kingdom Viridiplantae; phylum Streptophyta; class Magnoliopsida; order Fabales; family Fabaceae; genus Acacia; species Acacia pycnantha. The sequence continues at coordinate 1,221,120 of JAMWYP010000028.1, forward strand.
TGCCTTTCTTAGACTTGGATTTAGTAATAGTATTCGTGGCGGACCTATCATCCCTCAGTTCCACCTCCATCGCCAAAGAAGCGACAACGACATGGGAAGCCCTAGAATTAGCTTCCTTCTGCAATTTTACGTCGATCCATTTGCCAGAGATTCTCGCTCGAGTCTTTAAACGCAACGGGAAGAGAGAGAAGTTTCTAGACAAGGGTTTAGGAATGAAGGAGGAAAACGAAGGAGCGAGGTCTTGTGGATTTACAGAGGAAGTGTGAGGAGTGAGCATGAGAGATGAATGTGTGGCGCAAGTGGCCATGGCGATAGTGGAGGACGAGATTCTGGCAGCGAGGCTTTGGCTAGCAATTGATTATATACAAAGAGAGATAAGAAGCGGTTTCTTGTTTCTATGGTCCAGTGTTGTTCGTTTTTTCCTGATTAAATTTTAGAAAAACAAAAGGTTAAGCAACAATTGCCCCAAATAATTAAAATTTCACCATTCGTCCTTGGTTCAACTGGCAAGGGGGTTGGATTTCACCTCCAAGAGAGGGTTCGATCCTGCGTTGGTCAAGCCACTGGGGAGGCATCCTGGGGGTCTCGGAGAAGTGGAAACACCGGTAGAGGTGGAGGCATGTGTCTCTGCAGTCAGGTATGCTTGCATGGACTCGGGCTCCAAGCGCCCTGCCCTTGGATTGTGGGTGATCCCAACCCCTTTCCTAAAATTTTTTTATCAAAAAAAAAACAATTGCCCCAAATAATTAAAATTACATCTGCGGCTAAAAAAATAATAATAATTAAAATTACATAAAGACCTATTTAATTGAATAAATAATTTATGCATAACTCTGAAAATGTAAACAGGAAATGACACAACAAATCTAAAAGGCAACTTATTACCTGGTAAAAAATTGGTTTCTTACCACCAAACGCTTAGGTCAACTGGTAAGGGGTTGTCCTAACTTAACCACGGGTCTTGAGTTCGAGACGTGGGAATGCAGCATGCGTGGGTGGTAGAGGCTTCCCAGAAAGGCCACCTGCGATCTCGGTCCGGATTAGTCTGGGGCCGTTGATGTGCCTGAAAGATGGCCTGCCCTAGGATATCGGATGCTCTAAGAAAAAAAAATTGGTTTCTTCTTATGCGTATTTTTATATTATTTTCAAAATTATTTAATTTTTTTTTTCAAAACAACAAGTATCTATATTTTCACTTAATTCTTAACTTGGTATTTGTGTGTTTTTTCACTTAATTAAATCATTAACTTTACTCGGTTAACCACATTACTAAATTCTATAACTTTACTCTGGTAGCATTATTAGCCTTTGTGCAGGAGATCATGGTGCTAATAGAGCAAAATTAAAACATTTAATTAGGAAAAAAAACAAATAGATGCAGAATTAAAAAAAAAAATGGCTACATGCAAATGGGTTTTATCTTAATTCTTTTACCACAAAAAATAATGTTTTTATTTTTGTGTTAATTTATTAAAATATATACATAATTATATATGCGTATCTATTCTATTTGTATTAGAAAATTTTAAAATATATTATATCTAGGCTAAAACATACTTTAGTCATTTACGTTTATATACTTTTAGTCCCTTAACTAATACGGAGTATATGACTAAAAATATACTTTATAAAGTTAAGAGATCAAAAGTATACTTCATGTAAAACTTAAAGATTAAAAGAATATACTCCTCTAATCTTATTATTTATAGGATACTTTCAACATATTTTACATAAACAAAGAAAAACCTTAATCCAACTTTACCTAGATATGAATGGTGAAATTATATATTATATATTCATATAAAAAATTTAATAATGTAGTTTATAATTAAGACGAAAAATACCACCCCCCCTCATTTTTTTTAGGGAAAATATCAGTGAGGTCCTAAGGAAGAGAAAAAAAAAAAAAGTCTCAACCCCAAATCCCTATCGAAAAGTCCATAGGAACTTTTTGATATTGATTACTAATTCCAATGTCAAAAAGTCTCGCTTCTCAAAAGGTTTTTCATGTTGTTAAAATTGTTTTTCCTATTTGTTCTGGTTCAGAACTCAGATGTCCGGCCTATTGAAGGTCCGGTGATTTGATATAGGATATGTATTGCTCCTCTCAGATGCTTTATGGGACAAGCGCTCAGGAGAAGGTATGATCATGATACACAAGCGGGAGTTTAAGCCTAAAGGAGGTGCTTTGTGTGTGGCAGTGTGGTGAATGTAGATTAGTCGGTGGCTTAGAGGTGTGTACCGCGCCCGTCTCCTTCCTCTACGTATATAGATTATACAGGTTAGTTAGTCCCTTGGGTTTGCCACACCGTACGATGTCACCCAAGATCGAAGTCTTTGTGCGTGTCCTAGGGATATTTTGTGCATGTCCAAGGTCTTGGCTTGGTCCCACGGATAGTAGGTTGCCCCCTATACTAGCAAATGATGATAAGAGGCATAGACTAAGTCATGTGATTTGCCCCCAAACTCGAGTTGTTCAGAGTCTCCCGAACTCTAGAGTTTAGATGTTCGCTTGGCCAAATTACGGAAGTCCAGGAGTCTTTGTTGATCACAAAGTAACATGATATCCTTGTCCCACCAAAATTTGTCAGTCTCCGGTCAGCGGGAAGTGGAAATATTTCTGAATCCACGATTTTTGTATTGTTTGCTACTACCGTTTTACTTTGATAAGGTGTCTATCCAAATTTCAAACAACCTCGGAGTTACAAAGTCTTAAGTTTGAATTGCCCCGGAACATGTGGTTAGGGTTATGTTTGCTTTTAAATTTCGTTGTTCTTCGACCATCCGAAGTCAGACTCTCGCCTCTTGCCTGGTCGAAACCCCCAAGTGTGGGTCCTTTCTCGAGAGGCGATTAGCCTAACCGGTGTGCAGGATATTTGATTAATGAGCGCTGTTCCTTGTACTGGCGCTCTCTTTATCGATTCCTCTTCTAAGTCATCATTAACCTCTGCAGTTTGGTGTCCCTGTTGTCGTGAATCGAGGCCCCGAAGGGAGTGCTAGCCTATCTGACCCTTCAAGTAATTAATGCACATCGGATGCGCATTAAATGAACATTTCCACATTCTTCCTTGCTAATGAATGAAAAGGCGCTTTTGCCCCCGTCGATTGGGACTCGAAAGGTTTATACCATTAAAGTGCCTCCTCGATTGCCATTTTACCCAAAGTTGTTACTGAAGAAATTTTCTCACGCCAATTTTCACTCTTCGGAAGATAATCCGTCCTCGTGATCCATCTTCATTCCGCCCAACTTTCATCCGAGCATCTCCATATCTTGAGCAGGTATTATTGTTTTCCTGCCTTTTCCACCTGATTCCCTTTCACGATCACTTTGTTGCACTATTGAAGCTATGATACGTACTTAGTTGAAACTCTAGGTAGATTTCTTCATTGAGTGAATTTCGCGTGATCCTTGTTTTTTCAATTCCCACATTTGTGCAAAAATCCCCATTTTTTTGGTGAGCCGTTTCCTTTACTGATTCATTGTTCGTTAATTCCTCTCAGAGAGTGGTTTCCAAATGTCGAAGGAACGCAAAGGATATGACCCCAGAACAAGCTGGATGAACCTCGCCAAACCGTCAAGGGAAGAGAGCCGTTGGTGGCTTTGGGGCGACAGATCTTCTGGAGTCCAACGTCGCCAGCTTGTTGCTTTAACCGAGTCATCCCCGTGGAGGCAAAGGAAAAACTACGGTGGCGGAGGCGGAGCAAAATCTCGAGAAGGCACATCATTGGTTAGGGGAAGTCCCAATGTTTCCTTCCCGTTTCTTCCCAATCCAAGGGTGTTTAACTTGCAGATTTGACAACGTGTCAGCTTCTCCTGGCCTTAGAATAACCGGTATAACGAAGTTGCTAGTTCGGACCCCTAAGGGCGAGGTTGAGTCCTCTCGGCCATTACTATGACTTGCTTGTACGAGTGCTCACGACTTATTTCTTGCCCGTGGATTCCTCCCTGGCCGACTTGATTTTGGGCTCCTACTTAGGCTTACAATCTTATCCGGCTCCTCGAAGCTTCATCGTAGGAGTCACGGTGACTTGGATTTTAATCTTACCATAAGCTGTGGAATCCCGCCTTCAATTTTTGACGCCAGGTATGCTAGGAAGGTCACTGATCTTGTTTTATATTTTTATTTGTGTTAGGTATAATGGCGTCGTCTTCTTCTTCCCACCTGGTGGCAGTGAGTCAGTACGGAAATGCAAACCGCGCTAGCCCCCACCAAGATTTAATTGAACAATTCCCTTGGGTTACCCATGAAGTGTTGTCCTTCCGGATTCGAAGGCTGACCATGTAGAAGACTTGGAAGGTCTCCCGATTCAAGGGCTACCACCTCTCTTCTGCGTCTCCCAGAAAGAGGAAGAGCACATGTGCTCAGAGTGAGGAGGAGCCACAACTCCTTTTTCTTTTTCTATCTTTGACTACATCACCGGACTTGGGATTAAAATTACCTTTTACGAATTTCAAATGGCCATCCTCCAATTCCTTAGTGTAGCTCCCTACTTAATTACACCCCAATAGATGGGGTTACCTAATTGCCTTCGAGGTGGTTTTACCGCAGGCCTGATGCATATGCACTTGCCTACATGTTCTTCTACTTCTTCACCCCCATAACCTCTCGATTACAGGAAGAGCATGCAGAGCTCAAGAGTGCAGACGTCCATTCGGGGAATATGCTTACCGGCGTTTATTTACCCAGTCTCGACTCTTTCAAGCGCTTCAAGAGCAACTTTTTAAAGTTGTATCGCTAAAAACGCTTGACTCCTTGGTTCCTCAAAGTAGGACTCTTGTAAAAATCGGCCCAAAATTTAATTTGTAATGGTGTCTAGATCCACCACAACGTGTCCCCTAGCGCCTGTATAATTTGAAGTGGTCCAATTTGCCCTGAAGCACGAAAGAAAAGCCATCGGCTATAATAGACCATATGAAAGCATGACTGATCTTTGTTGGTAGGCTCCTTGGATTTAGCCCCTATATCGAGTAGAGGCTCGAGCGTCAAAGATGAGATGGTGTCAAGGCTAGAGTATGTCTTCTGCTTTGTTTAAATATCGGGCGTTGCTTCGCGTCTTAGTAAAGTACTACATCGTTTTTGCCTTCCCTAGTAGCTAATGTAATACTAGGATATTTATACGGAATATTATAAATAAAAATTGGATATTTCGATAAGTGAAATTTCAATCTCCGATCTTGTATAATTATAGTCTATTTTCTAAGTAGAATTTCTGCAGGAAATTAGGGAGTTTTAGGGCCAAAGTGCCAAAATGACTAAAATACCCTGTAAGGTAATCAACTTAGGAAATTATGGAAAAAAATACCAAAAGGCAATAAAATGACCAGGTGAATTAGGAAGTATAATATCTCTAATTACGGTAATTTAATAAATTATGAAATTGGAGAAATTGTACAAGAATGTGCCAAAAGTAATAAAAGACCAAAATACCCTTACAAATTATAGAATAATGTAAGAGGCATGGAAATACTAAGGTTAATGCAATAATATGAAGATAATGAGACATTGTAATTAAGAAAATTATCAAGTGATGATAATTAAGTAATTAAGTAATATTGGGCTAATTACTTAAGCATAAGTGAAGGAAATTCACAAGTAATTATATGAAACCCTAAAATTGGTGGTTTTTGTTTTAAAATTAGTAAATATGTATTTACTAATTAATTGGAAATTTTATGAAAAATAGTTGAGTTTAGGTATTTTTAGGCCTAAATACAAGAATGGACCAATTAGGGATTTTGTTGGAATTTTTGGAAAAATTAAATAAATAAATTATTAAATAATTAAGTAAATAAAAAATAAATATTTATTAAATTAATTAAAGGGGGAAAACGAAATTTTGGGCCAAAGAAAAATAAAAAATAGAGAAGCAAGTGGCCAACTTGCACATTTTTATAATAATATAATTTAATTAAAGTAAAATATGTGAATAGTAATATTTAAGTTAGGAAACGGACCCTATCTAGAGATCTAGGAATGGGATTATCAATATCAAAGTAGATTATTGATCAGTGGAATTTTACCTTCCATTAGACTCTTCGGAAGTTAATTGAAGCGTTTGTGCATTTTCCTAATAAAACAAAATAGGGAAAAATGCATATAGGCATAATTTTGGAAAAGAGGAAAATAAATTCTAACTCAACATTTAGGAATGGGTTTGAATTTATTTAGACATATTTGGAATCAGTGAATTATTTCGAAGAGATTGATATCTCGCGAAAACGAATTCGACACGGACGCGATCGGACACGTTTTCGAAAAACTTCAAGCTGGACATTTGGAGGCCTATATGGAATCAAAATAAAGGTTAACTTGGACATTTCTACTAAGTGAGAACATGTTTTGAGTTGTAAATCCAGAATTTTGTGAATTCTCCGAAATCACGCGAATCGGGTGCCGATCGGGGAAAACGGTTATACGGGCATAAAGTGAGCTAAGTCACCACTTTTGGGCCAATGAGGGCTGCCACATCAGCCCTAGGGTTCGACCAGCCAGTGTGTGTGTGTAGAAGAAGTGGCTTCTTGAACAAGTTGCATTAATGGGTTATTACAACTTGATTTTCCAAACAAAGCCTTGAATTTGCCAAACAAGGCCCTTGTTTTTTTCCTATAAATACCCCCCCCTCCTTCATAATTCTCACACCTTTTCTTCCTTCTCTTGGCGAAATTTTTGGTTGAGAAAGAAGAGAAAGGAACTCTGGGGGTGAACGTGCGAAATACTATAGAATTGTCAGGAAAGTCTTCAACGGGTAAGTCTTTCGGTCTTTAGTTTTTAGTTTAGTAGTTAGTAGAATTGTTAGTTAGATTTAGAAAGTAGGTGACAAGATTCCTACAAATGTTTTAGAGCCTTGTTTGCGTTGAAAAAATATGCGAGAGGTGTAAACATAGTAGGGATCGAGTCATTTGAAAAGTTATAGTTTTTATAGCTCTTTTAAAGGTTAGGGGTAGTAATAGCCTTTAAATTTTGAGTATGATTGGGTATCATATGGGAGGGCTATTTTAGTCATTATTTTCGAAAATCATAAATGCGTCGAAGTTACAGCGAAATTTTGGGAAGAAAATAGCCTACGTAGCGAAACGGCTGTGAAATTCCGCTCGATTAGGGGTATAAGGGCAAAATGGTAATTTTTACCTAAAATGCCGTTATAATGTCAAATTACTAATGGAAGTGACATTATTCTCATAGGATATCAAATCCTAATTTGTTGCTGTTACTGTTTGTCCAACGTGCATTTGTCGGACAAGCCGTTGTTTTCCGTCGAAGAAATCTGATTCACTTGCGAAACAACTACGTACATCAACGAAGGTACGGACGCGTCTTGTAACACTAATCCTATAGCTCTCATATACATATATGTCATAGATACGTTCATATACTTAGGGGCTCTGCTTAGGGTCGCGCTTTACATCTGACCTTATACGGGTTATAAGACATGATATCACCGCTTTGAGTTTTCCTAGCGGCGAGGACACGTGTTCGTGGCACGAGTAATGTGCGGAGCTATATATGTGTAGGACTTTACATCTTGCTTTATGCTTATGTCTATCTGTGTCACAATGTTGTTGTGTAGGACCTTACATATTTGCTTCATGCTTATGTTACGTACGTGTCCACGCCGATGAGATATTGCTTTGTTATGTCATGAATATCATTTGTCTATATACTGTTTTTATTTGAGCATAAGGTTAGCCGTTACGAGATTCAATGCGGTGAATTGAATCTCATTTGTAGCTCCAGAGTGCGGAGGACCGCGAATTGATGTCAGGGAAGCGCGCGGGGTGACTTGCGGAAGAAGTCATCTTTATCTTATCGCTTTCTTTTCCTTTCAATTGATTACTTTAGAACCTTAGGATTCTTGTAATCAATACTTTATTACACTATGGTTCATGTTATATTATGATCGAGTTACTCTTACGCTCCATTGCTCATCTACGATTGATTGCAAAAAAAAAAAATTCCGCTTTAGAAAATGGGATGTTACACTTTGTATGGTATCGAGCAATCTTTACGGCAAGTGTTTAACTATGTTACCACGAACGGTTTGGTGCCGAAGGCAAGGCTAGACTCACGTGGGTGTGCCAATCGAGTCCGCGCTAACCGGTGTTGGATGATGTAGTATACGTCAGCATGTACATTACATCTAATATAAAAATATATATGACTTGATGCCATGTGTTGTGTTATTGTTCTAACACTTATCCGTTATTTGATATAAAGGAAAAGTTAAAACATGGCCCATCATAAGAAGTGCCGGTGCACCAAGAGGTAGGGAGCCGAGGCGAGGCCGAGTCGAGGCGGAGGCGAGGCCGGCCTCAAAGGGACGTAATACCGAGCAAAATGCTATACCAAACCGGTAGGAGCGAGGAACGTACAAGAACAGGCAGGAGAACTCTCCTAGAGCGAGAGGGCTCTCATTGATGCTCTGTTAGCAAGACAACATCAACGGGGATGAGGAAGCCCAAAGACAATTGGGCCGCACGTCAACACGAAGAGGAAGAGCATAACAATGAAGAAGAAGAAAGGGGAGGGGAGGACAATGACAATCAAAGTGAGGAAGACCATGAGGAAAATGTTGAGGAATCTGATAGATCACAATCACCTCCACGACGAGGAAGAAGGGAAAAGAATACCCAGTATTGGGTTAATCAGTTTTGTAAGCTGAAGCCACCAAATTTTCGAGGAAAGCTGGACTTGGCGGAGGATTGGTGAAGAGACTAGAAAGTATTCGGGTGATTGGCGCACGAGAATCGCAAAGCCCAACTAGCGATTTACCAACTTGAAGGAGATGCCGGCCGTTGGTGGGAAGTCACGGCGAAAACCCTACGGACCAATGGTCATCCGTGACATGGGGAAATACGGAGAAATTTCATGAGCAATATTTCCCTCCTTCGGTGAAAATGAACAAGGAGTCGGAATTTCTCCATATCAGACAAGGACGGGGAGGAATCTTTCGGCGATTACTACGCCGGTTCACCAACTTTGTCCGATACTCGGCACATCTTGAAGGGGCAATGATGGCGATATGGTGAATATACTAATTCATGGGCTTAAATATGAAATTGGTGAAAGGCTCGTGTCCCGATTCGAGAACTTGACAAGCGCGGTGAAACTTGTCGGATGGTAAGCGCAATCTCGGAGGTTTCGAGAGATCAAGGAACTTCAACAACAACAATGCGTTGGTCGAGGTGGATCCAACCGCGATAACTCTTCACAAAGAGGAAGGGCGCCTGGAGTAATCCCGTGGTGGAAATAAAAGGCCATACCAGGTGGGCAACGAGAACTATCCCCGAGCGTAGGAATCACAAACATGCCCCAAATGCGGGAGAAGCATCTCAGGGCGTGAGCTGAAGAAGAGCGAGATATGCTTAGGATGTCATAAGCCAGGACACTATAGCGAGTGTGCGAGAAGGTTGGGGAGGCGAGACCTCGGAGCAGCCGCATCTTTGCACTAACGAACACGAGAGGCGAGACAATCCCGGAAGATGGTCCAGGTACAGATTTCTCTCAACGGAAATCTACTTGAGGCATTGTATGATTCGGGAGCAGTCATTCTTTCATTTCCTATGATTGTGCAAGTCGCCTAGGAATGAATGCTGTAGTTTACCTTATGATTTGGTAGTATCTACACCACTTGGGTGTAAAATCTTTAAGGGGCCCGACGCATGTATAAATTGTATTGCTAACGTGGATGGACGAGTTTCTAAAGTGGACCTTATCCGTCTACCTCTTCACTGCATCGACGTCATACTCGATCTAAATTGGCTGACGGCCAACGGTGCGATGATCGGCGTGGCAAGAAGAAGATATCATTTCCGGAGAAAAAGTTGAAGTGAGCTGAACTTTCTCTCAGCTACGGCGTCGATGCGTGAAGCAAGGATGCCATGCCACATGGTATTCTTTTCGATCAAAAAGCGGTGATCTTTCACTCCGGGATATCCCTGTGGTGAATGATTTTCCCGATGTATTCCCGGAGGATCTCACGAGTTACCTCCTATCCAGAAGTGGAGTTCAATATTGATTTGATGCACAGTAAGGTCAATATCAAAGCGGCCAGTGTCGTATGGCTCTAACGAGATGCGAGGAGTTGAAGAAGCGGTTAGAAGAGCTTTTGAAGAAGGGGTTCATTCGACCCGAGTGTATCACCGTGGGGAGCCCGGTGCTTTTTGTAAAGAAGAGAAGATGGAAGCTTCCAACTCTGCATTGACTACCGTGAATTGAACAAAGTAACGGTCAAAAACAAGTACCCCCTTCCCAGATTGATGATCTTTTGGATCGATTATCCAGTTCCACTATCTTCTCCAAAATTGATCTGCGTTCGGGATATCATCGATTGCGAGTTAAAGATGGTGATATTTCCAAGACGGACTTTCGGGACCAGTACGGGCATTATGAATTTCTTGTGATGCCCTTCGGATTGACAAATGCACTGCGGTATTCATGGATTACATGAACCGTATCTTGGGACAACACCTAGACCGGTTTGTGGTGGTGTTTATTGATGACATTCTCATCTATTCCAAGAGCAAGAGAGAGCACGAAGAACATCTGCGAAAGGTGTTGAGCATACTCGGGGAGAAGCAACTCTATGCTAAAGCGAGGCAAATGCGAATTTTGGCTGGGGAAGTGAAATTTCTGGCCCATGTTATATCTAGCGACGGAGTTGCGGTTGATCAAAGCAAGGTAGATGCGGTTACGGGTGGGGGGAAACGGCCGAGGCGCGACGGAGATCCGTAGTTTTCTTGGTACGCGGGATACTACCGCGGATTCATCGGGATTTCTCGCGTCTAGCCCTTCCATTGACAAAGCTTACGAGGAAGAATCAACCCTTTGTATGGGGAGATGAGCGTGAGGAGAGCCTTCAGCGGGAGAGAGATTGACTACGGCACCGGTGTTAATCATCCCAAGATCCGAGATGAGAAGTATGTTGTTTACGGTGATGCCGGTGGGCAAGGGTTGGGATGTGTCCTGATGCAACGGGCGAGTGGTGGCTTATGCCTCTCGTCAGTGAAGCCTCACGAGTTAAACTATCCTACACACGATCTAGAGTGGCGGCTATCGTGTTCCCTTTGAAGATATGGAGGCATTACTTGTACGGTTGCTTAGTAAAGTGTATTTGTGATCACAAAAGTTTGAAATACTTGTTCGATCAACGAGAACTCAACATGAGACAAGCGTCGTTGGATGGAGTTGATCAAAGATTATCTTTGGAGATCAAGTATCATCCGGGAAAGCAAACGTTATTCTTGATGCTCTTAGCGGGAGAAGGCAGTGCGGAGTGGCATATATGATGATACAAAGAGCAGAAATTCTTGAAGATTTGAGAGAGATCTGAATCTATCCAATCAAATCTGCATGGGTCTTCATGCACGGTGATGCCCTATCTTGCAACTCTTCTTGTTAGTCAAGGGAGTATGATCGAGAGATGAAGTTGGGAGAAAGCTCGAGGCAAGATGATTGGGCAAAGAGATACGTGAGAAGATCTCTCGAGGTGAGACCCAAGACCATGACCTATCACTTAGTGGTTTGGTCGGGTACAAGAAGCGAATCTATGTACCGCGAGTTGATGAATTAAGGCGGAAGATAATGGATGAGGCTCACAAGAGTCAAATACTCTGGCATCCAGGCATGGTCAAGATGTACAAGTATGAAATCCGAACTTTGGTGGCCGGAATGAAGAAAGACGTTCGAGTACGTGGCCAAGTGCTTGACAGTCGAGAAGGTGAAGATTGAACACCGTCGACCCCGGTCTTTTGCAAGGACTAGAGGCGGGGAATGGAAATGGGAGAACATAACCATGGATTTTGTGGTAGGTCTGCCCAAAATCGGGAATCATGATACGATTTGGGTAGTTGTTGTGATTAACCAAGTCGGCACACTTCATTCCCATCGGTATCCACTTATTCTCGGAACGATTGGCGGGGATTTATATCAAAGAGATAGTGAGATTGCATGGTATTCCTAAGAGCATCGTCTCTGATCGGGACACGCGTTTCAAATCCCGTCCTCGGCAAGCGTTACGAAGGTATGGGGACTAAGGCGAGGTTCGATTCGGCTTATCACCCTCAGCGACGGTCAATCCCGAAAGGGCGATTCGGGCGGCGGAGGATATCTTTGCGAGCATGTGCCACTTGATTTCAAAGGAAGTTGGGATCAACATCTTTCGCTAGGCGAGTTTGCATATAACAACGGGTTATCATGCTAGTATACAAATGGCCCGTTCGAGGCATTGTATGGGCGGAAGTGTCAATCACCATTATCTTTGACAGATTCATCGAAAAGCAATTACTTGTGGGGATATGCTTGAACAAACCTCAGGCGGATCGCGTTGATCAAGAAGAGACTCCTAGCCGCACTATAGTAGACGAGAAGAGCTATGCGGACAAGGAGGAGACCTTTAACGTTCTATGCTCGGCGACCATGTATTCCTAAAGTTATCTCCGATGGCGGGTGTCGGCGAAGCAAGAAGAAGCGAGTCCACGTATGTAGGACCCTTTGAGATTTTGGCTAAGCGAGGAGAAGCTTATGAGATAGCTTTACCCCGAACACGAGTAATCTCACGACGTTTTCCGTGTCTGGCCCGAAGAAATACCAACGGGCCAAGTCATGTCATTGAGTACGAAGCGTTGAAGTACGGCATGATAATACCTTCATAGTTGAGCGAGCAGGATCATTGATCATAAGGAGAAGCGGCTCGAAATAAGACTATTCGATAGTGAAGGTGGTAGGAAGGGTTTAACACCGAAGAGGCAACTTGGGAAGCAGAGAGTGACATGAAGGAAAAGTACCCGAGTTCATGGCCGAGAAGTTTAGTTAGTATAGATTAAATTTCGAGGCGAAATTTTTGTAGGGGAGAAATGTAATACCGGGATATTTATACGGAATATTATAAATAAAAGTTGGATATTTCGATAAGTGAAATTTCAATCTCCGGTCTTGTATAATTATAGTCTATTTTCTAAGTAGAATTTCTTCAAGAAATCGGGGAATTAAGGGCCAAAGTGCCAAAATGACCAAAATACCCCTCGTAAAAGGGTAATCAACTTAGGAAATTATGGAAAAATACCAAAAGGCAATAAAATGACCAGTGAATTAGGAGAGTATAATATCTCTAATTACTGGTAATTTAATAAATTATGAAATTGGGAGAAATTGTACAAGAATGTGCCAAAAGTAATAAAAGACCAAAATACCCTTACAAATTATAGAATAATGTAAGAGGCATGGAAATACTAAGGTTAATGCAATAATATGAAGATGATGAGACATTGTAATTAAGAAAATTATCAAGTGATGATAATTAAGTAATTAAGTAATATTGGGCTAATTACTTAAGCATGAGTGAAGGAAATTCACAAGTAATTATATGAAACCCTAAAATTGGTGGTTTTTGTTTTAAAATTAGTAAATATGTATTTACTAATTAATTGGAAATTTTTATGAAAAATAGTTGAGTTTAGGTATTTTTAGGCCTAAATACAAGAATGGACCAATTAGGGATTTTTGTTGGAATTTTTGGAAAAATTAAATAAATAAATCATTAAATAATTAAATAAATAAAAAATAAATATTTATTAAATTAATTAAAGGGGGAAAACGAAATTTTGGGGCAAAGAAAAATAAATATGAGATAGCAAGTGGCCAACTTGCACATTTTTATAATAATATAATTTAATTAAAGTAAAATATGGTGAATAGTAATATTTAAGTTAGGAAACGGACCCTATCTAGAGATCTAGGAATGGGATTATCAATATCAAAGTAGATTATTGATCAGTGGAATTTTTACCTTCCATTAGACTCTTAGGAAGTTAATTCCGAAGCCGTTTGTGCATTTTCCTACTGGACTGCTGGAGGCCTATATGGAATCAAAATAAAGGTTAACTTGGACATTTCTACTAAGTGAGAACATGTTTTCAGAGTTGTAAATCCAGAATTTTGTGAATTCTCCGAAATCACGCGAAACGGTGCATCGATCGGGAAAACGGTTATCACAGGGCATAAAGTGAGCTAAGTCACCACTTTTGGGCCAATGAGGGCTGCCACATCAGCCCACAGGGTTCGGCCAAGAGTGTGTGTGTGTAGAAGAAGTGGCTTCTTGAACAAGTTGCATTAATGGGTTATTACAACTTGATTTTTCCAAACAAAGCCTTGAATTTGCCAAACAAGGCCCTTGTTTTTTCCTCTATAAATACCCCCCTCCTTCATAATTCTCACACCTTTAGAATTGTCCGGAAAGTCTTCAACGGGTAAGTCTTTCGGTCTTTAGTTTTTAGTTTAGTAGTTAGTAGAATTGTTGTTTAGATTTAGAAAGTAGGTGACAAGATTCCTACAAATGTTTTAGAGCCTTGTTTGCGTTGAAAAAATATGCAGAGGTGTAAACATAGTAGGGATCGAGTCGCCAAAAGTTGTAGTTTATAGCTCTTTTAAAGTTGCCAGGGTAGTAATAGCCTTTAAATTTTGAGTATGATTGGGCATCATATGGGAGGGCTATTTTAGTCTTTATTTTCGAAAATCATAAATGCGTCGAAGTTCAAGCAAATTTTGGGAAGAAAATAGCCTACGTAGGGCTACCGCGAAATTCCGCCACTGTAGGTGTGGCAAAATGGTAATTTTTACCTAAAATGCCCTTATTGTGCCAAATCACTAATGAAAGTGATATTACTCTTATAGGACGTCATAAATCCTAATTTGTTGCCGTTACTGTCCAACGTGCCGTTTCGGACAAACCGCCGTTTCCGTCAGCACAGCTTCCGCCGAAACATTTGCACATCAACGAAGGTACTGACGCCACATCGTAACACTAATCCTATAGCTCTCATATACATATATATGTCATAGATACGTTCATATATCTGGCTGGCTAGGTCGCCGCTTACATACACCAGACTTGTTATAAGACATCGATACTCGCTTTGAGTTTTCCGGGCTACCGAGGACACGTGTTCGTGGTACGAGAGTAAGTGTGCTATATATGTGTAGGACTTTACATACTGCTTATGCTTATGTCCCGTCTCGTGTCACAAGTTGTTGCGTAGGACCTTACATATTTGCTTCGGCTTAAGCTCATTCGTGTCACACTTCTTATGAGATGTGGTGTCTTATGTCATGAATATCATTGTATATATATCGTTTTTATTTGAGCATAAGGTTAACTGCTACTCGAGATTCAATGCGGTGAATTGAATCTCAACCGTAGCCCTCGTGGTCCTGGAGGACCGCGATTGATGTCCTTTAGAGCTGGAAGGAGCGACTTACTTAAGTAGTCATCTTTATCTTATCGCTTTCTTTTCCTTTCTCGATTACTTCCGAACCTTAGGATTACTGTAATCAATACTTTATTACACTATGGTTCATGTTATATTATGGTCAGTTACTCTTACGCTCCATTGCTCATCTCTCGATTGATTGCAAAAATTTCCGTTTTAGAAATGGGATTTACAGCTAATACGGTGTCTCGTGTTTTCAGGTGTCTCAAATGAAGAGCCGCAATATCTTTCGGGATCCTGCAGCCAACCGCTAAGGGGAGAAAGAGGTCGGCTCAGACGCGAGCAAGCCGAAGGTCGGAGAGTCATCGAAGGTGCCTAGCCAAAGAAGCTCAAGGCCGAGAGCGTCGCTCGAAGCCCGCAACCGATGCCGTGGACGCCGTCCTATCCGAGCCTCTCTATGCGGTTTCGCCGCCTCCCAAGTCGACCACGCCGGGCCCTCCTCATTGCTCGATACCTCTTCCTCGTCCTTCCAACCTGCCATTCCCCGTTCCATTTGTGGAGTAAGGGAATTAATGAAGAACTCAAAGATCGCACCCTCGCCTCCTACCCGCTATCAAGAGCCGCCACTTAAGGGAAGTCGAAGTACGTGATGTCCAGGAATTGGGAAATGCTTTTCGAGAGGTGCCGGTTTGACCCAATCTTTCTCACCCTCCACCACAAATATGCGAGATCGGCGGATGGAAAGCGTGCCCGATCGTAACGCAATGAAGCTCAAACAATGGCAAATTGCTTCGAACGAGTTCCAGCTCGTGAGGTTCAATGGGGGAAAGTGGAGTTTGCACCGAAAGAGACCCGTGGTCTCTTGGCCGACTCCAACGTGATAATTGAGGGCTTTAAGCTGCTGCTAGCAGCCAGAAGAGCGCTTGAAGCCATAACCTCAGAGGGACAGGTCAAAGCCGAAGTGGGAGGTGTCTTCGCATCTCGATTACGGAGATAACCCTGCTTCAGGAGTTGCTACGGGGATCCGTGGTGGAGGCGTTTGAGAATTCTTTCTGCTGCATCCGGCTTTGAACCCGGGTCGAGCTCAACACTACAGGCATCATTTTCTGCCTGTGGATGACTTTACGCTTGTCCTCATGTGGAACCTCCCGCTAACTCCCGAGACCCGAGTAGATGGCGATGCGACCGTGCCGGAGGCTGAGCAGGTGAGGAAGTCTCACCGCCCCAAGCTCGGGTTGATTTTCTTGATTTTATACTTTGTATATTCCGTCCTATTGTGTTACCTGTATTGACTCTTATTGAACATATTGGCCAATCCGGCCATTTTTGCCTACGATTAATAGTAGATGGTAACCTAGCAATCATAATGCATCATATAAGAATATAACTTACGGTTATTGCGGCCGACCGGCCAAGGTCATATGAAAGTAGCGGCACCGCGAACGCGCTTCTGGTCATAAGACCATAATGTTTAAAGTGCTAGTGTTTGCACTGTCTTATAAAATTCCCTGTATTGTAACCTGTCATCCAAAGGTGAAAATTGCCACCGCCTGGTTCGGCTTTGTCCCGATAGCGTCCGAGCATTTTGACTCGATCGTGGTCCGCATGACATTTTCTATTGATACCCTGGTAAATGATGAAGCTGGGCCGCGATAGCTATCCGGATCTATTTTCTTCAAATTCAAAAGCTAGTAACAATTTAATCTTGAAAAGACAATGTTTGGAATTCAACAAATACTCTCCAACGAGAGTTTCATTCATATTCGACAAAGCAATTGTTAAGAAGGGAAAAGCCAGCAGGCAAACATTGAACAAAGAACATAATGGAAAAAGATGCTTTAAGACAAACAAAAGATAAGCCTAACTGAAATATGCCTTTAACTTGTCTGCATTCCATGTTCGCTTGATTGGGCTCCGTCCAAATTCCTCTGAATCGCTCCTCTCTCAAGAGTTTCCCGAACGCGATAAGGTCCGTCCCAATTAGCCGCAAGCTTGCCGTCTTTGGAATTCTTGTTTCAATGTCGGCCCTTCTAAGTACCAAGCAACCGGACAGAATGTCCGTGGTCTAACCTTCTGTTATAACGAGCCGCGATCACCGCTTCATTGCAATATCCCGACAATGGAGGCGACCCATTCTCATCGGCCGATCCAACTCCGACCGCTAACGCCTCACATGCGGTGTTTCTCCTTGTGATAAAATGCTCTTCCCCGCGCCAAGACATCATCCCTATTTCGACAGAATCATAGACTCACAACCGTAGGCCACCCTATAAGGAGTTTTGAGTGGATGTCTCGAGCGTTGTTCGGTTTCCCAAAGAACAAAGGGTAGTTGATCGCCCAAGAGGTGTCGCCTCAAGATACGTTTCTTCAAACCATCAAGGATGACCTTATTGGCGGCCAAATGGCCTGTTGGATCACCATGTTCCACTAAGCAAAGTGATGCCGTATTCCGTATTCATAAATCAAATCACGAAATCCGACTCCAAAGAACCGAGTTCCATTGTCTGCTACTATCTCTACTGGTGCTCCGAACCGCGTAATTATATTAACTTCAACAAATCGTTGCACACGTGCCGAGGAGATCGTGGCAGAGGTTCGGCCTCAATCCACTTGGTGAAATAGTCTACCGCCACGATTAGCCACCGTAGCTGCCCTGTGTTGCCTTGAATGGCCCTGAATGTCCATGCCCCATTTGTAAAATGGGCTGTGGGGCCGGATGAATGCAACCTCAGGGCGCCCAAATAATTTGCATGTTTCACAACTATCACATTGTCCGACAAGGGTCTTTGAATCCGCCTCCAATGTTGGCCGCATAACTCGCTCGAAGGGTTTTTCTCGCGAGCGCCTTAGCCCCCATATGCCGACCGCTGGCCCTCCATGAATCTTCCGCCAGACATACCCGCTTCATTTGGGTTCAAACACCTTAGCACGGGAGAATGTAATCCCTTTCTTAGAGTTGATCCTCCACCATTGTATACTTGGCCGCCTCGAACCAACATTTTGGCCTCCATTGCATCGCCGATGAGTCCACGTTCAAGATAGTCTTCTATTGGCTTTTTCCAATGATTCAACCGAATAGCCATCATGCACACCGGATCTTCGAGATTTTGCTGGACAACCGTGCCGGTGACAACCACTCGCTTAGGCTTGCCAATTTTGACAAAATGTCGGCTCTTGCGTTTTCTCCTCGAGGAATACGGGTAACGGTTGCTTCATCGAAGTCTGACATTAAGTCCTTGGCTTTTAGGAGATACTTGGCCATTAGTGGGCCTTTAGCCTGATACGTACTCGATCCGAGCCGCCACAAGTTCGGAGTCGGGTGAAAACCTTAACTCTTGCGGCCCCATTTTCCTTGGCTTGAAAAAGCTCCGCTATCAAGGCCTCGTATTCGCTTGATTGTTCGGGTTGGGAAGTTAAGATGCAACGAATGCTCAATTGTACCCTGATGAAGTCGGCCAACGCCTGTGACTTGATTGCATGGCGAGCTTCATAGGTGATGTCGAACTCGGAGAGTTCTATCGCCCAATTAGTCATCCTCCCCGCTAGGTCCGGCTTATGTAGGACTTGTCGAATTGGCTGGCTTGTTCTAACAACGATATGGTGACCCTGGAAATAAGGTCTTAATCGACGGGCGCACAAGCGTAGCGAATGCCACTTTCTCCGCCTTTGGTATCGGACTCGGCATTCTGTGGTTCTCGCCGACAAAATATACAGGAATTTGTCCGTGTTCCGCCTCTCTTACTAAGGCCGCGCTGACGGCCTCCTCGCTGATGGATAAGTAAAGGAAAAGACTCTCGCCAAAGTTGAGGTTTTGAGAGGACTGGAGGATTGGCCGACATTACTTTATCTCTTCAAATGCGTCATCGCACTTTGAATTCCACTCCACCGATGCCTCCTTCTTTAAGAGTTCGAACATGGGCAAAGCCTTCCGCCGACTTTGGCAAAAACCCGGTTAGGGCGCCAATCTTCGGTTAACCGCTGGACTTCTTTTTATTGCTCGGAGCCTTCATCTCCATCACCGCCCTACATTTGTCGGGTGGCCTCAATGCCTCTAGTCACATGAAACCCAGAACTTTCCCAATGGGGACGCCAAAAGCACACTTGGCCGGGTTCACCGGATTCGTAGGTTCCGAGTTTGGCAAATGTCCGCTCCAGTCTTGTATATGACGTTGCTGGTCCAAAGTTTTGACGATCATGTCATCTATATACACTTCCACATTGCGACCGATCTCGTCCGCAAAGACCTTATTCATCATCCTTGATATGTAGCTCAAAGATTCTTCAATCCGAAAGGCATGACATTGTAGCAATAATTAGCTCTTTCAAGAATGAAGGCCGTTCTTTCCCGATCCTCTCGGGTACATCGCTATCCATTATATCCGAATATGCGTCCATAAAGGATAGGAGTTGGAATCCCGAGGCGTTGTCCACTCGCTCGTCGATGTTTGGCATTCAGGAGTCCTTCGGGCACACCTTGTTCAAGTTCTTGTAATCTGTACAAACTCTCCACTTCCCGTTTGGCTTTTTACCATCACCACATTTGATAACCAAAGTTGTATACCGAATTCCCGAATAATCCGCTTCAAGCAATTCTTGGATGTGAATTTCCAATGCTTTCCTTTTCTCGGTCCGTGGTTCCTCTTTCTCTCGTGACATTCGATTGAGCCCATAGACTTCTAGTTTGTGGGAACAAAACTGATCTATTCCGTGTACCGAGATGAATTCCCAAAGAAGACATCCCGCTTTCCTTCGTAGAACTCCACCAAACCGCTTTTGTTCTGGAGATAGGTGTTTGCCGATCTTAGTGGTCCTGGAGAGGGTCTCCTACCACCATCTTCCAGCTCCCCGCCGCCCGGGCGTACTCGTCGCGGATGTCTAACTCCACTGCATTAACTTCGTCGTTCTGGAGAATCCCTGTCCGAACGGTCCTGGATAGCCGCTTCTTTGGGCCGGGACGAAGATCCGCCTCCCCACTCGACGGCTTCAAAGTAGCACTGTCGAGACTCTTTTGATCCCCCATACCGTGACCACGGTTCCTTGGTTGCCTATCACCTTGAGTTTTGATGCTTAGTAGATACCAAGATGTCCCACTTGTGAATGGTTGGCCTTCCCAAGATTATGTTGTAGGTGAAACGAAGTCTGGCCACTATGAACCGCACTCTTCGGACTTGAAGGCGTTTTTGACTCCAAGGGTGAACCGAGGTCGATAAACCCCTTCTGACGCGATTGTTTCCATTAAACCCGATGAGGGTTGTCTTGCAAGGCTTTAAGTCGTCCCTGGTCGAGGCTCATTCTTTTGAACGCCTCCCAACTTAGTATGTCGGCCGAGGCTAAACGCATCCACAAATATCCGCTTGACTCGGCATAGTTGACGACTTGTCCGGTTATCACTAGCCCATCTTGATGGCAGGGGACAACGTCTACGGAGTAAATCGCTTGTGAAAAACAAAGGCGATCGTGCTACCTCGGTGTGATGTTCCTTGAATTTTGGTCGGTCTCGACGGATAGGACTTCTCGAAGGTATTTCCTTCGCCGGCTCATAGTATCTCCGCCTCAGCCCATTGCTCCGCTGATTACGTTACAGTCGACCAGCTTACGGAAATTAGTCGCCGACTCTCGGGGGCCTTGCGCTTATCTTCCCACTTTTTGAACTTTCGGGGGAGTCCCGCCGCGGTTCTTGGTCTTTCGTTTACCACCTTTTCCTTGATGCTCTATGACATACCGTTGAAGTTTGCCTTCACGAACAAATCGTTCGATTGCATCACTGGAGCTACCGTAACATTCATCGGTTGTATGACCTCGACCATCATGGAACGAGCAATATTTGGAATTGGTCTACCCCGGATCTTCGGTAGGGACGTACGAGGTCGATCGACCTTCTTCATCTCGGTTGTTGACACCTCCTTCCATACTTGAGACCGAGGCAGAATCGTGGCGCGAATATTTCTCGTACTTGCTCCGCCGATCGGACTTGCCACCCCGGCTCTTGTTTTCGTTCCCCCTTCGCTGGGAATCCCTATTTCGTTGTCGAGAGAAGTCTCGACCCTCGGGAGGGAAGGTTCTATCTTGGTCCCGCCTCGAATTGGGATTGTTTGCCATTCGCATCTCGCTCGACGATCCAAGTACTTTCTTTGAACGAGGTTATGAAGTCGTTGAGATTTTTGCAGCTCCTTTAAGAAAGATACTCGCTGTGCGGGACTCTTTATCAAGGCCGTCCACCAATAAGTGAACGTGTACGTCCTCGTTGAGTCCGCGCTTTTGTAGTACCGCATGATTGAAGCGGTCAAGGTAACTTTGGAGCAGCCTCTCCCGCCGCCGCCCGATTTTGGAGAGAGAATCTACGGGATTTTGGTTGCCGTTTGCTAGTTGCGAAGTGCAACTCAAAGGCCTCGGCCAGGTCTTCAAAATTGTGGATCGACCCAAAAGGAAGAGTGTGGAGCCACTTCAACGCCGACCCTTTTAACGTCGCGGCGAAGATTCGCGGCACGATTGGTTCCTTGAGACCTCTAACAGAGCATGTGAACGTCAAAGTCTTCTAAATGAGTCGTCGGGTCTTGTGTGCCGTCGTACTTTGTCAACTCGCCCAAATTCAGCTTCTCGGGGAATCTACGCGTTACTCGATTTCCTTTGAGAAAAAGCTATTGTGCATTTGGTCGACATATCTCCGTCGGCTGGAACCCACTTGGAGGAATCATCCACGTCACCTCGATGGTTCCTCGCCCGAGGTCGACCTTCTTCATCTCGGTTTAGGTTTCTCCTATTGGCCCTCCCGTTTGTTGACGGTTTAGCCTTCTACTCGCTCGTGCGACGAGCCAGGCTCTCGTCATCGTCGTCCTCTCTCCAAGTTTTATCTTCCCGGTCCTCGGCTGGAAAGGGTGTGGGTCCGTCTTTTCTCCGCTCTTCCGCTCGGCGATAGTGAAGGGTATGGCGCTTGTCTATGTTGTCCACCCGCTCTCATTATCGCAAGCATCCCGAAGCTTGAAGAGATCGAAAGTCTGGGCTCGGCATGCGGGATGTCTCTACGCGCCTCCTTAATTGGAATTCTCGTGGCCCACTGGTCTTGGTTTCGTGGAGCCAGGACTCCGTGGTCGGACTGTGCTGTCCTCTTGATGTCGTTCATTGTTGGGAATCAAAGGGTCTTCTCGCGAGATAACCTATCTTCTCCTTCCGATGGTCTCCCATCATATTGGTTAATGGCTGCTCGTTACGGGGTGGTTGACGTGCCCCCGCTTGATCCGCCTCCAGATTGTCTTTTGGCTCGAAGCTGCGAGTGCTTATCCTCATGGTCACGGAATTGAAGTTTATTGATCCCCACGGTCGGCGCCACTGCTCGGTTCGGACTTCGGATGTCCGCGACCTATTCAAGGTCACGTGATTTGATATAGGATACGTGTGCTCTCGTATGCTTATGTGGACAAGCGTTCGGGAGAAGAGATGATTCACTTGTACACAAGCTAAAAGCGTTTCACGAAGGGTGCTGTGTGAGTGTGCACCAATGTAGATTAGTCGGGCTTAGAGTTGTTGTACCCTGCGCCCGTCTCAGCCCTCTGTATATATAGAGTATACCTGGTTAGTTAGTCCTCTTGGCCACACCGTACGTGTCTGGGATCGGCTTGTGCGTGTCGGGATCGTGTGTGCTTGTCCAAGGTCATGTTTGGGTCCCACTTGATAGTAGGTTGCCCCCTGTTTACCCAGGAAGTGAGGATAATGGCACTAGCTAGGTCAAAGTAACAGTTGTTAAAATTTCCAGATGAAAATATTGTTATCAAAATGTTAGTTTCTGATGAAGGAAAATTTTGGAGGATTGTGAGTTGAGACTTTTTAAATATTTTTTTCTCTTTTCTTTGGGGACTATTGATATTTTCCCTTTAAATTTTATGTAAAACACTTCTCTGTTGTAGGTTTAAAATGTATTCTCATAATATCCCTACTCACATGAAATGGTAGGACCCACATATATATATATATGTGTATTTGTGTGTGGGTCACTACTCATTTCAGCGTGTGTAGGAATCTTTTTGCTAACATATGAATGCATGAGGAAGTTTAAACCCTTATTTTATAATATGAGATTCTAGGATTCCGTGTAGAGTCACTTTTATCCTCATCAAAATCACTTCTTTGTAAGAGTTTGTAAAGTACTATTTATTAATTAATTTTAAAATATTCTTTTTGTATTTATTAGAGACAATTCTTATGAATTTACTATATTTATCAGAAGAAAAGAATGCAAACTAAATAATTTTTAGACAAATTTATTAATAAAACTACTATTTATATAAGACAATGTTTTAACATATTTAAGCTTCTTGGCTCTTTGCCAATTCTTATTATCAAACACAGTTGGAAGCATCCTCAACTTCTACACACAAAATTTCCTTGAAAAATTCGTGAAAAATTGCGTGTAAATATTTTTTGAGCGTCAAAAAATTGCATGAAAAAGTTATACGGACCTTACAAAATCCACAAAAATTGTATTCAAATCCAAATATCTTTTATATTTTTGGGGCAAAGAAACAAATCCAAATATCAAATTGATTGAAACTGACATTCATATCAATCTGAGGAGTGGCCAGTAAAATTAAATGGACTGGGGACCAATGAACAACAAGGAAAAGATGACACGTAAGTGACACGCGTTGGGACCAAATTGACTGCTCCTTCACAATGCATATGAACCACTTCTGACTAGACTCTTGTCTTTAAAAGGAGATTTATTGCGTAATTCCAATTAACCCATCTACCTTTGATTAAAAAATAAAAACCTTATAATCACTAAGAAATTTTATAATAATTGTTTTAAAAAAAAAAATGAAATATCAATGCATTCATGATGGAAAACCAGAACTTTAGGGCACACAGAAGAGCAAGGACGGATGGTGTGCAATTAAGCTACATATCGCTAAGGAAGATTCTTCACAAGATGGAATTTCTCTCTAGGATGATTCAATTGCTCATGCAATGTATTTCAACGGTTTCTTATCAAGTAATACTTAATGGATCTCTAGGAAAACCTTTCAGTTCATCTCAAGGACTCAAACAAAGGGATCTCTTTCTCCATATCTTTTTTTTTTTTTTTTTTTTTTGTGCAAACGTATTGTCCTGTATGATTCACCAGGTAGAAAATTATAATTGGTGGAGAGATATTCATGTTTCTCTAGAAGTAATGTCGTTGACACATATGATGTATGTCAATGATACCCTTCTATGCTGTCGTGCAATTGAAGAAAATTGTCCTACAGTTAAAGCAATTGTTCAGAAGGTACTCTCTAATTTTTGGGTAACATATTAATTTCCAATAATCTTCATTGTTGTGTAGTCCCTTGGTTCCCTATCATATGAAGCGTAAATTGTCTAAAATAATTGAAATCAAATTTCACTTGCATTTGAGGAAATATCTGGGTAGTATATTGATGATCCAAAATAAGAGAGAAGGAACTATTATGAGGTGCTTGAGAAACATGACAAGAGACTTGCAGGTTGGAAAATCAATCTTCTATCTCAAGCTGGCCGACTTGTGTTGATCATGAACTCTTTATCATCCTTGTTGATGTATTCTTTTTCATGTATGAAGTTCCTTAGTCAGTTATGTCATACCATATAAATGAAAATGGTAAATTTCTTTTGGGGCAGGTCAGAAGCTTCAAAAAAGGCTCATTTGCTTAGATGGGAAAAGACTTATGTTAGCCCAAAGACAGCGGAGGTTTGCAAACCATACAGCTCAAAGCTTTCAATTCCTCCCTGTTAGCTAAACATTTATGGCAAGTTGTGTCTGATAAATCTTCCTTGTTGAGTAAAGTGATGCCCAAGAAGTAGTTGGATCATGAGTAAACCTATTTATTTTACAACAATTCCACTATGTGAAGGCATATAGCCAAATCAGGAAACGTGGTTAGTGAACATCTTGCTTGGAAAGTAGGTGACGGTTCTTCAATCTTCTTAGATAGTTTTTGGTGGCCAATGTAACAGTCTAATTTGGCATACCCTCACTTAAAGGTGTGGACCTTATACTGTGCCCTAAAGGAAGTTGGAATTTTCAATTATTACCCCAAGCAAGTGATTTAGCAATTTCCCAGATATCTGCTTCCTCTATCTAGGTCCCCTGACCTTATTAGATGGGCATGCAATAATTCTGGAATATATAATGTCCGTAATGGTTACCGATTGCTCCATTCTACACTTGGGTGGTCCACTCCAATAGAGAACGAGGTATGTGTTTTGATTTGGAGATCCTTACTGCCTCCTAAAGTTAAATTGATACTACCTCCGGTCTTAATTATAGGAGCACTTTTATAGTACAATTTACACTACAAAAGTGCTCCTATAATTAGGACCAGAAAGAATACTGTGGAAGATTGTTAGGAGCATCTTACCAACAACTTGATGGCCAAGAAGTAGACATTTGGCTACTTCTGAGATATGTAATTTTTGTGCATGTGAGTATGTGACAATAAATCCTTACAACATTTATTTTTTTTGTATTTCCGTTTTTTCAGAGCTTGTTGGTTTGGTATTTTGCAAGTTTTAGAATTGATCACAACCTTGACAAATCCTTACAACAAAGGATAGTGACATGGCTGCTCAACCACAAAGATCCTAGTAATTTCATGACTATTTTTCCTTTCCAATTACTATAGTCCTTGTGATTTGCACGAAACAATGTTTGTCATACAGGAATGAGGATATCTCCCCAATAGGTGATTAGGACCGCGCATTCTAGAGCAAGTGCTACTCCATCGCAATTCATGCAGAAAACACATAACACTGATGGGGAAATTTACCAAAATAAAAATAAAAAATTACCAATTTGGAGCACTATTGAAACTATGTACTAAAGTAATGCTGACGCCACTAGTGGCGTCGTACTGTCTGACGCAATTGACAGGTGGCATCAGAAAGTACGACGCCACTAGTGACAGCGTCAATTTTTTTTTTTTAAGTAAAACATTGGGTTTCCTCTCTTCAAAAAAAATTGACGCTGCCACTAATGGCGTCAGAAGGTACGACGCCACTAGTGGCGTCGTACCTTCTGACGCCAATAATGACGTCAGCATTACTTTGGTACATAGTTTCAACAGTGCTCCAAATTGGTAAATATTTTTTTTTTAATTTTTATTTTGGTAAATTTCCCGGTGGTAGAAGATTGTATGAAGCAGAAGATTGTATGAAGCACGAGGAAAGAGGGCATCATTCACGATGGAGTTACTCTACTCAATGGAATGTTATCTTCAGTATTAACAACTCAAGAAGGGGACGAAGAAGCATACATATCATAATATTTTTTTGGTCACATCAATTTTTATGACTGGCTAGTTGAACTGCAAGATAAACTCGTAATCCTACAGTTGTAGCTAATGAATGGCACTAAAGGATGTTATGACTTTCATCCTCAGACAACAACTAATCGATCAACCAAACATATTTCCCATACATTACAAACTTGTAAAACAATCTCATATACAAATAATACTCCCTCCAATCTTAATTATAGGAACACTTTTGTATTGCAAATTGCACTACAAAAATGTTACTATAATTAGGATCAGAGGTAGTAACTCAGACGAGGACCATTATAATATCTAATTGTAATATGAATGTTGTAGAATTGAGAATTAAGGTAGAAGAGAAGAGGATTAGAATGTTACCGAAGAAGTAGAAGAGAGTAGGAAACAGATATAAGTAGAGCAATCTGAATTGTTGACTTTGGATGGGCTTTTTTGATAAAAAAAAAAGTACCTTTTCAATACCAAAAGAAATGCTTTTTAATTAATTTATGTGTTTAGATGATATTTTTTTAAAAAAGCAAAAGTCACAAAATAAAAGCCAGAATGCTGCTTTTTTTAAAAGCTCCAATTTAGAGTTTAAAAAAAAGCACTACAAAAAAGCACTTTTTTTAAAAGCCCATCCATTAGTCGCGTCTAACGATGACTAATGAGCCTTAGGGTGATAGGTGCTCCTCTATTAATGAATTCTCTACCGCTTCCCTACTGTCCCTATATATATATATATGGCAGATGACTCATTTTGCCTGTTTGGTGTGAGCGTTAGGAGAGCATTAGGAGCATTAGCGGTAGAGTTAATGGGCTTTGGAGAAAAAGCTCAACGTGGTGTGTTTGAGTTGCACGTTACGTTCACTTAACTTTAAGTAAAAAAAAAACTCAAAAAGCCCATTAAGGAAAAAGCTCCAAAATCCAACTTTCTCCAAAACGCTCTCAACTTTTTGACATGGGTCCCGCCACTTCTACCACTATCAATCCAAACACAAATCATTATCTATAACCTGATTTTTTTTCTACCGAGCTTTTTTTAAAGTCAGATAGCTTTTAAGCCACCGCTTCTACCGCCAACCCAAACAGGCCCGGCCATGTTTGGCTAGGGTCACTCCTAAAAGGCTAGTGCCACTAATAGTTAATTCCGGTTGGCTAATGAACTAAACTAACTAACTTTCAAAATCATCTGATTACAATATCATATCATGTTCCTTGGGTTTGTCCTACCTCCTAGAGCATGTATGTATATTATTACGAAATTTTATAATAATCGAGCAGTGTATAATGAGAAAATTCGAACCCACAACTTCAAACTTTAAAAAAATTAAAAAAAAGAGGAGCTTTGAAGGAAAATAATAATAATTGGGCTATTTTCCCAATTTTCCCTTTATTAAATAACTATTTACTAAAATGCCCCTATCAGAAAACTATTTCCCAATTTGCCCCTGTCAGAAAACTATTTCTCAATCTGCCCCTGTTTAGTAGACTAAAACCATGGTTTAGTCGACTAAATCGCGGGCAATTTTTTTTTGAAGACTCCGCGATTTAGTCGACTAAAACACCCATTTAGTCGACTAAATCATTAAAAAGTTAAAACTTCGGAAGGCCATAACTTCTAGTTAGAGTCCCAATCAAGTGATTCTTTTTTGATTCCACATAACTTTTTAAGATCTATGCAGCGACATAAAAATTAACTTCCGATTTAATGAAGAGAAAGGAGGAAAAATAAGCGATTCTTTATTTTACAGGAGATACTAACAATTCATTAAATATAATCAAGTGATTCTTTAATATATATATATAGTTAGAAATTGAACTCCAATAAAGAATTTCTTTATTCATCCGTGATTTAACTCCAATAAAAAAATAAAGAATCGCTTATTTTTCCTCCTTTCTCTTCATTAAATCTGGAAGTTAATTTTTATGTCAGTGCATAGATCTCAAAAAGTTATGTGGAATCAAAAAAAGAATCACTTGATTCGACTCTCGAGCTAGAAGTTATAACTTCCGAAGTTTTAACCTTTTTTTTAATGATTTAGTCGACTAAATTGGGTTTTTAGTCGACTAAATCGCGGAGTCTTCAAAAAAAAAAATTTGCCCGCGATTTAGTCGACTAAACCATGGTTTTAGTCGACTAAACAGTGGATTGACAATAGTTTTCGGCAGGGCAAATTGAGAAATAGTTTTTCGACGAGGCATTTTGGTAAATAGTTATTTAATAAGGGGCAAATTGGGAAAATAGCCTAATAATTGCTCTAAAAATTAGGAAAAATAACTAAAAAAAATCTCATTATTAAATTTATTACTAAAATATATCTAAAGATTCATACCCTTGAGCAAGTGCAACTCTTCTTTAAATGTTTACAACATATTTTTAGCTATGTGTAATTTTTTTTATTCGTTTTGTTCATAGTTAAAGATAAGTTGCACTATTGCACTTGGATCCTTAAACAAATTTAAGATACCTTCAAATGATAGATTTTTTTTTTTTGGGGGGTGTTTGCAACAATTTCTGCTAAAAATTATTAATTTCTTAATTTTAATTATTAGATAAAATCATGAAATTATAATTAAGTTCAATAAATTTATTCTAATATTTTAATATTACTGAAATTAAAAATTTATTCTAAATTATTATTTGTCTAATATCTTGTTATGCTTTTTTTCAAAACTCTATTACAAGTTCCTGAATGTCTATCGTGATTTTGTTCTTAAAAAATAATTATAATAATAATCCTAAAGCTATTTAACATATTTTTCTAAAAAAAGTTGATCAATTAGACGTAATTTCCCTCTCATTTTGGCTTTTGACTTGGAGACAATAACGAAATGTCGTTTTGAGGTGGGTCCTCACACCTCAATATTTGAGGCTACAATCTCTGCAATCTGCATTACTAAAATATCCTTCTATTATTGTAAATTTTCTGAGGTCAATAAATATCTTTTGATTTTTTTTTAGGACTTTAGGCAATTCAATTTAAGGTTTTACAAAATTCCAAATTATTGATGGCCTAGATACTTCTTGTTCGATGAGTTTGATTCAGGACTTATCTATAAGCCAGCATTATTATTCTATAAAGAAAATATGTATCAAGCCGACCGCATATTTGCCAGCTCCGAGGTAGTCTGGTCCAGATCGGCCTTGGTGAGCAAAAGCTCCTCGGTCGCCTTACCAGTCGCGGCTTTGGAACTATTAAGCTCCTCCTCGAAGCGGCCCTTCTCCTCCTCGGCGCGACCCTTCTCCTCAACCTGTTGCTTTTCGTTCGATTTTTTTCAAAGAAATATAATTAGTAAATTGCAACCATTAAAGTTTTAATATATCAAATAAATGTTATCAACATTAATATCTAAACAATATAAATCATTCAACAAATAAACACATTCATTAATTCGTAATAAAAAACAAATAAACACAAAGAATATGTTTTTTTTTTCAAAAAATATTAAACAAAGGAATTGTTTTATGTATGCCCACGACAAAATGCCTTTCCCTCTCGTAATTTTGTGTGTGTCTGCAGATTCCTTCAGTTCATGCATGATTTTACTGACAGGTAAAAATAATTATACTTATTTTATACAAAATATATTTATAATTTATTACTTATATAATATTGTAATACCAAAGTATGTGTTTATTTAATATGAAAATATCCCTTCCTTAAAATTTATAATACCTAATTATGTGTTTTAATAGAGAATAATAATAAACATAAAAAATGGGTTATAGTTTAAACTAAAAAAATCTAAGTAATTACAAATAAACACATTCTTTAAGTGGAAATCTGATAGGTAGGTTGTAGAGAAACTAAGAATTTAGAAGGTTAAGAGGCAGAAATCAGAGGGAGTGAG
The DNA here is from genome assembly GCA_025563575.1 of Acacia pycnantha. NCBI lineage: Eukaryota > Viridiplantae > Streptophyta > Magnoliopsida > Fabales > Fabaceae > Acacia > Acacia pycnantha. The sequence goes on from JAMWYP010000028.1 coordinate 1,251,444, forward strand.
AAGAGAATAAGAGGGAGAGAGATTCGAAACAAATCTTTGTTGCACTTGCTCATTCCATCAAACACAATATCAATCAATACATGCCTTTCACAAGCCTAGCCTTCCATATATATAGTGATAGGCTTAGACTCTCAAGGCCAAGGCCCATTAACTAATATAGGCGTCATAACGGATCCTAATTGTCATAATGAGATCCTAATACTAATAATCCTAACCGTATACTAACACCGACAACCTCATTGCTGATTCCTACTTAACAATTGGCTTCATTGAATTAGTTTAGCCACATCAGATATCTATCAATATTTATGACTTACGTATCAATACCCCTCCTTTAAGGTCCCTTGTCCTCAAGGGCTGTAATCGGAAAACTAGGAAATTGCCTTTGAAATTGGTATAGCAAAACCCATGATGCTTCTTCCTCCGGAATTTGCTTCCACTTAACTAGAACTTCGGTGACAATCCTTCCTTTCCAACGCCCCACCCTTTTGCGCGAATCTGGTCGGGCTCTTTCTTTGTTAGGTACCTCGGCCAATTTTACGGTGGATGTCTAATCTTGACGGCGAGGTCTCGGACATAATTTCGATGAGATGTGAAATGTGTCATGAATACGCGTCTCCGTAGGCAATTCTAACTTGTAAGCAAGCTGCTCTACCCGTTGCTTAATATGATAAGGACAAAAAAACCTTGGAGCTAACTTCACGATTGGACCGCGCTACCGCTGAAATCTGTCTATATGGCCGCAACTTCGAAACACCATTGCCCTTCACGAAACTCACGATCGGTCGGTGAGAATCGGTATACATTTCATCATATTTATGGCACGTGATAGGTGATGTTTAGCCACTAATAAGGCTTGTTCCCTAGCTACAAAGGACACGTCTACGGCCTCAACAACGCGACCAAGGAAGATAAGGCACATATACATCGGTTCTTGCCCATAAAGTAACTCATGTGGTGTGGTTCTTGTGGAAGAGTGGTAAGTGGTGTTATACCACCATTCCGCCATTAGTAACCACCGTGACCATTCTTTTGGGAGCTCCCAAGTCATGCAACGTAAATAAGTCTCCAAACGGTGATTTAGTACCTCCGTTTGCCCATCGGTTTGGGGTGATAGGAAGAGGACGACTTTTGATCCACCTTAAGCACCTTTAGAAACTCTTGCCAAAAGTTACTAACGAAGATAGAGTCACGGTCTGAGATAATCTCCATAGGAGCTCCATGCAATCGATAAATGTGATCCATAAAGTGTTGTGCTAAGGTAGATCTTTGAAAATGGGTGGGATAGGATAATGAAATGCCCATACTTACTTAAACGATCCACAATCACCCAAATAGTGTCTTTGCCATGAGACTTAGGAAGACCCTCAATAAAGTCCATAGAGATGCTTTCCCAAATCTTGCTAGGAACCAAGCAAAGGTTGTAAGAGTCCGGATAGGCAATCGTCTCGTATTTGCATCTAGCACAAACATCACGGTGCTTAATAAATTCCCTCGCATCATCAAACAAGCGTTTCCACCGAAAAGAGTCTTAACTCTTTGATATGTAGCATGTATCCGGAGTGTCCCCCTTGGGAAGAAGCATGGAGCCATTCTAGAATTTTGTGCTTCCTTTGTGAGATCATTTCCCACTACCAAGCGGCTGCCCCTTCTTAATAATTCTTCATGCCAAGAGAATTTTCCAGCAACACCGTTATTAGCTTTAAGTGTATCAATTAAGGTCACCAAGTCTGAATCCACTTGCCAACTGTTTTGGATTTCCGGCAACAAATTTTGAACATGTAGAAAGGGAAATCGAAATACCTCCATTTTCGTACTCTAGAGAGGCGTCAACTACGTTGTTATTGATTCCCTTCTTGTCTTGAATTTCGTAGTCGTATCCCATAAGCTTGGACACCCAATACATACGAAATCTTTGTTTTAAGTTTCGATCCAGACAAATATTTGAGGCTTTGCGATCTGTTTTGATTATAAAATGTCGACCTTCAGGTATTGGTGCCAATGCTCAATAGCATGCACCACAACTAATAGCTCCTTTTCATAGATAGACAAGGAGTGATGTCTAGAGCTAAACCCTTCTTTGAAAAAGGCCAAAGGTTGACCATTTTGCATCGATACAATGCCCAATACACGTGCTACACGCGTTAGTTTCGACCACGAAAGGCTTGGAGAAGTCTGGTAAGGCAAGGCAGTCTTTGTACTTAGAGTTTCCTTTACTGAACCATGCTAGAGCTATATATCAAAATATCATCGAAGAAAACAAGCACAAACCTTCTCAAATATGGTTTGAAAATAGCATTCATTGCTCCTTGAAATGTAGCCGGGGCATTAGTAAGCCCAAAAGGCATTACTAGCCACTCATAGTGTCCGCCGTTTTGTATGAGTCATTAGGGTTCATTCGAATCGGTGGTACCCCGCCTAAGATCTAGCTTGGTGAACCATCGTGCTTCGTTCAACTCATCTAACAACTCCTCAACTAATGGGATTGGGTATTTGTTTTTTATTGTTACCTTGTTAAGTTCCCGATAGTCGATGCACATACGCCAAGTCTCATCCTTCTTCTTCACTAACACAATAGGTGAGACAAAAGGAGATGTGCTTTCTTGAAGCACCCCAGACTCCAACAAACCTGAAACTTGGCGTTCTATTTCATCCTTACGTATAAAGGGGTAACGATAAGGCGTAAACTAACTAGATCGGCCCTCTTTGCATAATTACGGCATGATTGTAGCCTTCACGTAAGGGGGGTAAGGTGTGTAGTTCATCAAACACATCCTTAAACTCCTTTAACAAGTTTGGATGTCACTTGTGGTGTCACCCGTCTTGTTTTTCGGTGACAAAGGGTGCAATTCCATTTACGCCAGTATGCGGCAAGAAGAAGCTGATCTCCCCTCGCCATTTGCGGATCCACCCGTTGCACTAATTTGCACTTAGAAGGAATGTTGGGTTTCAAGGTGCATAAGGACCCTTGGTACATGAATGTCATGGCTAATTCCTCATAGTTCCGGGAAGCATGCGGCACCACTTCTTGTAACCAATGCGGCCCCAAAACTATATCATAAGTATTGATTTCCATGATCCGTAAATCAAATACAAAGTCTTTCCCGTTCATTTTCCATCGAAATTTTTCCAAATACCAAAGAGTTTCAATTTAGCACCCCCTGCAACTTCTACTTCCCCTTCATAATTGGCGTGCCCTTTCCATCCCAGTTTACAAGCGAGATTGTAATCTAAATACCCATGTGATGCACCATTATCAATCGAAATTTGAACCCTCCTTCGCTTGACATAGCCTTCAATTCTCATTGACACCACCCAGCACTACCTTGCATGGCATGAAGTGAAATCATGAGCATTCTTATTTGTCGTGAGCCCATGATAGGAATTTCGGGCGTTTGAGATTTGGCGGAGTCCCATTTCATTCTCTGAATCACCACTATCAAGCTCAATCAATTGAAGTTGTAGTTTCTGACGTTGTGGACATGTATGGTCACGAGAAAAGGGTTTTCGGCAGTAGAAACAAAGGTTCTTAGCCCTTAACTCGTCAAAGTCCTCACGGTTAGAAGCGACAACTTCCTTGTATTTTGCCAACGATAAGAGTTCCACGGAGACTCATTATTTGGACGTCTTACTCTGTTTTTGCACTTGTGAGGTCTTCTTGATTGAAATCATGTATCTTTGCTAAACTTCTAGCGCGCCATTAATGAGTTCGGCATATGCATTCTAACTGTCGAGCACATTCGCCTTTCAACCCTTCAACATATGCTTCGATTGCATGCTCTTCACGAAGCTGTAATTTGCAACGTAGTGTGTCAAACTCATTATTATAGTCTTCCAATGAATCTGTTTGATGAGTAGTTTGAATTCGGCCATTGGGGATTCAAAGGGAGTACCAAAACGAACCCGTATGGCTTTGTTTATATTCAATCCAAGATACATTTACGCCTGTTCTTCTTCAATGTAGGCCAAATGCCAAATGTATCCCTTTTCGTCCAAATTCATACTTGCCATTCGGACTTTCCAATTATCGAGGTCCCATCTATTTCAAAGAAACGCTCACGGCCGATCGACCGGACCTTGATATTTGGCCGTTGAAATTTGGGAAAATCAATCTTGGTCGGTCTTGTTGGTGGTGTGTAGTCATCGGCTCTGTTCGTCTCTTTGGAAACCCTGCGGTCTCTGCCATGGTTGTCTTGCGTGGCATTATCTCCCTAGTGATTCTCGGTCATTGCCATTCTTGCCATTTGACCAACCAATGTCGAAGAGTGGCCTCAATTGCTTGAAAGCGATTCGTTGTTTCCTCGAGAGACGACCATGGATGCCTCTATTGCACGTAGTCGACTTTGAGTGTCCTCCGCGTTAGCCATGGATGCTAATTGTGCCCTTGTATTGACCATAAACAACAAGAATACTCGATGATAATAAAAGAATGAACCAAAGACGATTCGATTATTCTGTCAATGGGTTTGCATGAGACTTATGAGATGATACCTAATCACAAAACCAGAAATGAGACCCAGAGGCGATCAGTTTAGGCAGAACGAGTTGGTGATACCAGCCGACTCTATTGAATCCGTTGATGGGAAGCAATAACCAACAGACTAATACAGAGGCAGAGCCGTAGAATATCGGAACCAGTCAACTTGGCGAGAGATGAAGAACCCACCCACGACGTTCTTGGCGTTTTCCCTGTCAAAACGTGGCGTGGCCGATTGCGCCAGTACGTGGCCTGTTTTGATGTTGTCTTCTTACGTTAATGTTTCACGTTGCTACGTGGAGGTCTCCGCTGAGTCAATATTTGGTGAGTCAAATTGCAAGTCCTGTTCTTGGCTTTTTTTCTTGACTATTTGCCGTTTTCTTAAGACGTTGACACCTCAGGCTATTACGTGGGAAGCGTTGGCTGTTCTGAAGTTTTCTTGCCTATCGCAGTGTTTCTTTAAATGTCGCCACCTCGGCCTAATACGTGGAAAGTGTTCCTGGGTCAACTTGACTGGTACAAGAAGCCTTGTCACGTGTCTTGAGTTATTACTGCCAAGCCGAAGTCGACGTTGTCATAAGGTCGGCAATCAAGAGTGGTTCTGCACTGTTCTGGGTTGCCAAGAATCGTTCTTGGGTGTCTGGTTGATGTGTCGCACATATACGGTGGAGAAGAGTCTAGGCGACAACGTCTTGGTGCCGAGAATATCCAGGACGGGGTATAGCCAACGACGAACGTGTAAGTCCGTTGAAAATTCCAATCTGGTCTGTGAAAGTGCTTTGCTGGTGCAGTGTCATTGTTCTTGTATTCTTCTTGACTAACAAGAGACTACAGGTACTGTTCTTGTATTGTTTCTTGGTGTCTTTTTGTCTTTTCGGATGAATCTTGAAAAAAATGGTAGTAGAAGAAGAATGAACCAGCATTTACTTCAAGAATTTCAGAGATTATACAAAGGGGGGCCAGGGATGGTCGCTCGATACCACCGATAGGTAGGTTGTAGAGAAACTAAGAATTTAGAAGGTTAAGAGGCGAGAAATCGGAGGAGTGAGAAGAGAATAAGAGGGAGAGAGATTCGAAACAAATCTTTGTTGCACTTGCTCATTCCATCAAACACAATATCAATCAATACATGCCTTTCACAAGCCTAGCCTTCCATATATATAGTGATAGGCTTAGACTCTCAAGGCCAAGGCCCATTAACTAATATAGTGTCATAACGGATCCTAGTTGTCATAACGGATCCTAATACTAAAGGCCCTCCAGGGCCAATTTCAAATTTCTGGCCTATTTTTCAAGCCCGAGCCAGGGCTTAAATGGGCCAGCCCGACGGACTCGGCCCGATTTCCCGACTCTACTTTCAACCCTTCACAAACTATCAAGTTGAAGATATGTGCACAGCATAATCTCCATTATATATTAATCCTCCAACTCTTCAAAGCTTCTTCAAATAGGATAATGTTGTTGCATTTGATGAGGCATTGTCCATTGTAATAATAAAAACCTTTTCAATTCCCCAATCCAATAAACACCTCTCTATTGTCTTCCCTATTGTGTCCCCTTTGTGATCCTCAATCATAGAAAAATTGATGATCCTCTTATGTAGATTCCATTCAAGATCATCAATTTTTCTATGATTGAGGATCACAAAGGGGACACAATAGGGAAGACAATAGAGATGTGTTTATTGGATGGGGAATGAAAAGGTTTTTACTATTACAATGGACAATGTCTCATCAAATGCCACAACATTATCTGTTTGGCGTTTAAAGTTGGAGTTAATATGTAATGGAGATTATCTTCACTTTAGGTGCTGTGCACATATCCTCAACTTGATAGTTTGTGAAGGGTTGAAAGATTTGAAAGACAACTTTAAAAGCATTAGAAGGGCTATCAAATACGTTTGCTCATCCCTGGCACGTTTTGTAAAATTTAAGGCCTTTGCTGAAGCTGAAAGGATTGATACAAAAAGCCTTGTGTGTTTGGATGTGACAACCTGCTGGAATTCAACATTCTTAATGTTGGAGGCAACATTGAAATTCTAACACGTTTTTGACAGAATGAGTGATGAGTATGATGACTATTGTGCACACTTTGCCCTCCAGGCATGAATTTGAAGCACATGATGTCTACATGATTGATGCAAGTGAAGTCTCCAATAATAGGCGTGAATCATGTGATTACTTCAAATGGGAGCGTTATTCACATGAAGGAAAATAGAAAAAGCGGAGCCCCCCTAAAAGCTGAAGATTGGAATCATGCACGTGTCTTCTTGAAGTTCTTGAAAGTCTTTTATGATATCACATTAATGTTCTCATCTTCCATTAATGTGACTTCAAACTCATGTTTCCATCAAATTGCACGTGTTCAGCAGTTGTTGAAAATAAATGCTTTGAATTGATTTTCTCCTTGCTAATATGTCTCTCAACATGAATGTAAAGTATGAAAAATATTAGGGTAAGGCAAAAATTATGAACCCTTTATTAATAATTGTAGTCATATTGGATCCTTGTTATAAGTGGCATATGTTAATCACATATTTGAGAATCTATTTCATGACACTGCTTATATCGTTTGTTTGATGAATACTATGCCTTTGTTGGTGTATCTTCTTAATCAAATATTGTCTCATCTTCTACTGCACCTTTATCTTCACTAAGTGTTGTAGGAAATGTAGAGGATCATGATACAGGTGTTCAATGGTTAGCAACAGTTAAACAGAGAAGCTCAAATGATTGTTAAACTGAGTTGGACAAGTATCTTGCTGCAACTGATGATGTCCCTATTTCTACTGATTTCAATATATTGGCTTGGTGGAAAGCAAATTCTATGAAATACAAAGTCCTTTCTTGCATGGCATGTGATGTTTTGGCTATCCCAGTTTCTACCGTTGCCTCTAAATATGGCTTTAGGACAAGAGGTCGTGTGGAGCTCATGGTCACTTATAATGACTTAGGCTCTTATTTGTTCTCAAAATTGGTTATTCTTGGGCAATCATTGGCAGAAGTGATTGAACAACTTCATGAATTTGACAATTTTGAAGAATCTGGTAATGTTTTTAATACAACTTTGTGAATCAAGCAGAACTGTTTTTAATATAATGTTTATGTATATTTTTTAAAAAATCTTTTCATATGCTTCATGTGTGACTGATGTTGGAGCTATTGTTACATCCATAGAAGAAGTTGATTAAAAGCACAAATTAACTTCATATTTTGCTACCATGAGAAATTATAGACCCCAAATTATATTACCTTGATGTTTGATTATCTCTTGCTATTTTGTTGAGTGATGCACTTGTTAAGTTAGTATTACCTTTCCTGCCATGAGAAATTATGGACCTTAAATTATATGGACCTCAACTTTTGCCTTATGGTTATGGACTTTAGTTGATATTTTGGACTGAACTTAAAGTTGTAATATGAGTATTCGGTCTCTATTTAATATTTAGAGTCTTATCTTGACGATGCTTGTTATCTAAGGGCTGAAGAGTAGGTTATAGATGTATTTGATATTTAATGCATGAATCTTCCTGATCTTGATGTTGAATATGGGCAAATGCAATGATAAATATTGATGATATGAATGACGATGGGAACAAAATTGGTTTTTCATAAAAAAAAAAAAAAGGCAACATAGGCTGGGCCCACAAGACCACTAACCCAGTCCAGTCTGACCAACCCAAGAATCATCAGGTTTTTGTCCGGGTAGGACTGCATTTTGGGCTGGCAAGTCCAGCCTAAACAACATGCCGAACCAGACCCCGATCTAATGACCTGGTTTGGTTCATGCACAGCCCTATTTAAAACCTTCATGTTATTAGCCACGAAAGCAATAGCAGGCAACTCCCAATCATCCTCATCCAAATATTCAACTTTATTACTAATCACAACATTAATTCACTTGCTAATATTTCAACTTTAAAACATATTTAACAATAGGCTCCAATCAACTCAAGTATCATCCACTCATCTTAAGTTTTATTTATTATTTCAAGAATTTGGGACAAATAGACAAAGCGTTAGTGTCAATGCTACAAATTTTTCACATTGTGAAATGTTGGAATATCATCATAATTCATAAGGATACCATATATCACCCTCCATGAGGAATGAACAAGACATCGAAAACAAACTTGGATGAAGCAGCATAAACTCGCTCATCGCAGGGTGTTCATACATCATGTAAGCTAAGAAATTAAACATTAGAGTAAACTTCCATTGGGAATACAAATGCCAGAACATTAGCAAACAATACATGTTCAAATCTTTGCAATGTCGTGCGTTGAATCCTCGTAAGGTATATCCAAAAGATTTAGCACCAATTCTTCAAAATGAAGACAATTAGAAAGAAACATTGCCACAAATTTAGGATTAGAAAATAGAACACAATTCTTCAAATGAAGACAAATTAACCGTAGAAAGATTACTCACACTAAACCTCCTCAGCTTTAAAACACTAATTGTGTTGCTGATGAAAATGCTAGAGGGCAACATAATAACCTTGAAAAATGTAGTTCTAGATATGTTAATTTGTAACTGACCAATACGTTAACCCAAATGTCAACAACCTTAAAAGGTAAGGGAGTGCTAGAGTGGTCTCCACCTATTGGACAGAAGGCTTTGTGGAAATGAATGGGACGAATGAATTTATCAAAAGAAAATAGTTTCCATAATCAGGAAAGGAAAGCCACTAATGGATTGAATGAAAATCTGGTGGATGGCTGTGATACTAACCTCACCAACCTTATGTTGATGATCAGAACAAGTTAATGTTAATAAAAATTTGACAAGAAGAAAAAGAACATGAACTAATGATGATCATCAATGTATTTCTAGTCTCCAAGGCTAAAGCCACTATCATATGATATGCAAGTTGAAATCATTTCCAAAGCAGATATCTAGAGGTGTTAAGGAGCTATTAGTAACGTTAGAAGATCTCAAGCAACGACCACAACTTGTCACCAAACTTCTTGAGTTATATCTGAAGCAAGGTAAAAACATTCTCACAAAGCATTATAAGAAAGGCGAAAAAATCCATGTCGGTGTTTATATGGATGGAAAGTCTGTTGCTACAACAGTTTTTTAATATAAAAATATTGTGAGGCTTAATGCTGCCAAGTAGCTCTACCTCTCTTTACCAATTCTAATCCTCCTATTACCAATCAACACTTGTGTGCTGACATTGAAGGCCCTTTTAAGATTAAAGCCGCTAAACATGACATAAAAAACTTTTTATGACATGCATAACATAACTTTGCTTCAACCCTTTGATCCCAAAAGAACCATCAATGTTAGTTTGCAAGTTTTAATCAGTAATAGCATGATCATGATTGGCTAAGAGAGGCATGACTGCCTTTAAAGCCTCATAATGTTCTTCTAGACAGAAACTATCATAGCAACAGAGTTTTTATCCATATAAACACCTATGTGGATTTTTTTGTCTTTATTACAATGCTTTATGAGAATTTCTTTACTCTGCTTTTGATGTAACTCAAAAAGCATAGTCACAAATTATGGTCGTTACTTGAGATCTTGCAGCGTTGCTAGTGGCTCCATAACACCTCTAAATATTTGCTTTGGAAATGATTTCAACTTACATATAATATGATATGAGGCTTTATGGAAATGAATCTATTAAAAGGAAATGGTTTCCATAATCAAGAAAAGAAAGCCACTAATGGATTGAATGAAAATTTGGTGGATGGTTGTGATACTAATCTCACCAACCTTATGTTGATGACCAGAACAAATTACCGTTCATAAAAATTTGATAACAAGGAAAAGAACATGACCTAATGATGATCATCAATGTATTTCTAGTCTTCAAGGCTAAAGCCACTATCATATGATATGTAAGTTGAAATCATTTCCAATGCAGATATTTAGAGGTGTTATGGAGCTATTAGTAACGTCAGAAGATCTCAAGCAACGACCACAACTTGTCACCAAACTGAGTTATATCAGAAGCAGGGTAAAAACATTCTCCCAAAGCATTATAAGAAGGGCGAAAAAATCCATGTCGGTGTTTATATGGATGGAAAGTCTATTGCTACAACAGTTTTTTAACATAAAAACAGTGTGAGACTTAATGCTGCCAAACAGCTCTACCTCTCTTAACCAATTCTAATCCTACTATTACTAGTCAACACTTGTGTGCTGACATTGAAGGTCCTTTTAAGATTAAAGCCGCTAAACATGACATAAAAAACTTTTTATGACATGGCATAACATAACTTTGCTTCAACCCTTCGATCCCAAAAGAACCATCGATGTCAGTTCACAAGTTTTAATTAGTAATAGCATGATCATGATTGGCTAAGAGAGGCATGACTGCCTTTGAAGCTTCATAATGTTCTTCTAGACAGAAACCATCGTGGCAATAGACTTTTCATCCATATAAACACCTATGTAGATTGTTCTTCCTTTATTACAATACTTTATGAGAATTTCTTTACTCTACTTTTGATGTAACTCAAAAGGGCAGTCACAAATTATAGTTGTTACTTGAGATCTTCCGGCGTTACTAGTAACTCCATATCACCTCTAAATATTTGCTTTGGAAATGATTTCAACTTACATATCATATGATAGTGACTTTAGAAAATTTGTGATAAATTATTAATTCACGTTCTTTTCCATGTAAATTCCATTATGTCATGAAAAATTCCTTATGTGTCTTGTAAATTCCTTTTTGTTGCTTGTAAATGGAGACTTTCAACTTATGTTGTAAATTCCCTCATGTGTCGTGTAGACGCCCTTATGTGCTTAAAAATGGCTCAATTGTTGTTGTAAAGTCTTTCATGTCTATTGTAAATGATTTAAGTGGTGTTGTAAATGCCCTTAAGTCTTGGAATTTTTGTTGAGTCTTATAAATGCCCTCATGTGTCTTCTAAGGGGCATCGGGAGTGTTGTTGTAAATTCCCAAGAATATCTTGTAAATTTACTTATGTGTCTTTAAAGGCGCTAAGTATTGTTATAAATTCCTGTAATTCCCTTGTGTCTTCTAAATTCCGTTATGCCACTTGTAAATGGCCCAAGTGTTGAACATCTATATGGCTGGTTCTTACATGTCTCATTCTTTCCTATTGTATATTTGTTCATGTCATGGGGTTTGGTTAATTCGTACTTGATCTTCACGTTCTCACATTGTGAGAGAACCTATGAAACTCAAATGTGCAGTTAATTAATGAATTTAAATGATTTTTATCGCAAATTATATACATTAATGTTGATTTTGACTGGTCTGCTATGAACATTTGTTACAGGGGCTTGAACGATATGAGGCTCTTTTGAGAGAATTCCTCCGGAAACATAATGGACGGAAGACTAAGAACATAGCAGTGAATAATTCGTGCATTTTGCTGACTATTTGTTTCTCCAGCACAAAAACAAGTATAACCGACGTCTATCGTTAATGTTGTAAGTTCACAGTTTGTAAGTGCGAAATAGGCGAAGAATGGATGAAGATCGAAACAGAACTCAAATGAAATAGAAGCAAAGAAGGACTTACCTTACCGCAGATTCTCCGGCACGGTGGTGACGATGAAGCCCTTCTTCTCCCTCACGCATCTTCGTTCTCTTTCTCTCGGTCAGATCTGCGTGTTGTGGCGTTCGTTCTCGGCCTCTTCATTTTCTCATTGGCCGATCTGCGTGTTGTGAGTCAGTGTGCTTGTGCTGAAATCGCGTTCTCGTCGGGTCGGCGAGGGTTTCAACGCCTTTTCTCTCGTGCAGATTCTCCGGCACGGTGACGATGAAGCCCTTCTTCTCCCTCACGCGTCTCCGTTCTCTTTCTCTTTGCCAGATCTGCGTGTTGTGGTGTTCGTTCTCGGCCTCTTCCTTTTCTCACCGGCCGATCTGCGTGTGGTGAGTGAGTGTGCTTGTGTTGAAATCGCGTTCTCGTCGGATTGGCGAGGGTTTCGACGCCTTTTCTCTCGTGCAGATTCTCCAGCACGGTGACGATGAAGCCCTTCTTCTCCCTCACGCGTCTCCGTTCTCTTTCTCTTTGCCAGATCTGCGTGTTGTGGTGTTCGTTCTCGACCTCTTCCTTTTCTCACCGGCCGATCTGCGTGTGGTGAGTGAGTGTGCTTGTGTTGAAATCAAAAAAAAAAAAAAAAAAGAAACAGGAAAGGAGATTTCGCATTTAATTTTCGAATTAAAATTAGTATTTGTTTTATATCAAAAAAAAAATTAGTATTTTTTTTATTTGATATTTATTAGTATCATTGATATCATATTTTTTTCTTCTTCTTTAACAATAATTTTATTATTTTATCAATCCCGTCTAATTTTTAATTATGATTAATTATTAAATTAAAATCGTAGTTGATTTTTTTTAAAAAAAAAGTTAAAGAAACAAAACAAATTACATAATCATAGCATATGTTGTCCATTATTAAAAAAACAAATTAGTTTAGAAAAAAACACTAACTATCAATATTTTAATCTATTTTATTTAGTTTACTTAATCTCTAACAAAAGTCAATCGATTCTTATATTAAAGATAAAGGAAGTATATGAATGAAGAAAAGTCCCGTTGGGAGACTCACCCACCATAGCTAGGTGCGTGACCCAGGTCGGATTCGGATTAGTCAAGCGAAGCTCGAATATCGGATGGGCAACCAAAAAAAAGATAAAAGAAGTATAAACTATTTATTATCATAATACTTTGATGGTGTTTTATAAAATGGCAAAATATTTTTTCCCTATTTTTTCATTTCATATTTCAGCAGTCAATTTTTTTTTTCCACAGGAACTAAATTCATATATTGAAATTTGAATAATGTTTTCCGCCATGAATGGTTGAATTTTGTAGCTAGCAAGTCATTGCGATCATATTTAGAAAGATTAAGATACAAAAATACCCACAAATTAATATCAAAAGTGCACCCAACATTATAAATTTTTCTTTGGTACAAAAGTACCTTAAACATTCAAAATCAAAGTAGAAATGATAGGTTTGTTAAAATGAACTAACGTCCTTTATTTTTGGTTGTTGGGCCCATGCTATTTTTCTAGTAGTACCAACATGCCCCGGCTCAAAAATGATAAAAATGCAGAAATACCCATAAATTTTTATTCAAAGTGCGTCAAACACCATATGTTTTTTAGAGGTGCAAAAATACACATGAAGATTCAAAATGGACATAAAAGTTCCAAAATATCCCCAACCTATAAAAAAACTTATTTATCTAACTATTTAAATTATATCCTATTGACATTGTTATAAACATAATGTACATAATGTGAAATTGTATATATCAACTTTAAATTAGCAAGAAAATTACTATTATCTGCTCACCTACTCCTATTTATAAGTCACTTCTAACATGTTTTATTAAAACTAAGAAAAATACTAAATTTTGTTAATTCTATCTTTGAACTTAATAACTTTCTAATTTTATTCATAATTAATATACAATCAAACCCAAGTAATTGGATGTGATAATTTAACAATTGGATGAGATATAACATCAGATGGAGTACATGCTATTAAATTTTCTATTAATTTTCTATTTTGATTTTTTTTAAAAAAAATTCTTAAGAAATTAACTTATAATTAACACACTTAAATTTTCTATTTCATTTTTTATAAACTTCTTAAGAATTAAATTTAAGGTGTAAAATATAAAACTATAAGCAAATAATTATGGAGGAACAAAGTATTGTATGTCAATAATATATTAAAGTGGCCTGGATATAAAATTGACTTAATTAAAAAATGAATTAAATCATTAAACTAAGTGAGATTCAAAATCTTTAGACCAAGCAAAAGAGAAACAAAAAACTAGATGCAAGATCTAAATTTGACTAGAGTGCCCAACAAATGTATATAAAATGATTTTCATAAAATATATTCACCATGTGTGTGTAACTTTGTACTCCGGGGTATTTTGGTACTTTCATGTCTATTTTGAATGTTCATGAGTATTTATGTACCTCTTAAAAACATATAATGTTTAACGCACTTTAATTAAAAGTTTATGGATGTTCTTGCATCTACCATTTTTGAGGTGGGGGTATTTTGGTACTTTAAGAAAAATAGTGGGCCCTATTACCAAAAGTAACGGACTTTAGTCTATTTTAACGAACGTGTCAATTTTGCTCTGATTTTAAATGTTTGTTGGTATTTTTGCACCTAAGAAGAATTTATGATTTGGTGTACTTTTGGTATAAGTTGGTGGGTATATTTACACTTTAACTATATTTAAAACGAAACTAGAAACTACACCAGGCAAATCTACAGCCACAATAACAAAATTAACAAATACAATGGAAGATCTAAATTACAGTGATTAAAGTAAACATTCATAATAATGTAAAACTACACTGTCTACAAACATAAGGAGTTATTGAATCTTGTTCTTACCACTTGAAATGCAAATGAGGCAATGAGAAAAGAGCAAACTTTTTCTGCTGTACAATGCTTATGCTTTTATCACTTTTTCACATTAGATCCTTTCATGAGTTCATCCACAAATTCAAAGATTCAAACATGTCTAACAAATATTTCCTTTTTCACACTCGCATTATGGCAAGTGTGTGTGTAAAATAAACCACGAGTACTTCAGAAAAGAATTATATAATCTAAGCAATCTGAATCTCTCTATTAGTGTCTCTGATGTTACTTCTGCTACCAGTAATCTTTACAAGAACAAGAACCTTCTCTGAAGTGATGAAAACGAATAGCATCTCTAAGAATTATTTCTCTCTTCTCTACTTCAGATATGAGCTTCATTATTGCGTGACAATCATTGCATACTCTCAAATTCTTCATCACTCTCACTGGCGCTGATTTTGGTAGAAAGAGTATTCCAAAGCTACCGCTAACTTCTCGCTATGGTGGTTCTGGTTCTTCATGCCCGTTTTGCCGTTGAGTTCAACTTCCGAGATACTCAAAGGAAGCTTCTCAGAATCAGAGACACTACTCTTTATTTTCCCCAACATTTCTTCCAACCGTGAGTGAATCAATTGATTCATTGGGTGAGAGTGATCTCCCACCACAAAGGAATGAACCTTGTTTCCCACTTCAATCCAACTTATACCAGGTTCCTTTTTAATGCCTCTATCTTGCATGAGCTTCCTAACTTCTAAAGCAGGCTTCTCCTTCCCAGCTTCATTGTTGATATTGTAAAGGAGCACATAAGATGCAGCTGCTTGAGGTTCGAGCTCTATCACTCTATCCGCAACACATTTCGCCATGACGGTGTCCTTATGAACTCTACAAGCACTTAACAAGGCACGCCATAATACTGGATCGTTTTCAAAGCCTGAATCAAAGATAAAATTTTGGGCATCTTCTAACCTCCCAGCACGACCTAATAGGTCAACAATGCAAGCATTGTGCTTTACATTAGCCGCTATGCCAAAATCTTTCTTCATGGTCTCAAAGAATTGTAGTCCTTCTTCAACTAGACCCCCATGGCTACAAGCAGTCAAAACCCCAAGATATGTGATTTGATTGGGTTTGATTCCAGACGCAATCATCAACTCAAAAAGTTGTAAAGCTTCTCTGGCACATCCATGTTGTCCAGTGCTACATATCATCACAGACCAGGATACCACATCAGGATTCGCTGTCTCTTGAAAGGTCTCTTTAGCCGAATCAATGTCTCCAGACTTTGCATACATGCAAATCTGTGAATTTCGAACAATGGTAAAATTGGCAATCCCAGATTTTAATGCATAACTCTGAATCTGCCCACCAGATCTTGTTGTGGCCATATCTGCACAAGCACCCATCACACTAGATATGATAAATTCATCTGGTTTAATTCCAGATGCCAAGAGTTGATGAAACAAAGACAGGGCATTTTCAAACTGTCCATTTTGAACAGAACCTGCAATCATTGATGTCCATGAGACAACATCCAACTTGGGAGTTGAGTTGAAACACCTTAGCCCATCTTCAATTGAACCAGAAAATGAGTACAAATCTACCAGAGTGCTGCCAATGAACTCATCAGACTGAAGATTGTTTTTACAAATTTGAGCATGAATTTGCTTTCCAACCTCAAAAGTTTTATCACCAATACAAGCCTTTAGTATGCTTGAGAATGTAAATTTGGAGGGCTTCATTCCTTGCCTTTTCATCTCAGAGAAAAGATGAAGGGCTTCTCGTGCATATTCAGAAAATGTAGTATCTGCTTGCAGGAAGCCAGCAATCATAGCATTATACGTGATAAGATTAGGGTTGGGAGTAAACTTGAAAATTTGAATAGCACTGAGTAAGTTTTCAGTCTTCGCATACATATCGAGCAATGCAGTCCCTACAACAACGTCTATGTCCAAACCAATCTTGACTATGCATCCATGAAGCATTTCACCAAATCGATTCAAATTCTTGTTGCAGCATGCCTTAAGTACACTTCCTAAAGTATAGCTACTCAACATCAACCCAGATCGATGCATTTTCACAAGGAGTTCAAAAACCTCCTTGTTAACACCTGATCGAACATAACCAGCTATCATTGAATTCCAAGAAACTTCATCGAGGACTGTGGAAGTCTCAAACAACAATCTTGCCTGCTCAATCTGGCTGCATTTTGAGTACATATCAATAAGAGAATTAACTAAAACAACTTGATCACTCAATCCACCCACAATAACCAAACTGTGAATTAACTTACCAAATCGTACATCCCTAATGTGACCGCAAACCCCAAGAGCACCTGCGTAGGTAAACTTATCAAGTTTAAGACCATCCATTCTAGCCTGACAGAAAGCACGCATGACCTTATCATGCACACCCCTTTGGAAATACCCAGAAATTAAAGAGTTATATGAAATGATATTGCGTTTGGGCATTTTGTCAAACAGGTTTTGAGCATTACATAATTCACCACACTTGCTATACATGTATAGAAGATTGTTGAGTAAGAATAAACAGGGTTGGAAGGAAGTCTTGATCATGTGTGCATGAGCAAGTTTTCCATGTATTGTAGATACGGTTTTAACGGAAGATCGAATTAATTTGGTGTAAGTTACAGAGTCTAAGAACAAGTAGGAGAGAAAAGGTTGGGGATTTGCAGTAATGGGATGGGGAAATGCGATGTGTGATTGTTTATTGCAATAGAGAACATCGGAGGAGTCCATGATGGAAGGAAAATTAAGGTCTTGAGGCTTCAGTTGGAGAACTGACATGCTTGCCTCATCTAACATGCAACTCTTTCCACAGCTCCGGCGCAACAGCATAAACTCCTCTTCTCCCTTCAAAATTATAACATTATTTTAAAATAGAATATTGACAAATATAAGGTATTTTATATGTAAAAAATAAAATCTTTTCAATAATATTCTTAAGTGGGAGTGTAATTAATAAGTTTTTAATAAAAAAAAATTCAGACATCCTATTAAACAAGGGTACACAAGAAAACCATGTGTCATATGAAAGGTCATTAACTAATTTATTGGAAATGTAAATTAGTTAATAGTTACATATAATTTTGAAAGGAGTAGGTATTGGCCATTGTTCAGATAACTGCCACATTATCAACATCCATTTCAGTAGCATTGTCAACATTCTTTCTTTTATTCTCATCACTTGAATCCATCTTTTATTTTTATAATTTATACGGCAAAAAAAATTCATTTCAACAAGAACAAGCAATCAATCAATCCAGCCAGGAAAAAAAAATCATTCATTATCCATGGTTCAAAATTGATCAATACTACTGACTTTGAAGGAGATGGGATAAACAATAACAATCAGTCTGATTTTCTTTTAGATTAACCATGATCAGAATGGGATTCATAGAATCGAAGTCACTTGAGGAAGGAGACATACCTGTCCTGCAGTGAGTGAGACTGAGAGACCAGAGGAGAGATAATAAGATAGGCTAAGGAGATCAAAATCTCCTCAGACTTCAAGACAGAATCGAGACTCGAGAGCGAGAGTGAGCCGCGACCTGGGAGAGACGAGATGAGAGGGTCAGAGTCACTTGAGCGACGAGAAGCGATGTGGATTGCCGGATTGGGGTCTGGGAAATGGCCGTAGACGAGAGAGTGAGACACCGAGACAGAGAAGCAGTGAGAGTGAGACACCGGAGACTGAGAGGGCCGGACCGCCGTGTGACTGCGAGACAGTAAGGGCCTGATTGGTTCGAAGGGAGGGCGCGCCTTCGTTCTCTTTCTCTCCGCCAGATCTGCGTGTGGTGGTATTCGTTCTCGGCCTCTTCCTTTTCTCACCCGCCGATCGGGAAGCTTTCAGCTTGGTGAAAGTGTCCTTGTATGTTTGGCTTCTTGGGCCTTTGAGGCCCCCGATTACCCAAAAACAAAAAAAGAGTTCAGAGTTACGGGTTGGAATTGGCAGGAAAGAAGAATTTCGTATTTAATTTTCAAATTAAAATTAGTATTAGTAGGGGTATTATTATTATTATCAACTTTTTTGACCTGATATTATTAGCATCATTGACATCATATACTTTTTTCTTCTTTAACAATAATTTTTTTTTATTTTATCAATCCCGTTCAATTTTTAATTATGATTAATTATTAAATTAAAATCCTTAATATAATAGGTTGTTGTTTTTCTAAAGAGATTAAGAAAGCAAAATAAATTACGTAATCATAGCATATATTGTGCATCATTAGAAAGACAAATTAGTTTAGAGGAAAAAAATAACTATAAATACTTTGATCTAATTTATTTAGCTTACTTAATATCTTCAACATAGGTCGACCGACTCTTATATTAAAGATCAAAGTTTTTACTTTAAAAAAAAAAAAAAGACCAAAGGGAGTATAAACTATTTATTAACGTAATACTTTGATGGTATTTTATAAAACGGAAAAATATTTTTTTTCTTATTTTTTCATTTCATATTTCAGCAGCCAAATTCTTTTTTCACAATAAATAAATTCATATATTGAAATTTGAATCACATGTTTCCCCAATGAATGGTTGAATTTTGCAGCTAGCAAGTCTTTTTTTTTTTTCCCCAGACTTCATCATGGACATTATTGGAATATCATATAAGTTATAAGGGTAAAGTGGTCCAAAATTTTGACTCCCCTCCATAACCCCTCATTTTGGAGGAAGCCAAAATAAAGGTGTTGGAGGTGAGAGAATGGAAACTTTGGGATCCCTTTCCCTCTAAAATTTAAAACAAAATGAGGGGAGTGACTCATTTTTCCTCCTTTCCATCTCTCCCCTCCAACCAAACTGGTGTGAAGGGTCTGGAATGATGATTTAGAAATTAGGGCAGCAAAAGGGGGCAAATGGAGTGGCAAATTGGAAATAGTAACTTAAAAAGGAATTTTTTAAAAAAAAAATTTATGGCAAATATATAGTTGGAAAAATGACAAAAAAAAAAAAGGAGAACTTTGAAATTACAAAATCTCAAATAAGGTATTTCTTATAAATTGAGTTATGGATTATTTATCAAGTCTAGTTATTACTTTATCAATTATTGTTATTACTTTATCAATTATTAGCTTGATTTGGAATTATACAATTTCAAAGTTATTTTTCCTATCAACTTTCCCATATAGTTTAAGATCCTCTGAGTAAAACAAAGATTTTTGTTATGAACTCATATAATGGGCCTGACAGATATGCGGCCCAGTAAGAGCGCTTTATGAAAGAATCCCTCCATAATAAGGTAAAACGCTAATCACTCTATAATCATGTCTATAATCCTGGATAGTACAAGTAGTGGAACATGCATTTGTAGAACGTGGAAGCACACCTAAGGAGTGGACTCGCACCTGGAGGAACGAAACCCTAGGTAATCTCTATACATAGGAGATTAACCTAATAGGTGCGCACTCTCGATTCATCATCTTTTAATATATAATTACACTGAGCACACACCCCACCCCTTATTGGCGATCCGTCATTCTCGTGTTGCTTAGTGATCCTTCATTCTTATTGATATCTTCTATATAGATATCTGTGAGAATATATTGACATTTCTTTCGGTACTTCCCTAATAGCTACCGTTGGGAATCCTTTGATCCTATATAAACAATATATTAGTTCACTGAGATTAGACATCTGTATTCTACACAAGAACAATTTTAAAACGTAAATTTAGGTTCGTCATACGGTCCGCTGATCACTTATAGCCATTTCCCCCAGTTGTTATGATTTGCTTGGCCGTGTTGAAAATTTGGGGGTAAGTCATGACGGATAAAACATAAATGTTGCAGAGTCTGCTTTGTTTTTTTATGGATTGCTCCCCACTGGGGCGGTTTACAAGGGGAGAGATCAATAATGATCAAGCATCAATGCAAACAAGTCTTATCACACTAAAAAAAACTTTGGATCAGGATGGAATTACCAACATAAATTACTTACGGAATTCCGTGGGTAATAATTACTGTATGAAATTACTCACAAAATTCTGTTGATAATGTCTTTTATCATGGTTTTTTTTTTTTTTTTACGATGGACGTTTTTCGTCGGAAATCTAATTACCGACAGAATTTTGTTAGTAATTTCTGTCGATAATCCGACGTTTTTTTGTAGTGTCGTACCAACACCTACAACATTGTCAAGCAACAATTTCCAAACACTGTCAAGAGCTGCTCCTGCTGCATCGGAGTCTCCCATTCTTGCTCTGTCAATAGTTAAGAGCCACAAAGCCCTTGGGTGGCCTACTCGACAAGACAATTTGAGCCTCCTTTGCCATCTTTAACCCTTGCGCGTGTAGGATCTTCTACCTTGCCTCATAACTTCGTGAGAGCCTTTAACTCATGAAGCACATTCATGTAGCGTTTGTGTTGTTTCGTTCCTAAAGATTTCTTTGTTACGAGTTTCCCACAACTTCCAACATGTTAGCCCAAAAAGCATACTCCATGAACCTTGACCGAAAGGACTGTAATCATGCCTTAAAAGGTTACCATAATCCACGTTCTCAACTGCTTGGTTACAAAAGCTACACCGATCTGAGTTAGATTGAACTTGTTTCCTTACTTGTTGGAAAACTCGTCCTTTGGACGATGTCATCTAGATGAGATCTGAATGGTCCAAATTTCTTTTTTTTTCTTTTACTTTTTTATTTTTAAATGAAAAATCATTTTTAAAGAAATATTAGTTGAGATCATATTTATTTTAAATTATATACCTATTAAAATAATTTTGTATAAAAAAAATGAAATCTGGACCGTTCAGATCTCATCTGGATGGCCCAGATGCTCACCCAAAGGATGAGCTCTCCCTGCTCGTCCAAACTAGTTCCGAGTTAGACATATGTCGCCGATACCTCTCAACATTAGTAAGAAGGTTATTACCTGCTGTCAATCACATAAACACTCTAACCCTTTGAGTACGTACCTTCCCATTTCCAGATTGAGTCCCATCCATTATTTGTTGCTCCCCAATGCTCTTCACATAATAAATCATAAGTAGAGCTAATTGAGAAGCTACCGTCACTTGTCCGCTCCCAAAACACTCGTACGAGCCTGACCACCATCCGCCATCGGAGGCTTAGCGCTTGCAATAAGAGACAAGACATGTTTTGGAAGGTCATGGATGGATAAATAGGCTCCAATTCCATCCCCATCATGGCCAACAAAACAATTAATTGGAAGAGAAGCCTCTCATTTAGAAAAGCCAAGAGTTTGAGAGGGCCCGCTCCAGACAGCCAACTGTCAAACCAAAACCAAACCACCAGAGGAGGATCCACTCTTTCTCGAGCTTTTACCCTTTTGTTCCACACGAGATTTCTGTTCTCGTTGAGCTCATCTTAGGACACCTGCATTATCTTTTAACAGATGTGCCGCCCCAGCCAAACTCCCCACCTGACAATGTCTTCCGCTCAGATCAGCCTGCAGAGCGAGCTTTAGGACCAAAAGGAGGGGCGATGTTCCGCTTCTGATTCACGGAATAAGTAAAATAACGTTAAAAGTAATGGTATTTCACTTTCTCCATTTCCGGTTCTCACTTATCCTACACCTCTCAAGTCATTTTACAAAGTGAGATTAGAGTCAAGCTCAACAGGGTCTTCTTTCCCCGCTGATTTTGCCAAGCTCATTCCCTTGGCTGTGGTTTCACTGGATAGTAGACAAGGACAGTGGGAATCTCGTTTCCCGGATTGTACCTTAGGGGGTGAGCCCCCCTCGCACGCATTCCTTTCGTTAGTACTAGCACTAGCACTTACACTTGCACTTAGCACTTAACACTTAGCACTTGGTCCTTGCGCGTGTGCGTGTGGGGAAAGTTCTTCCCAGCTAGATGGTCCATATTTTTTTTTTTTACTTTTCATTTAAAAAAAAATATTTTAATGAATAGAGAACCTAAAATAAAGATAATCTCTCAACTAACATATTTTTTAAAAAAGATTTTTTCATTTAAAAATCAACGATTAAAAAAATCTAGATTGTCCAGATAAGAAAAGCTTAGTTACTCCTCCTTTGGTAATGGTTCTCCTATTGGATACAGTTTCCTACTCATCCAACCTGAAAATCATCACCATAATCCCACCGTGTTCCCAGTTTAGGCCATAAGTAGGAGCAAATTCGGTTCTGCTTATTAGGCCCACAACAAGTCTGGAGTCTGGACATGTACGAACTTGATTACTCAGAAAAAAGAAAAAAGAAGAAGCAAAGATCTGATTTATGTCAATCCTTCACCACCTTCTGATAAAATTGGAACCATATAGATATTTGATTTCTTTATCACTCCCTCCGATCCTAATATAAAACCAATTTTTTTTGGAGAGATTAAGGAAATTACTTAATCATGATATATGTTGCGTATTATAATATTATATATCAGTTAAGAAATTAAATCAAACAAATTGGTTTGGAGAAAAAACAAGAAAAATAAATACTTTAAAGTAATTTATTTAGCTTCCTTAATCTTTCAAAAAAAAAAAATCAAATGGATTTTATATTTGGGACCAGAGGTAGTATTTTTTTTTTATTCAACAAAATGAGAAAATTATAAGCTTAGGGTTTTAGGAGAAGGAAGGAGCTTAGAAGGAATTCATGGGAAAACACACTTTTTTTTTTGTCAACAGAAAACACACTCTTTTTACTATAATAGGAAGTGAATACAACTTGTTCTGACTCACTAAAATGGCGAGACTTTCTTATAGAGACCCTAGAGATCCATTACACGGCGAAACACTCTTACATCAAACTTGACATAAAGAAAAAATATACAAGATTCCCATATAAAGCAAAGGATTTTCTTTGTTGGAGGACCACTCACCACCAGGACTTGCAGATAGGTTATTAATCAAAAGGCATATTATAGTGAAAGTTTTCCAATTTCTTTTGTTTTTTCCTGAGTATGATTTCTTCTAACTCATCATCTTCCGAGCATTTAATTTGGATGGTCTTAGCTTGGCACATCCACCTCTGGGAGTGACCTGTGTACAGTAGGATGAGAAACTTTTGTGGAACTGTGTGTCTAACTCATAGGGGTCCTGTGATTCTCTAGCAAGAACCAGAACATTGTTAGATTTCATAATTCCTTGATAAATTGGCAATACTTCCGGTGGTACTAATCCCTGGAAACCATCATATTGGGTAGAGGATGATGATGATGGCTATAGGGAGAGACGAGCAAGTTGATCCCAGTTGTCTGGAACGTCTATGTCTGGCATCTTTGGTTCTCATGGAATAAAGTATTCAAAAGGAAATGGACCAAGGGAGGTGCATTTTGTTTGTTCAAGCTTTTCACCCAAGAGGAGAGAATTTGGTAATATTAAAAATTTTAAAGTTCAACACAAACTAAATAAAGAGAGAAGAGTTAGAGAGATATCACTGAAGGTGAAAACAAAATATTTATATTGGTTCGGTCCAATCCACTTTACCTATGTCCAATCCCCAGAAAGCCTTTATGTGATTTCCACTATCTTTCCAAGATTCACAAGGCTCTTAGTGCCTAAGTACAAGCAAATTCCTCTTCTTCTTTTTCAAAAAAAAAAAAAAAAAACACTCGCTTCTCCTTACACTTTTTGATCAATGTCCACTCAAGATCCCACTATCTTGATTATCTTAATCGAAGTAAATGCTTAAGTATATTCTCTCACAAGAATAAATAAATGATCGTTGAAGTACAAATTCACAAAAATATTGGGTTTTTTTGACCAATTTGCCCCTAATTAAATAATTAATTACCGAAATGCCCCTGTTTGGAAACATATTCTCTATCTGCCCTTGTTTAGTCGATTACAACCCAAGGTGTAATCGACTAAAACGCGGGGGCCTTCTTTTTTTTTGAATTTCCCCGTGATGTAATCGACTAAGCTACAGTGCTTAGTTGATTACATCGCGACAGAGGGATTTTTAAAAACCCCATTTGCCCCAACCGAACCCTAATACTCGATTAAACCTCCTCAAACCTCTCCCCCTCTGATTTTGTCGCCAAAATCTCGCTAAATCCGTTGGTGGGTTGTGAAGGAAACTTCAATCTAGTGCCCTGTGATGATGGCATGGAGATGTTATATGGTGATGAAGTTTTCTTTGCAACCCACCAACGGATTCAACAAGATTTTGGTGACAAAATCAGAGGCGGAGAGGTTTGGGGAGGTTTAATCGAGTATTAGGGTTCGATTGGGGCAAATGAGGTTTTTAAAAAACCCCTCCGCTGCGATGTAATCGACTAAGCACTGTAGCTTAGTCGATTACATCATGGGGAAATTCAAAAAAAAGAAGGCCCTTGCGTTTTAGTCGATTACACCTTGGGGTGTAATCGACTAAACATAGGCAGATAGAGAATATGTTTCCAAACAGGGGCATTTCAGTAATTAGTTATTTAATTAGGGGCAAATTGGTCAAAAAGCCGAGATATTGAGCTTTTGAGACTTATTAATGAATGTAACAGTAAATGCACAATGTTGATTGTTGCTCTGTCTTCAATGCTTTTGTACTTATAGTGTGAGAATGTTTGATGACCGTTGCTCTTGAATGTAGCCGTTGGAATGTTAGGTCTTTTCTTCTGTTTGTTTGAGTATGTCAGATTGTTCCTTTTGTCCTTTGAATTAGCCGTTGGAGACAAAGATTTGAAGCGTGTTTGAAGTTTGATGCATTTAATGTTTTGACACAAAAGTACTTTTTGTTAAGCTTGTGTTAATCCTTGATTAATCACCTGTAGTATGATCAAGCATTGGTATAATGATGTGTTAGACAAATTAGAATTAGACAAGTTTAGGATATATTGGAATGAGTATCAAGATTTATGATATCTTTGTTTGGTTTTTGAAACTGCATCACTCGAGTGATCTTTACTTAGTCAATTTGAAAACAAGTCAGATAACTAGTTGTCTCATTTGTGGTGATATTGTAGTGATACATAAAAGTTGGATCACTCTAGTGATCTGGTTTCTTTTGAAAACAGATCACTAAGTACTTCACTATGATCAACTGGTGGTGATGATTGCAACTGGATAACTCGAGTGATCATGCTTCTTTTTATTTTAAGAGAAACATAGCACTAGATATCATCACCATGGTATAGTGGTAGTGATGCTCTTTTTAGACATCACTTGAGTTATCTAGTCCTAGAATTTTTTTCAAAAATACTGAGCACTACTAGAGTCACTATGGTGTTGTATTAGTGATACAATTTTTCACACATCTCACGTAGTCACTCGAGTGATCTTGTAATACCCCTGATTAAAATAATAATAATAATAATAATAATAATAATAATAATAATAATAATAAAAGAATTAATATGTGTACATATATAGAGAGAAATAATCTAAATTGATTTCTAGAGTTTCTCCTAGAATCTAGGCACAATAATTTGAAATTTAAAAAAAAACAAATAAAACAGTTAAGATCACATAATCGATCGATTAGACTAGATCACATAATGATTAGGGTTTAAGTGATAAAGGCACATTCCAACAAAAGATAATAATAATATATAAAATATCTAGAAATTAATAATGTTTTTAGTATTAGTTTATTAATTTGTAATAATTAAATAGCCCAGCCCAATCGCTAAAACCCTAGATGTTAATTATAAACTTAGGTTAGCCGCCTAAACCTAGAAAACGCTCGACTCTTTTTCTCTCGACTCTTTTCCCTGCTACGGCATCCTCCTCCCGTACTCTCATCAGAGCAGTTTTCTAGAAGGCTAGCAAAGACGAAGACCAGGTAATCCTAATCCCCATATAGTTTAGGAATTAAGTATGAAATATATATATATATATATATATATATATATATATATATATATATATATATATATATATATTATATGTATATATATATTATATGTAATCTTAACCCCAGAACAATAGGAATTAATTGTTACAAGTTGATCTTGATTTTTGTGAACAAAAAGAATCCTTAAGCGTGTCGTTTTGCCGTTTCTGTGTCGTCCGAGTATATGCTCTCTGGACATCTTGCTGCTTTCAATAGATATAATTTAGGGTTTCTTCATGTTGCAGCGGGTCCCACGCCTTTTGTTTTCTTTTTGGTTTGACTTTTTGACCTATTAATATGTTGCTCCAGATTACATGATATCACTTTTCCCCTTCTTGAATTGCGTGATGAACCTTTTTGCAAAGCCATTTACCATTCAATATACATTCTGTACGTAGCTACTACTTGGATCGCTTCGGTTTTTGTGATTGGAACATGCATATACCCCTTTCATATATATATATATATATATATATATATATATAATACTTATATAATTGCTCTGGGTGCGTTTTGTTTTTTTCTTCTCTTTTTATTGAAACCTATAAGCACCTTTCATTAATATAAATATTTATATATTTATATATATTGAGAAATACATTTTATGTGTGGATTGAAAGAATTTAAATCATGGGAGGATAGCTTTGGGACGGTACCTCTTAAAGTGATGAACACAACCTTTAGGCTTTATGCCTCCGATATGTATTTGATGTGAACCGATTATATCCGTTCTTCCTAAAGTGGTGTCTGGCAGGGTTTCCCGGGACACTAGTAGCAACTTTAGGAAGAGGTGTGCACATTAGGACGAAGTATTTTGATGGCCAATTTGATTGATTGTGACTGGCAGGGTTTCCCGGGTCACGGGTAGACTGGTAGGGTTTCCCAGGTCTACCATAGTTCTCCTCCTACTAAACAGACTGGCAGGGCTTCCCGGGTCTAAATTAATAAAGAATTATATTTAGTGTAAATTATATAGGATTATTTTATGTGATTTATATAAAGTATTCGAGCCACTTAAATCTTTTTTGTTTTGTTTTTGTTTTGTTTTTTTTTTCTATTGGGATTACCAGCGTTTTGCTGATTCTGTGTATTATGGGCTGCGACGATCCTTCGGGGGAGCAGATTTTCAGTGAAGCAGGTTCTCGAGTTGGGGCTAGCAGTGAGAAGTGAGGAAGAATATTCAACTATTTATGGCTAGGTTTATGTTATTTTGCTTTGAATAAAACTATTTATTTAAGTTTTGGACTTATGTCATTGTAATAAATTAGCCTTGCACTTGTCCCAGTACAAGTGCGGCGGTAACACTTCCCAAGGATTTACTCGAAATTCAGTAATTATTTATAAAAACCATTGCAATTTTATGTTATTATATTTGTTAGAAATTGGGGTGTTACAGATCTTCTCTTGGAATAATTTTTAGAAGGCTAATAACTAGAGCACATTACTATGGCGAAGTGATAGTGATGAAAATTGATCACATCACTCGAGTGATCTTCTCTTTGATATATTTTTAGAAAAACTAATCACTAGGATATATCACTGTGGTGAGGTAATAGTGATGACAATTTTGAAACATAACTCGAGTGATCTAGTTTGAAATTTCTATTTAGAAAGGCGATCACCGATGGTTCACTATGGTGGTCGATAACGATGTACTTTGTATTTCATAACTCGAGTAGTCACTTAAAAAATTGTTTTTCCAGAAATCAAATCACTATCTTGGTCACCATAGTGAAGTGGAAGTGATGAGAAAGTTTTGCAGATCTTAAGTCCAATCAATTTACCACTTCAAGTGACAACTATGGTGATCTTTTATTTTTCAAAAGCACATCACTTGAATGGTCACTTGGGAAATCAGCTGAAAAAAGGTTTATAAAACGTTTCACCACTATTTGAGAGATCATTGACCAAGTCTTAACACTTCACTCAATTGAACAACAAATTTTCACAGATGTTTATTATGTAGTTTCAAAACATTCTAAAGTGTTGTATTTTCTGCAAAACACTTTCTTAAGCTTTGTTATCATCAAAACTTGGGATCTAACACATTTCAGGTCTGGGTTGGTTCTTGGATTGTTGTTTAGATCACATAGGAAATGTCTGAGATCACCCATGACATTTTTCTGGTGTTTGGGCTAGTCGAGGGAGGTGTGCCACATATAAATTTCATTGGCAATATAAAGTTTTCCTTTAGCCTAATGGTATGAATGCTCCCCTATAAGTGGGAGGTCGCAACTTCAAATTAGTGCTTCCCCCTCTCATTCAAAAAAAAAAAAAGGTTGTTTTGGAACTCGCCAAAGGATAGTCTTAGAACATGCCAAAAGTGATAGTGTTCAATGCCAAATGTGATTGGTTTTTTATTATGTCCTAAATTGTATTCACTTCCTATTACTGATTTCTTTATTATTCAAGAAAGTGAGATAGATGAGATGATCATAAATGTGGTATTGTCTTGATTATAATTTAGTACATAAAATTCAACTCGGTATAACTAAATTCATCAAATTTTAGTCATTTAATTTATTGGTCTATATGCTTTATAATTTAGTTAGAACTCAGTTTGTAGAAGACTAATATACACCTTTTGAAAGTGTAAGGATCAATTTATAAAATCATATATGAAATTTGAGAAATTGAGTTAAGAAAATTAGATTGGAGAATATAAGTATCAAATAAAACTACAGTAACCATATGATTAATTTTTCATAAAAAATGGTCATAATATATTCTCTAAATAGTGCAGTGACCAAATATAAAATAGCTAAAAATGTTTTTTTTTCTTTGTTATTTTTCTTGATTTAAATATATTTTATATACATTTTGATTGTAGATAATCCATTCATGTACAGAAACAATGACATTGAATTTTTTTGGTTCTATTCTACCAACTATTGCGAAATTTCTTGTCGTTATTAATTAATTATCATCAACAATAATATATGATTATCATTAGTAGGTCATTCTTAAAATAATTAAATTCTAGTAAGTACTAGACCGGTTGGAACCTTTGATGACATGATGATAGGCACGCGTGTCTATTTCCACTCTGTCAATTATTTTCTATTTATTAATAATTTTTTGGAAAAACCACAGGAAAGTAGAGGGAAGAGACAAATTAGGGAGTTAAATATCACAAATTCCAAATCAAACATGCGGGAGGAATACAAGATTTGAAAATATTTTTAAATGACCAATCTTCCCTTGATAACATTTGGGGAGCTCAAGTTGTCAATAATATGTATACTGAAGTTGTCAATTGTGATTCTTATGTTGTCAATAATAGTTAGTGATGTCTGACATATATGGCTTCAAAATATTACCTACAAGGTTATTAGTATTTGAAGAGCTCAATTTGTCAATATATATAATGAAGTTGTTAATTGTGATACGTAATCAACTTAGGTATAAAGAATAACAACTTAAGAATCATAATTAAAGTACAACTTTAATATACATATTGACAAATTAAATTCTCCAAATCCTGTTAGGGGCATATTGATCATTAGGAAACATTTTCAAATCCCAAATTCCTCCCATAGGTCTGATTTGGGATTAGTGATATTGGAATCCTTGATTTGTTTTTTCCCTATTTTAAAATTAGGGTTAAGTAGCAAATTTTCCCCTGAAGTATCCCTCCAGGAGCAATGTTGCCCTTTAAGTATTTATAGGAGCAATGTTGTCCCTCATGTTCCTAATCGTAGCAATGTTGCCATTGAGTTAGCGAGGTTAAGTTTGACCGTTTTGTTTGACTAAAACTCATATATGGCATGCGATGTGGCGGTCAAATAACCCAAATTATTACACATAAGCTAATCCCTTCCCCCTCTCTCATCCTTTGCATTCCATCTCCTTCATTTGAATCGGATACTTCACTTTCCGATCTAGTTTTGACCATGCTCCCATGGTTAGATCTTGCCTTTTCTCTTACTTTGGTTCAACTTATCATCGATGGAGCCCAAGCCAAGACATTGAAGGCGATCTCCAGCAACCCTTTTACGATATGACATTGTTTTTAACCCTCGTGTCTCTAGCCACAAAGTGCATCATCTCGCTCTGCTCCGACCACGTTTTGGCGGAAATGATCAACCCAAAGCTTCATGCTCTGCTATGTCTTTTCTCGGTGATGTCGATTCGACCCTTTTATGTTTTTTTTTTGTTTTCTTAGTTTTTATGAGATTTCTGCTTCAGGAGTTTTGGTTCGGAGTTTGAACCTGGAAGAAAATGTTTGGATTCTCTCGCCGTCGGGTTAAACATGCCGGGTGAAGCTTTTTTGTGTTAAGAGTAGCTTTAGGGATTGGTTGATTTTAATGACATAAATGAAAATTTGAATGTCTCTATTGTTCTGCCTTAGTTTGAAGGCCCAGCGGACAATTCACAGGGAACTAGGAGTCCCAAAAGGCAACCCAGAAAAAATGGCAAGTCCAGTTTTAATGTAAGCCTCCTCAGCTCCATTCCTTGTGGGTTTACACTGAGGGTATGCTTGGGTTGATAGATCTTGTAGAAAGTTTTGGATGTTGTTGTGATATTTGGATGATGTTTTGTTTTAATTTCAGAACTCTGGTCGTCGGCGGTGAGTGGGTAGGTGTTGCCGGTGAGTAAGGTTGAAGCAAAGAGTGGGAGGAAAGAAGGGGTAGGAGATGCTGACGTGGGTGAGAGGCGGAGAGGGTAGAAAAAGTAGGTAGGAATGAGCTGGCAATTTGAGTGCCATGTCAGATTTTTTAACGGTGAAAATTAACGGTGTTAACAAGGAGGGCAACATTGCTACGATTAGGAACATGAGGGGCAACATTGCTCCTATAAATACTTAAAGGGCAACATTACTCCTGGAGGGATACTTCAGGGGCAAATATGGTACTTAACCCTTAAAATTATTTTTCTAGAATTTTTCCTAAATTTTATTACTTTAAAATGTATGATTGTTTTTTTTTTTTAATCTCTAATCTCTATCCATTTCAAATTTAGGTTAAAAAACCCATTTCAAATCATATTCTCACACTTTTTCTAATTCTTAAGTGATTTAAATAAATTTGATAATAAGTTATACTACATTCTATCTTTAATATAAGATAAGTTGACTAATTTGGAGATATTAAGGAAATTAAATTACTTTAAAGTATTTATATTTATCAATTTTTAAAAAATAATTTTTCAGACATATAAAATGATAAATAATTGAATGATACACATAAATATTTCAGAGAAATCATGTAGCCTATGTCATGATTTATTCAGCTCCCTCAATATTTCTAAATTAATTAATTGAATCTTATGTTAAGAACTAAATGAAGTATTACTATTTTTTTTGCCCCAAAAATCAAATTTTATTAATACCAAAACAACAATTACAAACACCAATAGCCGAAGCCAAACAAACACTCGAAAAACCTACAGTTACAACCTATCTCACTACTAACCAAAAAATTAAACCTATACCAATCAACAAACAATTGCATCAGTATCCTTTACAAACAATTATCCCACACCTAACTTATCCTTTGTATCAGTATAACTGACATTGCAATCCCTGTGTCGATGAGAGTCTTGGATCAAAATCATGCTTAAAGAAGATGGCATACAATCCAACCATATAGGCTGGTACATCCCCTTTGCTGCATCAGCTGCAATCCTATCTGCAGCTTTGTTGCCCTGCCTGGAAACTAGAGAGAACGATACACCCTCCACCGACTCCATCAGCTCAAGAATTTCTTTCAGCAAATCCTGACTACGCCATTCACATCCAGTCAGCGTATTCCCTATGATTAATCTGTATAGTAGCTCACAGTCAGTTTCAATAATAATTCGACAGTCCAGGAATATTTCTATGTAATAAAGCTTCTTTAACTACCACACATTCAACCATGAAAAGGGATACCACCGACACTACACTCCCCAAACCCTCAACAAAGACCCCTTCATGATTTTTGCAAACTAACCCAAAACCAGCCACCCCTGATGATTCCTTGAAAGACCTATCCACATTGATTTTAATACTCCCACACACAGGTGCCGACCACTGATGCTGTCTTATATCACTTCCTCAAATAGCTTTTTACTATCATCACCTTTCCTATACTTACACCGCCAGAACTCATCCACTTGCACGTTAACCATCTTAACTACCAATTTGGCGTCAGGTTTTTCACACATTGTAGCAAACACTAACTTACCATATTCATCTAACATGTCCTAACCATGCAACAAGTCACACATCCATTCCTCACACCTCTTCATGGACCATTTACTAAAAGTTAGACCAAGAGAGCTGCCAAACCAATAATGTTTGGTCCAGGGGCAACGAAATAGCAAATGTTCCACGGTTTCTTTCTCAATTAGACAGATAGGACAAAGAGGGTTATTAGCACACTTACATTTGAAGAGGGCTTCTTTAGTAGCAATAGCCCCAGCACCAAGCCTCCATAAGAAATGTTGTATTTTAGGTGGTACAGAGATTCTCCATATACATTTCTACAGAATTTTCAGAACTGAATAGGACGTACCTGGATCCCAGATTTGAACAGGTCCCACACCTCGTTTTTCTACTACATGCCCAGATTTCACCGAGTAACATCCTTCTTTGCTATCCATCCACACTGCACGGTCAGCACAAAAGTTAGTGGGTAATGGTAATTTTAACATCATATTTCTTTCCTCCTCACTATTCCTGTCATTAATGGTTTGCAGATCCCATCGACCATTCCTTATCAACTCAGACACCAAGGCCTTCTCATCCTCATCTGACACTATCACACCTCGTAGCCTAAACCCCTGCACCCCTTGTATCCACTGGTCTTTCTAGATTTTAATATTTCTCCCATTCCCTACTTTCCAGCATAACTCTTTAAGTAGTAGGTCCCTACCTTCTAAAAGGCTTGACCATTCCCATGAGGCACGCCTCCCCTTCCTTGCATTCAAGAATTCCCTTTAGGAAAGTATATACCTTTGAGTATGTTACACCATAAATCTTGAGGTCTTTCAAGAATCCTCCACGCTGTCTTGGCAAGCATTGCTTTATTAAAACAAAGCAAATCTCTAAACCTCATTCCACCCTCCTTTTTACTGAAAGTCATATGTTTCCAACTCCTCCAGTGCATAGCCCCTTCCCTGCCTTGTTGCCCCACCAAAAGTTGGAAACCAATCTATCAATCTCCATGCAAGTCTTTTTGGGAAATAAAAAAACACATCATGGGATAAGTTGGGATAGAATTCGCTGCTGCCTTAATCAATACTTCCCTTCCTGCAAAGGTGAGTAGTTTCTATTTCTACCATTGCAATTTCATACCAATTCTATCCCTCACAAACGCCAAAGATGTAGCATTGGATCTCCCCAAAACAACTGGCAACCCCAAATATTTCCCCGCCTGATCCGATTGTTTTATGCCCAGACATGCAGATATCCTATCCTTAACCCTAGCCAGAGTATTAGAGGAGAAGAACAATCTTGATTTTTCCAGGTTCACCAACTGACCCGAGGCATGGCAAAACACATCTAGAATCATTTTCAATACCTTGCAATTCAGTTCATCAGCATTAAGAAATAATATCGCATCGTCAGCAAAGAAACAATGCGATAAGATTGGAGCTTTTCGAGCCAACTTTACTCCCTTCAAATCCTTTTTCTTGATGTGTGTTTGAATCATGAGGGAAAGAACCTCTAAAGCGATGATAAACATGTAAGGGGAGATGGGATCGCCCTACCTTACTCCTTGACCAGGGATAAAAGTATCAATTTTTTGCCCGTCTACTTGGAGATTAAACTTTGATGTTGAGACACAACTCATGACCCGTGACACCCACTTCGAGCAAAATCCCATCTTTAGCATTATTGCTTCCAGGAAATCCCATTCAACACGATCGTAAGCTTTGTTTATAGCAATCTTCAGCGCTACTTCCCATTTCTTCCCATCTTTTTATTCTTCAAGTAATGAAAAGCTTCATGCGTCAACAATATATTATCCCGAATGATTCTACGAGCTATGAATGCTTGCTGATTTGGCATAATGATACGACACATCAGATCCCTCATCCTATTTGTCATGATCTTAGCAATGATCTTGCAAGATACATTGCACAACCCTATAGGGCGAAAATGATTCACACCCTCTGGCTTCCTTACCTTAGGTATCAACACTATATTTGTGCCATTAACTGAAGACAAATCAACCTTGCCTGCAAAGAACCCCTGCACCATCCCACATACCTCCACATTCACCTCACACCAAGCCATTTGGTAAAGTAAAGCAAAAAAGCCATTAGGGCCTAGAGCCTTATTAGCCCCAAGCTGGAAAACAATCATTTCTATTTCTTGGTTTAGAACAGGTTCCATAAGTCGATCATTGTCTGTATTTGTAACCATGGTTTTTACATAAGACAAGGCCTGGTCTAGCTGCCTAGTTCCTCCAGATTTGAACAGATTCACATAAAATTCGCTAAAGGCCTTGTTAATATCAGCCTTCTTCTCAAGCCATATCCCATTGTCATTTTTAAGTCTCAAGATCTTGTTTCGCTGCCTTATTGAACCACACTACTATGAAAGAACTTGGAATTCTTATCACCACAATTTAGCCAAGCAATCCTGGATCTTTGCCACCAGCAAACTTCTTCTTTCTTCCAAGCGTCTTCAATTTGACTGACTAGTTGCTTTGCTTCAACCATTTTCTCATCTCGTCATGAACCCTTGATGACAATTATTCAACATGAACCTCAGGTGATCAATGACCCTCCTAAAATTAGGGAATATGTTCTTGATCCACTGTGTGAGCTTCTTCCGGCAAGTATCTAGCCTTTTAACCAACTCTAGTATTCAGTCTTCTTCAATCCCTACTACCTCATTCCATCCCTCTTTCACAATCTATAAAAAATCCTCATGTGTAGCCCATTTTGCTTCAAATTTGAAGGATCTTTGCCCCTTCGCCTCACAATAACAGCAATCAACTAATAGAGCATGGTGATCAGATCTAATAGGATCTATGTGAAACACCAGTGCTCGATCAAAGATCCCCCTAAACTCCACATAACCCAGGGCTCGGTCTAACCTTTCACGCACAATATTCCCATGTCTCTGGTTACACCAGCTATATTTAGCACCTTTAAATTCTAAATCCAACAACTGACAATCAAACAAAAAAACTATCAAAGTTTATAATCTTCCGCATAGACCTTGGGTTCCCGGTTCCCTCCTTCCTTCTCATCCTGGGTCACTAGGTCATTGAAGTCCCCAACCAGCAACCAAGGGCCATTAATATTCACCGCTAGCTTCCTCACGGTAACCCAGACATCATTTCTCTCACTCTCCTTCAATGGTCCATAGACAATATATATAATATATATATATATACACACACACACACACAACCAAGGGCCATTAATATTCACCGCTAGCTTCCTCACGGTAACCCAGACATCCTTTCTCTCACTCTCCTTCAATGGTCCATAGACAATATATATATATATATAGACACACACACAACCAAGGGCCATTAATATTCACCGCTAGCTTCCTCACGGTAACCTAGACATCCTTTCTCTCACTCTCCTTCAATGGTCCATAGACAATATATAATATATATATATATATATATATATACACACACACACACAACCAAGGGCCATTAATATTCACCGCTAGCTTTTTTTTTTTTTTTTCAATCATGTGTCAACAATATTGATTGTAAATAAAAAACAAGAAAAATTTCATATTTAAGTAATCTCATTACATCCCTTAATTTTATAAAATATCTTTTTCAATCCTCTAACCCAATATTTGTCTCAGATGATGATTTTATTTTTATAAAAAATCATTATTATTTTAAAAAGTTAAAGTTGATATGTTGTCATCTTTTGGAAATATTTTGTTAACATTTAAAATTTCAATGTCAGCATTTAAAGATTTTTTTTTTTTTAAGAAAATACTTTACACAAGTTAAAGAACTAAAATCAAATTTTGTGTGAAATTAAACTACTAAATATGCAAATTTTTTTTCCAAAAGGTAAATATAAATTTGAGATTCTTTTTGCCCTCAGAAATCTGAGATATACATACACGTGTGTGGATATATATATTTTTCACTTTTTTGAGTTTTTCAGGAATACATGCACCCACGTACGGACGTACCTACTTACATATGAATGTAATTTTTTTTTTTTTTAATTGGTGAATAAATTTATAAAAAATTTCAGTCAGCCCCTCTATAATAAATTCATTTCAGTTAACCTTCAATTTTTTTTGAAACTTCACTACATCTTATAGTTAAAATAAAAATAATTCTTATAGAAAAAAATGATATCCTTCTTTTACCAAAATTTTTGCATGAATTTGCTAGTAGGTTAATGTATAAAAATACACATATAGTTTTTCTAAAAGTACATCTAAAAAAAGTGACTTTGGTTACAAAAATGAAGCAAAAGTCACATACTCCGTTATTTTATGTTGGTGGGGTCTATAGTTACTTTAACGAAATAGGTGACTTTTGCTTCATTTTTGTAGCCATATAATTACTTTTACATCTAAAAAAATATTTGATATTAGACACATGTTTTAAAAAAATTACATGTATATTTTTACACCCCATCCCATTACTAACGGCTACTTACCCCGCTGGAGCACAAACTCCAAATTTTAACCACGTGCTCTGAGTCTTTGACACGAACTTTTTTTGTTTCGCACCCATTGGTAAGTGAACTCCACGTGCTGTTGGACTTTTTTTTTTTTTTTTGGTATCTAACGTGGGTCCAAAATATTTCTTTATTAGGAGGCATGATTGATTGA
This sequence comes from Acacia pycnantha, assembly GCA_025563575.1. NCBI lineage: Eukaryota > Viridiplantae > Streptophyta > Magnoliopsida > Fabales > Fabaceae > Acacia > Acacia pycnantha. The sequence continues at coordinate 1,288,792 of JAMWYP010000028.1, forward strand.
CTTGCAAAGGCCAAGTGAAACAAGAAAAGTTTGTTATTGTGTCATGGATCACGCAATATCACACCCATTTCCAGACACGAAAAAACCGTCAGAAACTACGACTCCACAACCACCATCATCGTCTTCTTTCAAACAACACTTCAACGGCTGAATGGGTGCTTCAGAACCTGTAAGCTTCCAGATTCTCCTTGTTTAAATTAATTTCTGTAAACATTCGGGCTTGTTTCGTGATTGAGATTGCCGTTTATTGGAAGTTATGGAGTTTTTTTTTTTTTTTTTAATAGGTAGTTGAGAGAGAGAATGAAACTGGAGCTCAAGTCAGAGAGGAAAATGCGAAGGAGGAGGAGGAGGAGAAACCAGTGGATTTTGAAGAGAAAGTGATTCAGATGAATAGGAATGGAGCTAGAAGTGAAAATCGTAATGATCATCGAGAAGAAATTCTGCTATCGAAGTTTCATAGGTTGAATCCCACTAATCCATTGAGGATTGTGATTAATGGACCCAATAATAGGGTTTCGAATCCTTCTCCTGCTCAAGCTCAACGCCCTCAACCTCGTTCTGTTCCACTTCCAACACCACAAGAAGTAAGTCCTGTTTCATCAGTTTAGTGAACATAACTTGTTTGCTTTAAAGCCTACCTGAAAACTCAAATGTTGTTTCTATCCGTTAAATCTTTCCGTAGTTTGTGTTCAAGTCATGATGGATGAACTTGTTTGCGTTCTGAAATTCTTGAAGCTGAAGCCAAGTTAAATATTTCTGGTAAACTGTTATATAGGTCTGTTATGTTCACAACTGATTAATCTTAGTTTTAATGGTGTTTTCTTCTCTTTTTTCAGCAGCGACCGGTGACTTTGAATTCCAGAAGATATACAAACAAAATATCCCTTTTCCTTTTTCTTCTCCACTTGTTGTTAGCTATTGCCCTGGTTTGCTTTCTTTTGTTTAAGGATTCAGGCTCTTATTCAAGGATCAGATTCCGAGAAAAGGAAAGTGAAAAGGCATTTAACGCACTTTCTACCCCAAGTGGAAGCTGCAGCTCTCATAAGCATCACTCTTGCATTTGCATGGCAAAAAGCAGTTAGGCAATGGCCTACATTCATGGTTCATTTCATATTATGTTGCTCTTTTTTGATGTCTCTATCTGCTGGAATTCTTCTACTTTGTTTCCAACAGCCTCCCTCTGATGGTGTTGGAGTTTGCTTGGTTGCTTTTTCAGTATGTAATGGCTTATATACTTGTTGGGTTAATAGGAGAGTTAAGTTTTGCGGTAAGATTCTGAGTTTATCACTTGAACCTGCTTCAAAATTCACTGATTTGAACCAACCCACTTATTATATGCTTGGTGCTGGATTCTTGTGGATGTCTGTGTGGGTATTGGCTGTGATTGGATCCTTGAATTTCTATTTCCCTCCTTTGATCATCAGTGCATTGATCTTGAGCTTGGCTTGGATTACTGAGGTATTGAGAAATGTGGCTCATATCACTGTGAGTAGAGTCATTGCACTGTATTACCTAAGAGGAATGCAATCTAGCACGCACTTTTGCTTCCTGAGAGCTTTAACCCGCAATCTCGGGAGTGCTTGTCTGGGGTCTCTCTTTGTTCCAACAATTGAAGCCTTGCGAATTGTCGCCCGGTTTCTGAATCTTCTTGAGGGAGAAGATGAATTCTTGTTCTGTTGTGCTCATTGTTGTCTCAACGTCATGCAGTCCATCTTCAGAAATGGCAATGGCTGGGCCTATGTACAGGTATAAAATAAAAAAGATAAAGATAACCATGCTATGATATTTCTAATTGCCTGCTTATAGATAATAGTTAGATGGTACCAAAGCATGGAAAAAAGATCAAACAAGGACCTGTCTTTTCCTTTTTAGCTAATGATATATTCTTTGAAAATTTTATTCCCTGGTCCCTATAAACTTGGCAGATTCTGTTCTTCTGAGTTCACTAGAAAAAGCACAGAGCAGTCACCATCTGGAAGCATTTCTATATAATGTGCTCTTTACTCTCATTATTCTTTAATCAGTTACTAATTAATTAATGGCAATTTTTTATTTTTTATTTTTTTTCAGATAGCTGCATATGGGAAAGGTTTTGTGATGGCATCTCAGGACACATGGGCACTATTTGAGAAGCAAGAAATGGAAGAATTAGTGGACTCTGATATAACAAGCTCAATCTGCTTCCTCACAGGAGTTTCCAGTGGATCTATCTGTGTCATTGTTGTGGCTGCTTGGACTCATGTTGTACACCAAAGTTTCACAGCCACTCTTTCCCTTCTTTCCTTCTTCATTGGATACCTTCTGGTCAGTACATTCTTCAATCCCTTATTATTATTCCACCTCCTTCATCTATTCTTTTGCTTAAATTAAGAAAAATTAATTATAGCTTGCCCTCCCTCTGTTGGTTCTTCGTCTAGTAACTTGCTAAGAACATAGTTTTTAGTCCTTGAAATTATGGTTAACTGGGGTTAAATGTCCTAGTAATTTTTTCATGATGGAATCAATCTCTAGAACTCTGGTCAATTTTAGTCAACATCCTTATTATTATCAAATATCATTACCAACATCAATGACATGTTATTACCATATCGGCATATATTGTCTCCAAGGATGGTTTCCTTAATAACAAGATATAGGGACCTTGACCAAAGTTGACTACAACTCTAGGAGCCAAAACCGAAACCTAAACCTAAACCAGGAGCCTTGTTTGAAGAATATAGAGTTCCCTCCTAATAGTTTAACTGCTGTAAATTCACTTCATCAAGTAACTTGCTAGGAACATAGTTTCTAGTTCTTGAAATTATGGTTAACTCAGGTTAAAGTCCCTGTAATTTTTTCATTATATATGGAATGAATCCCTGGAATTGTGGCCAATTTTGATCAAAGTCCTTACTATTACCAAACATCATTGCCACATCGGCAATATAATATGTCATCTCTAAGGATCTTGACCAAAGTTGACTACAACTCTAAGAACAAAAATCGAAACTTAAATTCAAAACCTTATTAAAAGAATATAGAGTTCCTTTCGCTCAGATCAACTGTTGTTATTCAATTCATCTTCATCTAGCTCATTTCTCTCCAAATGTGTTAATGATCCTGACATGTTGATGAAATTGCAGACGAGGATCTCCATGGCAGTTCCTCATGCATGTGTAAGCTGTTACTACGTGTGCTATGCAGAGAACCCAGAGAATAGATTGTTTGATAAAACAATCAAAGATCGTCTCTCTTTGATCAAATCAAATCGTGATATGACTGTGCCTACGCCTCGATTATCATCAAGACGGGTTAGGGTTTAGGGTTTAGTTGATGGTCTATCTCCTCCATCAAGTTTCTTCTTCCTTGTACAGATTCCTGGTCAATAAGTTGAACCATTGTTTTTTTCCCCCTTCCATTTTTGGATGTTTATAGTTTTAGGGAGAAAATGAGAATTCTTTTGAGGTGGACACAGATGAAAAAAATTGTGTACAATTCTTTATATTTTGAATTGTAAATTTCATTAATAATAGCATTTCTTTTTTATTTCGTTTGGGAAAATTAATTTTTTCCTTCAAATTTGTTTCAAGCTACATAGAAATTACATACAGTTGGTAAAGTTTTCAGTCTGAGTTATATAAAATGTAGAAGAAGCTTGAATAATTTTAACTTTCAAAGAGATTTCGATATCTATATCTATAATTTATAATACAGTTGGTAAAGTACAGTTAAAATTCAAATACGAACTAAAACCCGGCTTTTCAGTCGGAGGGAGTTGTCTCCGTAGAGCTATCGCAGCCCGGACGCTTCCTGACTTATTCCAGGATATCAAGCGGAACTGTTATGCCGACCCTGATCAGGTCAAAATGTTCAGACGCTTTGGTGAAAAACCAAACCCGGGCAGGTGACAACTTCCCTTTATCCTAGGATGACCCGGTCAACGAACCTGGAATTATACGAGGCGGTTAGAATACGACCCTCACCACTTTACGGTTTCAATACCGGATGCACTTTCGCACTTTCTCGGATTCTCGCATATCACATCTATGACCCCAGCCTTGGTCACTTAATAGTACTCCAAAAACAAATGAGTTCACTATATCAGTTCATCGTGGACACGGATGAAACATTACATTAATGAAAAAGAAGCGGACCCCGGTTACAGTTAATACAGTTACAGTCCGGGCTCCGTGCAAGGGTCATCGAACCCGGCTTTTCAGCCAAGCGAAGCCGCCACCGTAAGCTTTCGCAAGTCGGGCGCTTCCAAGACTTAGCCCGGTTTCCAAATTACGCGAGGCCATTGTTATCGCCCTTGCAAACAAACCGGAGACCCGGATGATCAAAGAAGAAGAGATCTTGGCGATCATAAAAAGAAATGGACAAGTTTCAAAGCAAAATTAACCCGACTACATGTCTGGGGGCAATTTAATCGAAGACAAGTAACTCCGAAGTTCTTTGAAACTCGGATAGACACTTTATCAAAATCAAGCCATGACCAGGGCGGTTTGCACGATCCTTGGACACGCACAACATGGGAGCCATCTACATATAGAGCGTGAACCTAAGAGATCATCATCTATCTTCTACAACGGTCTACGCTCCGGCTATTCACAGACAGCCGTCTCAGAGCATACAGACCCCCTCTGGCTAAACGCCTCATCTATCAATCCTCGAACTACGTGGACTTTGATCCCTCTTCAGGGTACGTAGGCCCTAGGAATCTCTCCTAGGTCAAGTCCCTATCTACACCAACATCCTAGCCCCTCAGGGTTAGACAATCTGTGTTCTACACCAGAACAATATCCTACCATGCCTTTTTTTTTTTTTTAATAAAAATGAGGGGCCTACAAAGAATTGTCAAAGAGTTTTAGTTTATCCAAAACTAAAAAGTCAACTTAAAAGCTTCCTTGTGGGATTGTCCATATGTTGCGTATTTGTGTTGGTCATCACCTGATCCCTAGGCACCATCTTTAATTTGCGCCCCCATATTATTATTTTTATATAATTATATGATATCAAATATTAACACTATATATATATATATATATATATATATATATAGGGGTTATCGTTTGTCATGTCACTTGACATAAAGTTATGTCAAGTCACTCCAAAACTACGTCGTTTTGAGGTTAGAGGAATTAATGAACTCTCAAAACGACGTAGTTTTGAGGTCAAGGGAATTAATGAAGGATCTTTTGGTAAAATTCATATAATAAATACTAAAACAATACAAAAACACCCTTCATTAATTCCCTTAACTCCCAAAACGACGTAGTTTTGGGCTCACTTGACATAATCTTATGTCAAGTGACATGACAAACGATAAACCCATATATATATATATATATATAAATAAATATATACATATATACAGGGGCGGATTTAGGGGGCTAGGGGTGGCCCCCGCCCCCCTAAAATTACATAATTGGATCAATTTTTTTAGAAATTATACTTTAGTTTCTTAAAAATTTTAATCTTTTTATTTTAGTCCCTATTTAAAATGTCATAAAGGGACTAAAATGAAAATATTGAAATATTTATAAGGTCAAAGTATAATATCCTAAAATTTTGGGCTCAATTCTGTAATTTCCACCCCCTAATTTCAAATACTGACTCCACTGAGTTTTATTCTTTAATTTTCGCCCCTATATATATATATATATATGTATCTATATATATATATATATATATATGCATATACTTACACACACATTTGTCATTTCATAATATTCGAATTAGCTTAGATTTTAAGTTTTGGAGTTGTTAAAATAGCCTTTTCACTTTGGAAAAAATTCTATATACTTGTATTATGACGTTATATATGTTGCTGATTCCTGAAAAAAGAAAAAGGATCAGCGTAGATAATGATTAAGATAATATAGTTGCATTTTATTAATTTCATATAGTACGTAACGTAACGTAAGTACAAAAATATCCATCTAATTCTGGTTTTTTTTTTTTTGCTCGGACTCTAATTCTGGTTGGAGTTGCATGATTTTGGCTTCTTATACCGTCTTTTTCTGGAATATCACATCATAGTCTTAAATTAGTACAAGTCTTGTACATTTAATAGTTTAAGAATAGAGAGGTTGTTCATGACTCATCCCCGTTTGGATAAAAGAAAATCAAGGAATGGAAAAGGAATATTTGAATTTTCCAATGGCAGCGCGTGTTGGTTCAAATTTTCCCACGAAAATATTTTCCCACCACCGTTGATTCTCCCACGTTTAAATGAAAATGGCTTCCCACCAAAAATGGTGGGAAGCCATTTTTCAACGGCTGTGAAAATCGACTAAAGTCCAATTTGCCCCTCATCACACAACTACCTCTATAAAAGGGCCACCATGTGAGGCTGGAAAACAAAGACCTGTGGAGAACAGAGAGGGCGAGTGGAATTTCAAGGACGACTGTGCATTTGCACAACATGTTCGTTGGCTCTCCGTCTTTGTTCTCTTCGTTTACTTTCAGCCTCCTTGGTTTTTGTCTTCAGTTAGCCATGGACACCGAAATCCATGAATGTTTAGTTGAGGTGTTGGCCACATGTTTAGCTCTAGTTTTAGCAGTAAGGCAAGTGGTTGTGGCAATGTTTGTCGCAACCACAAGTAGACGTATGAGAGAAATCCCGTATAGCTCATTTAGGCTAGATTTCCACTCTAAAAGAGCGAACCTCAGAGCAATGGTATATACTAGCGACGCCACTTGCTTCAATCAGATGAGGATAAACCGGACAACATTTGATTCCCTGTGCCTAGGGGTGGGAATAGGCCAGGCCCCTATCAGGCGGTCTATGGCCTGGCCTGTTTAGGGCCTGGTATGGCTTGGCCTGTTTGTTAAAAAGGCTAGGCCAAGGCCTATTTAGTGGCTTGAATGTGTAAATAGGCTAGGCCTTTTTTGTTAAAGCCTGGCCTGTAAGCCTTCAGGCCTGGCCTGTTTACACATTTAATAAATATAAATATATTTATATAATATAAATAACAAAATATTTAATTTTTTTCATACTTATATTCTAATTTCAAGTATAATTAATTAATTATAGTACTAATTTTATTCTTATATAGTTAATTATGGCCTTTAAGGCTTATAAAATGAGGCCTTTTTAAAGGCCTACATTGTAAGTAGGCCTTTAAATAGGCTTCAGGCCCACTGAGCCTTATGAAGGCTCGGGCACGAGCCTAAAAAAGCTCGTATTCGGGCTCGAGCCCAGTGCTCAGGCCTTTTACTCCCATTACAGGCTCAGGCCTATTTAGCCAAAGCCTGGCCTGGCCTGGCCTATTTCCATCCCTACCTGTGCCACATGTTGGACACAAAAGGGATAGAACGTACAGAAACAAATGCTTACCCCACTTCCAAGATATGTGTTTCATTTGGTCTAAAGATAGGGCGGTCGGCGACTACTGTAAATCACCAAAAGGCATGGTAGAAGAAATTCATGAAGAAGAAGAAGTAATGCCTGAGTCCCCAATACATCTGGATAACGTTGTTACCCCAGAGTTCCCCGTCCCACCTGTTGGAAATCATGCTCATGGAGCTGGCGCTGAGTGTTCTGGTAGCAAGGAAGCGGAGGAAATTGGGGAAGCCTGATACTGTTGCCGAAGTTTTGAGGGAAACCATTTCCTCCCTTGATGGCACAATAGAGAAAGTTTTCGACAATCTGGGAGCACGTTTATCTCGGGATGCGCATCATGCTAAGATGGAAGTCAAGGAAGCTAAGTTGTTTCAACATTAGTTCCTGGTCTTACCGTGGAGGAGCTGACCACCGCCCATATTAAGATTGTCTCTTCGCAACAACTGCTAAATTCCTTTGAGCAGATTCCCATCGTATTCAAGGAAGCATGGATTCGGGCATTGCTAGGGACATGGGACATAGATTTCCGTGGGTTATCTTGAATTTTTTGAAAAAGTCTGTCAGATCTTATTTTGAATTTTTGGGAAGTCCCATGGCTGGTTTTTTTTTTGGTGCCCACGTATATTTATAATTTTGTCAAAAGCAAAGGCAACTGTAAGCGTGCAATTGACAACAAATGACAAACAAATATATTTATGGAACTTTGTTTAATATATATAAAGTTCTAAAGTTATGTACCTAAGTTGTGTTTCCTCCCTCATATCCCTTGTTCAATGATCTTAAAATAGCGATAAACAGAGACTATGCATAATATATCTTGTACACTCGAGTGAAATGATAACGTGTTTTGAAGAAATAAAATCATAATCGAAAATAAAGTTAAAATAAAATCTTGTACACTCGAGTGAAATGATAACGTATTTAGATTTTCGGGAGACGGTTATTTTGAAAACTGAAAGTGTTAACTTCAAGTTATAATAAAGTTAACTCGAGTTAGTGACTCAAGGTAGTAAAATGTTTGACTTGAGGCAATTGCATTTAGGAAGATAAAGTCGCAAATGAAAGAGTTTGAAACATGATGACTTGAGTTGAAAAATAATTGCCTTGAGTTAATGACTAGAGTCATTAACTTGATATGCAAGAGTTAAACCCGATGCCTTTGAAAAACGCAAGTTAAAAATCTTAACTTGAAGTCAAAAAGTCATGCCTTGAGTTAATGACTAGAGTCATTAACTTGATATGCAGAAGTTAAACTCGTGGCCTTTGAAAAAACACAAGTTAAAAAGCTTAACTTGATATAAGAAGTGAACACCTTGAGTTAATGACTAGAGTCATTGACTTGATATGCAAGAGTTAAATCCGATGCCTTTGGAAAACGGAAGTTAAAAATCTTAACTTGAAGTCAAAAAGTCATGCCTTGAGTTAATGACTAAAATCATTAACTTGATATGCAAAAGTTAAACCCGATGGCCTTTGAAAAAACGCAAGTTAAAAAGCTTAACATGATATAAGAAGTGAATGCCTTGAGTTAATGACTAGAGACATTAACTTGATATCCAAGAGTCAAAATCGATACTTTCTAAAGAAAAAGACCAATTGAGAGCTTAACTTGAATCAATAAGTATTTGCCTAGAGTTAATGACTAGAGTCATTAACTTGATATCTGTAACAACCCGACTTTTCAAAAGCAGTATAAATTTTTTTTCAAACAAACATCATTTGAAAACATCAGAGTAGAGCATTTGAGCGGAAAAGTAACTGATATATATTTATAAAGTGCCGTAAGTCTGGCTGGATACAACAGCGGTACAGTGACCGTGTGGTTCAAAAGAAATGTACAACAAAGGGAAGGCTTCCGCCACGAACATCGAAAGGAAGTCTTCAAACGGAGCTTCACGCAGTCGCTTGTCTCTCTCCTCGGCCCTCGGTCCTCCCGACCTTGCGCTATGTTAAGAGCCGAGATCCGCACCGGATCTCGGGTAGCAGTTAACCTCATATTCATATATACAACATATGCATTACGGATAATCATACAAGCAAGCAAGCATATCCCAATAGCACATAACCCCCCTGGCAGATGTGTCACACCTAGCTATCGTGTCACACCTAGCAGCCGTTCACACCTAGCAATCGTTTCACACCTAGCATTTCACACCTAGCAATCGTATCCCAATACCCCGCAAGCATAACAACAGTACATGAAGATATCACAGAGCTAACAACTACCACAATAGGCATACGTTACACATAGTACATATACGCATACAATAAACATCAGATTAGTGTTACAGTACGCGAACGTACGTACCCCAACAGTACATAGACAAACAGCAAAGCTATCAGCTACCACATACAGCACACATATCACATATATGCATACCATAAACATCAGCGTTAGTGTTACAGTACGCGAACGTACCTTCGTTGACAGATTACGGTATTTCTAGCACGTTTTACGGAAAACTGTACTTTTACGGAAAATCATGAAATCTCCAACAGCGGCTCGTCGGGCAGCGTAACGGCAGCAAATCAGGATTTATGATATCCAGAACTTCGACGCCATTTTGATTTTCGAAAATAAAGACTAAAATAGCCCTCCCATATGATATCCAATCATACTTGAAAAATTAAAGGCTATCCTAGCATTACAACCCCTACTTTTGAAAGTACTACAAAAGCTTCAACTTTTCGGAGACTCGATCCCTACTATGTTTTTACCTCTTCAGGCATATTTTTCAATGCAATGAGGCCTAAAACAAGCATAGGAATTTCATCCCCTACTTCCTAAATCTAACCAACAATTCTACTATCTTTCGAACTAAAAAGCTAAAGACTGAAAGACTTACCCGTTGAAGACTTCGCAGATTTCCCCAGAGCTTCTCTCTCTACTTTCTCCCTCTAAGATTTCGGCCCAAGGAAGAGTGAAATGGTGTGAAGAGTTCAAGAGCTCATGGGGTCTATTTATAGAAATTTCCAAGGATATAATTGGAATTTTGTAAGTTGTTTCAACCATGGAAAATCCAATGCAAAATGGTGTATAATTCTTGTCCATGGAAGCATGCTTGGACGTCTTGGGGAGCTGATGTGGCAGCCTTGGAGTGGTCCAAAAATAATGACTTATGTTGCTTTATAGCCCGGTCTAAGAGAATTTCCCCGATCGGTACCCGATTCGCGTGATTTCGGAGAAATCTCAAAATTCTAGATTTACAACTTTGAAGACATGTTCTCACTTACTAGAAATGTCCAAGTTAACCTAAATTTTGATTCCATATAGGGCTCCAACAGTCCAGTTGAAGTTTTCTCGAGGAACGTGTCCGAACGTGTCCGGTGTCGAAACGTATTTCTGGAATCATCAACTTCATCAGAAAAATTCACTGATTCCAAATATGTTCATATAAATTCAAACTCATTCCTAGATGTTGAGTTAGAATTTATTTTCCTTATATCCAAAAATATACCTATATGCATTTTTCCCTATTTTGTTTTATTAGGAAATGCACAAACGACTTCAGAATTTTCTTCCGGAAGAGTCTAACGGAAGATAATATCTCACTGATCAATATTTTTCCTTGAATTTTGAAATCCCATTCCTAGATCTCTAGATAGGATCCGTTTCCTAATTTCTAAATTAGTATTCACATTTTTTTGCTTTAATTAATTATATTAATAAAATAATAGCAAGTTGCATAATTTATTTCCCATTTCATTTTTCATTTTTTTTTCTTTTCTTTTTTTCTGCCCCTTTTTTTCGTTTTTTTTTTATTTTTTTAATTAATTATTTAATTAATTAAATAATTATATAATAATTTTTTTACAAAATTTTCCTATTGGTCCATTCTTGCATTTAGGCTTAAAAATACCTAACCTCAACTATTTTTCTCAAAATTTCCAATTAATTAGTAAATATACTTTTACTAATTTTCAACAATTTTCTACCAATTTTTGAGCTTTACATAATTATCTCTGAATTTCCTTTGCTTATGCTTAAGTAATTAGCCCACTATTACTTAATTATCACAAGTTGATAATTTTCTTAATTAGAACACCTCATTACCTTCATATTGTTGTGTTAACATTAGTATTTCTATGCCTCTTACATTATTCTATAATTTGTAAGGGTATTTTGGTCTTTTGTTACCTTTTGGACATTCTTATACAATTTCTCCAAGTTCATAATTTATTAAATTACCTTAATTAGAGATAATGTACTATCCTAATTCACTTGGTCATTTTACTGCCCTTTAGGATTTTTCATAATTTTCCTAAGTCATTTATGTCCCTTAGGGGCATTTCCGTCATTTTGGCACTTTGGCCCTTAAACTCTCTAATTTCCAAGAGATTTTCTTTAGAAAATAAGCTAATTATTACTTAATATTTGATATCCCATATTCACCTACTTTCTATAGGTTTAATTTTACCAATTTATGATATAGATTTTTAGGGTATTACATTTCTTCCCCCCTTAAACAAAATTTCGTCCTCGAAATTTGCATTCTACCCACAAAACCTCGTACGAACTAAACTTCGTTCTACTCGGACTTTGGACTCCACGCGTCGGATCCTTACTTTGCCTGCTAGCCGCTCCTCTTGATAATCGAGAATTCGCTTTGGTTTGACCATAAAGATCCTGTCATATCGTACCTTGATATATAGTGTCTCCCGTGGCTCATATGCCGCGGTCAACACCACAAATACCAAAATGTCTCCTTGGACTACACCATGGCAACACAAGATACTTTAAATGTTTCCATGGTTCCCACACACTTTATGTCCCTTAGGGGCATTTCCGTCATTTTGGCACTTTGGCCCTTAAACTCTCTAATTTCCAAGAGATTTTCTTTAGAAAATAAGCTAATTATTACTTAATATTTGATATCCCATATTCACCTACTTTCTATAGGTTTAATTTTACCAATTTATGATATAGATTTTTAGGGTATTACATTTCTTCCCCCCTTAAACAAAATTTCGTCCTCGAAATTTGCATTCTACCCACAAAACCTCGTACGAACTAAACTTCGTTCTACTCGGACTTTGGATTCCACGCATCGGATCCTTACTTTGCCTGCTAGCCGCTCCTCTTGATAATCGAGAATTCGCTTTGGTTTGACCATAAAGATCCTGTCATATCGTACCTTGATATATAGTGTCTCCCGTGGCTCATATACCGCGGTCAACACCACAAATACCAAAATGTCTCCTTGGACTACACCATGGCAACACAATATACTTTAAATGTTTCCATGGTTCCCACACACCATGATAACACAAAATACCTCCTACTCAATGACATGATCATGGTCAAATATAACTAAGAAACATGGAACACGTGTCTAACATCTAATTCGTAATACGGACTATACGTTCACCTCGTCCTCTTCTTCGGCCTCTGCCTCGGCCTCTGGGAAATCTGGCTCCTCTCAGATTCGTCATGTCTTGTTCTTTTTCCTTTATTAGGGAAACCGTTAGTTATACAAGGAGTATAACGATGATCATATCACACTTCATATTTCTACTACTAACTAATAGATACCCGCAACATGTCTCTCGTTAAGAATTTCGTTGGCTCGTTCTTCTCAGAAACGGGTACGTAAATACGTATCGGAAGTTCCTATACATGAGTCAAATACTACATGTACTTATCTTTATTGGTCTCGGAGTCTCATCCGGCATGGACTATCTTCGCATATAAGCTCGATGCTAGGAAATAATCACCGTCCAACACAAATTGGTGATTATCAGAATGACCAGAGACTGATATTAGAGTTATCAGAAATATCAGAGTTCAGAGTTATCGGAGACATCAGAGTTATCAGATGCGATATCGAGTTATCGGAGGCTCGATATCGAGCTATCGAAGCTATCTAAAGCGATATCGAGCTATCGAGCTATCGGAGGATGATATCGAGCTATCGAGCTATCGGAGGCCGATATCGAGTTATCGAAACCGATATCGGGATTATCGAATTATCGAGATTGATATCGGGGTTATCGAGCGATATCGGGATTATCGAAATTATCGAGATTGATATCGGGGTTATAAAACCGATATCGGGATTATCGAATTGATGTGCCGACGTAAAGTGGTACACCTGATCAGAATGGTATACCGGTTCAAACCAGTACATCGAAATGAGGTGGTACACCGACCTTGGGCTATATCAGTACTCATTTTCAAAATATGCTCCAAAATTTTTGAAAAGGCTTTTGAACATAACTCCGTTAACCGAACAGAATGGCCAGGTAAGTGTCTACCATGGGGCCTCACCGACTTATACGGCGACTTATGGCACACCCACGCAGACTAGCCTTACCTTCGGCACCAAACTGTCCGTAATAACATAGTTAAATTCATGCCAGGACTACTGCTCTGATACCATATGTAACAACCCGACTTTTCAAAAGCAGTATAATTTTTTTTTTCAAACAAACATCATTTGAAAACATCAGAGTAGAGCATTTGAGTGGAAAAGTAACTGATATATATTTATAAAGTGTCGTAACTCTGGCTGGATACAACAGCGGTACAGTGACCGTGTGGTTCAAAAGAAATGTACAACAAAAGGGAAGGCTTCCGCTGGAACATCGAAAGGAAGTCTTCAAACGGAGCATCTACGCAGGCTGCTTGTCTCTCTCCTCGGTCCTCGGTCCTCCCGACCTTGACGCTATGTTAAGAGCTGAGATCCGCACCGGATCTCAGGTAACGGTTAACCTCATATTCATATATACAACATATGCATTACAGATAATCATACAGCAAACAAGCATATCCCAACAGCACATAACCCCTTTGGCAAATGTGTCACACCTAGCTATCGTGTCACACCTAGCAGTCGTTTCACACCTAGCAATCGTTTCACACCTAGCATTTCACACCTAGCAATCGTATCCCAATACCCCGCAAGCATAACAACAGTACATGAAGATATCACAGAGCTAACAACTACCACAATAGGCATACGTTACACATAGTACATATACGCATACAATAAACATCAGATTAGTGTTACGACGCAAACGTACGTACCCCAACGATACACATAGACAAACAAACAAAGCTATCGGCTACCACATACAAGACACATATCACATATATGCATACCATAAACATCAGCGTTAGTGTTACAGTACGCGAACGCACCTTCGTTGACAGATTACGGTATTTCTAGCACGTTTTACGGAAAACTGTACTTTTACGGAAAATCATGAAATCTCCAACAGCGGCTCGTCGGGCGTAACGGCAACAAATCAGGATTTATGATATCCTATAAGGGTAATATCACTTTCATTAGTGATTTGACATTATAAGCGGCATTTTAGGTAAAAATTACCATTTTGCCCTTCTACCCCTAATTGGCGGAATTTCGCCGAGACTTCGTTACTCGACTAATTTTCTTCCCAAAATTTCGCCGAACTTCGACGCCATTTTGATTTTGAAAATAAAGACTAAAATAGCCCTCCCATATGATATCCAATCATACTTGAAAAATTAAAGGCTATCCTAGCATTACAACCCCTACTTTTGAAAGTACTACAAAAGCTTCAACTTTTCGGAGACTCGATCCCTACTATGTTTTTACCTCTTGAGGCATATTTTTCAATGCAATGAGGCCTAAAACAAGCATAGGAATTTCATCCCCTACTTCCTAAATCTAACCAACAATTCTACTATCTTTCGAACTAAAAGCTAAAGACCGAAAGACTTACCGTTGAAGACTTCGAGAATTTCCCCCGAGCTTCTCTCTCTACTTTCTCCCTCTAAGATTTCGGCCCAAGGAAGAGTGAAATGGTGTGAAGAGTTCAAGAGCTCATGGGGTCTATTTATAGAAATTTCCAAGGATATAATTGGAATTTTGTAAGTTGTTTCAACCATGGAAAATCCAATGCAAAATGGTGTATAATTCTTGTCCATGGAAGCATGCTTGGACGTCTTGGGGAGCTGATGTGGCAGCCTTGGAGTGGTCCAAAAATAATGACTTATGTTGCTTTATAGCCCGGTCTAAGAGAATTTCCCCGATCGGTACCCGATTCGCGTGATTTCGGAGAAATCTCAAAATTCTAGATTTACAACTTTGAAGACATGTTCTCACTTACTAGAAATGTCCAAGTTAACCTAAATTTTGATTCCATATAGGGCTCCAATGTCCGGTTGAAGTTTTCTCGAGGAACGTGTCGAACGTGTCCGGTGTCGAAACGTATTTACGGAATCATCAACTTCATCGAAAAATTCACCGATTCCAAATATGTTCATATAAATTCAAACTCATTCCTAGATGTTGAGTTAGAATTTATTTTCCTTATATCCAAAAATATACCTATATGCATTTTTCCCTATTTTGTTTTATTAGGAAATGCACAAACGACTTCAGAATTTTCTTAGGAAGAGTCTAACGGAAGATAATATCTCACTGATCAATATTTTTCCTTGACTTTTGAAATCCCATTCCTAGATCTCTAGATAGGATCCGTTTCCTAATTTCTAAATTAGTATTCACATTTTTTTGCTTTAATTAATTATATTAATAAAATAATAGCAAGTTGCATAATTTATTTCCCATTTCATTTTCATTTTTTTTTCTTTTCTTTTTTCTGCCCCTTTTTTCGTTTTTTTTTTATTTTTTTAATTAATTATTTAATTAATTAAATAATTATATAATAATTTTTTTACAAAATTTTCCTATTGGTCCATTCTTGCATTTAGGCTTAAAAATACCTAACCTCAACTATTTTTCTCAAAAATTTCCAATTAATTAGTAAATATACTTTTACTAATTTTCAACAATTTTCTACTAATTTTTGAGCTTTACATAATTATCTCTGAATTTCCTTTGCTTATGCTTAAGTAATTAGCCCACTATTACTTAATTATCACAATTTGATAATTTTCTTAATTAGAACACCTCATTACCTTCATATTGTTGTGTTAACATTAGTATTTCTATGCCTCTTACATTATTCTATAATTTGTAAGGGTATTTTGGTCTTTTGTTACCTTTTGGACATTCATATACAATTTCTCCAACTTCATAATTTATTAAATTACCTTAATTAGAGATAATGTACTATCCTAATTCACTTGGTCATTTTACTGCCCTTTAGGATTTTTCATAATTTTCCTATGTCATTTATGTCCCTTGGGGGTATTTCCGTCATTTTGGCACTTTGGCCCTTAAACTCTCTAATTTCCAAGAGATTTTCTTTAGAAAATAAGCTAATTATTACTTAATATTTGATATCCCATATTCACCTACTTTCTATAGGTTTAATTTTACCAATTTATGATATAGATTTTTAGGGTATTACAATATCCAAGAGTCAAAATCGATAGGTTCAAAATATTAAGATCAAAACACATGACTCGAGGCAGTTAAATAATTGACTGGAGTTAAAAAGAGTTTCTTTAAAACATTTCAAGTATCGAACTTGAGGCAATCCCGTCTTTTTTGGAGGCAAATTAAAACTTCAAATTTTCATCCAAAATTAAGGTTCAATTACATTATAATTATAATTGTTATCATCAAAACATTAAAAAAAAACATGAGAACTAACATGGGTTATTATCTATTCTTATTTAATTTCACTCAAGCTCATTTATATTATTTCTAATAATCTTTTTGAGTGATTTTAGTTGATTAATAAATGCTTAAGTTGTGATTAGCGAAAACGCGTTGGTGTTGTGTGGTTTCAAATAATAATTCATATTCAAGGGTAAAATGGTATTTTGGGTCATTTTCCTACCTTATTTTCTTCCAACCAAATAAAAATTTTCCTATCAAACCATTTTATTTTCCATTGCGAAACAAACGCCCCGAGGGAAAATATTTTCCATTCTTTTCATTTTCATTCCTTTCCATTCCCACCTTTTCTTTGATCCAAACGGGGCCATAATGTGTAGAATATTTATGTTATATATAAATATATAACGTTAAAATCAAAATTATTTTACGTTTTCATCTTTTATTTTATATCATATTTTTATAATATAAAAAAAAATTATATTATTACATATTATTTTAGTTTTAGAAAATAAAATATTAAATTAAAGGGTTAAATTTATGGGGTTTAAACTTCTCATGTTGCATGAGAAGAAGAAAATTCCTACACACACATGAAATGGTGGGACCCACATATATATGTGTGTGTGTGTGTGGGTCCCACCATTTCATGTGTGTATGACATGAGAAAACACTTCTCCTACAACATGAAAAGTGTTTTTCCCTAAATTTATACATACTATGTCTGCATTTAATTGTAGAGTGACTATTTGAATTTAGGGTTAATACCAATTTTGCCCTTGAAGTACACGCCCAGGAGCAATTTTGCCCCTTAAGTTTTAGACGGAGCAATGTTTCCCCTGAAGTATCAAAACGGAGCAATGTTGCCCCTCCGTTAGAAACCCTAACGGTAGTTGACTGTTAGGGTTTGTAACGGAGGGGCAACATTGCTCCGTTTTGATACTTCAGGGGCAACATTGCTCCGCTGAAAACTTAAGGGGCAAAATTGGTACTTAACTCTTGAATTTATTGAGTCAACATTTTCAATTAAGATTAAGGAACTAAAAATACCCTTTATAAATGTAAACTATTAAACGGAAATTAGATGTAAATCTAGATAACTAAAGGTATGCCTAACCTTTCCTAATATTAATTTTTTAAAATACATATTTTCATGTTAAAAATTAAACCTTCTCAATAGATAATCTAGAACTTAATTATTTCTAAATTTTGTAAATGGTTTATGATTTTTTTTTTTTTTTCTATTACCACAAAAAGAATAGTTTAAATTGGGATTTTGTTTTATTTTTTGGGTTAATACCATTATTGGTTATTACAGTTTGATCAAATTTTGTTTTATAGTTTCATAAGGATTTGGTCTCAGTTTAATGGCTTGTTCCTATATTTTTAATAAATTTTGATTTAGCACTATTAGGAAAAGGGCCTATAAGACTGCCACATCTAGACCTCTCGAGGTGGAGACAGTTTTAAAACTATGATCAGTGACATTTTTGTAAAGATTGATACAACTTCAGATTGGTTGTGCTTCCTCTTGGTTTAAATAATACTTTCTAAACAGGTTATAGTTTAATGCAGTCTCAATAAGTATTAAATATTATGAAAATTTGGAAATTAAAATTCTTCTTATACATCCAGTTTAAACATTATTTAAAGACCTTCATTTCTTTACATTCGGTCTTAAATGTTTCAGAGATTCTTTAGCTTCTAAGGTAAACTTTCCAACGCGTCTCTTCGAAATCTGAAGTCACTTCAATAAATGTAATCTTCATCTATCTTGTCTATTTAAACTCTTCATTCATTTTGTTTCTTCAAATCTAGCTCCCTTTTCTCTCCTCTCTCAAATATCATTATGGTGAGACGCATCAGGACCCCTTTAGTTCGTCCTCTTTTTCCTCCTTCGCCTCTACAGCCTTCACCGCCTCCACTGCAACCGTTAGCAAGGGAGGTTCTTGACCACCTTAATGCAAGGGTGGCTCGTATGGAGGGACGTCTCAAACGACTCTTCACTTTGTTGCACACTGTCAACAACATGTTGAACCTTGTACTCAACGCCAATGACGTCAAGTACAATCTTTCAGATAACCCCTCTTCTCCTTCCTCCTCTACCTTCAGTAATGAGGAGGAAGGTTGATGGTTTTTATTTTTATTTTTATTTTTTCTTATGCAACATTTTTTTTGAATCAATGTATTATTGCTTTCGGGCAGCAAAAGAAAAATATTATTTCTAATCTTTATCTTGAATGTCTCTTGTATATTTGTTCTAATTTTGTTTCTTTCTCTGGCTTGATAAGTTAATTTTATGACACACACACATATAAAATATATTTTTAAATTATATTATGTGATATATTGTTAAATATATAATTTGATTATATTCAAAGTGGATGTAGTAACACAAGGTCTAAATATATTAATCTAAACTGTTGTTTAACTCTTGACCTATCTAAATGTTTAATTTTCTAATGTTTCCTTTTTATTTATACCAAATAAGATGAAACTCTGGTCTCATAATTATTATTTAGACATCATTTTCAAAGACGACATGTTTAAATATGTAACGTTTTACTTCCAACACATATCATCAAGTCTCGTTTGTATCATCTAAAGTTTCTGGCCATCAGTCCCGATTATAAATACTAAGGTGCCTTTAGTTCTGAAGTTCAAATTTAAAAGTTCCTTCCTGGTTCTATCTTTTTTCTTTGAGTAGTAACACTTCTAATGGCAAGAACAAAGAGGCAGCGTTCCCTCTATCCTCCTGCGGCGGTAGCCATCGACAGTTCCTCTTCGTAGTCCCTTCCATCTTTGACCTTCGAGGAAATCACTGAGGCCATCTTTTGCCTTTAGAGCATTGTTCTAGAGGCCACAACGAAGCAAATCACCCTCTGAATGACTAGAGGAGTTGGCTGCGATGTTGGACAACATTGTCGATGGTTTGGACTAGGGGCAATTGTCTTCTAGAATGATGATGATCATATGAAGGACTTGAGTTTCAAGAACCCCCTATAGTATACATATTTTGATGTAATTTTGATTTTATGCCCGATCATCATCAGATATAATATTTTAATGTAATTTTTATTTCATGCATGTGCTGCTGCTTTTAGGCGAAGATTATTATGAAAAAGTTTCAAACTTTGTCTTTTGATCTGTTACTATTACTTCCTATTGATAATCTTCATCTTCTCATGTTATATGAACATTCAAATCATTTAAGTTCTTATTTATGAATTTTGTTTCTAAAATTTTATTTCTCTATTTCTAAAAATTACATATTAGACCAATTGGTCTAAAAGACTTTCTTGTTATGAATAAAAATATTGTTTTTACATTTTGAGACCAGTGTCCTTAAAGCCGGTCTTGTTATGAATATTTAGATCGTCTTTAATGAGGACTGGTCTAGAAAAATTTGTCATAGTATATATACTCACTTGTCTTCATCTTTAGTCTCTCTTAGTTGCGTGCGTGCGTGCTCTTCCTCTCTCTGTTGCCTCCAGCCGATATTATATCCCTCTCCCCGTTGTCAAGATGGCTTGGTATTCCTTTTCGTTGGGCTCTTCCTCTCTATTGTCACCATTTTTTCTCTCGCATTCGGTAAAAATCGTTTTCCTCTTATGTTAGTGTTCTCTTTTGTTGTTTTTGCTTGCATAAACGTTTTAATCGGTTGATTCTAATGCTCACACATTTTCCTTCTTTGTCGAAACCCTGATTTAAAGTTCATTTTTTTTTTGTCTTACATCCACATACATGAAATTTTTCTGCTTGATATATGTTCTCTTTGGTTGTATGCGAATTTCTATTCACTTTTTTTTTTTTTTTTTTTCTATTCACTTGGTTGTGAAACATATTTGCAATTTTGCATTGTAGGTTGAACCTTATGATATATGTGTTGTTGTTGGTTGAGGCATATGCCCTAAGCACATGGTTGTGATTAATTCAGGCCTACCAACAACTCCACATAGATCACAAGGTTCATTGATTATAATGGAAATCTGGATAAGACATGCATACATAGCACATATTGGTTGGATAAGTTCCAAACAAACCATATATTCATGTATTGACAAGTGTCAGATATGTGTTATATGTGGTGATGTTTGTAGATCAAGATTATTTAATTTGTTACTTGTTTCAAATTCAATATAGCTCATGATATATGTATGTAATACATTGAATTTAGAGCAATTAGTGCTAATTTTGGCCAATCAATACCACCACATATATCACAAGGTTCAACCTACAATAGAAATGAATACAATACATGCATAAATAGCACAAAGGCTAGATGAATGCCAAACAAACCATATATTCATGAATAAGTCAAAAACTTTATTTTCATTACAATGGATTTATATTTAATTTGCTTATTACAAATTTATTTCAATAATAACCACTATCATTGATTTCAGTAATATGAAGAACGCCAAAAAACAATTGAAGAGTATCAAGGTATAAATATAATATACTATGGACAAAAATCTTAACTTGTCATTATGAAAATCATACAATTTCATTAAACTTGAACATATCTTGGTACTTTTCATGATATAACACAACATCGATATTAGATAACATGTTATCTCATGTTCTATTATAGTATCAGAAGCATCAAGTTGATATGTTCAAGTTTAATGAAATTGTATCGTTCTCCTCCTCCCCATCATATTTATCTGTTTACATGATTGTTTAATTGAATCTTGTTTTTCCATGAGTAAGTCAAAAACTTTATTTTCATTACATGGATTTGTATTTGTATTTATTTTTATTATTACAAATTTATTTTTTTCCAATTGCAGAAAGAAGTATGAAGAGCACCGAAAAGACATGTGAAGAGCGTCAAGTTGAGTGGTTTTTTGTAGCTATCACTTATATTTTTGTAAACATGTAAGGAGCATTAAATAATCTAATCTAATATATAACTTAATTTAATTGAAAACAGGGGATGAGTACTGTTGGATGTTGCAGATACAGGCAAACCATTCATGTAGGATTTGGAAAATGAAAACAAGCCTTCTTTCCATAGGTATAAATATGATATTTATTTTGTGCTTGTTGGCTTCTTGTATGTTCACTTGAGTGTGAAAATTTAGATTTTTTCTACTTGCTCGATATTCTATGTGGTTGTTATAGTTATTGTATTTGATTTCTGCCCATTAAATTCGTCATGGTTGGGATTGCAAAACTTAGGATTATGACAATGATGCAATTTCATCGGATCATTCTCAGAATGACAAGTTTCACAAATCCAATAATAATGAATTCCATAGACAAAAGTTTGCCTACATGTATATTAATTGAATCTTGTTTGACATGCTTTTATTCTTTTCATTTCTTTTTGTTTGGATGCCCCTCCTTGAAATGGCTTAGATAATTTTTAGTGTTGGGTGGAGTGTCGATTGTAATTTTAATCTTGATGTGTGGGAGTTGTTAATGTGTGGTTTGTATCGCGGGCCATCCTTAGAGTCGAATACAACTACCCTTGGATCTGGTGCTAAGTTTGCTAAGTTTACTAAGCTTAACCCCTCGTTCTTAGGTTCAATTGGTAAAGGGGTCGGGCACTCTCACTAAAGGGAAGGGGTTTGATCTTGGAGTTGGTCAATGCGCTAAGGAAGGCATCTTAGGCTAAGTAAAGTGGGGTAACGTAGGCTGAGGTGGAGTCATGTGTACTCTCAGTCCTATATCCCCTATGGATCAAAGTCATAGCGCCCTGCCCTTGGACTATAGGTGAGCCCAACCCTTCTTCTAAAATTTTGTTATAAAAAAAGAATTTTTTTTACTAAACTTAGACATTTTGGTTCTTTTGAGACTTCAAGTCGAATATGACTCTGGCCTACCACAGTTTTAGATGAAAAATGTGAATTATCTTATTTAATGAAGCTGATTCTAACATGGTTGATTTACAAACTTGAGAATTCTATTTTGTATGGTTGAATATAGTTGTGTGATGAGCTCCTGGTTAAGATTGAAAATAACAAGGAGATACCCGACTAGGTGGAGTTATTTATGACGGATTGATGATTAAGATGTCTAAATTCGACGATAAAAATTGTAGGTTGGGCAATCTATGCTTGTAAAGAAAAATTTGTTGCACTAGATTCTTGCAAGTGATGATCATCCAAGCCAATGTTTTTATCATCCAATTTAGAATTATTAATTCTCCCTTCATCACTAGTATTTCCACCTAGTTGGTTATTTCTTTATTATTGGCCTTCAGCTTATTTTCCATCTCATCCAAAACTTTATCACGATATCAAATTCACTCATATAAAATCCATTTATTATATTTGTATATTAACTCTGTTATACTCAGGTTCATTAAATAAGAATCTTCTCTTTTATATATCCTCTTAGGCTTGGGTAGGACAAAGCCATGTTTCATATTTGAGGTCTAGAAGAATTAAAATGCATAAGTATGGTAACTTAGCTCCCCGTCCATGGGTTGCTGCATTCAATTACAGGGATGCTCACAATATGAATTATACGTCAACAATATGCAGATGTCATGCCTAAAATTATACTTATTATTAGGAGCATTATATATATGTGTGTTTACATATATAAGAGCAAGTTTTAACTTTTGGTCCTAATTATAAGAGCAAGTTTTAACTTTTGTCAAATTTTTCCTATAATACCCCTATTTATACTTATTATTAGGAGCATTATATATATGTGTGTTTACATATATATGTATATTTGTGTTTATGTGTGTCAATATATATATGTGTAGATATATATGTGTGAACACACACACACATATATAAACATGTGTGTGTGTGTGTGTTTACATATATATGTATATTTGTGTTTATGTGTGTCAATATATATATGTGTAGATATATATGTGTGAACACACACACATATATAAACATGGAGATAGATCTATATGTATACACATATATATACACACATATATGTATACACATGGCTATATAAAAAGTAACTAATATATATATATATAAACTAATATGTCATGGATATCTAACGTAAGGCAAATTAGAAACACTTATAATTAGGGCAACTTGTGTCATTTTAAATTTATATAAGGACATTTTAGGAAAATGAGTAAAATTAACTAATTTAACTCCTCTCCTTAATTCTCCCAAAATCGGTTAAATTGCTCCTATAATTAGGGACGGAGGTAGTATATGGTATTCAGTTCGAGATTCGTGATTGTCCCTCCTAATATAAGTGTCTCATCTAGGACTCAACTCTAGAGGGATCTAGCGGGGTCTTACGCCGCTAGACCAACTCTATGTCGGTAGGATGAACATTATATTACCATCCCTCAAATTAGAAGGGAATCATAATGCTTTGAACAATTTTAGATTAGAAAATTCTAAAAAAAATATAGTACCTTCAAAATTTAAAAATTTTAAATAAGTAATTTTTTACTAAAATGAGTTGTGACTTGCTACTCAAATATTGTAAACACTTAATCTATTGTACGAAACAAAATATATATGATGTTTTGATATTTTGAAGATAGTTTCCAACAATAGATTAGGGATTTACAATAATAAACCTAAACTAGAGAGTTGAACATTCATTTTCTTTCCACCTTCCGTCATTACAACAACAAAAAGCTTTACTCATTAGGTGGTGTCGATTAGATAGATTGTACAGTGATATTGTGCTTTTCACCCTTTGTCATTCTTACCAATAAATTTCATGCCAAATATTTGATTAAATAATTTCATGAAGGCTAAAGTATACGTTTGGTCCTTTATATTTGCTTCCAGTATCATTTTAGTCCTTTAAGTTTGTAAAGTACACGTTTGGTCCATGAAAGTTAACACCGTTAGTTTAACTTAACGGAAAATACTAACTCAACAATTTTTAGCGATGACTGTGCTATTAAATGCTGACCAAACATGCTTATATGTTAGTATTTTAATAAATTAATATTTTAAATCCTATTAATTGAAAAATATTTAATTTTCACGGACTATTATACGGTTTTTCACTATTTGTAAAGATTAAATACTTTTTTTTGTCCGTGAAAATTAAATATTTTTCAATTAATAGGATTTAAAATATTAATTTATTAAAATACTAACATATAAGCATGTTTGGTCAGCATTTAATTGCACAGTTATCGCTAAAAATTGTTGAGTTAGTATTTTCCGTTAAGTTAAACTAACGGTGTTAACTTTCAGGGACCAAACGTGTACTTTACAAACTTAAGGGACTAAAATGATACCAGAGGCAAACATAAAGGACCAAACGTATACTTTAGCCTTTCATGAAAGGGTTATTATATTTGGAATACTCAAGAGCACATTTAACTGTCTTCATCCAATAGTATTTAACAATGATTCACATGATGTCCTATACTGGACTCCGATCCAATCTCATAAAGGCCTCCATACAATACAACTGCTAAACGCAGATAATAACAACAATACTACTACCTGCTCTTTAATATAAGATCTAGTTTCGTAGATTAAGCTGTAGAGGTAGTAGTAAACTTTATTATTTATTCATGAGCTATAGAGAACAGCTTTGCCAAATGCAGATGAGAACAATATTATTAGTGAACTGTTACTCTTCTTTGCCCTGTTTGCTTTCATTAGCTCTGAGGAACTTTGAAAACCAATAAGCAGAAGATTTGGGGTGCCTTGTGAGCCCATTTTTGTAATCCACTTACACCAATCCAAAACGTTTAGTATAGCCTTCCGCCCACTCAAAGTTGTCTACTAATGACCATGCAAAGTATCCCCTCATATCTGCTCCATCCCTGCACATTATTCAAATAAATAAATAAAACCTTGAGATGTGATCCTCTAGTTTAGGTTCACAATTTGCTTTTAAAGTAAAAAAGCATTTTAGCCATTTATTATTCATAAGAAGAAATGAAGTAATATATATATACACAAATGTAAGAGCACCTAAACTTAGGGTATTGAGTGTTTTGGAAAAATACTTGAAGGTATTGGATATTAGGTGCTACTGGAAAAATACTCTAGAATGCTGGATGCACAAAAAATTAGTTTAGGATACATATTACTGAAAAAATATTTCATGGTGTAAGATGCTACTTAACCCAAAAATGAAAATGCAACACTTCACAAAATAGAAGTTCTTGGTTCGGGCTTCAAAACTTTGCCTTTGCTACATGAATCTCCATTCATAGGAAGCATTAACAGACTTTTTGTATATGGGTATATTCATGAGATAAACTTTTGCATTGTAATACACCATTAGTGTGCAGCTCAGCATTCTGCATCTTTTATTTTTCTTTGTTTTTTTTGGGGGGTTGTAAATGGGATATTAGGTTTTCAGGTATTTGATACTAGGTGGTGGTGGGGGAGGCATTGTGCTCAATCAACAACCAAATCTTTAGATAATATTTGCAATTAGAGATCAAAGAAAACTGGGCATGATTTCATATTTGCAATTATATAAATTATGACAACTAATTTCTGCAGCACTAGAGAGTATAGAAGAGACAAATAATTAGTGAAGCATAATGTGTGAGTACACATAAGAAGCCACTTTTTTGTTTTAGTAAAAATTGATCAAGTTCTTATCTGAATTATAGCAAGAAATGATACGAGGGAAACTACCATCCAAGGTGAAAATCCGGGAGCCTTGCAGCAGCAGCTTTATCTTCAATCTGATCAGAATAAGCTTCTGCCCATTCACAGTCTACCACAAAGCCCACTTGTCCCCCTTGCTTTTCCTGGAAATCAAATAAATGACTTTTACGTATAAACTTTCTGCTTAAAACATTATAATCTAGCCAAGATAACAAAATGATGAACTGTGGCCAAACCAAGCTTGCTTAAGAAAAGTCTGTGTAGACAACAGTAAAAAATTAGCATCATTTAGCTGATTGCTCTGGATTATTATGCCAACAATTACTTCATACTGTTATCAAAGTATCATTTACTTTGGCAAACCAAGGCCTAGATGAGAACAATGGTATACAAGATATAAGATTACATACCAACGGAAATTTGGGATCAAGACATTTGAACCAATTGTTCTTCCTTATTCTTGATTAGGTTTGTACGGGCGTGGCAGTTTATAATCTGCCAAGCTCACCATTCTGCAACTTTGCAAGTGCATAATGGAATGAACTAGATAATCACAAAGATGGGCACACTTTGCTATTGACTGTTGAGAGAGAAAATATGGATTATATTTGACAACCATGTTACAAATATTATGTTGGATCATTTTTGAAATGTAGAAATCTCAGCCAATTGTAGATATGTTTGTTAAAAGAGCTAATAATGTTTACCAAACAGATATAGTTAACAATCAAGTGCCAAGAGCCAAGACATGTACCATTATCTGGATGTACCATTATCTGGATGGTCTGATAATAAATTTGTGCCATAACTGTTGCAGATTGTTTCATGCATAATTTAATACTCCCTCTCCAGTCCTTAATATAAAACATATTTGAAGAATTTATCTTGTATCAAGTATAAGACATTTTTCATATTGATCAATTTTGTCCTAATTTACCCCTATCAATGCTCCCTCAATAATAATCAAAGAGGAGAGGGAATGAGGAAATTAAGTAAGATTTTAGTAGGGTGTTTTAGAAAATACATTTTATATTGACTAATTTAAATAACTTCCTTAATCTAATCAAATTAAGTAAACATGTCTTATATTAAGGATCGAGGGGAGTCTAGACAATGAAGGACTATATGACATACACACAATTGAACTATTTTAGAAAAAAAAATTGGTGCATCAATAAAGTACAACACTGTACCTGGTACTTGCTTTGATATACAGATACAGCTGCTGCATGAGCAAATAATTGATGATGTGTTGCTAAATATGGTTCTATTGATGAATTTTCACATCTTCCTGGAGCGTGTACCCCAATATCATACCCATTTATAGAAATTTGATGGGGCTCATTGATGGTGATCCAGTTCTTCACTCTATCACCAAAACTTGCAAAGCAAGTGTCTGCATAGGTTGCAAAATATTCTCTGGTGTATGCCAGTGATAGAAAGTAGAAACAGAGGGATTAGAGGATTTAAGGAAAAATGTTAGGATAGAAGAGAAAAAATAATCTTTGGAAGATTGGAGTCTGAATCAAACTCATAGATTTTCCAAAGTCAAGGGAGAATCTCTGTAAAATAACTGAACATTCATTGTCTTCCCTCTGACTACATTCATCTGTACTTTTATAGCCATGTAATAGACAAACACATGCTAAACACATAAACAACTCACAACAACAACAACAAAGCCCTATCCCCTAGGAGGGGTCAGCTACATGGATTGCACAACACCGTTGTGCTCTACGGATAGACTATTTACCAAAAGATCTCATTCTATAATCTCATTGAGTATTTGCTTTAGTCTTCCTCTACCGCTTTTTAGAGGACTCCCTATTGCTTGATTGACTCTTCTCCTCACCAACGCACCCAATGGCCTTCTTTGAACATGTCCAAACTACCTCAAATGATTTTCTACCATTTTCTCCTCCATATATATCACTCCAACTCGTTCGCATATATGAACATTACAAATTTTATTTTTTCTTGCATGACTACATTCATCTCAGCATCCTCATCTCGGTTACCCCCACTTTATATTCATGTTGTCCCTTTAAAGCCTAACATTCACTACCATAAATAACTGACACATGGACACAATTACAATAATAAATGGCACCTTAACATGAGACAATAAAACTGACTCAACTGCAAATAAAATACAGACATCACATAACAGTAGTCTTGGAAAGTGACATCAGAAGTATTAGTTGTAAATACCTCTTCATGTCTTGCAAAGCAGAACATATAATTAGGAAAAGAGCAAATTGCATGGCAGACAAAAATAAATCAGCTACATATCACGTACATGATTTTTTTATCTAACCATCGTCTCATTGATTCATGGAGATGCAGGGGAAGATCCCAATGGTACAAAGTTACATAAGGCTGAATACCTGCTGGTAAAGAGTACTTAATATATATTGTAGCTGTGAGCCTGTGACTACAAAAAAGTGTGAAGGTAAAACAGTTTTGTACCCCTCTGAAGAAGAGCAACGATGAGGTTATTATAAAAAGCAACCCCCTCATCATTGACTTTGGTTCCTAAACCATCTGCGTAGGGAAACAAAATTAAAATGAACAAGTATCCCCATATTCATCAGACTATACAAACAAATTAAATATGCAGAGAAAAATGTGAATTAGGTGGAAGAAGCAGGGAACAATAGCTGATCCTATTAGCAGACACGCACGCACAAAACTTAAATTTGATTATTCTCATACTAATAGGTTTATGAACATTAAAAAGAATTATTTTAAAAATAGAAGAAATGCTATTTTATTTTTCTTTTGTATACCAGGAGATTTGATGGTTCTTTGGGATATGATCATTTTAAATTTTCCTTCATGTATTTTATTTACTTGCATAAGTTTTTAATTACATACATAAATTTTCTTTTATAAGTTTTCAGCAGACGGTCCTGTCCTGCCAAGCATTTTACTAACTACTACTGATAGGGACTTCGGCAAGTGCACCGGTCGTTACAAGTAATAAAGTAGTGAGTAAAATATCGTTCCCACGGGGAATAGTACTCCAACCACTAATTCGTTATTTCAGCTTTAGTTGGATCAATGAGTAAAAGGGGGTGAGTTGTAACCAAACAGAATTTTAAAGGAATTTAATCGAAAACACGCATTCAAGATTAAGAATCTAAAAAACGATTGTTTAGAAAAGTTAATTAATAGAGAAAAACGCAGCTAGGGCATAGAAATCCCCCTATGTTCCTTCAAGTATTTGAATTAAATCCCTAATTGACTATTATTCCCATGACAGTTAAATGCACCAACATCTCTATTGTCATACACCAACCTATGAACAATCTAAAAGGTGATCAATCTTTAAGAAAGCTTTAAGCAAAGATAATTCATTCAATCATGGTAAATAACATTCAATCAAGAATTCAAACAAATGCTCAAATTCGCATAGGGTTCATCCTCGCCCTAACTACTAAAGAAGACTAGCCAAGCATGGCTAGGTTAACAAAATAGAAGAAGAGAGATGAAAATTAGAATTGTTCTTGCGTCCTCTTTCTTCCTTCAGCCGTCTTCTTCTTTTATTCGTCCTTTCTCTCTAAACCTTTGGTAAATAC